>CAWUFW010000291.1:2972500-4172500 GCA_963921515.1 Calotriton arnoldi
TAGGGTCCGATTTGGTCGGAAATCTCTCCGAGTCCGGCTCGGTCGGAGAGATTTCCGGCCCGAATCGGAATCGGCCCCTTTTTCTTACAAGATCTAGTTAAAGAACTGCCAACCTACATAAGGGATACTAGTGATTTTATCCTGAAATTGAAAGATTTTTGTTGGAGAGGAAACTACTTATTGATGACTCTGGATGTCGTGTCTTTATACACGTGCATCAACCACAAAGATGGATTACGTGCTCTTGAATTTTTCCTAGGAACTAATGGAACTACTTTGTCTCAACACAGCGTAATGTTGATCAATATGATCAGTTTTGCCTATACAATAATGTATTCCTGTTTGATAAAATATACTATCAGCAGATGCGTGGAGTGGCAATGGTGGCCAGCTTCTCCCCTAGCTATGCCTGTTTGTTTATGGGCTGGTGGGAGAAGCTGGTCCTCAATGTCACACACAGAAAATTCATGGAAAACAATGTGAAGGTACTATATCGATTTATTGATGACCTTTTTATTGTGTGGGAAGGGACTGAGGAGGAAGCGATTGAATTTGTTGCAGCTATAAACAAAAATAATATCAATTTAAAATTCACCTCTATTAGTGACAGAATTATTCACTTTTTAGATGTGGAGCTGTATATCGAGAGTGATAAAATTGAAACCAGAATTTATAGGAAGGAAACAGCAGGAAATTCGGTGTTACACTCTTCGAGTTTGCACCGCAGACACCTGGTTGAAAGTATCCCCTATGGGGAAATGTTGAGGCTCAAACGAGTCTGCAGCAACCCCGTAGATCTGATTGTGGCACAACAAGAAAGCAAAAAAAGATTTATAGCATGGGGATACTCTAATAAAACAATAGATGCAGCCATACAAAAAGTCCATACCAAAGACAGATTAGAACTTTTACTAACCAATAAAGAGAGGAACAACATTGAGAATAATCAGCCACTAGAAATTAGACTAATCCTAGCCTATAGTGCCCAACAAAATGAGATCAAAAAGATTATGCAACAAAACTGGCCCATTGTGAGGAGTGACCCGGTAATAGGGTATTTACTACCGGCAAACTTGGGAGTCACTTATAGAAGAGCCCCTTCCATGCACAACAGCTTAGTAAGTAGTAACCCAGAGAACAAAGTAAGTGTTGGGTACCGGATGGTTTTACTAAGTGTAAAAGTTGCAAGGTGTGCCAGTATGGTATCAATATGAAAACATACAAACTGGCATTCAGTGACAAAGAGTTCAAAATCAACAAGCCACTCAACTGTAAAACCGAGTACACCGTATATGTCCTGATCTGCTCCTGCAACCTCAAATATGTGGGAAGCACTAAGCTCACCGCACATAAAAGAATTTTGCAACATATCAGGGCAATAAATAACAATGATCAAACATATCCAGTTGCAAGACATTTCAGGGAGGTACACCAGAGCAACTTAAAGGACCTCTCATACTTTCTAATCGACACCATCCCGATCAACAGAAGAGGAGGGGACAGGGAAGGGCAACTTAGGAAGTTAGAAACTAGATACATCTTCAACTTTGACAGTAAAACCCCAGGAGGTCTTAACACGACCGAGGACCTTTACACTTGTCTGTAGTAATACCACCAGTTAGTCAAAAAAAAAAAAACATGAACTTTCCGAGTAACAAGCCCCTCTCAAACAACTGAGACTTCTCAAAATAAAATAAATGTAATCTGGCTAGGTGACACCCCCATGAAAAGATGAAATGAAAATCGGGTGTGGTATGGGGAATGTTTTTTTTTTTTTTAAATTAACATTTTTTTAACTGGTAGAATGGGGTATCAATAACAACAGTATTAAACTCAAATGACACAAGGGCCGCCAGACCGACCTTAACCACATGAATAGTGGTTTTTTAATACACACCCCAAAAATTAATGATCTAGGTGATGGTAGAAGTATATATATTTTTTATGTTAAGGTAGCACATGCACTTTTTTGCACATTTATTTAATTGGTTTTAGAGTAAGTATAGGTGTATTCTGAGGGAACTCGGAATAGGACTTTGTCATGTGAAATGGACCTCTGGAATTACTATACAGTGTATAACGCGCATTTACGCAAGGATTTTAACCAGCAAACACATAAGTGGTTTTTACAAATCATGTTCGGCTTTTTTGATAAGAAATTTTAAATGAATATTTATTTAATTATTTAAATCAATCAAAGCATTGTTCATAAAATGAGATGTATATATATTTATGGTATTTTACACCGTTGCAACATCTCGCATGTAATGAATTTAACTTTAGTCTGTATTAATATATAGAAAAACAATGTATTTTACAAAGTATTTTACAGCTCCCAACAAAGTGATTTTAGAATTGTGGGTTTGAACAAGATTGTAAAATCCAAATGCACTATATTGTATAACACATGATTCAGTATGTTCTCTATGTCTATCATCAACCTCCAATGAAAATGAGCACAAGTCACCTTAAAAGCGGTGTAAAAAATTGTAGGCGTTGTCATGTGATCAAGGTCCGGCTGGACCGAAGCGCGTTATGACCGACACGAAAATAAATATTTAAGAGCACTAACATTGTGGTCCGCGCCTGCTTTGATTGGTGAACAGCTGATTAGGAACAGCAGAGAACTCGTATATATATATATATATATATATATATATATATATATATATATATATATATATATACACATACACATATACACACATACATACATATACACTCACATACATATATACACACATATATATATATACATACATATACACACACACATTATCTACTGGCGGTCGCCAGTAGATAGTTATAGTTAGGACCTATTATCCATAGGAAATCCGCGACATTCTATTTGAAATAACGTTGGCGCCGGTTGACGAATCTTCGCGAAAGTTTCCAACTTGTTGGGGCGCTCCGCTCCGCTCCTACCCTGAAAGTCTCGGGTTGATTCGTCAAGCGGGGGCCGAGAAAAAGGGGTCCCAAACGCGTTTTCCCATTCATTTTTCCATAGGAACCTTTAGTCGCAGCTACAGCCCGAACTGCTGAACGGAATTACACCAAATTTGGCAAAGAGGTAGCCCTTGGTTCAGTGTCGTGCCTTTTGCTTAAATGGTGTAAATCCGTTCAGTAGTTTCTGAGAAAATCACAAATAAAATCACATATATATCTATGGCCGAGTAGGGTCCGCGTACCCTCCCGATCACGAGCTGCATGCTAATTGGCTGTCAACACTCCAAATCAGGAAGTGTTGGCAGCCATTTTGTCCCTCGGACAGAAACAAGTGCGCAAAGCACAAAAAGGGGGCAGGGTAGAAACACCCTGACCCCCTAGGTCTGCTCAGAGGGTCCCACAAGGACCCCTGGGCAGAAAAAGCTTTTTTTTTTTTTTTAAATCGCCGGGATGCGCTTAGGGTGCGCGGATCCCGCCGAGAAAAAACGTAGCGCGGTCTCCGCGCTTCGTTGCTAATTTGCCCCCGGGTGGGCCAAGTCCCGGGGGCATGGTGGGGGTTTAAATTTAATGTGGGGGCCTCTAAGGCCCCCAAGCCCGGGGACCGCCACCCCCGGGCTTTGAAAACATAATGGTGCGGGAGGGCTCTAGGCCCTCCCGCAGCCCCGGGGACCGCCACCCCCCGGGGTTTCTTTTTTAAAAAAAAATTTGACCTGTGTGGGGGGGCTCCAGCCCCCCCACACGCCCTGGGGACCACCACCTCCCCGGGGCTGTGCACTGGATGGGAGCCCTTGATGGCCCTGGGGACCGCCACCCCCAGGGCCGGCTCCTGCAGTGTCCCGGGTGCCTACCCCCGGGACACTGTAGTTTGCTATGACAGGACGGGAGCCTCGCGGCTCCCGTCCTGTCATAGCAAACTTGTTTGCATTTTGAAAGAGAGAGCAGGAAACCTGCTCTCTCTTTCAAAATGCAAATCAATTGCTTTTCCACATGGGGAGCAGCATGTTAGCTGCTCTCCATGTGGAGAAGCAATGCCGGCTCCCGTAGGACGCGGGAGCCGGCTGGGACTGTGGGGGGATTGGGACCCCCCAGTCCCCAACCAGAGGCCAGGCCCCGGGGATGGGGTCCCCGGGCCTTACAATGGCCTGAGGAGGGGGGCCACGCAGCCCCCCTCCAAATTAAAAAAAAAAAAAATCGAGGGCATGCCCCGGGGGATGTGGTCTCCGGGGCCAATACAGGCCAAGGGAAGGGGGGCCACGCAGCCCCCCTCCCATAAAAAAAAAAAACAAAAAAAAACGACCGGCATCGTGCCGGAGGCACCGCCCCCTCCCTGCAGTACTCTGCAAACGCGCCCCCTGGCGCGTTTAAGAAGGAAGTAATTCCCCTTGAATACTGGGGGTCCCTGGGGCCAACTAGCCCACCAGGAACCTCCAGTATGCGCCAGGGGCTGCGTTGCAGAGAGGTGTACAGAGGCCACGCCCCTTTACACCTCTCTGCAACGCAGCTCTGTGGCGCTTTTAGAAGTACATGGTGGGCTAGTTGGACTCCAGGGACCCTCAGGATTCAAGGGGACTTAATCCCCCAACTTAAAACGCGCCACGGGGTGCGTTTGCACAGTGGTGAAGGGAGGGGCGGGGCTTCAGGTGACATGTGTGCAAACAGGCCCCGTGGCGCGTTTTAAGATGGGGAATTAAATCCCCTTCAATCCTGAGGGTCCCTAGGGGCCAACTAGCCCAACAGGTACGTCCAGAAAGCGCCACAGAGCTGCATTGCAGAGAGGTGCAAAAAGGGCGTGGCCTCTGAACACCTCTCTGCAACGCAGCCTCCTGGCGCATACTGGAGGTACAGGGTGGGCTAGTTGGACCCCAGGGACCCTCATGATTCAAGGGGACTTAATCCCCCAACTTAAAACGCGCCACGGGCGCGTTTGCACAGATGTCACCTCAGGCCCCGCCCCCTCCCATCACCATTGTGCAAATATTCTTCTAAAATCATCCGAAATACGAATTCCGATTTACTCACCTGTTATAAGGAGAGACCTCAGTGCTGTATCTTTCAGCCCAGTACTGGTCCTGAAAAGTAATTTTAACCGTACTTACCAGTAACTTGAATTTCCTTCCATAGGCTAACATTGACTGGTTTCACTTGGAAATTCTTCTAAGTGTTGATTTTGAAACATACAAATATTCCTCTAAAATCAGCCGAAATACGAATTCTGATTTACTCACCTGTTATCAGGAGAGACCTCAGTGCTGCATCTTTCAGCCCAGTACTGGTCCTGAAAAGTAATTTTAACCGTACTCTACCGGTAACTTGAATTACCTTCATAGGCTAACATTGACTGGTTTCACTTGGAAATTCTTCTAAGTGTGGAGTTTTTGAACTTTATAATATTCCTCTAAAATCAACCAAAGTACGAATACCAATTTACTCACCTGTTATCAGGAGAGAATCCAGTGCTGCATCTTTTAGCCCAGCACTGACCCTGAAAAGTAATTTTAACCGTACTTACCAGTAACTTATATTTTCTTCCATAGGAATCCATTGTCTGGTTTTCAGCAAAAAGTTTCAAAGTGTTGATTTTTACAAACTACAAATATTCCTTAAAAATCACCTGTATGACTTAAACGCATTCTTTCAACTGTTTACAGGAGATGCACCAGTGCTGGATCCAGGATCCAACACTGAGTAAGAAAAAGTAATGATAACAGTTTTTACCTGCTAAGTGAATTTCCTTCCATAGGATAACATTGGTGATTCTATGAGAAAAAGTTTCTAAGTGTCAACTTTTAAAATACAATAATATTCCTTAAAAATCACGACTGTAACCAAAACGCTTTTACTCAACTGTTTACAGGAGATGTCCCAGGACTGAATCTAGGATCCAGTCCTGTGGTTAGAAAAGTAATCCATAAAGTAACTAATTGCATTTAACTAGAAATTCACATTGAGCTCAATGTTGCATTGTTTTTGAAATTGTGTTGCCCATTGCAACAACTGTAACTACTGTACTTAAAAGTCTATTGCCTATGTGCAAAGTATTTAAACTAAAGTAATTCATTCTGAGAAAGTATTTTTGTAATGTAATGTATAATGTAATTACAATGTAATTTAAAAAAATATATGTAAAAAAATTGTTTCTAAAAATGTAGTAAATCAGTATGAAAAAAATTAATATAACAATTAATACATTTAAAAATTGTCATTTACAAAACCTTTGAAATTCACTGAAAAAACCGTAGGTATCAGTGCACGTTATAGTTAGAAATTAGCATTTAAAAAACCTTTGAAATTCACTGAAAAACCATAGGTTTCAGACACGTTATAGTTACAAATTAGCATTTAAAAAACCTTTGAAATTCACTGAAAAAACCATAGGTTTCAGACACGTTATAGTTACAAATTAGCATTTAAAAAACCTTTGAAATTCACTGAAAAAACCATAGGTTTTAGGGACAGTTATAGTTACTTGGACATTGCACTCGTACAAAACCCGTGAAATTCCCTCGTTATAGTTAGTTCAGCTAACTATAACTCGCCTCCGCAATGCACTGCTGATGACGTCACATATTACATCACTCATGACATGGTCAGTGACATCACTGATGACATCACTGATGACATCTCAAATGACATCACTGATGACATCATCCACGTGATAATCTGATGCACCTCCTCACACCCTAATATAATCTTTGATACACCCACTCTAAATTACAGACTGCCATTCGCAAAACCATAGACACTCCAACACCAATAACCACATACCCACTCACTGATTCTTAGGTCTACACACACACATCCACTCACTCACCCGTACAGTCACTCATACTTACGGTCACTCAGTACAGGACTATCATATGCACTCTTACTCCTATATAGACACTCAAACAACGCCACTCATCCATAGAGATACTCACACACCTAGTCAGTCATGCAAATAATTAAACACACTGCCATTTACTCACCTATACAGTTATACCACACCAGCTCACTTACTCATACAAATAGTAGCACATTGTTACGCTCTTATACAATCACTGATACAAGCACACACTCATCCATACAGCCACTATCACAATCACTCACTCTTGCTTATAGCTATTTATATACTCCAACACACATATATACTGCCTTTCACATATGTAGTTACTCACACATGTACCACTGGGACATACATTCACTCACTAACACACTCTTACACACACTTACCCACCCATACAGTCTATCACAGATGCACTCTTGAAACCATCCACCCAGTGAATCACCCACTCACACATCTATGCACAGAGTTGCACACACCCCTCCCACACAAACACTCAGGCACCCATACAGATACTCAGACAAGCATTCAATAACTCATATAGACACTCATTTAGCTATTCACAAACACATGCAGCCACTTACACAGCAACAGACAGACGGATACAGACATTCACCCAGTTTAGTCACTAACCCATGCATTCAGTAAGATACGTTAAATCACTCACTTATAGAGTCAGTCACGCACCTACTAAATCATCCATACAGACACTTACACACCCACTCATTCTTCAATACGTCTTT
Organism: Calotriton arnoldi; assembly: GCA_963921515.1. Taxonomy (NCBI): domain Eukaryota; kingdom Metazoa; phylum Chordata; class Amphibia; order Caudata; family Salamandridae; genus Calotriton; species Calotriton arnoldi. The sequence continues at coordinate 2,980,010 of CAWUFW010000291.1, forward strand.
TCCTATATATATTAAAAATATTTAAACTTTACAGAAACACACAGTCACTGGATGATGTAATCAGTGATGTCATTTGAGATGTCATCAGTGAGTGTCATCAGTGATGTCACTGACCATGTCATGAGTGATGTAATATGTGACGTCATCAGCAGTGCATTGCGGGGCGCGAGTTACAGTTAGCTGAACTAACTATAACGGGGGAATTTCACGGTTTTGTACGAGTGCAATGTCCAAGTAACTATAACTGTCCCTAAAACCTATGGTTTTTTCAGTGAATTTCAAAGGTTTTTTAAATGCTAATTTGTAACTATAACGTGTCTGAAACCTATGGTTTTTTCATTGAATATATATATATACACATATATATACATATACACATATATATATATACACACACACATACACACATATATACATATATACACATATACACACACATATATGTACACACATATATATATATATACACACATATACATATATATATATATATATATATATATATATATATATATATATATATATATATACACGTTTCTGAAAACCTCCATTTTACCGGGGGCCCCCGACCCTGCAGGGCGGACTCTGTAGACCGGAACGGAGAATCCTGTTGAATTAATGCCAAGAAAACATGTAGAGCCCAACTCGGACTTCTTTTCAAGCTGACTTTAATTCGTCATATTGCGTCGCAGCACTGAAAACACTCATTTATCCTTTCGCGTTTCAGCGTTACCGCCTTTATCACAGGTGAGTGTATTTTTATAATCCTTGTGGTCACGTGGCCCATAACAAACTACTACAGGCCCCAGGATGCACCAAAATATATATTCCACAACATGCTATGGTGCATTATTCCATTTAGCTTAATAGCGTTTTTTTATCACCAATGTCACGAATGTATTTGACGAATAAAAGTCAGGTTGAAAAGAAGTCTGAGTTGGGCTCACATGTTTTCTTGAGATATATATATATATATATATTTCCATATCAAACACTTTGTCCTCGAACAAAGATGCACTCCCCAAACAGGTTTTTGTTTTGTTTATTTCGAACTGCAGCAAACTCAGCAAATTACAATGGAACAGTGTTCTTTAGGCCAAACGTGTTGCGGGCCTCCCAGCCCTTGATCACAGCTCAATATCGTTCAGCAAGCGTATTACAGAGTGATGATAACCGAAGTAAATACCAATTCCGTCCTCAGGTGGGCCTCTAGTGAGTTCAAGTGCATGCTGGTGATCGTGGTCCTGCACAACACAATTGACCCCTTTAGTGGGTTTGCTCCGTCAAACATTAATTTATACCAATGCCCATCGCCCTCCAGAGGGCTTTCCGATGCCACCTTACCGAGTTTGCTGTGAAATATTTTTCAGTATCCATAACCTGTCGTTCCGTTCGAGACTACAATTCCTGGTCACAACGGACCTGCTTTCAAATTTATGCAGTTGCATTTCAAACACTTTGTCCTCGAACAAAAACGCACTCCCCAAACAGGTTCTCATTTTGCTTATTTGGAACAGCAGGAAACGTCCCAGCATTTGACCACAGCTCACTGCGTGACAGTTCAGCAAAACTATTACAGAGCGATGATTACCTCATTGGTATAAATTAATAGTTGACATGACAAAACCACTAAAGGAGTGAATTGTGTTGTGCAGGACCACAATTACCAGCATGCACTTGAACTCACTGGAGGCCCACCTGAGGGCGGCATTGGCATTTAACGAGGTCATCATCGCTCTGTAATAGTTTTGCTGAACTGTCATGCACTGGCCTGTGATCAAGGACTGGGAAGCCCGAAACGCGTTAGGCCCAAAGAACACCATTCCATTGTAATATGCGGAGTTTGCTGCAGTCTGAAATAAATAAAACACCCAGAGCAGGTTTTTTTTCTAGTTTTTGTCAGTGCTCAAGTGCCGCACAGCCCTCCCACTTTCCCTGCTGCTCCCGACCAGTAGCGGCTGCTACCGGACAGGGGTGGGGAGGCGGGGGGCAGCCCGGGGGGGGGGGGTAGTGGTTAGTTAACAACAAAAAAAAACACACTTACCTTAGAACGGCCGGCCGCCACCTCCCCTGCGTCCTCTTGCTTCTTCCTTTCTGCAGTCTGGCCAGCAGCAGAGGCACCCGGCACACAGGCTCCCTTGAGCAAATCATAACGCTGCAATGTAGCGTTGTCATTGGTCTGAGCACCGTGGATCGGCGCTCAGACTGGAACAGGGAGCTTTCTTGTGCATGTTCCCCACCAGGCTGTGTAATGCAGCCTGGTGGGGAACTTGCAAAGTGCGCATGAACTGTTGGTCGGCCAAAAGTGTGGAAATCTGAAATAATTTCTGTTAGCATAGGCTGAATCCATCTTGTTTGTGGCATCCATTTTGTTAGCTATGTAATTCTTCCATCTTCACTGTTGCTTGCCCTTCTATTCTGCTTGTGTCATCAACTCTAGTTAACTCCTTCTGTACTGAGCTAAAAGCAATGTGCTGAGCAAAGGCCTGTAGCTGCTAGAATGCACCTGGCTAAAGATATAACTGTCAACAGTTTTTTACTGATGTAAACAGTTCTGTTCCCCCTCCCACTCTGCTGACTAAGTGATCTCCCATCTGCCCATGTTTGTAGGTAGTTATTCCTGTGTATGCTTGTACCTTCTATTTGTAACTACATGCTTACTCTGCAACAAACTCTGAATATAAGCACCATGGTCTGTGACTTCAGTGTACTACCTCAGGCAGCACTTGAGAGTGCTGTGTGGACGTAGTCCCACTCATGAGTGATTAATAAACTTGTTATTTGAATTCCAGCTTCAGTGCCAATCTCTATTTTGTTGGTCTATGGACCCGTGGACAAGAGAAGGGTGACCCCTGCACCGGTGTGCTAAAAAAAAAGCACATTTCCACAGTTGGCGCCCAATGTGGGACCTCATCGAGGACGCGGCCGTCTGAAGGAGTGGTCTTGACGGAAGAGTGGAATATTACTGAGGAGACGTCCTGCATGAGGAGACCCTTGTCTTTGCAGCCAAAGTGACTTTTCCGGTTTTTCGATTTGACCCTGCAGGTGGCGGCCGGTCCTGACTGAGGTATCCTTTGGCGTTATTTTTGCAGTGACCATTAGGTCGATCAAGAGATTGGCAGTTGGAGGTTGGAGACTTTTTTTTGGTAAGGTCGCTGGAGCGGCACTCTTGTTTGCTTGGCCAAGATTCTGGTTTTGTTTGTTTGATTTATTTTTTGCAGAAAATAAAGGCAGGTAATGTGGAGATTTTTCTCTACTTTTGAACAATTTGGAAACGTAATATTTTACAAAAACTTGGTAGCATGCCTGTTTCCAGCACACTCCGTAGGTTGTATTGCTGTCTTGGTGGTACCAAAATGGATTTAGAAAGAAGTCAGCCGGCTCCCTTAGAGGGAACACCTAATAGACATATGTATATTAAATACGGTATTTCTTCCATAATGTATAGTACACTGTGGAACAAATATACGAAAAAGGATCCTGATCTCCAATGGCCTGTGAATGGGTCATTTGACTTTAAAAAGATTCAATATGTAGAACAGTGTTTGTTTAACAAAAAAAGTCGACAAGATATGTTTGATTGTGTACGAATGTGGGAGAAAGAAGTGAATGAAAGAGCAAAGAGAGAAGCAGCTATAGCAGAGAAAGAACAACGAAAAACGATATATCAAAAAGCGTTAGAATTAAAAAATAAGGAGATGACGGAAATAAAAGAAAAAGAAGAGAGGGAGCGTCGTTTAGAGGTAACTGGCCAGTACCCTATTAGGCGCCCCCTTTATCCCATGCTTAATAAACCTCAGGATGATTCCATCTTATTAGATCGACCTCCGCCCCCGTATAAATTTCCCTCTGCCCCTGAGGAGGATCCTTCCGATAAAGACCATCATTCTTCCGACGATAAAGATATAGATAAGCAAGATGGGCGACAGACTCGCTCTACTTTAACTACTGATGAAAAAGCCACCATTAGATCCACTGTTCGTTCAGAAGCCCGTAAGAAAACTCTTCCTTCAGATCTTGTAGCAATGGTTCAGCAGTGGAAAGATTTAGAACAGTTATATTTTGCAGAGAAGTTTGCTTGGGAAGTTATACTTAATTTTAGAGACCTTTCTAAAAACTTAGAGCCCACTGATATAAATTCTGATTATAAACAATTGAGTGATGGAACTTTCCTTTGTTCAAACATACCTGATTTAATTAGGCGAGTGGTTAAATTACGAGATGAAACATTTCGCTTAAAAGCGGAGAAAAAAGAAGCTAGTAAAACTAAAACTGTACAAGTAGCCCAAACCCCAGCGCAGATAGTAGAAACTTCAGAGACAAATAATGGATCTAGTAGTGCTGAAGTTGGTATACGACCAATGCGCGAAGCTGCGCCTTTGTATGTTCCTCCAAAGGGTACGGGAACAAATGAAGATAAGACTTCAGATGATGCGAAAGGGTATTTTATTTATAATTGGGTTTATACCCCTTGGAGTAGAGCAGATGTTATGGCTCTTAAAGCCGCTTTGCCCGATCCGCGGAAAAATCCTGCCGCTTTCTATGAGGAAGTAGAAGGAGCCATTAGCTCCTGTACTATGACTCTGCCAGATATTGATATGTTTTTTGGACTTATTTTGCCCCCTGATATGTGGAGAACAATTCGGAAAATAGATGATAATGTAGCATATGGTGATACTTGGGTGCATTTAGAAGAAATAGATGCGGCTAGAGAGCCTGCGCAGAAACCACAACAGGAGATATTAGATCTTCCCAAAGCTATTGTGACTAAGTTGAAAACTCTTATACCCCCTAAGAAAATAGATTGGACTACGTTAGCGTCTTGTAAACAGAAAGCGGATGAGTCAGTTTCTGATTTCTTTACACGATTTGAAGAGACATTCCATGACTTTAGTGGGCAGTCCTTGACAGATGACACGGGTAAGCATCTGTTCGTCGACAAATTTGTCGCTAACATGTTGCCAGAAATAGCTAGTCGCCTTAAGGCCAGCGAGAGTTCGTGGACTACGTCTTCCCCAGTCTCCCTTTTGACTATGGCCCAGTATTATGAGCGTCAGGAATTGGAAGCAAAGGGCAAAGAGGATAAGAAGGTTAAGGATTTAAAAACAAAAGTTATGTTGGCTCAAGTATATGGTCCACCATTCAGAGGTGGTGGTAGAGGTGGACGTGCAGTATATACACCTGGTGTACCCCCTTTCTCTCGATCAACTTTGTCTTCTGATCAGTGTGCTTATTGTAAAGAGATTGGACATTGGCGTTCTGAGTGCCCCCTTTTGCGAGGTCAGCAGTATCAACGGGGTAGAGGAAGTATGAGAGGACGCCCAGGGAATTCAGGAAATAGGGGAGGAATAGGAACCCGTCCCAGGTTTGAGGCAGTTGAACACGGACCAAATTATTCTAATACCTTTGATAGACGAAATCAATATCAAATGTCTGATTATTCGGCTGATGGTCTTGCGGATTCTGATTATGCATAGGAATGCCTAGGATGGGGTAAGGAACCGGTTGAGGTCCCAGTAGATCAGAAGGGTCCTTATGTTGATGCAAATGTCTTGGGTTCTACTGATCGGTTTCTGGTTGATACAGGAGCTACTCGTAGTGCTCTGTCTAAAAAATTGGTTCCTAGGGCTCCCCTGTCTGGCGCAATGATAACATCGATAGGATTCGATGGGACACCTACACCTAGCCCACTGTCACAGCCACTTGCATTTAGTCTTGATAAATTTACTGCAGCATGTCCATTTCTGCTTTCCCCTAACACGCCGGATAATATTGTGGGCATTGATATGCTTAAACATTTTCGTGCTACAATACGTTGTTCCCCAGAAAGTGTGCGTGTTATCTTAAATGATAACTATCCAATGGTTGAGAGGTCTTGTCTCATCAAAGAAGATATCGCTTTGGCATCTTTACCTAGTACTTTGTGGGCTACATCAGATACCGATGTGGGACACATGGTTATTCCACCAGTGCATATTCAAGTGAAGGAAGGTGCTTCATTGCCTCGATTGCCCCAATATAAAATATCTCGGGAAGGCGAAGAAGCATTAACACTCATTGTTCAGGATTTGATCAAGGTGGGGGTTGTGGAAGAAGTCCCTTATAACATTTGTAATAGTCCTATCCTTCCTATTTTGAAAAAAGACACTGATACTAAAATTTACAGATTTATTATAGATTTACGAGAGGTTAATAAAATCGTGGTGCCCCAATACCCGGTAGTCTCTGATATCACGACACTTCTCACCATGGTTCCTCCTACTGCCACTACATTTAGTGTAATTGATTTAAAGAATGCATTTTTCTCAATACCTATTCACCCTGACAGCCGTTATTTGTTTGGCTTCACTTTGAATAATAGATCATTCAGGTTCTGTAGAGCTCCACAAGGGTATACAGAGAGTCCTAGCATTTATAGTCAGGCGTTGAAAAGGCAGCTTGATTCTTTTCCTGTACCGAAAGGGGTGGCTCTTATTCAATATGTCGACGACATCTTGTTGGCTGCTGATACCCCTGAACAGTGTAAAGAAGGAACACTGTCATTATTGTTATTTCTTGCCTCTCATCATCACAAAGTCTCTAGGAAGAAACTGCAATTTTGTAGACAGCAGGTTACCTATTTAGGTCACCTCCTGTCTAAGGAGGGACGTGCACTCACACCAGATCGCATTCAAACTATTTTAGACACTCCCGTGCCCCGTACTCAGAAGGATGTCCGTGCACTGATTGGCCTTACTTCTTTTTGTAGGCAGTGGATCCCTAGCTTTTCTCACATTATTAAACCCTTGTTGGCCCTTTTGACTAAAGACACTCCGATGCCTCTCCCATGGACTACTGAGTGCCAGGATGCCTTCCAACAGTTACGTCAAGCTCTTTGTTCTGCACCAGTATTAGGAACTCCAGACTACACTAAGACCTTCACACTCTATGTACACGAGAGGGAAGGTTGCGCTCTCTCAGTTTTAACACAAACACACGGTGATAAACAACGTCCTTGTGCATATTTCTCAGCTGTCCTTGATCCAGTTGCCCGCGCGCTGCCTGGTTGTTTTCGAGCGGTGGCGGCAACGGCTGTGTCCATACGTCAGAGCGAGGGAATAGTCTTGTCACATAGATTGCTTGTGTTAGTACCCCATTCAGTTGATGCCTTGTTAAATCAAACAAAAACACAGCATCTGACTAGTGCTCGCTTGACAGGATATGAATTGACACTTTTGGCCCCTCATATCACGTTAAAAAGATGTTTGACTCTGAACCCTGCTACATTATTGCCATTTCCAGCTACTCAGTCTCAGTCACAAGAGTTACATGATTGTATATCCCTTACTGAAGAACACACAAAGGGTCGTGTTGACCTACAAGATACACCTCTTTCTAGTGTTGATGGGGAATTGTGGGTTGATGGATCCTGCCTGAAATTGCCTGATGGCACTACATCTGCTGCTTATGCAATTACAACACTTCAGACAGTAGTTGAGACAGCTCGTATCCCACAGAAGTCAGCTCAAGCAGCCGAGTTGATAGCACTGACAAGAGCATGTGAGCTTAGTACAGAGTTGCTTGTTAACATTTACACTGATAGCCAATACGCCTTCGGCGTGGCTCATAACTTCGGGCAACTTTGGAAAGAAAGAGGCTTTCTCACTTCACATGGGACACAAATAGTGCATGGGGAATTAGTACATAATCTCCTTACTGCCTTGACCTATCCTAAGAAAGTGGCAATTGTTAAATGTAGTGCACACAAGAAAGTGACTGATAAAATAGGAGCAGGCAATGCCTTTGCGGATTGCACAGCTCGTGAGACTGCAATGCAGCGAAGTACCACATCTATGTATGTAGTTAAGTCACAGGCTGAACGTTGGCATGATGCCAGGCAAGAGGTGCTGGACATGCAGCAATCTGCTTCTGTTGATGAATTAGACCAATGGTCCAAGGAGGGAACATTGGATGACGAGGGCTGTTGGAGGAATAAAGAAATGACAAAATGGAAGTTACCCGCAGCCTATTTACATCCTATGATTCACATGGCACATGGGCCGGCACATGTTGGAGCATCCTCAATAGCAAAGCAACTTATGCAAGTTTGGGATCATCCAGAGATTGTCGGTACGGCTAAGAAAATAGTCCAGTCCTGTCTGATCTGTCTCCAGTATAATCCTGGAAAGGGAACACGAACTCCAACAGGAGGGTTTGCAATACCAACTGCACCTTTTGAGGTCCTGCAAATGGATTACATCCAGCTTGAGCGCTGTAACAACCTAAAGTATGTCTTAGTAGTGGTTTGCGCCTTCAGTAAATGGGTGGAAGCATACGCTACGAAGGATAATACAGCTCTTACGACAGCAAAGGTGCTCCTAAAGGAGTTCTTTCCCCGATTCGGCATTTGCCGAGTTTTGTGGAGTGACAACGGACCCCATTTTATTGGGCAAGTTGTTGAGTATCTCATGAAAGGGTTGGGAATTAAGCAGAAGTTTCATGCTGCTTTCCACCCACAATCAGCAGGACTAGTGGAACGTTACAACTCCACTCTGAAATTAAAATTGGCTAAGATACAGGCTTCCACATCTTTGAAATGGCCTGATGCATTGCCCTTAGCATTGCTATCCATTAGATCGATACCACATACACGATCTGGCCTCACACCGTATGAGGTGGTTTTTGGAAGGCCAATGAATATTTGGGGGATTCCTAAGCCACGCCCTATACATGATGTACCCTATGTATTGATGAATGACTATTTGTCTCAGTTGACTGACAGTTTGTCTTCTATTTATCAACAGGTTCGGGAGACTCTTCCAGACAGGTCGCAAGGTGAGGGCCATTGTTTACGGCCTGGTGACTTTGTGGTCGTAAAGTCATTCCAGAGGACCAGCTCCCTAGCACCGAGGTGGCGAGGACCGGAGCAGGTACTACTGGCTACCAGGACTGCAGTTCGAGTGACGAACCGGAAAAACTGGGTCCATGCGACACACTGCCGAAAAGTGTTGCAAGACCTAGTGAGCCCAGCTGTGTTGGCAGATCACCGCGATATCCTGGTCACCGAGAAAGGACAAGCTGTGTCACCTGAAGGACCTGAGGAAGTCTTCCCGGACCACACGATTCCTGGTACATCTCGATATCAGCTTCGACCCAGGAAGAAAGACATTTCATTGAAAGAGACTGTTTGAGCCACTGTCCTGGGTAGTTAAAGCCTAACTACAAAGGGGGTAGTCTTTTAGTGACTACTCGTCTCAACGTTAGTGAAGAAATCAACGCCTGCCCAGGACCTTAGGGCACCATCTGCTTTGTTGTTTGTCGACGAAATGAATATGTCTAAGGAGAAGAAACCAACTGCTGCAAGAGTTTGTAGCAAAAGAACAATAATTGCTACTGGATTTACTTTGACTATTGTTATTGTTGCTATAATAACATGGATTGTAGAGGAAGTAGCTCCTGTCCGAAATCTACTGACTACTACTACTCCTGTCCCAATTGAACATCATTATTTTACTCTTCCGTATCATGAGCAGAAGCACAGAATGTCCTACCTCAATAACACTTTCATCCAAATGTTGCACCATACACACAATGCCACGAACGTTACCAATTGCTGGGTATGTGGAATGATGCCAGCTCATCAGAAAAAGGGAGGAACGCCTTTTATTCCCTTGCCGTTTTCACATAATGGCTCCTGCAGAGCCTGGTTTGCATTGTTGTGGGCTTCTGAAGTTGCTAATATTACTTATGCTGATGTAGGTGGACTAAACGCTCAGTTGAATAAAGTTTGTTACCCCGATGAGGAAGGAGATCCACAAGCTAGAGGAACTGTGTGGGAAATGGAGGAGTATCGCCGAGGAAATTCCTCCATACACTATGTTTTCCCTAACACTCGAACAACTAAGGGGAATGGGCCTCCTGTTATTGCTGTTACTAGAGCTCGAGCGGATCTCTGTGTGAGCAGTATTGGCAGTATTCCTGTGGGAAAAAGTGACTGTACTTTAGTGTTGAACATTACTGGAATGAACAATAGCAGCTTTTTGTCCTCACACAACACCTATTTTATTTGCGGAAGTAAAGGTTATTACCATCTACCTATTGGTTGGTCGGGAAGCTGCTACGTGTCCTTTTTGCTTCCACCTGTGTTTTTGGCACCTGCATCCTACCATAAAGACTATAAACTGTATAATGACATTTCCAAGAACAGATTCAAAAGGACAATAAACAATGATGAGGTGGATCAAACTGATACTGCACTACAGCAGTATATTGACTTTAATTTGGGACTATTCTTCTTTGTTGGTGCGGCCTTAAACAGTAGAAAAATAAGGCGCTTGACACGTGTTGTAGAGGCTGTAACCAATCAGACAGCAATGGCGCTTGGAAACATCACAGAAGAACTACAAATTGCGAGAATTGTGGCGCTCCAAAATAGGATGGTCCTTGATGTCATCCTGGCCGACCGTGGTGGAGCATGTCGCATCATCGGGAGTAGCTGCTGTGTCTATATCCCTGACCACGCCCCTTCTGTTTTTGACGCAATTTCCAAGTTGCACAAAATAGCCACTGAAATCCATCAGGATTCAGGAACTTGGACTTTGACTGGATGGCTATGGAACATGTTTACTGTATGGGGCTGGAAGCTATTGTCAGCCTTATGTATATTTCTTGCTATTCTTTTCACTTGTTGCCTATGTATTCAATGCGGCCCAATGCTTTGTTCCCTTTGTGTTTCTACTTGCACCTCGTGTATACCGACTAAACAAAATGTTAAGAATGTAAATGCCCGATTAGCAAGTGATCAAGAAATTAATGAATTAATGCAGATAGATGTATATGATATTTTCCGTACTCCTTATAAAGCCTAGAAGATGTCTTCAGCATATGCTAAAAGGGTCATCTGTGGAAATCTGAAATAATTTCTGTTAGCATAGGCTGAAGCCATCTTGTTTGTGGCATCCATTTTGTTAGCTATGTAATTCTTCTGTCTTCACTGTTGCTTGCCCTTCTATTCTGCTTGTGTCATCAACTCTAGTTAACTCCTTCTGTACTGAGCTAAATGCAATGTGCTGAGCAAAGGCCTGTAGCTGCTAGAATGCACCTGGCTAAAGATAGAACTGTCAACTGTTTTTTGCTGATGTAAACAGTTCTGTTCCCCCTCCCACTCTGCTGACTAAGTGATCACCCATCTGCCCATGTTTGTAGGTAGTTATTCCTGTGTATGCTTGTACCTTCTATTTGTAACTACATGCTTACTCTGCAACAAACTCTGTATATAAGCACCATGGTCTGTGACTTCAGTGTACTACCTCAGGCAGCACTTGAGAGTGCTGTGTGGACGTAGTCCCACTCATGAGTGATTAATAAACTTGTTATTTGAATTCCAGCTTCAGTGCCAATCTCTATTTTGTTGGTCTATGGACCCGTGGACAAGAGAAGGGTGACCCCTGCACTGGTGTGCTCATCAAAAAGCACATTTCCACAAGAGGGCCAGCCAAACAGTTCATGCGCACTTTGGGACTGCAAACCACTCCTCCCCTGCTCTGGCTAGCCCCACCCCACACAGGCCACTGACTGCATACAATCGGAAAAATAAAATGTCAATAACGATACGTTATTGTAATTTTTTTCTTCCTTTTTGCACAGTGGGGTAAAGCTCCTCCGCCTTAGCGGAGGAGCCGCCACTGCTCCCGACCCTCCCTCCCTCCATCCATCCATCCATCCACCAATGTCTCTTGATAACATGGCTCTCTCTTTTCCACAGATCCCAGGCCCCTTCCTCTATTTTCCGATCTCCCTCCAGTCTGTGAATTTCTGTTTTTGAGCACTAACAGGCAAAAGAGTATGTGTGCAGCCAGCGCCAAACGCATCGTATACTCTCCTTCCAGGGAGTTATTTTGTGGGACCCATTTCAAACAGTTTATAAGCACTACATAAAAATACCATAGGAGATGTCATGAGTAATGTAATATGTGGGATAATTAGCAGTTCATAGAGAGGGTGCAAGGTATAGTTAACTTAAGGCACGAGTTATAGTTACTTGGGATAACGAACTATAAGTGGGCATGTGAGTGGGCTGTATGAGGCTGTAAATGGGTGTGAGTGGTTTTCAGGGTCTCTGACTGGGGGTGTGAGTACCTGTGTAGGTCTGTGATTGGTTGTCAGTGGGTGTGTAAGTGGGCGTGAGTATGGGTGGGCGTGTAAGTGGTTGTGTGGGTCTGAGAGTGGCTGTATGAGTGTGTACGTGGCTGTGTGAGTGGATGAGTGGTTGTGTGGGTGTATGAGTTTTTTTAATTGGGGTCTGGACCCACAGCAGATTCACACAGCGGCCGCGCTGAGCGCCACAGTGGATCCACGTATCCTCGTGTGCGCAAAAATAAACGTTTCTCCAGAATTTCTTCCCAATGAGGGGTCCCTCCCAGACCCCTTATATCCTATTTCTACTATATTCCCCCCTCCTTCCCGGGAACCGTGTCCTGATTCACAAAATGGCTGCCGCAACTTTTCTCTCAGGTTGCGGTCAGCCATTCACTGCATCTTTTTACTTTAAAAACTCCAAAACTACTGAATAGATTTACCCCAAATTACAAAAAGCACTTTTTTGGACTAAGATCTAGCTTTCTGCTAAATTTGGTGTAATTCCATTCAGCAGTTCGGGCTGTAGCCGTGTTTAAAATCCCTATAGGAACATGCATGGGGAAAACGTGTTTTAGAATCTCGGCCCCGCTTTACGCATCACCCCAAAACCTTCCAAACAGCAGCTGTGGTGACTGGCACATCAGTTTTGAAAATTTCGTGAAGATTCGTCAAACGACGTTATTAGCAAAATAAAAAATGCTTTTCCTATGGTAACTAAGTTTTAACTATAACTACCTACTGGCGACCACCAGTAGGTTTTATATTTTTTATATATATTATTTTGAGGGCCCTTAAAAGAGAGACACAGATTGCAGAAGTAGAGGTAGAGAAGTCATGACAGAAAAATCGACAAAAGGTAAAACAGAGTGACAGGAAAATTACATTAGCAGGGGGCGAGCCCTGGCAATTGACTACTTTACCCATGCCTTAAAACATTGCTGGAACATGAGGCAGTAACACCATTTGGACTGCCACGCTGACCCAACTCTCTAACTCCATTTCTAAACCATGGGATATCCTGAGATCTCAGTCTTTGTTGTTACAAAATGTCATAACTCACACGGTGGTGACCATATCTTTGTAAATGACCAATTTAGCTTGTAAACACCGCTTCATGCCTAAACTGCTGGTGAGCTGTCAGTTATGTTTATTTATTCACTTATTTATTAGGGTTGTGTAGAACAACAATATCCACTTTAACCTCATTTGCAGAGCACATTGAGACAACACTCTCGGCCTTTCATTTTTCTGAGGTGGATAAAATGAGTGTCTTTGTGCTGGCAACAGTAACACTAGAATTCAGCATCTAGAAGTGATTAAGTAGGTTAAATGTGATATATAATTAGGTGATGAAGTCACAGGGCAGGGTCTTCAGACAAGAGGCTGGAGCCACTCGGGTAGGAAGTTAGATCTTTATTTCAGGTTACGGGTGAGTAGTCGCGCTCAACAAACCCATGATTGAAGAGCAATAGTAGGCAAGTCTTGCAGTATTAAGAATTCAACGCACCACAACCATTTACATAAACTGTATTTCATACAACAATTTATCTAAACTGCAATCCCCAAACAGCAGAAGTCAACTAACACAGGAATGTACTAACTCAACACATGCATTACCAATAAGATGTATTGGACACATGTCAATAAGCAAGAATCACCATCCGCAATTCCCCACCCTAACGAACTGCACAGTTGGTGGGGGAAAAGACCAATTTCTTAACAGCAGTACATAGTATAATATAACCTCCATGCATGTCAAATAACCTGGCTGAATAACCAACCGAACGTCATATTTTAATGCAACTGGACAAATGCTAGGCAATCGATGTTCCTACTTTGTAGGACTTCATGACACAGTCTATCTACCCTTGAACAATGGTCTCATCTCTCTCTCCAATGTCCTTGGAGACAGTCCTCCTTCTACAACTCCAGACCGGTCTCAATCAAACATCACCTTATTACCATTCTTCGTGCTGTCAAAGTCTACATAGCCTGCGCCTCCACTCTGACAACATGCATGGATTTCAAGACATTGGTGAGTTTCTCTCACAAGGAAGTTACGCTGCTTTGCTCCCAAAATCACATGCTCTTCTTCCGGCACAGGCTGACGTTCGCTAGAGATTAAAGTTCCAATTTACCTTGTGCTGTGCACTGTCATAAGATATCTGTTCATTGCCTTAACTCCAGTGCTAGCAGGAGCCACATCATTTCCTTTGGTGACTGCACTGAGCGCCATAAAATATGCGAAATGCACACGAGACACTCCATAGGCATAGACTACCCTGTGCCACAGCCAACTGAGCAATCATACTGCATGCTCACCCACACTTCTCCTTAGGTCACCATCACTGTTGAATGTACTACTGCCTGAAACTCCACTGATCATTTCAGAGTAAAGCTTACTGTAAGAGATGTCCTGCCTCTTCCCCCTGTCTTTACAGCACTGTCCTCATATCACGGTCTCCGTGGCATTGTCGTTAAGCGTAGGACTATCCACTGGAACACATCACTTCAGGTTATAACCCCCCTCAGCTGGTTTCTTGCCTATATTAGACCTTGCCTACCATTCTCACTGGACTCCCACTGTCCAGCAGCCTAAGCTCCAAACTAGTCCTCCATGGTCACAGGGCCATCTTGCTTCTTACAACAGGTCTCCCCTTCTGCCAGAAATGTCTCCCAATTTCCACCAGAGTCCTGCTGCATTTACTCTCAGGTCCTTAATAACTCATCAACAAAATGTTGAAGTCAGAGGGCAGTGTCTTCATACAACAGTCTGGAGCCTCTTAGGTAGGATGCAAGTTATTTTATGTTAGGCCCTTGGGAAACAGCAACAGCAGGTAGGGCCGGTCAGGTCTCCATTCTCCCTCAAACTGTAACTCTCTCCTAGTTCCTACTCCAGACCACACACCAGCATTGTATTACATCATTCACTTTCAGCATTCCAAGCACCAGTTCTGACATACAGGAATGGAGACACAGGATACTACAATGAACTAATTATTAAGCATACACAACGCCAAAAACAAAACAGAAAAGTGCAGTCTGTCACAGTGAACAGGGTCTACAGCTGGCAGTGGAACGTTTGCAGAGGTTTGCTGAAGAGCTGTAAGTCTGAATATGGAATGAGACAATTGACCTATTTTATACTAACCTCTGTTATAAGAGCCTGGATGTTCAAGGGGTTCATAACTATTTAATAATTATTTATATTATTACAATCTCTACACTTCTGGGGCGTTCGATACAGTGCAATGCAGTAATCTGTGGTATGGTATCTGGGTGGCATGCGGCAAAAGAGGACCCGCTTGCTTCCCTTACCCCCCTTTTCATCTCCCATCCTGATAAAGCCTCCAGATTTCTGGTAAGCCAGTTTGTCTAGAACTGGTGTCTTTCTAAAGCAGTTGCTTCTTCTACTGCATACTGCAGAGCTCAGAAACCTGTGCTTCTTTAACTGCACGAGTGAGCATTTACTCATTTTGCAAGGCCAGCAAAACCAGTTCTAGCTTTCCCAACATCATGATACACTGATATGGATGCGTGACACCAAGCACACACCCACATGATGTCCTGCAAATGTGAAGTTATCTGGCAGTATCTCAATTATAATAAAGGGACATCCAATGTTACAGATCAGCCATGATACCAAAAAACTAAAACATTGACAACTATCTTTTACATTCTGTCCATCATCCATCTATCACTGTGCCGAATGTTGCGTCCCTTCATACGATAATTGCACCACGGCGGTCATCACACTCCACATGAAAACACTTCACAAATAAGTTTGAAACAAAGAAAAGTCTCTTCTAACCAGACAATGTACATACACAGTGTAGCTTGCTTGACATGCTGGTAAGCCCTTCAGCGCTTCACATAGGGCTTGTAAATGATACAAGAAGAATACAATCTAACCATTGTTGAAAAATCCGTGTTAACGTTGCTGTTGGCTGCTGGTTTGCTCAGGAGGTGCGGTTAGTTTTTTCACTTTTGAATCAGGTGACCTTTCTTGGCCGAACTGTGCTCTCCAACAGAGGATCAATGCGTAAGTACTGCTTACCTGCCATAACATTGGGAGCTTAATGTTAATACAGTGTTAACAATAAAACACAACTGGGCCTTTTCATGAAGTGTAATTATTCAATGGCTCCATTCTGCTCCAGTTCCTCACAGTCCTCAGCTTTTGACCCAGAACGGTCCCCCTCACCTACATCCCTTCTGGCCAGTAAATTGTGATAATTCACCCTCCAGCTATACACCATTTTCCATTCATCCTTCACCATTATCCTTTTGCCCATTCACATCAACTGCCCATCCATTCATCCTGCACCCCAACGCATTCACTCTTTCAAACACCACTTTTGTCACACACCGAACCTTTCAATTCCTTCATTCTACCATCCATGCACTCGCCCTTCATCCATCTTTCTACTTCTTTACCTATTCGTCACTCTTTTGTGGCCCGCCGACAAAAGCACCCTCACCCATTGACCCTCTTGCCTACACACTAACCTAGGTTCCCACACCTTTTTGCAGTCTTTCAGAACTTGTAAGGATATGCCAGAGCTGGACTCCAGAACATGGAACTGTACTTCAAATTAGATTTTTCTGTTCTGGACACTCCTGATAAGTTCTCCCAAACTTAAACAATACTCTAAATGAGGTTTATGGAACTTGGCAACCTTTCTGGTGAGATCTTCATAAGTGGATATAACCTCCAGAAGTTGTCTCTAGAGCTGGACACAACATATCACAGGTGCCCTTTAAAACTAGACAACACTGCAGATGAGGCATCAAGACGTGAATAATGTAAAAGAAAGCTCCAGAACTCTACGGAACATTCAAGATATGGCCCGCCTAATGAAGCACAATATTTGAAATTAGGTCATGTCAGCAACCCGCACATTGGTAAATCAAGTTATTTCTTCGTCTCTGCTCTAATTTAGTGTTCCAATGCGCTTTGACCCTGGAATTCGGTTGACTCTTCCTTCTGAAAGATTCTCTATACCTCACATTTATCGCCTTATAATAATCTTACTGACTGAAAAGTAACATGATGAGCAGGTCTCTCATGTGTATTATGGTCTCGTACCGGGCAGACAGAATTGTATTTTTACGAAGTTGATGCATTTCACCTGCTCATTCATGAAAAAAAGAGTGAAGCCTGAAGATACAGTGGTGCAATTGGAAATTTTCATCAACCAGGTTGCATCCTCATTCTGTTGCACCCGAGTGGTAGGCCAGATCCCCAGGACAAAGAAAAAAATGAAACACCACAGGATACTAGGCATCCAGCCCTAACAGTGTCCTTCCAAAGCACTTACCCCCTAGGTCCCCATGCAAGGCCGTGTCTAGATGAGGTTACTGTCTTTAATTAGGGAATTCTAGCCCCTCAATCTTGCACCCATTTAAGCGAGTGCGTAGACTTGGGAACCAGAAGACATTGGTAACAAGGCCACAGGAAGCCTTGCCAACTTGTCTTGTAAAACCTTGTTTCAACTTGCACTTTAGTGTGGGAAAATGAGCGAGAAGCAAAGGTCCCCAAATGTCCTTCTGGGGTACTGTGCCTCTGGTCAGTAGGACACTGTGCCTAGGACAAAAAGCTGCTGCAACTGGCGTCTTTGGAGCCCTTTGGGGGTATACCTAAAAAAAAAAGGGAACCCAATGGGAGCAGAAGCTTTTCCTTGCACCATATTTGCAAAACCAAAAACACCACCACCTTGGTGAAAAAATACCCATAATCCGGCCCAAACCAAACAGTGGGGAAATAAAAAACTTTCAAACACCATAGCAGTTATGGTGGTGCCAGGAGCAATGATATCTCACAATATTGGAGTATTGTGCTACCTGTGCTATACTGATATGTGACTACCTTAGTTTGTTATCCAATGTTGGCAAGGCTGCTGGGTGCCGGGAGGCACCGACCTTAAATCCCAAGGTGGAGGCCCGTTTGCAAGTGAACATTTAAACAATTTTATTAAGATTTTCACCATACTTCTAAAAGTCCTGCATCGGTGATGTCAAAAAGGTACAGCTGTACCCTGGCTACAGTGTTTAAGAATTCAGGTTGGGTTATAACTGCGCTTTTTGGGGGATTGGTGAGTTACATTTTGTCTGAACAGGTTTCATTACTTCTCCATAGTATACAAATTGTGCCTGATTATACAGCTGCCCCCTGCATACGTTTTCCAACATACGTGGTAATAATCAGCAGGATCTGCTAAATGTAGACCCACTCCCACATTTACGGATGGCTGACAAAATCTCCGATGGCTGACAAAAATCTACTCACAGGTGAACTTTCAGTGGGACCCACTGTAAGAAGTGCAATGCGAGACAACCCAAAAGACGTAGGTGTAATGGGAATGAATGGGAGTCAGTTAACTGACCCTTCAGTGCACTGTGCACCACCGGGGCCTTGCTGTCCCGCGCTCATTTGTGCGTGTCCCACTAGAGTACTGTGTGCAAAACCGAATGTCCGGAGGGGCAGTTGCGTGGTTTCTTTACATTTTTTGTTATGTGACATGCAGAATGGTGGCTCTATAACCTAGGCACGGATATGTTTATGATGAGACCTCAGTAAATTCCTTTAACTTCTTAGGGTGTGGATTATACATTACATATGTTTTAATTGGAAAGTAAATGTACCAGCATTGCTATTTAACATGTTGGTTCCTGGTGGCCAAGTATTCAACTGAACATTTTAGGTTAGATGTGTGCAGTGTAGCAAGAGGAAAACGTGTTGGCTGTCTAGGAAAACGTGAAATGGACCGAAGGTCCCTTTCATCAAGTGAGTAGCTGCGTTTTTCAAATGAGCACTCTGGATGCCAGCTTCACTGCTTTGCTCCACACCATGCTGCATCATTCCAACAGGTTAATTTTAGAAGAAGCACACATAGTTGGTGTCATAGAAAGTCTCTTGGATGCTGCACTCTGTCAATGCACTTCGTGCTCCGTCTCCAAATCTGGCAACAGTTAAGTTCTGAAAGAAACACATTTTTTGAGTTGTGCATCTGGACGTGTACCCCTATACTGTACTAAAGGAAACCAGCTAAGACCTACAGTTTCCCCAAAGGCTTTGGTTTAGATTGCTGTTATTTTCTTTGCAGTGCCAACTGTGCAACTTGGGCAGGAGTACTATTCTACTCCAAGGCCTAGAAATGGTGGATGGGCCAGCCTACCATGCCTGCCTCCAACTGCATGAGCCTGGCTTGCTCAGTCTGATCAATGGTGCCACCAAATGTCATTCTTGCCCTGGTGCTTTGTAGTTCAAAGCAAACACAAGGAGTGCTTTGCAGTTCAAGCCTGCAACAGAGCATGCACTCTTGCTTGTGAGACGTATTGTTTACAATAAAGGGCTTGGAGCCCACAATCATTACTTACTATTTGTTGGCTTCAGTGTCACTTTTCTTTGCCGCCTCCAAATTGTCCAGCGGAGGCCAAGTGTCACTTGCATTCCTTTCTGTGGAGCATGGACCAAGCATAGATTTTTTGAACGCCACTGTCAGGAATATAAAGCATCACGTCAAGCAGTAGCCAGAAGCAGCAGCCGGAAAAACGAGGAGGACGCCGGCCCCCTGCTCCAGCTCCCGCAAAACGGTCACGGCCGCGGCTACCTGTTTCGACCTTACCGCTGCAGCTCGACCCACCCGCTTTCATTAGCGGTCAGCGGGGGCGCGGTGGTAGCTGCAGCGGCAGTGGCAGATGCGGTTGCGGTGCAGTGCGGTGACCCATGCTCCAGGGAATTGAGCATGGAGTAGCGGTGGGGTGCGGCAAGTTTACCGGCAAGGCGGTGCGGAAGTGTGTGTGCCTGATCTTCCAAGGGCCCCCAGGCACCGGCACCGGTACCAGTACCAGCATCTGAGAGCCGGTACAGAGGAAGCAGAGGTGAGAGGTGGAGCCTGAGTCTACTCCCATAGCAAGAGGAAATCTGAAGTGAGCGTGGTGAGTCCGCTTCTGCACCGAAAACAACAGCACCTTGCCTTCTCACCACCCAGCACCCAGTTTTCTAGCACTCAGTACACAGTAACAGCAGAAGTAAGCTGAGATAAGGAGGGGTGTGGAGGTGAGCGGTGAAATCCTGAGTTCAGTTCCTGCTTCCAGTGACAGCTGAACACCCAGTCAACATTCAGTGATAAGGAGGGAAGCAGAGGGAAGCAGTATAAGACGTGCACATAAAGCAATGCGCTCAGGGAGAACAAGAGGAGCGAGGGAGGTAGTGCGGAGGAAGCAAAAATTGCAATCCAGGGCAGCTTCTGCCGACGAGGACAATGATGTTGACTGTGTTGCCATTGGGGTTTTTATGGAGAAGTCTGGCATGGAGGGGCCAGGTATAATAGCACCGTGCCTTGATAGAACTCCAAATTGCGAACAAATAAAAGGGTAAGGAAGACGGACTTTTTGAAGAACCCGGTGGATGTACTGCTTACATATCGAAAAGACATGCATATTAGAGAGCTACAAAGCCCGATTCAACCACAGGCAAAGGGGCCTTCCAAATTGGTCCCCAGCAAAAACATGAGCAAAAGAGAGGAATTGAAACCTTGCTCTCCCGTGGGGGGGTTAAATACAAAAAACCCCTCGTTTAACTGGGAAACTTGGCATCTAAGTAGTGACCGGCAAAGTGAGAAGGAAGGTACCGCAATAGTGGTCCAGCAAGGGGAGATGCCAGTCATTCAGGAAGTAGGCGATAACAGTGATCCACAATTGAACTCAGAGTCGCCTAATAGTAGTAAGGAACAAGTGGGGCAAAAGGAACAAATGACTCAGACTTGTTTGGGAAAAGAAATCCAGATTCAAGTTGAGGTGCACCAACAAGTAGATAATAAGATGGTATATATGGCTAATTTGGATGAATTAGACGACTTAGAAGGAATAGATCCTGTATGGAAATTAAAATTGGAAACAGAGTTGACGGAGGTATTGGACACTGTTGGGGGGATTGTAGCACCTGTGGCGACAGAAGCACAATCAGAAAAAGTATATGAATCATTGGACGAACTAATTCGTGAATCATCCCATGATTTATCTCAGAGAAATGTTGTCATTGGGGATAATACAACACCTGCAAAGATAGAAGCTCAATCAGAAATTATATATGAACTAACACAGAGAGAGAACAGGGTTGAGGTAACTGAATTGCCAGGGACTGAACTTGTTGGGTCCCCGGTAATGGGTCCCCCGGCTAATGGCTTGCAAGTTGGACCTCCAATTAGAGAATCATTGGGGGGAAAAGGCATGGATAGCAACACTTGGGAGATTTTTCTTAATTCATTTCAATCAGTGGTCAATGCATTGACATATCAATCAAGTAGGTTGGATATCCAGGTGGAACTTTTAAATACAATGGCGTTATATATCACAGCAATTGATACAAAAATTGGAGCATTGAATCAGCTGGTCCTAAGGGCGCAGGCAGAAGCGCAGGTGGAGATATTGCCTGAGAATATTTGTGAATGTAGCCCAGTATTGGATAAACTGTCCTCGCTGCCTGGGATGCTGGAACAGGTTCTGGCAGAGATAAAGGGGCAATTACGACCTGCTAAAGAAGTGATGAGCCCAGTGGGTCAAATAGTTAACAACAGTAGGAAACCAGAGGGAAATAAACCTGCCCGTGTAAGCGAACTGGTGAAGAGGAACCTCGGGGGGGAAATTTCAAGTTTGGAGAAGACACAGTTGAGGAAGAAAGTGGATATAATGCAGGGGTGTAATTCAGTAAAAAACGTATACAAAAACATTGCCATATGTGAAAGACTTTTAAGTGACCAGACATCGTCTAGTATATCAGGTAGGAATGGGTCTGTGGAGCAGGGAGCCCTAGAACTGTCCTTACAAGGGGAAGCAATCAAGACATATAAGCTCTCTAAGAGACAGAGAAAA
The DNA here is from genome assembly GCA_963921515.1 of Calotriton arnoldi. NCBI lineage: Eukaryota > Metazoa > Chordata > Amphibia > Caudata > Salamandridae > Calotriton > Calotriton arnoldi. The sequence goes on from CAWUFW010000291.1 coordinate 3,002,003, forward strand.
AGACTTGGGAAAAGCCACAATAAAAAAAGAGGTGGAGAATAATCCAGGTCTTCGAGGGAAGGTGTATCCAATTTTTTGCCCAAAATTAGGAAATCAAGTGGCACTTTTGGAAGAAAAAAAAGAGTGATGAGGTAAGAGAAAATAAGGTGGAGAAGGAGAATGAGAATATACCAGCTAGTGCGAAAGGGAAAAGGATGAAGATAAAGGAGGGACAAAGGGAAGAGAACCAACAGGGATTAGTCCAGGCCAAATCGGTAAAAGATGAACTTACAAACCAAATTAAAACAGTTAAGATGGTGGAGCTTTTGGAAACAACGCATAATGCTCCGGAAGTAGAGAAAGGCTTGGAAGAGAAAGATGAAAAGGAGAACAGAATGCAAGTATGGGAACAATCACTAAGGAAAGATAATGACTCACAAGGGGAGCTGAGGCAACGACCGCAGGACGAACGTCAATTGGTAAAGAATGACCGAAATGAAATAGGGCAGGTTAAGAATATTCAGCAGGAAATAGTCTGCACGATTCAGCATGGTGAAAGAGATAGGTCAAATCGGCACAGCTCGCCTAGTATTCACTGTAAAATGACATTTGTACCAAAATATAAATCTAGGGGTCACTTTGATCGAATAAATAGAGGGTCTATGATACGAATGACCAAAGAAATATCGGCATTACAACATATAGAGTCCACGGATATACATTCAGTTACATTTGTAAGTAACCCGATGTGGGGAGGTGAGGAATCGACAATGATTACATGGGCGACAGCTGAGGTAGCGGACCAACTATGGGCGGAAAAGGAGAAATTTGAAACATGGGGTATTGAGCTAAGGGAAAAGGAGGAACCCTATCCACAGTTCCTAAAACCGAAGGGTGGCGAAAATTGGTTTAAGAGGGTCGGTGAGGAATGTGGTAGGGGAAGTCAGAAACTAACGAAAAGTTCACAAATGGGCAATAAAAATCAGCAATCGGGCATAACGACGATCTTAAAAGGGGCAAGGAGTAGCTCAATCACTCCTTTAAGGGATAATATAACCCTTCAGGCAGATAACTATACGGACGTCAAGGGGAGCAAAACTTTTTATTCGAAATTGGATTGGTCCTGGCTCCCGAGTGCCTTGAATGTCAGGACAGACAAAGACTTAAGACATTGACAGGATAAAAACCGTTTCGTTGGTCACAGAAACAAGGTAGACACCTGCTCATGCAATATAGAGGGTCTGGCAGCAAAGGTAGACATCTGCTCATGGAATATAGAGGGTCTGGCAGCAAAGGTAGACGATCATGAATTTTTAACATATATTGGAAGGTTTCAGATAATCCTCTTTCAAGAAACATGGGCACAAGAGGAAATTAAGCTTCCGGCATACTCATGCTATAGCAAGCCAGCAATTAAAACAAAATTGAAGGGGCGAGCAGCAGGAGGTTTGGCTTTATATGCAACGGTGGCCTTAAAAATAAAGATTGAAGAAGTGGAAATTGACCATTCGAACATTCAAGCAATTAAGGTCTGGCCTCTTGACCCAGGAAATAAGACTCCTTTGATGATAATAAACGTACATACACATCCCCTTGGTAGCAGGAAAAAAGAAACAATAGATAAGATACTGAGTCTATTGTTAACACAAAGCATGATGAATCCAGCTCCTTGGATCCTCTTGACAGGGGATTTTAATATGAATTTCTTCCAGGTGACGGCAAGGGAACAAATATTGGATGTGATTGATCAAATTTGGCATATCCCGGTAACTGATGCAATTAAACAAAGATCTGATAGAATGGGCAAAGAAGTGGTGAGAAATCTGGAGCATCGCGGCCTTCGAGTTTTGAATGGCCGGGTGGAACCGGACATTCCAGCTCAAGCGACCCATTTCGCGGCACAATCCAAAGCTGTTATTGATTACACTTTAGTATCCCTCCCATTATATCAATCAATAATAAGCTACAAGCTGGGAAATCGGCTGGAAAGTGATCACCAGCCACAAATGATCAGCCTCAATCTAAATATTACCCGATACGAACAAAGTGCCCCAGAGTTAGGGGAGCCTATTAGTCTGAACTATAGGAGGTTAAACTGGTCAGTGAATAGTATACAAAACATCGAACAGCAAGCAAGAGACCAGTGGGAAGAAGAGTTAAATAGAATAGATCAAAATCCTTTGACCCTTTGGGAGCAGTACATAATTAACCTGGTAGAGAAAAATGCTGTACGTTCGAAAGGCATTGTAGCAACGGCTACGTCTTTTCCCAAAAAAATGACTGTTCAACTAAAGATAGCAAAAAGGAAATTGAACAATGCTTTGACGGTCCTAAGAAATCATGCATCCTCCAGTGTCAGGAGTGAGATACTACCAAAACTGAGGTCACTCTACAAAAAAGAGGTATGGATACAAACAAAAGCCGAACTAGATCTGTTCTGGAGTAAAATCAATTATGCAGCAAAACGCAAAGATGCACGTGAGTTTTGGAGACTGGTTAATCAAGCCAATGGTAGAAAACAACAACAAGTAACTACAAATATATCGGAAGAAGTCTGGGAGAAGCATTTGGGATCCATGACAGGTGGCACAAGAAATATAATAAAGCCAACAGAAGTAGGTACAGCGGACAATACAAGGGACAATGACAAGGCAAGGGAAAATACCCAGCTTATGATCCAGCAGATAATAGTGGAAAAAATTATAAGTTCTAGCAGACGGAGTAGTGCTCCAGGGCCAAATGGCCTTCCTCAAGCACTATTCAAAGAAAATCCACAACATTGGGCAAAGAAACTGTCAAACTTATTCAATCATGTTTTGACGAAGGAAGAAGTCCCAGATAAATGGAGGGGTTCAATTTTGTCTCCGATTTACAAAGCGGGTCAAGCTTCGGATCCAGCTAATTATAGACTTATAGCTTTAATGGATTGTGAAGCAAAGTTTATTGCTAAATGTCTGCTGGCTGAACTAACGGCTTGGGTTGATGCCAGTAATCTACTTCCAAAGAATCAAACAGGGTTTATTAAAGGGATGGGGACGATTATTAACATTCAAATGTTAGTTCTTACTATGGAAATGGCCAGGCGCCGTAGGATGAATCTTCACTTGTGTTTTATTGATTTTAGCTCGGCTTTCGACACTGTGCATAGAAATATTCTTTGGAACAAATTAACGAAAATGGGAATTGCACCGAGTCTGTTGAGAGCGATACAATTGTTATATACCAATACTTGGACGAGGGTAAGGTTGGGACAGGGCACAGTACTGTCAAAAAAAATGATAAGGGACGGGTTGAAGCAAGGATGTGTTTTGGCCCCAACCTTATTCAACCTGTACTTAGCGGGTATTTCATCAGGGCTTAATGAAATTAATTCTCACTCCCCGACTGTGGCAGGTTTTAACGTTTCGCATTTACTGTATGCCGATGATATTGTATTAATAAGTTATACCAAGGTGGGGTTGCAGAGATTAATTAGTGAAAGTGCACATTATGCCTGTACTCATGGGCTAAAGATTAACTTAAAAAAGACAAAAACAATGCTGGTGACTAGGGGGTTGGCTGCAAGACCAAAATTGAGAATGGAAGGTTCTGTTTTAGAATCGGTTACTGAGTATAGATATCTGGGTGTTATAATAGATGCTAGGGGCACGGGTAAAAATCAGTGCGCTGCACTACAGAGACGAAATAACTCATTAATTGCAGCATTTTCCACACTCCAGAATAACTTAAAAGGGCTTTCCTTTAATCCATTATTACAAATCATGTCAGTTAAACATGTTCCAACTCTCGCATATGGAGTAGAGACTTTAAGAGGATGTGCTGACAACACCATAGACAAACTAGTAACAGGGACCTACCAACGCCTGTTTAATCTTCCACGACAAACTTCGCCAGCGCAAATCCGACTTGAGTTCGGACTTAAACGACAGAACCTAAACAGCTTAGGAGCATATTTAAATTTTGCCACAAACTTAGAAGGGATAATGACTCCTCGCTTATGACAGTGGTCTGGGAGGCAATATGTGATAGTAAACATAAGCAGGCTCATGAATATTTTAAACTGGCGATAGACACGTTCAAGGCGGAACAACTATGGGCCTTACCCCTCTCACAAGTGGCTTTTAATAAAGTTATAAATGGGTACAGTAAAAAATTGTCGTCTTTATGGGATAAAGCAGTATTGGCAAAGAGATCCCATGCGTGGACAGTTATTGCTTCGTACGGTATGTTAAAACCACAGAGCTATCTAGGAGACTCAAATAGCCAAAGGGCAAAGCTGAAGTTTATGAATCTCCGATATGGAAATAGCCAATTTCTTGGAGACGCCCCTGCATGGAAACTGAGGAGTAGTGAGAGGTTGTGTCGCCTCTGTAACAATAAGAGAGAAGATATTTGTCATATCATTTGTAGCTGCCCTGCTCTAATAGGCGAACGTAGGAGGCTGTTGAGGTCGGACTTTAATAGTCAAATGACACGAACTTGTCGACAAGCAGTCATAGCCAGTTTACAAGGAGAAAGTTTACAATTTACGGGCAGACTTTTGAAGTTTATAGAAATAGTGGAGAAGAAACTGATTAACTGCGGACAATGAGGATTGTTTTATATATTCTTGGCGTTGCCCTCGGCCTTTTATGAATTGATGAAAAATACTTTTTAATTACGTGGTTTTTTATATAAGGAAATGAAATTGATTATGCATGAAATGTAAGAAGAATTGTACAAAGGTGTTTTAATTGTAAGTTTTTATTAACTGAACAATAAATTTTTTCATTCATTCATTCAACTTAATTAGTGCCTGTCTGCTGCTCGCGCTGATTGAGGTACTATATGTTCTTTCCCCTCCCACCCATCCCTTCTTAGTGTTGCTACCCCCATCTGGTGCTCTCTCCCTCCTCCCCCACGCATGTTACTTTTCCCCTCTCCCGTTGTTTCACCTCCCACCCTCCTCCCCCACGCCTCCCTCGTGTTGTTTCCCCACGCCTTTTTTTCCTAACATATTGCACAGCACCGCGGGATGCTATGCAACATGGCTTTAAAAAGCAATGTGACGTGGTCAATGCAGGCCGCGCCACAGCGTTTTTTTTTCTTGACTTCAAGTTATCTTGCAAAGCAGTTCGGGCTGCTGTGCAACAGGTCTAAAAAGCAAAGCCAATAGATCTTGCATAGATAGGCAAGACAGACCTATTGGTTTTGCCAAATGATTATTTTAACAAACAGTAGAGAAGCTTCCTCATAACCATCTAGGGCTCACATCCTTTGAATGATTAGAGATTTAGACCTCTTTTTATTTCTTAAATGGCACAGCAGTGCTCCAATATATAACTACTTTTTTTTTCTGGTTCATACCTTAATGTTTAAAATCAGCTTTGGGAACAAAGCTGGTATTTTTAAACAAAAATGAAGATTAAGGACCCACAAGGTTCCTTCAAATGTAGGCTCAAGATATACTTTACATTCACTTCTCCCTTCTGAGTAACTTCTCAAAAGGGATCTCAAAACATAGCCCTGTGACAAGAGTCTCTTGTGTTCAATCACTACTATAAGTGCACTACAGAGGCTCCCGAATAGTCCTTATGCATTAATGATTAGTAGCTGCACAAGCTAGTTTGGCAAAGAAATTGAATATTAATATATTTTGACATATCTGTCGCAACTTAAGCACCATGAGGAAAGTACAGACAGTTTTAAGCAAATAGTCTGAATGTGTACAGACTGCAGGTAAACCCGTACAATAAACCCACGGGGGCGGAGTCAGAGAGACTGATGGGCCCATTCTGTGGTGAGGTATGGTACAATATCAGGGTGGGCTGGCTCCACCCCATTTAAAATAAATAAATAATCCCTTGCGTCCAGTGGGCAGTTCTGGCCCCATGGGGGCAACTGGGCGTCACACCCATAATCCGCCACCTACTTGGGCAGAAGGAAATAATTTTGGGGGGATTGGTGGGAGCACTGGCCATGCACAGGGGACCCCCCCTACCAACCCAAAAGACATCTCTGTTGTCTAGTAGATGGATGGGGATTGCGGTTCCAGAGCGATCCCCAAGTACTAATCCACATTGGACAGCTGCAGCTGAAAAGGAAACAATGTTTCCTTTCCAGCTGTACCTCTCTTGCACAGATCAGTGCTCATGAGCAGTTATGCCCCCGAAGCACAGATCAAAGTGAAACCAGACAGTGACTGTTGACACAGTCTGCTTTCACTTTCGTTTACTGGAACATCAGCGTGCTTTGCATCATAGTAAACAAAACAAAAAAACTTGGGACGCAAGTGAAGGTTTTTCCCTTGCCCCCAAACTTTGTTTTTTTTAAATGGAAATCCTTCTGGTGACTGCACGTTCACAGCTCTACAGAGGTAATGCGGTGGATGTGAAAACGTCTTCCATCACAATATAGAGTTAAACTGAACTTTAGTACTTGGCCCCACTGACACAAAGCTCAGTCTAACCTCAAATAGAGATTAGGTCTAGGTCCAATTTTGGGCCCCACCATAGGCAGGATCTCAGTACCATCATCTTGAAGAGATAATCACAGAAGGTTTCACCTCAAAAAGTGGCTCAGGAGTGCGTTCCCTTTTAACCCTTCTGCAAAAGTGCAAGCCTGGGCCCAGTTAGACCGGAGCTGAAGTTTCTGCATCAGTTCAGACAGCTCAGGCCTGGGTCTCATTCCAGGCTGGTTTCTTTGAGAGGCCGCTTGCCCATCTGAGGTATATTCGTAAATGGAAAAGGCTGAATTTTAGTGCTTGCCTACAGACATCTCTTAACAGTCTGCTTGCAAAAGACCTCTTGCGGACCATATCAAAAAAGCACAGTGGGCTGTGTGCCAGCCCAATGATTACCATTTGTTGGCCTCATAGTCAGGCTCCTTGCTTGCTTTTCATTCAATGGCTTTTCTTTCTCTTCTTCTGTTGGTCCCTGCGCTGGAGCATGGTTTCTTTAGCATCCTTTATATTGGATGACTTTTATTCTCCCTGGACTCTTCCTATTCCGGGCACTACTTTTAGTTTTGGCAGCCCATGTGTGTGCATGTGTTTTGCTCCTCTCTACACCATGTTTTCTTTTTTTCTTAGCCCTCTCCTCAAATATCTGCACTCTACCCATGTGTTCTGACTTGCTCCCTTCTCATCACCAACACCTTCACTGCAGCTCCTATCCAAACCTTTTTTTTAAAAATTATTTAATCCTCCCCTCCGGGCTCATTTGATGCTCCCCTCACCAACTCCTGTTTGCTGCCCTCTCCACCCAACCGCCCCTCTGTTGCTCCCCCACCTCTCCTGGTTCTTTAAAATATTTGTTTGAGGGCCCAGCAGCCTTTATTGCTGGTGGGCTGCTCAGTTTTTTAAAAAGTGCTTTCACGCAAGAGTGTGTGTTTATTTTTTTTAATTTATGCACTAAGTGGCAACTGCCAACTTAGAATGGTAAATAAAATACATTAATAAAATGGCACATTCATGACGAGAACGCCAGAAGCGTCATGACAGGTATATGGGCTCTCACACTATGGCACCTTTTCAGTACAATGTCAAAAAACACTGGCAAACTCAATAGGTGAAAAAGGCCAATTCTTGCTCATGCTTTAAGTTGACCTATGCCTCATTCTGGCTTCGCTTGAAGGATAACCATCATCTACTTTGGTTACTTGAAATGTCTATGGATAGGTGTGAAGACGGCAAGGATAGAGGTTGCTTTGATTACACACCACCCAATCTACAAATGAACAGTGGAAGAGGGGCAGGTGGTACTTGCGACACTCCTTGCAACAAAAGACAAGCTCCCCATCATAATGTAGCTAAGACACAAAGACTGATATAAACTCACAGTATTTTGTCTCTGCAAGAACAGAAAGATGCTGCTTACAAATAGATTATAAATCTGTAGTAGTTTGTTTTATTTTCTAATTTCTGAGAGGCCACTCTTACCATGTGCAGCTACCCGAGAAATAAATGAAAAGTGACTAAACAAAAATTTTCATATTTCCATATATTTAAGTAAAAAAAAATCCTATTGATCATTTTGCTTAGTTTACATGATATGCATGTGTATAAAGATGGTTTTATGTGCCAGTACTGCACTTTCCTCAAGGATGTAGGTGTGGCCTTCAGGACACAAATTTGAATGCCAACATTCAATTTTAGTCTGAGACTAATAAAATGGGCATCACTAGGTTGACTAAAAGGAACATATGTTAATTGCAGTGCCACAAAAAGGCTGGGTAAATATGTTGTGTAAATCACTACATAAAGTTCAACTTACTGTACATTTTTAAGTGGAAAAAAACAAAACGATTCATTCAAAGTGATTGATGCAATGTTGTATGTAGACTGCCACACGCAACTAACCATAAGTCGCAAAAGTACTGAAACCAATCAGAAAGCATGCTTTAAAGATCATAGTGCTATAAAGATTATTCCTAAATAATGCAGACAGTGAGGTTGTGGAGTACTGGTGAACAATCTGAAATATTTGCTTTGAATAGAACTATGTGTTTTTTAACTACTGTATTTCAGTACATTTTAGATGTTTTTACCCTTAATACTGTATTTCATTACCTTTGAGATTAGTTTTTAAGTATGGACGTGTGCAACTATTGTACTTTTAACTCCAGTTGAAAAAACGTGGTATTAAGTGAATGACAGTGACTAAGTAGTTATAGAACACACAGTTAAGAGTTGTAAATGTGAATATGTGTTTTTATACATTTGTTCAGTGTATTGCATGCGACCACAGTACTGTTTTCCTGAATGACTGACTTCTTCTATGGTTTGTTCACTTCAATGTAGATATAATGTTGCACAGATACTTTTTGATAGTACATTTGTTTCTCTGAAAGAACATTAATTGGTCTGAATGCATAGTCTTTTGTGCACTAGTAGAACATTCATGTGGTTACATGTATTTCATTGGGTCAAATGTTTCTTTGTTAGAATTACTTTACAATGTTTTAATGCACATTCATTACAACAAATGTACATTCACTTGGTCTCAGTTCCAAGTGTTTCAGATAGTCAAAGATGTAGACTTCAGACCAGCGTCTTTACAAAATGCCAATTTCATTTTTGACCAGATGGCAGCCAAGCTTGTAAATGGCAATGGCCTTTTGAAGTACTCCACATATCATTATTTTCAGGCACTCATTGACAACATATTCATTGTTTCTGTACACACAGAGAGTCTTCAACATGTTTCTTAAATTGCAGAGGCAAGTAAGTGTTTACCATTTATTATTATGGGTCCTGTATATTATACATGCATGCTGTGTTTGGTGAAATTTGACAAAAGTATTTTTCATAACTGTGTGCTGTAAGGTGAACTAAGAAAAAAAACTCGTTAGACTATTCGTTTGAACTGGCTTCAAACAAAATATTTGTTAACTATGAAATCACTGATCAGTGGTCATCAAACTTCATGAGTGTAAGTACATGTGCACCCCCGGAGGTTAAACTTTAGTCTACGACTTCAAGTTACAGGCTAAACAGATTTGGAAGCATTATTTAACCTTCAAGACAGTGGCGCTACTGACCCATTAGAATGTGTCGGCATATACAGAAGATAATTAATGGCCAACTGTGGATTATGATTCTATAACACCAAATGGGGGGTTTCGGTGATATTAGCCTAAATCAGGACATCTCTAGAAACACTTCGTAGATTTTGGCCAGCAGCTCCATACTTCACAGTGGTCTTCCAGAAACTTTCAGTCAAATCTCATACTCTAGCCATATCCGGAATGTCAAGCCAGGGTCTCACCGCTAGCAGGGCTTGGCTCTGACCTGAAAGAAATGTCTAAGACATAGGGCAGGCAATTGATTCCGTGGAGGGCAAGAAGACACCATCCATGCAGTGAAACAGGACGAAAGACGAGGATGCAGCCAGGTGCTCCCCTGCCGCCTCCCTCCCCCTCAATTACAGGCACGTGTGTCCAGCCTCCTTCAGCCCCCTGGGTGCCCGTGCAAATCGTTTACCACAAAGAGCCACGGTTGCAGGAGCTACAAGGCCCAGCCCAGGGCTTTAAGTGGGCCGGGTCTCGCCGGTGCTGAGCACCGGCAGTTTTTTAAAGGAGGCCTCGAAACAGATCTCTATCGGGCTCTGTTTTGTGCTCTGGCACAGGCGGTCCGTTTTTTTAGGTCTCGCCTAGGCAGCGCGCATGCGCTGCACTAGGAGGACCTTTAGCCGTCGGTCTTCACTTTTTCCAAGCACTGCACTCGTGCTTGTGGCGGCATCCACCTTGCGGGAGCGAGCAGGGGCGCGCCACAAGCACGAGTGCAGTGCTTGAAAAGTGAAGACTACTCTCGCTTTCGCTTTTCTTTTTTCCTTATATTGCGCGCGTGCGCGCACACCACTCGCAGCTGTCTTTCAGGCTTGTTTTAATTACTTTAATGAGCGCGGCGCTAGGGACACCGCGTTCACTTTATTTATTTATATTTTCGCGCACTTTAGGTACCGCGCTTTATTATTTAATTGATTGGCCGCGCGGGCCGCTTTCACCGCGCTTGTTTTTTAATTCTTCTGCCTATGTTATTTGCATTTTCAAGGTGTCATCAGTACGAGCAGACACCTCAACAGGAGGTTTTCCCCTTTCTTTTTCTCAGCAGCTGCACGCTTTGTTGATCCTTCTCTGCTCATTTTCTGACAGGTCATGATTTCACCTTCTGCCCTGGCGATTATTTACATTTGACGACCCTGCACACTCCTGCTTCCGCATCTCCCGGAAGGCGCTCCTGCCTCCCGCTCGTGTGAGATTCTGGTTGCCATTAGCGAGCATCGGATTGTCCCACTATCACCTGCCTGGCCTTAACACCCTTTATGTGCCGAGAAATGCGTAATCTGAGTACAATGTAGAGAGCAGGCAACCGGAAAACCATGCATAAAATGCAGGTATTTAGTGACTGCCCTTAAAAGAAGCTTTCTTGGACTTGGCTATAGTTAGAAGCAGGGGTGTCTGTACCTATTTTTACTCTCAGTGTGGACCATGCATGTTTCAGGAACGCCTCAGCTGGGCTTTGAGCATCACTTAAATGACCAGTTTTAATCTGCCTGCATGCCTCTTTGATGCTTTTAGAGAAGCAGGCAGGAAGTGTTAATTCTATACTGCTCTACTTTTCTGGGGACTCCGCCACCAAATCTTGGGTCTGACCCCAATGACTTCTCCTGTTCTTATTAAATCACCCAGTTTGGCCTCTTCTGTTCTTATTGCACAAGTTACTAACTTGCGTAACGATATATCTGTAAGAGACAGTAGTTAGTGATAGATTCCTTACCTTAGAATATCCCCAGGCGTCAGGCTGGATCCGGAAAGTTTTGCGTAGCAGCACCCTTGCGCGTCGGTAGGCGGGCGTCGTGCGGCTCCGCGTCCGTCGCCGGCGTCGTGATCGCCGGGATGACGTCGCGGGCAGTACTTAGGCGCCGCCCTGCGCGCTGACGTCAGTTCTGTACACGACTTTCCGCGCCAGGAACGCAGAGCCATGCAAGAAGCTGACACAGGTGTCTGAAAAATACTAGGGCCCTGAAAGGGATGTCCTTAACCCTAGAAATCAGTTCGCAGAACGGGGAGGATGGGTGGGCGGTAAGGAATCTATCACTAACTACTGTCTCTTACAGATATATCGTTACACAAGTTAGTAACTTGTGCATCTGAAAGAGACACGTTAGTGATAGATTCCTTACCTTAGAATAGATACCCCAGCAATACCAACCCCGGTGGTGGGTCTGCGAACAAAGATCAGACAAGGAAGTCCTGGAGGACAGAACGGCCAAAGAAGCCGTCCCTCCGGACCTGACTGTCAAGGCAGTAATGCTTTGTAAACGTGTGCAGCGAGGCCCACGTAGCTGCCTGACAGATAACCGGCAGCGGAACACCGCGGCCCAAGGCCGTGGTAGCAGCCGTTGCCCTGGTGGAATGGGCACGCAGCCCAACAGGAGGCTCCTTCTTAGCCAAAGAATAGCAGGTCTTGATGCACAAGGTAACCCAGCGGGAGATGGTCCTCTTGTGCACCGCCCGACCTTTTTTGGCGCCCACGTAGCCAACAAAGAGCTGGTCATCCACCCGGAAGTGTGTTGTGCGGTCAATATAGAAAGAGAGCGCACGTTTTGGGTCCAGACGGTGGAGCCTCTCTTCCTCTCTGGAAGGATGCGGAGGCGGAAAGAAGGTGGGCAAAGTGATGGTCTGCCCAATGTGGAAAGCAGTAACCACCTTTGGCAAGAAGGACGGACGCGTCCGAAGAACAACCTTGTCTGGATGAACAGACAGAAAGGGAGGTTTGCAAGATAGAGCCTGGAGCTCACTCACCCGCCGAGCGGAGGTGATGGCCACCAGAAAGGCTGTCTTCAGAGTCAGAAGACGAAGAGGACAGTTATGCAGAGGCTCAAAGGGAGCGCACATTAAAAAGGTAAGAACCAAGTTCAAGTCCCACTGAGGCATTACAAACGGAACAGGAGGGAAGAGGTGAGTAATGCTCTTTAAGAACCTGTTAACAACAGGGGACTTGAAAAGGGAGGGCTGATCAGGGAGCCTGAGGAAGGCCGAGATAGCACAAAGATAACCCTTGATGGTACCCAGGGCAGAACCCTGTTGGGCCAGAGAGAGAAGGAACAGAAGGACCTCAGAAAGAGGGGCAGAAAGGGGATCCACAGCCTTTGCTGTGCACCATGCCACAAATTTGTTCCACCTGCAGGCGTATACCACCTTAGTGGAGGGACGCCTGGCTGCCAGAATCACATCACAAACTTCGGGAGGCAAGTCGAAAGGAATCAACTGCCGCCGCTCAATCTCCACGCTAAGCAGGTGTAGACTGGACAGGTTCGGGTGGAGGACCGTCCCCTGCTGCTGCGACAGAAGATCCTCCCGAAGAGGCAGACTGATCGGGGATCTATGCTCATATTGAGTAGCTCGGGATACCAAACTCTTCGAGCCCAGTCCGGAGCCACAAGAATGACTTGGGCCCGGTCGTGCCGAATCTTCTTCAACACTCTGGGTAGAAGTGGTATAGGCGGAAAGGCGTACAACAGACCGCAACTCCACTCGCGACGAAAAGCGCCGCCGAGCGAGTGCCGCCTTGGAAATTCCAACGCGCAGAACTGATGACATTGCGCGTTCTCTTCGGTGGCGAATAGATCTAACCAAGGCTCTCCCCACTGTAGAAAGAGTCCTTGCGCCACTTCCGAGTGAAGACGCCATTCGTGATCCATTATGCACCTGCGGCTGAGTTCGTCCGCCCTGGCGTTCAGAGAACCTGCCAGGGTGTTGAACCATCAGGAACATGCCCTGATGTTCCAGCCATGTCCAGAGGCGCAGAGCCTCCTGACAAAGGGTCCAAGACCCCACCCCGCCCTGTTTGTTGCAGTACCACATGGCGGTGGTGTTGTCTGTGAACACCTGCACTACCTTCCCTTTGACAGAGGGAAGGAATGCCTTGAGTGCAAGCCGGATCGCCCGGAGCTCCAGAAGGTTGATATGGAGCCGGACTCGCCTCGGAGACCAGAGGCCTCTGATCTCCGCCTCTCCCATGTGACCGCCCCATCCCAGAAGGGACGCGTCCGTCACAACTGTATGCTCTGGCTGGGGAAGGGAGAGGGATCTGCCCATGACCCATTGCCGGTTCGAGAGCCACCACTGCAACTGTTTTGCAGTCCCCTCCGAGATCTGGACGTGATCGGACAGGTTGCCCTGGTGCTGCGCCCACTGGAACTTCAGGTCCCACTGCAGAGCCCGCATATGCCATCTGGCATGATTGACCAGCAGGATGCAGGAGGCCATGAGGCCCAGCAGCCTCAGGGTCATCCGTACCGAAACCCAGGATAAAGGCCAAAAGATCGGAATCATAGCCTGAATATCCCGGACTCGCCGTTCGGGAGGATAGGCCCGAAACTGCGTCGTGTCCAGAACTGCTCCGATGAAAAGGAGCTGTGGAGAAGGAATTAGATGCGACTTCGGCACATTGATGGAGAACCCCAGCGAGTGCAGGAGTTCGGCCGTAGTCTGGAGGTGGGAGACGACTGCCTGGGACGAGCCCGCCTTCAGCAGCCAGTCGTCGAGGTAGGGGAAGACTGAAACCCCTGCCCGGCGCAGATGAGCTGCGACCACCGCCATCACTTTCGTGAACACCCGAGGGGCACTGGTAAGGCCAAAGGGGAGCACGGTGAACTGAAAATGCTCGGGGCCTACCGTGAACCGAAGGTAACGCCGGTGGGCCGGCAGGACGGGGATGTGGAAATACGCGTCCTGCAAGTCCAACGCTACCAACCAGTCTCCAGGGTCGAGGGCAGTCAAGACCTGAGCTAGGGTGAGCATCTTGAACTTCTCCTTCCGGAGGAAGCGATTGACGTTCCGGAGGTCCAAGATAGGACGCATGTCCTCCTTGTCCTTTTGGGCACCAGAAAGTAGTGGGAGTAGCAACCACGCCCTACTTCTGGGGTCGGAACATGCTCGATGGCCCTCTTGGTCAAGAGGGCCGTGACTTCCTTCCGTAGAAGCACCAAGTGATCCCCTGACATGCGGTGGAATTGAGGTGGCATGGCTGGGGGTGGTCTCGAAGGGGAGGGAGTAGCCCTTCGGACAATGTCCAAGACCCACCTGTCCGAGGTGATGGTGCGCCAGTGGGGAAGGTGATGGCGGACCCTGCCCCTACTGGCGTGCCGTGCACCTGAAAGGGAGGGACTAGGAGGGCTTGGAGGCCGCGGACGGGTTGGAGGTGGTGGCCTGACCCGCACGCTGGTTGCCCGATCCGCCACGGCGGAATCCACGCCCTCGGCCACGCGAAGACGCCTGCTGCGCGGGCCGGTGGCTGGGCTGCTGACGTGAAGGGGCGCCCTACCGTGGCCACGATAGGGGCGAAAAGCAGAAGGCAGCGGAGGGCGTGTAGCAGAAAGGCCCAGGGACTTTGCAGTAGCCCGTGAGTCCTCAAAGCGCTCCAGCGCATGGTCTGCTTTGGACCCAAAAAGACCGACTCCATCAAAGGGCATGTCCATGAGAGTATTCTGGACATCCCCTGAAAACCAGTGGTTCTCAGCCAGGCGTGGCGCCGGAGCGCCACCGTCGTTGCAATCGACCTGCCCAGCGAGTCGGCGGTGTCAAGGCCACAACGGATAGTGTATTTGGCCGCATCCCTTCCTTCCGCAATGGCGCGGGAAAGCAGTGCCTGGACCTCCTCAGGGCACTGGGGCAAAACATCCGCCACCGAATCCCACAGGGAGTGGGTATATCGGCCCAAAAGACAAGCGGTGTTAACGGACCGCAAGCCAGCACTGGAGGAAGAAAAACCTTTCTTCCCAAACTGATCCAGGCGTTTGGATTCCCTATCCGGAGGAGCGGTAGGGAAGGCGGTTTGGGAAGCGGAGGCTTGGACAACCAAGCTCTCAGGAGTGGGGTGGACAGAAAGAAACAGGGGGTCGCCCGGAGCGGGGCGATGGCGTCGTGACACGTTCCGATCCACAGGAGCCCCTGTGTTGGGCTTGGACCAGGCGCCCAAAAGAACGTCAGTGAGGGCGTCGTTAAACGGCAGCACAGTCTCCGCAGAGGAGGCTGCCGGCTGAAGCACCTCTGTCAAGATGTTAGTCTTGACCGTCAAAGTAGGGAGCTGGAGACGTAAGGCCCCAGCAGCCCTACGCAACACCGTACTCAAAATTGGCCCCTCCTCCGTAGCCACGGGAGGAGACAGCATGCCAGTGTCAGGAGAAGTATCCAGACCACTGGCCTCCCTAGACTCTCTGTCCAGTCCTCATCATACTGACAGTTGCGTGTCAGAGGGTCATCAGACCCCTCCCAGTCCTCCTGGTCCTCCTCTGGTTCAAAAATAAGGAGGAGGAGGGACATTTGGGACCCAAGGTCCCATCGGCGCCGGAGACGGCGTCGAGCGACGCCGCTCCGGGTCCATGTCCGGAGCCGGAAGGAACTGGGGACGACGCCGCCCGGAGCCCAGGGCGGCGTCGAGAACGGCACCGGAGACATCGGCGCCGGCGGAGGTGTCGTGAGGTCGACCGGCGTCGATGGGGGTTGTGGAGCCGGGATCGAGGCCGGGGCCGAAGCCGGAGCCGGGATCGAGGCTGGAGGCTCGGGCGACGCCGGGGCCGGAGCCGCCGGCGACGCCGGAGCAACCCCATCAGAGCCCGCGGGGCCCGAAGGCGCACCGGAGGGGCCTGAAGGCCCGAAGAGGCGGGCCATGGCCGACAGGAACTCCTGTACCTTGGCCGGATCCGCCCCGAACCCGGGAAGGGCGGGTATGACGGGGCGACTCCACAGGCAAGTCCGGGGCCGCGGGGCGGGACGGTGCCGGGAGGGGCCTCAGCCGAGTCGCGAGATCGGCGAGGCGAAGTCCGAGAGCCGACGATGCTTCTTGGACTTCTTGTGCTTAGACTTACCGGACGAAGAAGTCGACGACCGGTGTGCACTCCGCGAGCGACCCCTGGACCTCTCACGCGACCGGGGCTTCCGCGGAGCCGAATGCCGGGCCTCGAGGAGCTTTCGAGACCGCTCTCGCAAAGCTTTCGGGCTGAGGGCCTGGCATTCGGGACAAGACTCGGTGTCGTGGCCTCGGCCGAGGCAGAAGAGACACTCCCAATGCGGGTCGGTGACGGACATCATCCGCGCACAGGCGCCGCATCGCTTGAAGCCGGGCATCCCTACGACACCTTAAAGTTGGAAAAACCAGTGAAAAATCACCAAAAAGTATGGTCAAAAATTGACCAGGGCACTGCTCTTCCCGGATCTGCGCTTGCTGGCGCGGAAAAAGAAGAACTGACGTCAGCGCGCAGGGGCGGCGCCAAGTACTGCCCGCGACGTCATCCCGGCGATCACGACGCCGACGACGGACGCGGAGCCGCACGACGCCGCCTACCGACGCGCAAGGGTACTGCTACGCAAAACTTTCCGGATCCAGCCTGACGCCTGGGGATATTCTAAGGTAAGGAATCTATCACTAACGTGTCTCTTTCAGATATTCAGTTTGGGACCCTTTCTTGTCTTAAATGCATTCTTGCTTTGTACTGTGCTGCATTAGTCGTTTACTTCATTTATTTCTAGCAGTCACTAAGACCAAGATGTTTGGTCTAAAAACGTGAGCCCCTTTATCCGTCTCACCTATAGACAGCTTAAGCTGTTTTGAGGACAAACCTACTGTTCCTAATAAAGACTTACTGTGGACTTGGGGGCCACCCCTGGTTCAAGAGTCAATGGTACCATCGATCCAGGCTTAAGGGAAGCGCCAGGCAGTTGCTCCATGGACAATGCTTGTCTTCACTGCCGTTTTCATTTTAAGGTGTTCCGTTTGAAGACGTTATAGATTTATACGAGGCATGTTAAAGCCGCTCTTTCTGTGCAATTTGGGAATCCGCACAGTGCTCTTAGGAGCTGTCCTTGCGCAGTCTGGGACTATAAATGCACTGTTTGTAGTTATCCAAAGTGCAGCAGGTACAGTGGCACCAGGCCTAGCAGTGTGAGGGCCCCCTCTACTACAGTTAAAGTAGTGTTTTACTCCCGGCCACGCCAGATGATGGTGGGGGGAATTCCTTGCTTGCATTACGGCGCATGGCACCCTTGCTGCTCCACTGCAAATGCACAAAGGCTGACTTGAAACAGCGAATAATATTGTGGATCCGTGAATGGTAGAGCTATTTTAAGCATTTACATCTTCTGAAGAGTGGTGGTGATGGGACTATACAGAGCTTGTATGTTAGTGGTTATGTCCTAACAGTAACGTATAGCATCAGCTTCCAGGCAGTTGTGTAATACAAGCTGCATTTGTTAAATGAGAGTGAATTTGACAGTACTCACTTTTTGATATCTTTTCTCTACATCTGTTCTGTTCAGTACAGCCAAACATAGACTGTAAACAATGCATTAATCACAGGGTGCTCTTAGAGCGGTCAGGAATAGGCCACACACACTGAAATAGTGCACCCTAACACAAACACACTGGATAATGTGCTGCTCATTAAGTAACAATAGATGTTGTAGCACCCAGGTTAATCTGCTGCATGGCTAAACACTTATATAGACCTAAAGGCGAGACCTATTGGCTATGCCAATGCTTGTCCTGGAATGCAGTGACAGCAGGCACATCGATGTGCGCATGCTCACACTGCTCACTTCTCACTAGAGGACAAGTTACGGCATTACGTCATGCCAGGTGAGCGTTGTAGAGGAAGGGAAATCCTTTAAAGATGGTCATTTTCTCTCTTGATTTCCCTTCTCTTTTTGAAACTTAGGAGCAGCAACAATGTCGTGGCGTCACCAGGGCTTTAAGTGGAAGCTTTTTTCAATATTATATACAAGCCATAGTTGCTGCTTATTTATCTTATGCAACTTCACAACCATTGACAAAGCCAATAGACCTGAATTTTTGTAGGTGTGATGTTACTTGTTGTATTATATATACATGGATGCAATGACAGAAACAACAAAATGCCAGACGGGCGGCACAGTATGCTAAGCACTGATTTTTACCTTACGTGTTTTAAGCCACGCCCTTAATTACATTGACCACGCCCCTTTGAGAGACCCCCTAGTTTTTTCATCCCACTTAAAGCCCTGGCCCAGCCCATTGCTACATTAGCGGCTCAGACCCTACTTTTCAATTGGGTTATAAGGATTCAACAATTGTAAAGCAGGGTTGTACATGGCATTCATTTTCAGGCGTTCACAGTTTTGCTTCTGAAGCATTTCTGTTTTTGCCAGGCCCCCCTCCAACCTCTCCCTTGCCCGGCGCCATCTTTCAGCCTCGCAGACGCTATCCCACATTTCCTGTCTAACAAATGTCCCGTTTATTCTTAGCAGTCTGTTCTTTTCGCTGTACAGGTACAGTTAATCGTTCAGTTAAGATGCACAATAGGATAGAATATTGTTCACACGCCATTCAGGTAGATTCAGGCAGGGCACACGAAACTGATATCTTACACGGTCACACAATCCTGAAAATGGATAGAGCGCCCCTCGCGCTGTACGATCACACCCCAAGCAGGGAAAGACAGGCAGACATACAGACGCACACACACACACACCCTTTTTTAAAGTTCCCCTCTTACATAGCGCACGTGACCCATCACACACAACATGGAGCTTCCATTATACTGTAAGCATGGAGCTCTGACACACTCATACCATGCAAAGCGCTCCCAAAGGTAGGTAAGTAAACCGGTCTTGCAGCTCCATTTGAGGATGCCTGTTGGAAAGCTCGTGTTCCACGCAGTAAAGTGGAAGTCGAAAGACACTGATCCCATCATGGCTAATTAAAACAAGCATTTGCAATGCAATCCGTCTCGCCTTTGGGCCATTATATGTGTTTAGCTATGCAGCACATTAGCCTGGGTGCTGAAACATCTACTGTTCTTTAACATGGAGGGAAAGTAAGCACCAAACTGCGTGACACGCCAGGTATGGGAACACATGGAGAGAAATATTGCCTTTCAGCGGGAAATGGTATAGTCCAAAGCTCTGTTTTTAATATAAAATCAGGGCCTTCGGTGGCCATATCACTGAAAATACAAGATTTGAAAAAAATATTATTGTCCACGGGTGCTCGTGGAAGACAATTTCTATGGACTGGAATCTAGAGAATGCTAAAGTGATTCTGGTATTTTACTGACCTCTGCTGGTCGTTTTCTATCAAGACAGTTAAATAGAGGCAGTTGAACAAGCAGAAAGCAATTCTGGTAATTTGCTGACCTTTACTGATCGTTTTCTATCAAGACAGTTAAATAGAGGCAGTTGAACAGAAAAAAAAGTCCCTGAGCGGAAGCAGACAAGTCATAGGGCTGATCTATAGAACCCACAAAGTGCATACACATATAAGCAGTGCTTGAAATGGATAAATAAAAGTGCAGGTACTCTGTAGCAGAGTACCTGCTTGTTTCTGAGAAGTGCCGGTACTCTCCAATCAAAAGTATTACATCTCTCTTGAGAAGAGCCGGTACTCTACTCCTCAAAATAAAAAAGTGCTGGTACTCCGTACCGGACAGTACCGGCCCATTTAAAGCACTGCATATAAGTATAAACTAAAGTATATACAAGAGGGCTCGAATGCTTGACCTTAAAAAAATAGCTTGCGGTTGAAAATGTGTTTTCAACTCAGGAACCAAAGTTAATCGCGCTGGTCTTATGCCTAGGCATTTGTGCCACACTGACATTTCCATTTCTCTGCTAAAAAGAGTTTACAGACACAAATGCCACTCTACCTTGAAAACTGTGAACATTGAAACATCTGTTCAGGACTCCAGATAGCCACTGTTGTGGTAACCAATGCTCCTAAAATACACTTTGTAGCTCATTTAGATAGTAAATGAGCCACTGGTCGGTTCACTTAACTGTTAATGAAAAAAGTAAGATTTGTTTTGTTTGTTAATTTAACTATCCTGACCATAACTTCAGCAACCATCTCTTTGACAACCACACCATGCTTTTCAGTTTATCTGCTGTGGTCTCCCACCAACCAGGACCCAATCCTTTCACCCAATGCAGCCTGTCATCCCTCGCCAAGCATATCCACTCTCCTTTCTATCCCCTCAGCATCCACATCACTACACTCATCTAACCTTCTCCCAATGTCCATCCAAACATCATTCACCTTCAACAGAACTTCGTCATATCACCATTCCCAAGCAGGAGTGAGCCATAACATTCTGACATGGGATAGCAAGATGCTCCACTGTCCTATGTCAAACCATTTCCCACACAATCAATCCTCTAACAGTAGATACAAAAAACAAACCAAACCCCATTTGCAAAGAATTGACAACACAGCTCTCAAATTTCTTCACACCTTCACTGCCTTATCACCGTTTTCCATGCAATATCCTCACACCGCCCACCTCAACATCGCACAGCTTCAAAAGGTGCTTCATCACACTAAACTCCTTCACTGGAGCATTTCATGAAATCTTGGTAGGCAGGAGCAAGAAACTCCACCATTCTGGTCATTTGGTAGGCAAAAGAGCTGAACCTAAACAGTGGCTAACCACCAGGTTCAGTTAGGGAGAAACACAGAGGAAGTTAGAAAACTCTGGGTGCAGTAAGTCTGGTAGCAGAGCCCTCAGAACCCATTGGACAGGGATACACAGTAGAAAGAAGAGACGAACATCTGCTCCTTTAGCTAAGGCTCATTATACATGTCCAAAACCTGAATCCACATACAGCCTGAAATGAGAATATGGACTACCTTTCGTACAAGTGAGTTTTAAAAACCCTAGACTACAGTCAATGATAACCATACCCAAAGAGAACATGAATAACTGGCCAGGGTAATGAGAAATAGAAGGCAAAGACTGGAACATCAAAGGCAGATGTTTGTGGGAAAATGGGAAACACTAGGACAGGGAGAAACGAGAAGAGGCAACACAGGACAGGAAACTCCCTTCAGATGGTCAGAAAGCCAAATGTTCCCAAATACAAGGCGCACACACTTCAACTCACTAGACAATGGTTTGGTGAAGACACATAAGAGCTGAGCAATTACACAAGATCAAGCAACCACTGTGGACTTGTATCATTAAAGAGGTAAGAATCAAAACAAGAGAGAGGATACATAACTCAGGACCACGCTGTCATACAACTATTCTAATATGTATCTAATGTGTACCTCATGCAGAGGTATGATAAGAACTGTATCACTACAGATAGCTCACATGTTTACATTGAAGGTCTGTGAGATTCAAGAACCTACTGAGAGCCCTCCCCAACACACGTTAGGTTGGATCGTCACAAGAACCACCCAAATAACATTTACTCACGGTGGCCAAGAGAGAGTTGAACAGCCTCTCCCCCCACCGACACCCACCTTCAGGGCACCCCACAAATACAAAATATAGCCTACAAATAAAGTGCCAAGTAAATGACACTATAAAAGCTTTGTAACATAAAACCAACCAAACAAGCGAAGATGACTAAATTTTGGGGCGGCATTTTCACTGCTAGAAAAAGGCAGCTTAACACATGGAACAAAAATTACTTGCTGATGATATTTATATAAGTTTCGTCTTTGGAACAAGTAAGAAAAGGCACGGGTCATTCAATATTTTGCGATTTAACAGTCTTAATAAAGATAGGCATGCACTTAATTTCTATGATGGATACTTTATGAAACTAGCACACATGTTAAAATTACTTTATTCCATGCTTTTTTGCTGCTAAAAATGCTTTAATCAATGACAAAAGAAGGAAACTTCAGCGGGTGACTCTAGGCCCAAAACCAGTAACTGTACACTAAACTTGGAAAATGTAATCTTGCAGGGGTGAACTGAAAACCATGTAGGGCTTTGCAGAATCAGGCAGTCGCGTGTCAAGCAGAGACTGATATGAATAAGATTGCCTAGTTCGAACCTCCCATCACAGATTTCCCAGTAGGCAACTTCGGCAATGTAACTTTGAATGCACATTCCAAAAGTAATTGTACTTGAAAGTATCTTTATATACCGCTAGTAGTGCGGTCAAGCATTCTTCTGAAACATTCATCTTTAGCACAGAGCACTAAATTAATGCAATACAGCTAACTCAAGTGCTTTGAGCTGGGTGTGGAGACAAGAAACACATTTAACTCAAGGTTTCAAATTCTAGATAGTATCAATTCTTTAAGAGTCACATTTTTGTTTAACTTGTGCAAAATGTCCTATTATGAGTTTCCTTTTGATTTTACAGCGAGAGTGAGAAGGAAAGTGGAGTAGATGGGGAAAAGGAATGAGCGAATGTCCGTGAGAGCGAGGAGATGAGACGCGGATGACAGGGGATGCCTAGGGTTCGGGAGGGAACACTGGAAGAGTTCGCCCACCAGGTGTAAACAGAAGCTGGGAAAAACTGAAAAGATTAATCACTACAGAGTGTGGATGGTTAGAGCGTGAGTGAGAGCAGATGCGCCCGGTGGAAGGAGTGGCTATAGCAGATGTGCTGGTGATGAGAGAATGCTCTGTGGGACTGTGAGAGGTACAAAAGGATCATACCCAAGGCAGGCTGAGGAAACAGCAGATGCTCCTGGAGCTGCCTTGAGTCAGAAAATATATGTACTGTGAAAGTATTGGAATTAATGACTCAGGGGTGAGAGAGTGGGGATACCAATGGTAAGAGCAGTGCTTTAAATGGGCCGTTACTGTCCGGTATGGAGTACCGGCACTTTTTTATTTTGAGAGGGAGATTACCGGCACTTCTCAGAAACAAGCAGGTACTCTGGTACAGAGTACCTGCACTTCTATTTTTCCATTTCAAGCACTGGGTAAGAGTCAAAAAGAGGAAAATAAATGGAGGAAAGATTCAGTGGTGGAGTGAGAGAAGATATGAAAGAGAGTAGGTTGGTCAGCGAGATAAATAAACCAAAACCAAGATGAGCAGCCTGCAAATGATTGCAACAGAAGTGGCCAAAGTGGCTCCCACTATTGCCTGGTAATCCTCATGGACTTCAAAAGGACCATGTTACCGTGTACCACTCTACTCTATGCCAATGCACTCTTAGCCACTGCACTCTACATCACTCCAGTCTAGGTCATACCAATCTATTCTGCACAACCCCACTCTACGCCACTCTGCAATACTGCACTCTACGCCACTGAACTCTACGCCACTGCACTTTACTCTGTAACACTCAACTCTATTCCCCTGCCCTCTAGGCAAATCCACTGTATGCCATTACACTCTACGCACCTGCACTGTACCCTGCACCACTCCACTGAAACCATCTACTCTACGCCGCTGCACTATACACCATTCTGCACCACTCCACTCTATGCCACTGCACTCAATGCCACTGTACTCTCAACCACTGCACTCTGCATCACTGTACTTACGCCACTGTAGTCAATGCCGCTCTACTCTCAACCACTGCACTCTGCATCACTGTACTAACACTGCTCTCTTAGCCACTCTTCTTCACTCTTCACCACTGCAGTCTGACACTCTACTCGTCAACACTGCACTTTCAGCCACTGACCTCTACCCCACTGAACTCTACCCCACTGAAATCTAGTCTGCACCACTCTATGCTATTCTCTCTCTGCCACTCAACTTTCCTGTGCACTCTATGGCACTGCACTTTATGCCACTTGAATCTACTCTGCACCACTCCACTCTGCACCACACCACTCCGCACCACTCTAACCTACGTCACTGCATTGTATGCCGCTAAATTCAGTGCCGCTGAACTCAGTGCCACTACACTCTAAGACACTATACTCTGCAAAACTCTACGTTAATGCACTCCATACTAGTCCACTCTACTCTATTCCACTCCAGGGTATGCCACTCATTGCGACTCCATAGTATTCCACTACATGACACTCTCTGCCACTCTACAACACTCTACTCCACTCTTTGCCATTCCACTCTACGACACTCCACGCCACTCTCCTCTGCGCTACTATTAGCCACGCTGGTGTACAACATTGCTAAAACACATTAGCAAAGCCAGAATCTCTTGCATAGGCAAGACCTATTGGCTTTGCCAATGCTTGCTAGGTTGTGAGATTGGATATAAATGTGTTGGAGTTAGTCAGTCTTACTCTCACTGAAAGCCTTCTTGTCAGTGGAGAAAACAAGAGTGGTGATGACTCATACAGACAAAATCCCAGACATCTTCTATGCGAAGGACCCACTCCTCACATTCTGCCAGCTGCCGAAACCTCTGTAAGAATGATCTTTACAAAATAGCATTGGTTTACATTTCTGGCACTGACCATACCAGAGGAGGCAGGATGAGCAGGGGTCACCACTCGATACAAGTGGATAATTCTCTTGAAATCCCTGTACTCTATCTTCAAGGCCAGGCATTGTCCAGAAATAGGAGCCTTTAAAACACACCTGATCAACAGCAAACACTTCGTCTCTTGGATGGGCCGGGGATCCAATCACAGACCCTGGTTTGGATGAGGTCACTCTTTTGTGCCTTCCTTCCATCTCCTAAATACCGAGAGTCCTCCAGAAAAACAGTGAAAGTCCAGGGTCCTTAATCATTTTTAAGTCGCAAGCTAGGCCTTGCCAAGTCTGTTTCTCAGACCTGCTCCATCTTCACATCTACCTTCCCTAGAACAAAGACGTCCTGCCCGTGGAGGAACGGGGCATGCAGCAGTTCTCTCTGCCACAGCTCAGCTTGAATGTATGGTTCCTGAGCAGTTAATCTTTGCTATGTCTCTCCTCAGAGAATGTAGCAGTTCTGGTGCTTGAAAGGAAATCATTCACCAGAACTCAGTATAGTAAAGCCACTGGACTTAGTAGATAATGTCATAACCTTTTTGCATACATGGATGACGCAAGGGTGCAAGTCGCCATCTGGAAAAACATACTTCACTGTAAGGCCTACTGAAGCAGGTCTGAGTAACCCTTCTCCACCACCAACGGAGCCATCAAAAGATATTTGATGGGCCTCATATATATATATATATATATTACCTCCTAGATACCTCTCTGCCTTTAGAAAACTGGTCCTGGTAAGACTTTTACACAAACTTTTCATAGAATTTTGGTGATCATACAAGGGTGGTTTTGCTATCAAGGCACATCCCTCCTTCATCCCAAAAGTAGGGTTCCACAGCCCACCATTTATCAATCAGACTTCGGAATGCCAAACCTGCAAAACACTAACGACAACTCCGGCTCTGCCAGAAATCAGTTACATCACCGACTGAGTCCACCACACCACAAAGCACAATCCTACAACTGCCTAACACATATAAAAATAAACTGTGATCCAGCCTGAGCCCACCATTTCCAAAACCGATGTTGCCTTGTGCCACGTTCTAACTAACAATCTTGCATTACATACCTGTTAGAAATGAGGGTCTCCAGTTGGCAGTGGCTGGCCAATGTCCAAGTAGGGACCCTTCTTCCTAAGTCACAGTAAGAGGGCTACACCCTTTGATAACCCCTGCTCAACCCTGTGGTAACGTAGCACGAGCAGACAGGCCTATCTCAGAGGCAGTGTGTGAAGCATTTATGACCATACACAATAACACAGTGACGACACCACAAAGGGACACCACACAAGTAGCTATAGAAAAATAGGTATCTTTATATAAGCTTAACACAAGGCTCAAATACGATCAAAAAGCCACCATGCACGTAAATATAGGTTCACTAAAAAGGCAATAAAAGCACTCAAAAGCGTGTGAAACGAACTTAGTTCGAGGCCGGGGTCTACGCGACCCGGTGATGCACAATGTACCTGAGGTTTGGGGCAGCACGGCACGCAGCTTCGGGAGGAAGCCGCGATGATGACAGGCGGACTCGCAGCGGCCACAGCTCCCAGCTGCAGCGGTCCACGGCGTGCACTCGCGATGATCCTGAGACGGTGATAAAAAGGCGGGCTCTCAGCAGCAGCAGCTCCTCCGCCGCAGCGGCCCACAATAGCGATAGCGCTGATCCTCGTAGCACAGACAAATGCGGGCTCTCAGCGGCAACAGCTCCTCAGCTGCAGCAGCCCACAATAGCGATAGCGATGATCCTCGTAGCACAGCCAAATGCGGGCTCTCAGCGGCAACAGCTCCTCAGCTGCAGCGGCCCACAATAGCGATAGCGTGGATTCTCGTAGCACAGACAAATGCAGGCTCTCAGCGGCAACAGCTCCTCAGCTGTGGCAGCCCACGATAGCGATGATTCTCGTAACACAGACAAATGCGGGCTCTCAGCGGCAACAGCTCCTCAGCTGCAGCGGCCCACAATAGCGATAGCGATGAGTCTCGTAACACAGACAAATGCGGGCTCTCAGCGGCAACAGCTCCTCAGCTGCAGCGGCCCACAATAGCGCTGATTCTCAGCCCGTGTTTCCCGCAGTAGACCCAGAGACTCTGGAATTCTCGACAGAGGCCTCACCTGCGATTAGAACCCCTCTCAATAGGAATTCAGAAGGCGGATGGGTGAAGTCTAATGTCCCCGAGACTTCAGCAGGAGGCAAGCTCAAATTAGGCCCTTGGGTAGTTGCTTCAGCAAGATGGATGAAAGTTTCAAAGTCCTTTTCCTCTAGTTACACGGACAGAGGTTCGTCTTCACATCCAGAAGTAACACACCCTGTAGGGGTTTCGGCGCAGATATTTATACCCCACAGGTCTTTGTTCTCAAAAGTCACAAGTCACTGAACCCAGCCAGAACCAGTTCGGTGTGGTCCTGGAGCACTTTATTTACGAGGCGGCATCCTGCCTTTGAGGAAGAGGGGGTCTTCCATCAGACGCACAGTGGGGGCTGGAGCCATCATTCACCTTGCCAGGCCCAGCCCTGCTCAGACCAAAGGGTCACCCCTCCCCATACTCCAGCTGCAGATTCTGCTCTTCACCCCAGGTCGGGCTCAGCCTGCCCTGTCCCTCCAAGACCAGACATCCAATACACATAACAGCAGAGCACACTGGACGACTTAGGCAAGAAAATACCTACTTCCTAGAAGTGGTATTTTCAAACACAGAATATAAAAATAATACTCACTAAAAGATGTATTTTAATATTCTGAGCTCAGGCATACTAAATTCGACTTTCCAAACGTGTTCCTTGGGTCAGCTAGGATTATAGGATGTAATCATCAAAACTGCCCATTCTGGCCTAAGGGAACACATAGCCTTGCAATAGTGAAAAACGAAATGGAGTGTAATTCACTATCAGGACATGCCACACAGACCAAGGCAGGTCCTACCTTTCACATTCAACGCACCCTGCCATAGTGATGACTTACATGATGCCAAGGGAAGGTTGAGGGACTGGGAAGTGGGTTCACTTTACAGTCAAAGAATGGCAGTTCGGGACTGCGCACATACTCTGCGATGGCAGGTCTGAGGCACACTTTACGCGCTGCTTATGTGGGTGGCTCAATCAGCGCTGCAGGCCCACCAGCAGCATTCGGTCTACCAGCCCTGGGCACGCACGGTGCACTATACTCGGGACTAACAGGTAAATCAAATGAGCCAATTATGGGAATACCAATTCATCCAGTCAATTTACAATAGGGAGCATTCGCGCTGTAGCACTAAATGGCAGTGGCACAGCGCCCAGAGCATCTAACACCAGCAAACACAGAGGAGACAAAAAGCGAAAGATGGAAGGGAGACCCACGCCAATGGTGCCATGTCTAACACGTGTCCCCTCCAGCTGAAATGTGGGGAGAACTACCCACCCATTTGGGGGTTCTCATCACTAAGGCAGAAAAATCTGGACAGACCATCAGCATTGGCGTGTTCTGTACCCGGGCAGTGTTCCACCGTAAAGTCCATCCCCTGTAGGGAAACAGACCACCTCAACAACTTTGGATTCTCACCCCTCATCTGCATCAACCATCTGAGGGGCCTGTGGTCCGTCTGAACCCGGAAGTGAGTCCCCAACAGGTATGATCTCAGCTTCTTCAGTGCCCAGACCACAGCAAATGCTTCATGCTCAATTGCACTCCACCTCTGTTCCCGTGGAAGTAACCTCCTACTAATGAAGGCTACCGGTTTGTCTAGGCCCTCCTCATTGATCTGTGACCGAACAGCCCCCACACCATGCTCTGAAGCGTCTGTCTGGACAACAAATTCTTTTGAAAAGTTGGGCGCCCGAAGTACAGGCGCTGTGCACATGGCAGTCTTCAGGGCGTCAAAAGCTTCCTCACAGGTGCCAGTCCAGTTCACAATCTTTGGCTGCTTCTTAGAAGTCAGCTCAGTCAAGGGTGCAACAATGTTGCCATACCCCTTGACAAACCTCCTGTAATAACCTGTGAGTCCTAAAAGGCTCTCACCTGTGTCTGGGTCTTCGGGGTTCCCAAGCCAGGATGGTTTCAATTTTGGGCTGTAGGGGCGCCACCTGGCCGCTCCCCACCTGGTGTCCCAAGTACACCACCGAACCCTGCCCAATCTGGCACTTACTGGCCTTGATTGTGAGGCCTGCCCTTCGCAGTGCCATCAACACTTCCCAGAGGTGGCGCAGGTGGTCCTCCCATGAGGAACTAAACACTGCAATGTCATCCAGGTAGGCGGCACTGAAATCCTCCAGCCCAACCAACACCCTGCTGACCAACCTCTGAAAGGTGGCAGGGGCATTCTTCATCCCAAAGGGCATCACCCGGAACTGGTAGTGCCCATCCGGTGTGGAGAATGCTGACCTCTCCTTTGCCCCATCAGTCAAGGCGATCTGCCAATACCCAGACGTCAAATCAAACGTGCTGAGGTACCGTGCAGCCCCTAGTCGATCTATGAGCTCTGGGGATGGGGTGCGCGTCAGTCTTTGTGACTGAATTGAGGCCTCGGTAGTCCACGCAGAACCGAAGTTCTGGGGTGGCACCAGGCGCTGCAGCCTTTGGTACCAAGACCACTGGGCTGGACCAAGGGCTGCTAGAGGACTCAATCACCCCTAAAGCAAACATTTTGGAAACCTCCTCCTTAATGGATGCCCTAACCCGGTCAGTCACTCGGTAAGCCTTGTGCTTAACAGGAGGACTGTCCCCAGTGTCCACTTCATGGACACACCAATCAGTTACACTAGGCACCAGGGAGAACAGATCACTGAATTGTCCCAACAGTTGGCGACAATCACTCTGCTGCTCAGGGGTCAGTGTGGTGGAGAGGACCACACCCTCCACTGACCCATCTTGCTCCTTTGCATACAGGAGGTCAGGAAGAGGCTCACTCTCCTCCTCCATCCCAGCATCTGTGGCCAGGAGCATGCCCACTTCGGACCTCTCAAAGTGGGGCTTCAGGCGGTTGACATGCAGGACCCGCAAGGGGTTCTGGGGAGACCGCAAGTCCACCAAGTAGGTAACAGGACTCTTGCGTTCCACCACCTCAATGGGCCGGTCCACTTATCTTGGAGCGCACAGGGCTCCACTGGGGCCAGGACCCAAACCTTTTGACCAGGCTGAAACTCAATCAGAGTGGCATTCTGATCGTGCCAACGTTTCATCTCTTCCTGGCTGGCTTCCAAATTTGCCTCAGCAAGCTTTCTGAAATGCAGAGTCTGGTTCCTGAAGGCCAGCATGTAGCTAAACACATCCTGGGGAGGTTTCCTGGGAGACTGCTCCCAGCCTTCCTTGACCAGACCCAGAGGCCGTCTTACCGGGTGACCATAGAGTAGCTCAAAGGGGCTGAACCCTAGGGACTTCTGTGGCACCTCACGGTAAGCAAACAACAGGCATGGCAAGAGGACGTCCCACTTACGCCTCATGGCCTCTTCTAGGCCCATAATCATGCCTTTGAGGGTCCGGTTGAATCTCTCAACCAGCCCATTACCTTGGGGGTGGTAAACTTATAAGTTACCCCACACTCCTCCTACAGAGACTTCATATATTTGGAAATGAAGTTAGTACCCCTATCAGACCACCTCTCTGGGGAACCCCACACGGGAGAAAATCCCCATCAGTGCACGTCCCACCACGGGGGCCGTCACTGTCCGGAGTGGGATGGCTTCAGGGTACCGGGTGGCATGGTCCACCAAGACCAGGATGAACCTGTTGCCCACGGCTGTCTTGGGGTCCAGAGGCCCCACAATGTCAATGCCCACTCGCTCGAATGGGGTACTGACAACTGGAAAGGGCTGGAGTGGGGCTTTGATCTTCCCCCACTCTTCCCACTTGCCTGGCAAGTTTCACATGTCCTGCAGTGAGCATCTGAGCTCCTGCGCATCTGGGGCCAATAAAGTGGGTGACCAGCCTCTCGAAGGTCTTGGTCTGCCCCAGATGTCCTGCCAATGGCACATCATGAGCCAACCCCAGTAGGAAGGCTCTGAAGCACTGGGGTACCACCAGCACACGGGCTGACCCAGGCTCCGCAACCTTAGGCTCGCTGTAAAGGAGGTCATTCTCCCAATAGATCAGATGTGACCCTGACTGATCACCTGCTGCCTGGGCTGCAGCCTGTCGCCGCAGCCCCTCAAGAGAAGGGCACGTTCTCTGCTGTTCACAAAATTCCTCCCTGGTGGGCCCTCCTTCCTGCTGCCAATGGGTCAGCCCAGGCAGGTCCCCCAGTTCGGCTACTTGTTCCCCGGTAGGCTCCAGGGCATCCCCCTCAAGGTCTGCTCCCTCCTGGGCCGTGGGAACTATGGGGGCCGGTTTCCCGCGCCCCCTACCCCTTCTCTTTAAGGCAGGGGCCTGGGCCATACTTTCAGGCTCCAGGTCCTTCTGAACGTCCTTACTAGCTGCCATGGAACGAGTGGTCGTGCACGCCCACTCAGGCAGACCCAACATTTCCAAGTGAAATTTCCTCTCCACCGTAGCCCATGGGGAGTTCTCTAAATCGTTGCCCAACAGACAGTCTACCGGCATGGCTGGCCTCACAGCTACTTGAAGAGTTCCTGAGACCCCCCCCCCCACTCAAAGGGAACTTGAGCCACCTCACACTGGCTCTCAGAGTTGTCTGCTGACACTACTGGGCAGAATGCATGGGGGACAACCTGCTCTGGGGACACCAACCGGGAGCTGACAGCAGTCACACTTGCTACGGTGTCCCTCAGAGCCTCCACCCTATGGCCATTGATGGTCACCCACTGCCTGTACTTCTTAGTGTTATCAGGCAGCGTGGGGTTAGGGACCTTCTCAAAGTCTCCTAGTGAGACAAGGGTCAATTCTACGGGATCCCACCCACCTGGGGCACCCATCTCCTCCCCTCCCAGGGCTACACTAGCAAGCTGGCGGGTTGGTGCACGGGGTGGTGCATTGAGGTCCCTCTGGGGATCATAATACCGGTGGCCCACTTGACCACATTTAAAACAAGTAAGGGGCCCCCTATGAATAGGCCTACCTGTCGGGGGCACTGGCTTCTTCTCAGGGGGAGACTGGGACACCACTCCTGGGAATCTCCAAACTATGCCTCCTATCTCTCTCCGTCTTCCATCTCTTCTGGAGACAGGCCCTTTGAGGTTACGCTAGTACCTGGACTGTAAAGTGCTTTACCTCCCACTAAATCCACTTCGTCATCCTGCTGCCCTCCGACATTCTCTCCCCCGTCCCCAGGCTCTCCCCCATTTCCGGGGGACTCCCTCGCCTCCCACCAGGCCTTTAGCGCCTTCTGATACTCCTCCTTCCTAGAGAGACCTGCAATAGGGACGGTGAATTGCTTGCAAAAAGATTTTAGCTGTTTGGCAGTGTAGGTTTCTAACCTCTCTTCCTCAAAGGTGAGATCCTCTGAAGCATTGGATGCTGGCTTACCCATTGTAGACATAACTGGTAATTACGATAAAAAAATAGAACAAGATCAACAACGTATGTGGTTGCGTTTAGGTCTGCACTCACTAGTGGTGTACACCAGTTATTGTATGTGGATCATAAATGCAAGTCCTGATCCTCACCGCTGACCACCAATGTTAGAAATGGGGGTCTCTAGTTGGCAGTGGCTGGCCAATGTTCAAGTAGGGACCCTTCTTCCTAAGTCAGAGTAAGGGGGCTACACACTTTGATAACCCCTGCTCAACCCTGTGGTAACGTAGCTCGAGCAGACAGGCCCATCTCAGAGGCAGTGTGTGAAGCATTTATGACCATACACAATAACGCAGTGACGACACCACAAAGGGACACCACACAAGTAGCTATAGAAAAATAGGTATCTTTATATAAGCTTAACACAAGGCTCAAATACGATCAAAAAGCCACCATGCACGTAAATATAGGTTCACTAAAAGGCAATAAAAGCACTCAAAGCGTGTGAAACGAACTTAGTTCGAGGCCGAGGTCTACGCGACCCGGTGATGCACAATGTACCTGAGGTTTAAAGGGGCACGGCACGCAGCTCGGGAGGAAGCCGCGATGATGACAGGCGGACTCGCAGCGGCCACAGCTCCCAGCTGCAGCGGTCCGCGGCGTGCACTCACGATGATCCTGAGACGGTGATAAAAAGGCGGGCTCTCAGCGGCAGCAGCTCCTCAGCCGCAGCGGCCCACAATAGCGATAGCGCTGATCCTCGTAGCACAGACAAATGCGGGCTCTCAGCGGCAACAGCTCCTCAGCTGCAGCGGCCCACAATAGCGATGATTCTCGTAGCACAGACAAATGCGGGCTCTCAGCGGCAACAGCTCCTCAGCTGCAGCGGCCCACAATAGCGATACCGATGATTCTCGTAACACAGACAAATGCGGGCTCTCAGCGGCAACAGCTCCTCAGCTGCAGCGGCCCACAATAGCGATAGCGATGATTCTCAGCCCGCGTTCCCTGCAGTAGACCCAGAGGCTCTGGAATTCTCGACAGAGGCCTCACCTGCGAGTAGAACCCCTCTCAATAGGAATTCAGAAGGCGGATGGGTGAAGTCTAATGTCCCTGAGACTTCAGCAGGAGGCAAGCTCAAATCAGGCCCTTGGGTAGTTGCTTCAGCAAGATGGATGAAAGTTTCAAAGTCCTTTTCCTCTAGTTACACGGACAGAGGTTCGTCTTGACATCCAGAAGTAACACACCCTGTAGGTGTTTCGGCGCAGATATTTATACCCCACAGGTCTTTGTTCTCAAAAGTCACAAGTCACTGAACCCAGCCAGAACCAGTTCGCTGTGGTCCTGGAGCACTTTATTTACGAGGCGGCATCCTGCCTTTGAGGAAGAGGGGGTCTGCCATCAGACGCACAGTGGGGGCTGGAGCCATCATTCACCTTGCCAGGCCCAGCCCTGCTCAGACCAAAGGGTCACCCCTCCCCATACTCCAGCTGCAGATTCCGCTCTTCACTCCAGGTCGGGCTCAGCCTGCCCTGTCCCTCCAAGACCAGACATCCAATACACATAACAGCAGAGCACACTGGACGACTTAGGCAAGAAAATACTTACTTCCTAGAAGTGGTATTTTCAAACACAGAATATAAAAATAATCCTCACTAAAAGATGTATTTTAATATTCTGAGCTCAGGCATACTAAATTCGACTTTCCAAACGTGTTCCTTGGGTCAGCTAGGATTATAGGATGTAATAATCAAAACTGCCCATTCTGGCCTAAGGGAACACATAGCCTTGCAATAGTGAAAAACGAAATGGAGTGTAATTCACTATCAGGACATGCCACACAGACCAAGGCAGGTCCTACCTTTCACATTCAACGCACCCTGCCATAGGGATGACTTACATGATGCCAAGGGAAGGTTGAGAGACTGGGAAGTGGGTTCACTTTACAGTCAAAGAATGGCAGTTCGGGACTGCGCACAGACTCTGCGATGGCAGGTCTGAGACACACTTTACGCGCTGCTTATGTGGGTGGCGCAATCAGCGCTGCAGGCCCACCAGCAGCATTCGGTCTACCAACCCTGGGCACGCACGGTGCACTATACTCGGGACTAACAGGTAAATCAAATGAGCCAATTATGGGAATACCAATTCATCCAGTCAATTTACAATAGGGAGCATTCGCGCTGTAGCACTAAATGGCAGTGGCACAGCGCCCAGAGCATCTAACACCAGCAAACACAGAGGAGACAAAAAGCGAAAGATGGAAGGGAGACCCACGCCAATGGTGCCAGGTCTAACAATACCCTGCTAAGAAGCACGTTCCAGTGCACCTGATCTCTCGCAATCTCTCCACACACTCTAACCTTGATAGCACCATAGCACGTTCCAGTACATCATACCAATAAACAACTTTCTAGTTCCGGTTCCAGCATTCCAGTACACCATCTCACACAGCATGCTGGCAACAACGACCAGAACACCACCCCCACCTCTATCTCACAAGCACACACACATGTGCATGTACTTTATACCAGCACACCATCCAGTATCACACACACCGTTAGTGATTTTATATGCTACTACATAACCTCTAATAACATGCACACACAGGCACTACTTGCAACCACACCACAGTCTCCACTGATACATTTCGAACTAATGGGATGCATATAGAGCAGGCCTAAGTCCTAGTTAGGAACCACTTCAAGCACCAGGCGGTCATCCATGCCTAGCTCAGCATCAGGTAGGTATGCATGGAGGGCTTTGCAGTAGTTGGGGGACGGGCATGAATGCAGATGCCTTGCTGATCCCTCTACTTGGAAGATGTATAGTTGACGCCTAGAGCACACCTCAAACGACTATGAAAGCCCAACTAAAGACAACCACTGTTCGGCTAAACCAACTCCAAATTACAAGAACCCATCACACCAACCATACCAGAACCCTCATCAACAGTACTGCAGGCTAAGTGGAAGCCCCATGCCAACTCCAACCGTGCTAAACCCCAACAAATGACAATCACTAATACTGCTATAACCCATCCTACTCCACACCAACTGCAATCCTGCCAGAGCCCATGCCAGAGCCATGCCATATCGGCCAGGATTGAGACTGTGTGCCTAGACAGACACTAAGACTCCTACAGCGTGAGGATGATACATTTCTGTGCACGCAGAGGGAGGCTGAAGAGACTCCTTGTTGCAAATAATGGTTTTTTTTTGGGCCCATATAAGTCTACAGAGGGAAACTGTCCAAACCAAACTTTGCAAGAGCTATATCAAAACCATCCCTAGCTCTGCCAGGGTGGGTCCTGGCAATCACAACTCCAGACTGCCTCAGGCAACTACAACTTCAACATTAACAATCCACCCACATCAACATTACCCCCTGCCAGAGCCCACGGCACACCAACACACACATCCACTACAGCTGACCACACATGAATCCCTCTCTAACCAAGCCTGAGCCCACCACGCATTTCAGGACATTCTTCCCAATCAGCAACTCTTGCCTTGAACAATGTTCTAATATCAATACTCCATTATGTGCTCTGCCTGGACCTTCGTCCCATCTCATTCTAACAACAATGTACTAGGTCCTAGGACACCATCTCCCCCATAATAAACAGATTGCTTGGTACCACATTCAAAAATACCACCTACATCACATAGCGGTCCCACATGCTGATAACCATCCCCACAACACATGCACAAAAACGGATACTACACCCCAGCACTCAATACCACATCTCACACACACCATTCCGGATGCCAAATAATACAACACCATCCCTCGAGATACAACGTTTACCTAGCACCAGACTCCATTACACCATCCCACTACACACAAAATGTGTTACATCCCTGCTTCCACTGACCTTTGTATCACAACCCAGACAAATCATTCCAACCCATGCATTTGATACTATACCAGCAATTGCCTGTTAATCGAAAACATTACCATCCAACTGTGCATGTACTCCAGGGTGTAGTTTGCACCCTACTGCTCTAGCTCGGACCCCAAGCAACCACTAGGCATCTATCTAAAGACCTATGGCAGATGTTGGTGCCTGGAGGGCTGTAGTAATGTGTTTTATAGTAGTTTTAATGTTGTGTATACGGACTATAGAATGTTCTTCTCTTGTATTCTGTGTATCAAGTTTATAAGCTGGGAGATTGGGATGCTGAGGGAGAAATGAAGGAGCTGTGCCTTGCAACAGCTGTGTATGTCCAGATGCAGAAGGGTTGCCATCGTGAAAACCCTTGCGAGGCAGGGCTTGGCGTTCTCACAATCTGCAGGTAGAATCACAAAGAAAAATAAAGCGGTTTCACTGCATCCTTGTAACTAGGGCAGAAATCACATGTATTGTCTATTGGGGTACCTCAAAATACAACTGCTGCCTCTTTGCCAATTTACTTCTAGGCAGGCAAGGCATGGCAAATGAATCTAGCCATCCCTACCAATCTGCCACTAGAACACAATCTGTGTGTGATGATAACAAGGCCAGATAAGGTATAGCTACCTATACATTCAGAAGGAGCTACTTCTCTAAATCAATGGTGTATTTTACTTACTCATAACAACCGTGCCCAGTGTTGCACGCCAGCACAACCATCTTTGAATCACCAGAGGCCACAACACAGACGGGATGGCGTTCTGTCAGTACCATCAACTTGACGGTTGCTCATGATCTTGGCTACAAATAAGGTATATGAAGCGACTGGTAGATATCGAGATCTCTAACCGGAATGTTGGTACCGTTGCATTACCTTGAAAAGAAGAAATTGGGAGACAGCTTGTAGACATGCCATCCTGGAAGGTGGCTCATCACCCCCTTACTTGTAAGTAGGGTGACCAACCGTCCGTAAACTTCACGGACAGCCCGTAATTTCGGCCGTCTGTCCGTTGTCCGTTGTCCGTGAAGGTTTCTTTAACGGACGCCATTTGTCCGTAATTTTACCTGCTGTTGGGTGACAGCCAATCATGTGCCTTTCTAGCACCAACCGTTGCTCCAATCTTTGCTATGGAGAACAAACAAAGCGATCTAGGATTGGCTTGAAAGCCATCAGCCAATCCTAGAGCTTGCTGGTACACTGCAGGAGTGTTCTCATTGGCCCTGATGCTTCAGGGCCAATGAGAACAGCTACGGTATTTCTGGACATGCAGAGCACGTTTTGAGCCTTTAGCTTTTGCCGGGACCCGGACTCGACCCCTGAGCTGTGGACTCCTGTGTGCGTGTAGGCCTGGCGGCCTAGTTGTGTGCCGCTACTGCCAGAGGAGGAAGAGAGACCAGAATCACCAGTCTGCCGCGGACCCGCTGTTTCCCAGCAAACACCTTCTCATTCCGATTTGGTGATCGGTAAGTTCAGTTGCTTCAGCTTGCTGCTTTCTTTGCCTCATGAAGCGTGATGTGCGTTTATTTTCAGTGTATGTTCACTATGCCTCACTCTCTCCGGTTACCAGAGACTGAGGCATAGTCTGTCTGAAGGGGAATCAATCACGGTGTTTGTGAAATCTACACAAGGAAACTTATGTGTTCGAGATGAATCTCAGTGCTGCATTCAAGGTTGTGTCCAGTGGTGAAAAACTTGTTTTGGGGATGTCTGACTAGAGAATTTCTCGTCGAGAATTGTTATACTGTTGTGCAGTCATAAGCAATGTTTTAACATTGCTTCATAGTTTGCTTGCACGCTTCTTTCCCCGGATTGGTCACTTGTACGTGACGTTGTTTAGAACACTGTATCGGTATATAGTGTGCGTCATGGAATGTTCAGGCATTCCTTCGCCAGCTGATCTTCCTGTCAGCTGTGTTTATGTCGGGCTGTCTGTGGGCCTTAATCCTTCATAACTTAATGTTTAAATAAATATTTAAACCCATTCTTTCCTGGAATCCTTATTCTACCTTGACACTTCAATTGGCGACGAGCGTTTCCAGGAGTTCCGGAAGGCCCACTGCAGCTGAAATTACTTAGTTCAAGACTTCGATCTTCTATTATGACGCCAATTCTCCCAAATCTAATGGACAGGTTGAAAGAATCAACAGGTTTTTAAAAGAAGGTGTTCAGCTTGCCATAGCTTCAGGATTTCCAGTCAAGGAATTCTTACAGGAAAGAGTGAACTCGTATAATAACACTACCAACGATGTGACTGGACATTCTCCTTTTTTCCTAATTAGAGGAAGAAAGGAAAGCACGTTACTTACTCCTAAATTTGCTTGTAATGGTAAAGGAAAATTGGATTTCATGGAAATTAATGATAATCGGCTTAAAGTGAAGGAAAGAATCCTAGAACACCAACTTAAGTCAAAAGCTTACCATGATAAAATTCACAGAGCAACAGTCAAAGAAGTAAACAGAGGAGATTGGGTCATTGTTAAGAAACCTTACAAAGTTCAGAAGGGTGAAACTAAATATTCCATACCCTTAGAAGTGGTAGAGGTGTCACATGGTTCTGTTT
Source organism: Calotriton arnoldi (assembly GCA_963921515.1). Lineage (NCBI taxonomy): Eukaryota > Metazoa > Chordata > Amphibia > Caudata > Salamandridae > Calotriton > Calotriton arnoldi. Next base: position 3,040,476 of record CAWUFW010000291.1, read on the forward strand.
GCTTAAACCAGCAAGGGTGGAGGAGTAAGAGTGATATTATCAAACTAAAACCTGGTCAAAAAGAACTTATTGAAGACTCCAATGAGAGTAGTTTGGATTCGGCTGACAACTATTTATGGTTCGCACCTGAATATGAAGACAACAGTGGAGAAGTGTGGCTCAATGGTTAGAGCGGCAGACCCTGATGCAGAGATCTGGCCCGGGACCAGGGTTCAATTCCCGCCTCGGCGGGTCTTGGACTCAATTTCCTCGGACCTGATAATTCTCGCCTCGGTGCCTATTCTAATCATGGGTCCCACTCTGCAACTCTGGGCAATAGCTTGCTTAATCTCCACAACGGCCCCACCAGCGCTGGGATGCCTGGCTTCACCTTGGGGGTGCCCAGGAGTGGACATTTCACAGGGAATAGCCAGGAAGGGTTCCGCAGCGGTATGCGTATAGCGCCAGGATGCCCCAGCTGGGGTGGCAGTGCGCTTTACAAGTACGAATTTACATTTACATTTACAGTTGAGTCATATGTTGCCTCTCATGATCCTAAATCGAACTCTTATGACTCTACTAATATGGGGGATTCTAATGTACCAACACACTGTGTAACTGAAAATGAGTCTGTAATTAGTAGAAACGTCAATTTTGATGATTCCAGTTCAACACATGTTCCTAGTACAGAGTCTAATACTGCCAGCGGTACTGTGAAATCTTCTTGTAATTTGTATGAAGGTACTTGCACTAGATCAGGAAGGTTGTCCCTTTATCCAAATATGTACAGAGATTATGTTATGTATTAATTGGTTGTTTTAATTGCACAAAAGGGAGATGTTATACTGTTGTGCAGTCATAAGCAATGTTTTAACATTGCTTCATAGTTTGCTTGCACGCTTCTTTCCCCGGATTGGTCACTTGTACGTGACGTTGTTTAGAACACTGTATCGGTATATAGTGTGCGTCATGGAATGTTCAGGCATTCCTTCGCCAGCTGATCTTCCTGTCAGCTGTGTTTATGTCGGGCTGTCTGTGGGCCTTAATCCTTCATAACTTAGTGTTTAAATAAATATTTAAACCCATTCTTTCCTGGAATCCTTATTCTACCTTGACACTTCAAGAATAAAACCTGAAAACTTTAATTTATCTTCAGTGAACGGCACAGCAGTTACAAAGAGAGGAAACCCGATTACCACTCATTTTCACTACTCCACCGCTTAGCCGCATGTTGTAAATGAGAAGTCCCAGGTGCAGATCACTTCATAAACACACATCCTTTCTACAGAGATTAAAGTGCCCCTCGTGGTATAAGTATTTAAGAGAAGATGTACATTTGGAACAAAATGAATAAAAGAGACCGGTCCATCCTGCAGCTGAAATGGACTCATGCCTTTCCACAATGTTAATATTAACTACTTTCAGTCATAAACACTGTCGGACATACTTCCTGGCTCATGTAAACTTATTAGAGATACGTGCATGTATTCCCTGGAGAGATTCCCATGGGAGAGATGAGACATTGACGGTCGTTCGTCCACTATCTTTACAAGACTTTCGTTAATGGGTTGCTCTCAATTATGTAACTTACAAAGCAGTAATGTGTAATTAGGACAACACCATTTTATAGGCTGTCCTTAAAGGTCTACTCCCTAAAGAACGAGAACCAGCCCCCCTCAACATTTTTAGTAAATTCCTCCTATTCGTATTTGTCTTATTATTTAAATGCTAAGAGGCTGATAACACAGAGGTTTTATCAGCATTTGCAATGCAATCGGTCTCGCCTTTGGGACCTTATAAGTATTTAGTGATGCAGCTTATTATCGCACAGTAGTGCAATGTAGATCTCTGTGGCTGTAAATGTATCACTGTGTAAGCGCTCTGACAAAGCATCAGATGCAGCCCCTCTAAAATTTTATTCATGAGGTAGTTTAGTGGCTAATATAAAGTAAACTTGCACACCCATGGGGAGAGTAAATAAAGTGCAGAGGAGCTGTTGCCTTTATTAAGAAGAGCCAGCTTTAAAGGGGCACTTTTGAATGTCAAAAATAAAGAAAACTGGAGCTGACATCGTCAAACAAGAAGCATTATGCATGCCTGTTGATGATCTTTAGAGAAGCAGGGCTGTACTAAGAGGTTTAACATGACTTCAATGGAGGTCGACCTGTGGTGAAATCCAGCAGCCCAAATTAAATACTTCAACAGATTGTGTGTAGGCCACCGGGCTTGTGTGCCCCAGTACCGATCTGCATGCTTTTACTGAAAGCTTGCAGAAAGCCTTCCCTCTCACAAAGAGAGCCGGGGTGGGGCCTCGACAACATTCTGCAGCCACCGAGAACACATAAAAAACCTATCTTGTAAGCTCTGATTACAATGGTCTCTGTAATGCTTCGTACGCGCAGCTCCCCCACCCCTACCCTCCCAAATTAAAGCAAAGTTTGGATTTAGTGAAGCTGACAATCAACAAGCAGCGAGCTCTGATGGCAGCTGCACCCTGATGGCAATTTAATGAAGCGTTTCGGCTGGTTAATATGTAGGGAAAAGCTATAAATATATCACTGTGTAAGCGCTTCGCCATGATCACAAATGTCACGCTATGTCACATTTTCTTAATTTATTCCTGGCAACAACTTGATGAGTTTGACATATAAATGACAACACCATAAGAGTGCATAGCTTTTGAAAGCAATCACTCCCTCCATTTCTTAGTTGTAATTTGTTAAGGCATGGTAGATGGTACAGCTGTTCCCTATTCCAACAAGCATCTCTTCCCATTCCACAGCAGGTTATGTAAGCAATTTTTGTGTAAATAGAGGCTCAAGAATTGCCTCAAACAGTCAACAATCAACTACATAACAGGAATAAGTGGATTATAAATTAACAGAGCGCCCGGCTGCCTTGAGGTTAGCTACAATCTCTCTAAATCCACATACATGGATACACACACTAATCAATGCACTGTATAATAGACAAAATGTAAAATATAAAACAAAATTAGGAAAATATATGGCTACAATTGGATAATTTTCTAATGCGCCCCTCAAGTTCCCTCTTCGGTCCAATGCATTCAAAAGGAAGTCGATGCAGAGCGCGCGCCTCCGTGTTAGTACACCTTTAAAAGGGGTGTTCATGGCTGTTCGTCAGTGTAAATGTCAGCGCTCTCAAGGCTTCTGATCTTTTAGTCCTGTACTTCTATTTCTGGCCTGTTCTGATTTTTATACGCGCACACACACACACCCTTTAAGTGGGCCTGGTCTTGCCGGTGTTCAGCACCGGCAGTTCTAAAAAGCAGGTACTGAGAATGTTCCCTTCACTGTCTTTAATGTAAATTTCAAGGAGAATTGTTCTTTTATACGGTCATCATTTCAAAACAGGAGCATTTTCAATACGCTATACTACGAAGCCATGGCTATTGCTTATTCATGTTATGCAACTAACACCCATTGACAAAGCCAATAGTACTGGCTTGTTGTAAGGGTAATGTTACTTGCTGAATTTATATACCTGGATGTAATGACAGAAGTACCAAATTGCCAGTCGGACAGCAACCTGAGAAGCTAAGCATAGATTTTCAGCTTAGGTGCTTTTAAGCCGGACCCTTAATTACATTGGTCACGCCCCTTTGCGAGACCCCCCAGTTTTTCCATCCCACTTAAAGCCCTGTATGTATGTATGTATATGTGTGTGTATATATGTGTATATATATATATATATTCACACCACTTTCCCAACGGGACATCCGCTCGCACTCACGAGTAAGGAGACTTCCAATAGCATATGTTGCAGCTTCTATTTTATTACAGCATGCCAGAAAACATCTCTACGCGTTTCAGTCTCTCCAGAGACCTTGCTCACGAGATCAACAAACCAACAGGCACTGCGTTTTTTATCTTTTTAAACATGCAGAACCAATGATTACATCACTTCCTGTAGCCAACAGCTAAGCATTCTGGATCATGTAGTGAAACCTACGTCCCAATGAATAACCACTAAAGTGATAAAACAATATGTGAAAAATGTAAATAATTTAAGACACTGGTTAAAAAATATGTATATAAATCTGTACATATGGCGAAATTAAATTCACTCCCAATTAAAATTGCGAATTATTATATACCCACTACACTTCCTACAAGTAAAAAGGAGGAGGGTTTTTTTTTTTATTATTGAATTTACCTTCCACTTGTTTCTTATGCTTACTAGTCATGGTACCGAATATGGAACTTACGGTAAAGGATGCAGAAAGCTTTGTAACTTTGATGGAATTGGATCAAAATCCTGATTCTGAAACGAGAGAACTGAGTGTACACTGCATGCAACTGGGAGCAGGATGCAGTCGAAAAAAGCTCAATCAAAATTTTACCCGCAGCTTGTGCAGGGTAATAAAATTGATATGTTTCATGAGTGTGTAATAAAAGATCTTTACCATTTGAATTATGCTAAAAAGACGGACAATCTTTCCCGAAATGAGCGCATTTCATTACAGAATTTGAAAAAGGATGATACAATTGAAATAAAAATGGCGGATAAGGGAGGAAATGTTATCATCCTGGAAAAAGAAGCCTACATGCGGGAAGCATATTCTCAGCTGAGAAACAAAGAATATTATGAAAAACTGAAAGAAAATCCGCCATTGAAGTGGAAACAGGAGTTGGTTATTAAACTTAACTCATGGTTGAACAAACACTTATTGGATGAGGATGAAGTAAAATATCTGAATGTTGAGTATCCGAAAGTGGCGACGATATATTTCCTCCCTAAAATACACAAACATCCAACTAGACCACCGGGAGGCCAATAATATCGGCAAAAGGAGCATTATTGGAGCCTATGGCCAACTTCTTGGATGTGTTTCTGTTACCATACGTCAAAGGCCTGACGTCATACTTGCAAGATACAGAAGACCTATTGAGACACCTGCAGGAAACTCCTTGGCTAACAACATATAAATTGATAACGATGGATGTGATATCATTATATTCTAACATAAAAAATGACATTGGTTTAAGAGCATGCGAACATTTTTTACAAGAAAGAAACATCCAATTCGCGGATCATAATAAAATGTTGTTAGAGATGATTCAGATGTGTCTAGAACAGAACACATTCATGTTTGGAGAAGAGTTCTATCGCCAAGTGAAAGGTACTGCGATGGGCTTTTCTTTTAGCCCCAGTTATGCCTGCCTCACCATGGGATGGTGGGAGAACATCTGGGCATGGAGAAATGAAAATGATCATCATGTAAGTAAAACTATAGCGTGGTTAAGATACATCGATGACCTGCTAATAATTTGGGATGGAACCAATGAAGAATTCGCCGAATACTTTGAAATACTGAACAACTCTGAATTTAATTTGAAATTCACATATGACATCAGTGATCAACGGGTTGTTTTCTTGGATACTGAGATTTACATCCTAAACAATGAAGTACATACCACCCTGCATCGCAAAAGTACAGCAACGAATGCAGTTCTACATGCGAAAAGTTTTCATCAAAGCAGTCTAATCAATAACATCCCCTACGGGAATTTCTCAGAATTAAAAGAATATGTTCCCAGGAGGAAGAATGGCAAAGAAATCATCGACTGGCAACAGAAAGATTTAAAAACGTAAATACAACTCAAAAGCCATCAACACCTCTTTACAACGAACATTGACAGTACCTAGAACTGATCTGTTAAAAGAAAGACAAGCCCAGAATAATGAAGATGAACAACAAAAATACGTCTAATAACGACATATTCCACAGAAAATCAACAAGTAATGAAAATTATGCGAAAGAACTGGCATATTTTACATATGGATCCATCAGTTGCTAAGATAGTGGGAGATCATCCAAACATTACTTTCAGACGGGCTAAAAACCTTAGGGATCAACTGGTTCACAGCCACTTCAAAAGAAAAGGAAACAAGAGACATGGCTGAAACCAATGGGTTTTTTCAAGTGCACCAATTGTAAAGTCTGTGCAATTGCCAAGAACACCAAGGAAGTAATGATGGCCAACAAACGTGTTTGGAAAATCCAACAACTTATCAATTGTAAAAGTCAATTTGTAATATATATAATTGAATGCCCATGTTCCTTAAAATATGTGGGCAGCACGATATGCGAATTAAAAAACGTATTTTGGAGCATGTACGTGCTACTATCAACACTGACAGGAGCAATGCAGTTGCCAAACACATGGAAAAAGAACATGGAGGCAATTGGAAAGATCTTAAATTCTATGCTGTGGAATCAGTAGGAATGCATCCGAGAGGGGGAGATAGAGAAAGAACTCTAAGGCAGAAAGAATCACGACACATCTTGAACTTTCGGACCCTCACTCCTAATGGATTGAATCAAGACGAAGAGCTTCATTATCATTTGTAAATTTGAACCTGATAATCTCCTATGACATATATAATCCCAGAGTATTAATCTTATATTGGTCTCCTTATATTTTAACACACAGGGCTTTTTGAGTAGATAGAAATTTGTAGACAATGGGTGATTACACATGATCAATTGGGGTTTATTATATTTTTTAATTTTATTCACACTTGTAGACATATGAATAAGAAATCTTGTTGGCGAGTTAATTAAGTAATGTACAGTAGATATATTGCGGAGAAGTGATGCAATGTGAATTACTGCCATGATATAACAAATTGAGAATTGCTAAGTAGTGCAACTGGCTATAGATAGGTCATTAACAACTCAATATTAGAAGGAGAAGTTGTCTTATAGGATACTGAAGCCATACGCCCACTTGAGGGCATTAGTGTGAAGGAGACAAGAGGGCCCACTAGAGGGCGGGATCTGGTGCACAATCATAGTGCAGAATCAGATTGACATAATTGTTTTCAATCCGATCTATGGGGACTGAATATGGCAATTGGAGATGCACTAGTAAGCATAAGAAACAAGTGGAAGGTAAATTCAATAAAAAACCCCTCCTCCTTTTTACTTGTAGGAAGTGTAGTGGGTATATAATAATTCGCAATTTTAATTGGGAGTGAATTTAATTTCGCCATATGTACAGATTTATATACATATTTTTTAACCAGTGTCTTAAATTATTTACATTTTTCACATATTGTTTTATCACTTTAGTGGTTATTCATTGGGACGTAGGTTTCACTACATGATCCAGAATGCTTAGCTGTTGGCTACAGGAAGTGATGTAATCATTGGTTCTGCATGTTTAAAAAGATAAAAAACGCAGTGCCTGTTGGTTTGTTGATCTCGTGAGCAAGGTCTCTGGAGAGACTGAAACGCGTAGAGATGTTTTCTGGCATGCTGTAATAAAATAGAAGCTGCAACATATGCTATTGGAAGTCTCCTTACTCGTGAGTGCGAGCGGATGTCCCGTTGGGAAAGTGGTGTGAATTAGTATCGGCTTGGCTCTGCCGAAACCGCACCGCCAAGAGCGCCCAGGAGTCAGAAGAGTGGGCGTCTCTCTTTCAATGCGGGGTCGTGGAAGACCTGACATACAATAAAGAAGCCTTATCCACACATACCTCGAGTACGTGCCTCTTCTTCGTTGGAGCAGGATTGTTTTCTTTGATATATATATATATATATATATACACACATTTGCTATGTTATCTATGTAAATGCGTGCCTATGGCAGGATCGCCAGCCTGAGCCCCCTGCCCTCCTCCCACTCTGTCTCCTCTGAGCATGTAGCCGGCCTCCTCCTGCGCAAGTTGAAAGAGGCAGATACATTATTTCCAACGTTAGACGTTCCTTTAAAAACTCTGGAAACATGAGCACAACTTTCAACAGTGCTTTGGTTTGCAGGAGGACTTGACCTTTGTTCTAAAAACCGAGACGTACTTAACATGAAGAAAAGCTTCGGGACAGTACTCTGAAATCCGTGACTGTCCCGGGAAATCCGGGACGTCTGGTCACCCTACCACAAACAACGTCCATACCACCACCACCACGTCCCTCTTCAAGCGTGTCCTTCTTTACCACTCATACTGCAGCCCTTTGTAATAGCAAATGTAATTAACCCTTTAAGTGCGCTCGTTGGCCAACTGCCGTCGCGAGCACTACCTCGGTAGTGCTGCGCACGTCCGTTGGCCGACGCGCCCCGCCCACATAATGGAACGCCCCGCACTGCAGCGAAATTATCGCCGCGGTAAACGGGTTAAAAAAATACGAACTTGCACTTGGTTTCCTCGCTACTTGGTTACATTTATAAAGCACCTTGTGCCTAAATGAAGCATCGGGACGCTTTAAAATGTAGGTCTGGTGCGATAGGGATAAGTACAAGGAAAGCAGGGAGCTCACCAGGTAAGAACCGAATGAATGTTTGTGTAAGGAGACTTTCAGCAGCTTTCTTCATTAAGAGGCCTCATTACGAAATAATATAAACGCGGATAAACATCCAGAGAGGATGTGTCCTTGTAAAGGTAACTGGTGCCTGTGTAAAGCGCTCCAAAATACAACTGCCCAGAATCATAGAATGTTGTTGAGCCAATGCCGAGACTCGATTGCGAGGATGTGGCGTAATGGCCAGAACCGCCGACTTTGGTGCTGGGGAACCAGGTTAAAGTTTCGGCATCAGCTCAACATTCTGCGATTCTGGGCAAATCCCTTAATCTCCCTGTGCCTACCATAAACAAATGCGTTCTCATGTAAAGCAGTCCATTACCTTCTGTCGAATTAGCGCTAAGAAAAAATAAGGGTTAACAGATCTTTTCTCGCTCCCCAGGTTGGTATAAACTGTGGCGGATATCACCCCCTGGCAGTGTCCCCACGACCCCCGTAGAATCTCGACCCATAGACCATTCGCTCATGGGGCTATATGTATAACACCTTTTTTGAAAGGATAAATCAAAACAGCCAATTAGCCTATGCTTGGACCAGCGAGTAACTAAAAACACAGTACCTTTTGTGAATAATTGTAGAAGTTATTTATACAATAAACATGCCCTTCGCCTATTGACTCACTTGTGGCTAGTAGAGACCTCCAAGATCCTGCTGTACCTCTGTCCGCCCCAGTACTTCCGGGTCGTATCATGGCCAATCCCATGGCTGAAAATTTTCTGGGAGTGGGCGCGACTCGAAATGTAGACTATGGCCTAGGATTGGAGAATTTTTGGCACCTCAACCAATCTTAATGGGCAGTGTGAAATTCCGATGTGCTTATTAGCTGTGTCGTCCACGCGTGCCTCTGAGGTGCAGAGACCGTATCTGTCTGACCCGTCTTACTATATAGCTGACAGGTGGGCTTCTGAGTGGGCGTGACTAGGCAGGCTAGTGGCCTAAAACGGGCCAGTCACGGAACTCATGCCAAACTTTTAGCCGTGTGCTGAGAACTGGTTGCGGCCGGGAGAGGCCGTGCTGCCTCCACTTCCATAAGGAAGGTTGGGTGGGTAAAGTGGCGGTGCGGCGGTAATAGCAGCATACTTGCCAACTTTCTTAGAGTGCCAGGATCTTGTTCCCAGGTTGAAGTTAGCCTCTGTTTCTGCCAGCAGCCTAGCCGTAGGTTGACCTTAAAATCTTAATCGGCTAGCATCATTTTCGCAGTCAGCATATTAAACGAGTGGTGTGCGTGAGCGCTGGAAACCAAACACCCTCCTATCCAGATCACTTCCTGTTTTTCCTCGTGGAGTGGGAGACTTTTGGCGCATGTGCCAGATGTAAGGCAGCGCCGCGCGCATGTTAATGCTCACTACTTTAAAAACAAGCATTTGCAATGCAATAGAACTCGCGTTTACGCGAGTCCTATTGCATTTGAAACGGGAGTGCGGGCGGGCTAAAAGGCACGAGCGAGAGGGGGCAGAGAAATCAGACTGCGGGAGGGGCGTGGGTGGGGGGACACGGGGAAGAAAATAGTGTTTTGAGTAAAGGGGCCAGTAGCCCTGGAAGGATACAAATGACTGACATGGCTGTCATGGGGCGGGACTAACAAACTTAAAACCAATCGGAAGGCAGCATTTATAACCTAAGCCAATGAAGAAGATGGGCCGGAGAGTGGGCGGAGCTTCCATGAAGCTTCCACACTATAGTGTATACTGCATGCCTCGCAAGCGATGGCAGCGCATTCGCGCTGCAACGCTAGGCGAGACCTAAAAGCACTGCCTGTACCTGCACTAAGTCACAAAAACAAAAAGAAATTGCACATGCCCAGGATCAGACAATGTATGCAGAACTCGGGCAGGTTTTATAAATACACTGCGTTCATTTAAGAATATTTTAAGATATTGGCACAATTAAGGTGACAACTTAAAATGTCCCTGTAGGCAAGTCCGCCTCTGACTCCTTATCCCACGTTTGTTTAAGTTTGTTTAAACATTTCAGTTTTACAAATGCTGTGATTCTCCTATGCCTCAGTCTCCGATGACCAGATCAGCCTAAAAACGGCTGACTCTCCGGTCACAGTATTATGTTTAGGCCTAATTATGTTGCGTGATAGTAGCATGCACAAGTTGTCACCTCAACCAAAAATAACTCCACATACTGAGTGCCTAAAGTAACGCAACTCAGCACTCTAGTCAGTGCAATGTAATGAGTTCAATATAGCATAGCATGGCTGTATCAAACTCATTACATTGTGCTCACTAGAGTGCTAAGTTGCATTACTTTAGGCACTCAGTATGTGGAGTTATTTTTGGTTGAGGTGACACGTTGAACTTCGGCCTCAGGCACTCAACAGTGCACACAAGCAAGTGCAGAAAGGGCTGCTGGCCTCTAAACCGCCAGGCCCTATTATATACTAGGGACTTATATGTAGGTTTAATACCCCTACCCTATCATCTACTAGGGATTTATAGGGTAGGTCATGCCAAATGTAAGTGCACCCTTTTATATAGTTTACCCTAATGCAGGCCCTATTATATACTAGGGACTTATAGGTAGGTTTAATACCCCTACCCTATAATCTACTAGGGATTTATAGGGTAGGTCATGCTAAATGTAAGTGCACCCTTTTATATAGTTTACCCTAATGTAGGCCGTATTATATACTAGGGACTTGTAGGTAGGTTTAATACCCCTACCCTATAATCTACTAGGGATTTATAGGGTAGGACATGCTAAATGTAAGTGCACCCTTTTATATAGTTTACCCTAATGCATGTGTGTTTTCACTTGAGCTTTCAACTTAACACTGGGTCTGGTTAGGTGGAGCCTTTAAGACTTATTGGGCTTTATAGAAGTCCTTCTATTCCACTATGGCCAGGATGGGTGAGGGGGCAGTCCAGTGAGTGAGTGGAAAGTAAGCGCCTGATATGTTTTATTTTCTTCCATGAATACAGTATGAATATACAAGCAAGTGTGCAAAAAGAGAGCATTTATAAGCACACCCTTCTCTAGTAAAGAATCACCCAGAGTACTGGTAAAGTCAAAGACAGTTCTAAGTGTCTATAATTAGGAACATATCAATTTCAGGATGGTAATGGTCAATGTAATAACACACTGCTCCTGATTATATGCGATATACAGAGTCCACAATGTTCAGATTTCTTCAAAAATAAAATTCTTTATTCTCAATTGCATAAAATCCAGCACGAAGAATCTAGCTCTCCGTTTAAATTGAGAATGGCGGCTGTGTTTTCGAAACACGCCACAGCAAAGAGTAAATGCAGGGTGGACGATGAACTTTCGCCTTACTGCGGTGAGTCTCTGTTTTTGAGTGTTAGAAGCCCTAAATAATTATCTTGAGTACCGCGTTTTTCTTTTTGATTGTTCTTTGTGACTTAATTAGGGACTAATCATTGACACGACTTTCTCCCCTATAGGAGTGAAACTTATCAAGGTTCTCCTCCGATATTTTTATAAGGTCTTCTCATGACAGGAAGGAGAAGGACAAATATACTCTCCTTTCCGGATATCCACACACCCGTTTTTACCAAATACGAGGTGTGCTAACATTATCAGTAAATGAGGCTGTGATACGCATATCTGGCAGTCGATATTATTTACAAGGTAATTGTGGCATTGTTTTTATCATATACGATTCGCTGCTCGCATTCTTAGTGTTTTTAATACATCACTTATAATTGTTAATATCTGTGTGATTTGGAATCTCAGGGACATAGTGTTTATGCCTTTTGGGTTAGTCAGGAGGCACAAAATGACTTCCCAATGTCCACTTGCTGAGAGGTGAAGTGTGCGCGTTTTTTAATGTGACTTTCTGTGCTTCTTGGCACAATTATAGCAGTTTTTGGACGTGTAGATTTAGGCGCGTTATATCAAGATATAGGGCTCTCTTTGTTTTTTTGTTTTTCTCCCAATGGGGAGAAGGGACCGTCTGACACATATATTGTGTTTTTTTCCATTTCAGCATTGCGGGTTCTGATTACAATAAGGGACACGCACCTGCCGTCCGTATATACATGCTGGACAACATAACTTTCATTAATCGGTGGGTTAATTGCCCAGTTACTATTTTTGGATGCTTTATACTTCCTTTTGGTTTAGGGTTGTATTCTATTTTAACACATTATTCGGGTGTTTCTTTCTAATGCACTGAATGATTTTCTTTACGAAGTTAGTAGGTTAAATCTTTTCATGGGGACTTATTGGTTCTGTCTTTTACATCATTATAAAAAAGATATAAGAAAAATCTTTTTCTTTTTTCTTTACTCTTTTTTTTTTTTCCTTTCCCACCATGAGATTCTTTTCTTGGAATATGCAATGCGTTAGTTCTGTGTCACATTTCTAAGGCATGCAACAACTGTGCTAATGCTCAGGTCATTACTTCTATCTGGCTTCTTTGGCCCATTTTGTTGATTGTAAATTGGGATAACTAATGTTGGCATTTGTGAAGATCAAATATTATAACAATGCCTTAATATATATTGTTCCAGCCTTGAAAAAGTCTAAGGGAAGACGAAACACGTGTTGGCTGATTCTTCGTGCTGGATTTTATGCAATTGAGAATAAAGAATTTTATTTTTGAAGAAATCTGAACATTGTGGACTCTGTATATCGCATATAATCAGGAGCAGTGTGTTATTACATTGACCATTACCATCCTGAAATTGGTATGTTCCTAATTATAGACCCTTAGAACTGTCTTTGACTTTACCAGTACTCTGGGTGATTCTTTACTAGAGAAGGGTGTGCTTATAAATGCTCTCTTTTGTAATTTTGTGTACACAGTAGTTTTCTTCTGTGACAGTAGCATCTCTTGGTAGTAGGTGCATTAGAGCTAAGGTAGCACCCCATTGAGAAAACTTAATGTCTATTTTAAAATTGATTCACACTGTATTGTATTTGTTATGTTAAAGAAAATATTTTCTCTTACTGATTGTGCGGTTTTTCCCAATCTTGGGAACTGCTACTACCAAAAACTTCTGTTTAAATACAAGCAAGTGTGTTGGGTATTTTACAGAGTACTTTAAGGGAAAAACGCAATGTCTGATAATGAGTCAGACGAAGGTGCTGCAGAGGAATTCTTCACATCGGATAGCGAGATATATTCGGATGCAACATCTACATCGCAGGCAAACTCCATGCTAGAGCCACCCAAGAAATGAGCAAAAAAGTGCTTTGTGAAGTACAGACCAGAATGGGAACTTTCACACCGCAACATCCGCAAGGTGTCAGAAGATGTGTACAAGGCCAGGTGCAACCTCTGCAATAAAGACTTTTCCATTGCCCATGGAGGAGAGCGTGATATCAAAACCCATGAGGCTGAGCACAGCATAAGAAAAATGCCTCAGGCAGGGCGAAGATGGCCACAATTTCATCTTACCTGCAACCAAGCTTCCAGCCAGAAGTATCCAAAGTAAGTCATTGCTTGCTTCATCATAATGTGACATAGGTTTTATGTAATTCTTGTACACTCTTCTTGCTTTGTCACACTCTAAGACTCCCAAACTGAATAGGCGAGCCCTCTAACAATTTTCTGTTACTTTCTTTAAATGTGCTGCAGTGTTTACCAAGTCAGGTTGCCTTTACCGCGCTTTTCTCACTCTGTTTATATTAAGAGCACATCATAATTGCTTTTGGGTTACCAGCTGACACTTTAGTTTAAATTTGCAGTTCTAAGCCCCATTGTGGCCACTGTTTTCTTCACCAATGGAGATTTTCTTTGCGTGCTTATACCTTTGTGTATTCATTTTTTACATTTTAGGTCACGGCTGCAGAGGTGACTCAGGTGTACCATGCTTTGAAGCATCACATCTCCTACCGCTCCCTGGATTGTGGCATCAAGCTAAGCAAAGTAATGTATCCCGACTCATCCATAGCGATGAAAGCATCTTGTGGCCGCACAAAGGCATTGAGCATCACTGTGAATGTGCCTGCACCACTATCATTGCAGCAAGCACAAGAAGACTTAAAAGATGAATATTTTTCCGTTTGCAGTGACGCCTCAAACAAAGGTAACATTAAACTCTACCCACTTTAGTTGCGGCACTTGAATTTCACCTCCGGTGTGGCCTACACTCTGCTGGATTTCTACGAGGATGCAGCAGAGACTGCTACAGCTATTGCACAGCAGATCACAACAAAATTAAATAACCATGGTTTGAAAATGGAGCACGTCGCGGCATACTGTGGGGACAACGCAAGTGTCAACTATGGACGACATCATTCTGTGTTCCAGCTTTTGAAGGGAGCAAATGGAGACATTCTGCCTGCAAACTGTTCTGCCCATATCCTGCATAACTGTGCTAAACAAGCTATTAATGGACTTTTAATGGATGTAGAATCCTTTTGTTCTAAAAGTCTACAACCATTTCTCTTCTTCCGCAAAGCGGACAGCGGAGTTGAAAGGGTTTTTCGCTTTTGTGGACCTAGAGTGGCAGCCTTTGTTTCGGCATGTCCCAACACGGTGGCTCACATTGTTCCCAGCCATTGCGCGACTGTTGAAGTGCTGGGCAGCACTAAAATCCTATTTCCTTTCCCTTGGGCCAGAAAAAACACCCAGAGCAATATGGGATTTTCTAGGACTTGAAAGTGGGGAGGCCACTATGTCACTTATTTTGACTTGTACTTATGTTTGTTGTATATTTACTCACATACTATTGCACAACTTAATTTGTAGTGTCGGTAAAACTTGCCCTTTGTCCCGAATTATTGTCCTGAATTTTGACCCTCCGTCCTGAATTTTTGTCCTGAATTTTGACCCTTTGTCCTGAATTTTTACACTCCCCGTCCTGAATTCACACCCATGCCAGTTGGTCACCCTACTTGGAAGGTGGATTATTGATCGAGCTAGTTGAAGTGGCTTGCCAGCAGAAAGCTTGATGACACTGCAATGTAGCAAGGTCCTGGAAGGTGGCCTAGCAATGTCGCTACGTCACTGCCTCTAGGAGGTGGATTCAGGAGAACTCTACCTGGAAGTTGGCTTGTGGATTCTGCTACCTGGAAGGTGGGTTATTGATTCACATACTGAAAATGGCCAGTTATCGTACTCTCAACTATGAAAAGTTATTGTCTATGTCAAGCCCAGACCACATTCCAATGGCTGCGGGACAAAACCCTACATCCCGATGACCAACTTACCAAAGACGTTCGGCCTCGTAGCTTCATCCACGTCCTCCGGAATCCCTGCTGCGGCCGCGTGACCCTACACATCAGATGCCAGAAGCAACCCAGGCTTTGGTCCAATATGCCATGGTGGGCATGAATGGGAAACGGCCAGGGTCCGGAGCATGAAAGCCACAGACTAGAGACTCCCGTGATGAGCCGTGGGGCAGACTAAGGGGGAGAGAAGCAAGGTGCGCCCCTCGCGGGGTGCAAGTTATCGATTAGTGAAGCGCATGTGTCTGTCGCCAAAGCCTGGCGGGGCGAAAGCTGGGCCCAGTTAACGCGGCGGATCTCCCCTGCTAACTCGGACTCCTCGCCCTTGATTGCCTCTGTTCCAGGCGTCGGTACCTCCTCCAGGCCGCTTCAAGTGCACTGTTACTAGTAGAGCGTTGGCCTCGCTCCGATTCTCGCAGACGACTTGGGCCCCTAGACCAGGCTCCTTCCGTTGCTTCTGTCTCACTCTCCGCACTCCAGGGTGGATAATCTGCTGGCTCTATGCCCGGTGTGTTCTTCGGTGCATGGTCCTCGCGCGCAGCCACGGGATTCGTTGTTCAGGTTTACGGCTTGGACTCGGACCTCGCCGGCGGTGAGGATTCCTCAGTATAAGCCGCTGTCAGTCTCCTTTGCCTCTCCACGTCTTTTAATTCCGGGTCCTCTTTTCAGGCCTGGCTGTTTCTGCTACGGAGGCCGAATAAAATTAAAACAGCCACGGATGGTACCAGTCCAAATCCATGATTCCCGGTCCGGTCGTTCGTCCCTGGTGTCGTTCCTCCATGCCAGGTCTTTCTCGGCTGAGAATGTAAGAGAGGTAGGCTGCCTATTACGCCGACATGCTCATAGTCCTCATCATGACAGCAAAACCCAGACTCCTCCTCTCACTCCCTCCCAACCAGGACGGAGTTGGGAGGAGGGAGGGGGGTTGCAGGACCTTGCTCAGCTTTCCCGTCTCCCCTCACAGGCCTATGACAGTCCCACAGAGACCCGCCAGGTCCAGCAACAGCTGCTCGAGGCACATTAACCCTTGGAGCAGTGGCTCAGAAGGACAGGGCGATGCCCTACTTCCTGCGTGGGCGGGCTTACACAGCCGATGTTGCCCTGGCAGTTAGTGGGTTCATGCACCTGCTATGGAGACCTGGGTAGTTTGTAGGTCATCTGCTCGGATTTAAGGAAAGATACAGCAGTGGACGCATGCACCTGTGATCCCGCTTGGACCTGAAAGACTTGATCAGTTTATTTCATCCAGTGTGAGACTTTAATTAGTTATCAACGCGTTATAAAGCGATGTTGATAAATAACTAAGAATAAAAATTAATATTATACATTTCCATCTCTATGGAATATAAATAAAACATGACGTGCTGGAGTTAGACCTATGGCACGTTTACAGGGGGCAAACCCCATCAATGGCAAACCGCTGGGGACATAAGGATAACGCAAAAAAAACAACAAGTTTTTCATTCCCATCACTGTACAGCGGCCACCGTGACTGTCAGAAGGCCAATGTGAGCTTATCACCGCCTGTGACACTGCTTAATGGGCTCGGTGAATGTAAAGTATTTCATGATTGCATAAAGGCTCTTGTGACTGCACAAGCCCCCCCGCAGCAGCGTAAGCCGCTTTCACCGTAGAAAGGTCTCCGTCACTGTATAAATGCCCTATTCAGACAAGACCTACTCCCCGTGGATATAAAAAATATCCCTGAAAATGTATAACGTTGCCCGGAATGTCCTTAACCTCCCCTCAAAATGTATGAAGGCTGTGTCGCTGTTTTAAATCTATATATTTAGGAAACAGTGGTTCAGGTGTGGCCTAAATGGTCCAAAGCGAGAAAGTGACCCAGCAGGGAACACTTGGTTCTAAGATTTTGACATTAATTCATTAGGGAGCAAAGGAAAGATCAAAGGACGGTCATGTAGGTCAGATAAATGATAGACATTTATTTTACAATTTTTTGTATAGTATTCAAGTGCTCACATATATTTAAGTGAAAGGAAGCGTGACATGCAGGGTGATAGTGAGGTTTAAAAAGGCATCGCATTGACAACAGTATAATGAGCTCCACAGTTATTTTACAAGGAGTAATAGAAGTTCATGTTGTATGGTGGTCGACGGCGTTTCGAACCCAATAAGTGGGGTTCATCTTCAGGACAAGGGTGAGCAAGCTGAATTAGAGAAAAGGAAAATCATCCTAGGCCCATTCGTCTGTTAATGATGAGGGCGGCTAGTACTGATTTTTAAAATTGGCTGAGGGAGTGAATTATTGGCGCCAAGAAACTGAGTGGGAATGTCTGCCCGGGACTCGTGTTTGCTTATTTTGGAGGGAACCCGGGATGGGAAGGCAGCTGGCCGGGATGATTAGTTTTGTTTTTTATGGAAAACGAACAACAGGGCCATTAATTTGGGGGCCTGGAGCTGAGCAGACAGGAGCGTCCTGCTTCTGCCTTCGCTGGCGTGAATGGTGCATAGAGGCAGGTATTTCAGATACCAAGTGTGCCCCTGCCCACAAGAAGTTACGCACAGGTTTGTTCTTTCTCATGACAGAGTGCAAGCTTACGGACACATGTACCAATGCGCACACGATGGCTGCCATCTTGAATGTTTTTGGACATTGCTTATTATATTTTTTATATGTATGATTACCTTGCTTTTTGTGTGACACAGTCTCCGCAGTGATCGATGTGATTTATCATGTGTGTTATTGTTTCTCTCCCTGTGTAAATACGTGTACAGTGAGTCTATGTAAGCTAGTGTTAGGTACTCTCATACAGATTCTCAAGTGAACAAATGAGTAATCAAGGGAACAAATTAAGTCTAGACATCTGACTGATATATTATGTAGCATCTGGTTTAATGTATAGTGTAAATAGAGCTAGTTTCTAATGTTTGTAAATATATTGTAATTAAGTTTGTGTTTTGTATATATTTTGTAGCCCTGAAGAAGTCCCAGGTGGACAAAACGCGTTGGCTACTAATTGCATGCTGTGATTTTAAGAAAAACTGACGAATAAAGATTGTTTGGAAGAAGGAAGGACTTTCACATTTGTTCATTGAGATGACATTGTCTTATCATTCCTATTTGTGTACTATGGACTAAAAATTTCTGTTATACGTACAATTGATCTTTAAGTTGAGTGCTGAACCACTCTTGTGTATGTCTGTTCTGGGAAGTGATTCCCTTATAGAAGTGTAGGAGGGTCACATCTCTGGTTCATTGCACCACTGTGTATTCAATTTTTACTCTTACCACTCCGTGTTGACGAGTGCAGGACTTGTGTGCCTTGACCCTTCTTCTTGTTCGATAACTTATTATATTTTGTGTTCCAACGTGATCGACCATTTGGAAAGTAAGTGTAGGGTGCTGCACACATGAAGAGACCAAAATGGTCCTGGAGAAGTGTGGAAGAAGCTCTGTCACTCGCAAACCCCCCCCCAAAAAATGAAATCGAAAAAACAAAACATGAAAGAAAACCTTATGGCATGGGCCCTGGCACCTAAGGCACAAGTTACTAACTTGTGTAACGATATATCTGTAAGAGACAGTAGTTAGTGATAGATTCCTTACCTTAGAATATCCCCAGGCGTCAGGCTGGATCCGGAAAGTTTTGCGTAGCAGTACCCTTGCGCGTCGGTAGGCGGCGTCGTGCGGCTCCGCGTCCGTCGTCGGCGTCGTGATCGGCGGGATGACGTCGCGGGCAGTACTTAGGCGCCGCCCCTGCGCGCTGACGTCAGTTCTGTACACGACTTTCCGCGCCAGGAACGCAGAGCCATGCAAGAAGCTGACACAGGTGTCTGAAAAATACTAGGGCCCTGAAAGGGATGTCCTTAACCCTAGAAATCAGTTCGCAGAACGGGGAGGATGGGTGGGGCGGTAAGGAATCTATCACTAACTACTGTCTCTTACAGATATATCGTTACACAAGTTAGTAACTTGTGCATCTGAAAGAGACACGTTAGTGATAGATTCCTTACCTTAGAATAGATACCCCAGCAATACCAACCCCGGTGGTGGGTCTGCGAACAAAGATCAGACAAGGAAGTCCTGGAGGACAGAACGGCCAAAGAAGCCGTCCCTCCGGACCTGACTGTCAAGGCAGTAATGCTTAGTAAACGTGTGCAGCGAGGCCCACGTAGCCGCCTGACAGATAACCGGCAGCGGAACACCGCGGCCCAAGGCCGTGGTAGCAGCCGTTGCCCTGGTGGAATGGGCACGCAGCCCAACAGGAGGTTCCTTTTAGCCAAAGAATAGCAGGTCTTGATGCACAAGGTAACCCAGCGGGAGATGGTCCTCTTGTGCACCGCCCGACCTTTTTGGCGCCCACGTAGCCAACAAAGAGCTGGTCATCCACCCGGAAGTGTTTTGTGCGGTCAATATAGAAAGAGAGCGCACGTTTTGGGTCCAGACGGTGGAGCCTCTCTTCCTCTCTGGAAGGATGCGGAGGCGGAAAGAAGGTGGGCAAAGTGATGGTCTGCCCAATGTGGAAAGCAGTAACCACCTTTGGCAAGAAGGACGGACGCGTCCGAAGAACAACCTTGTCTGGATGAACAGACAGAAAGGGAGGTTTGCAAGATAGAGCCTGGAGCTCACTCACCCGCCGAGCGGAGGTGATGGCCACCAGAAAGGCTGTCTTCAGAGTCAGAAGACGAAGAGGACAGTTATGTAGAGGCTCAAAGGGAGCGCACATTAAAAAGGTAAGAACCAAGTTCAAGTCCCACTGAGGCATCACAAACGGAACAGGAGGGAAGAGGTGAGTAATGCCTTTTAAGAACCTGTTAACAACAGGGGACTTGAAAAGGGAGGGCTGATCAGGGAGCCTGAGGAAGGCCGAGATAGCACAAAGATAACCCTTGATGGTACCCAGGGCAGAACCCTGTTGGGCCAAAGAGAGAAGGAACAGAAGGACCTCAGAAAGAGGGGCAGAAAGGGGATTCACAGCCTTTGCTGTGCACCATGCCACAAATTTGTTCCACCTGCAGGCGTATACCACCTTAGTGGAGGGACGCCTGGCTGCCAGAATCACATCACAAACTTCGGGAGGCAAGTCGAAAGGAATCAACTGCCGCCGCTCAATCTCCACGCAAGCAGGTGTAGACTGGACAGGTTCGGGTGGAGGACCGTCCCCTGCTGCTGCGACAGAAGATCCTCCCGAAGAGGCAGACGGATCGGGGGATCTATGCTCATATTGAGTAGCTCGGGATACCAAACTCTTCGAGCCCAGTCCGGAGCCACAAGAATGACTTGGGCCCGGTCGTGCCGAATCTTCTTCAACACTCTGGGTAGAAGTGGTATAGGCGGAAAGGCGTACAATAGACCGCAACTCCACTCGTGACGAAAAGCGTCGCCGAGCGGAGTGCCGCCTTGGAAATTCCAACGCGCAGAACTGATGACATTGTGCGTTCTCTTCGGTGGCGAATAGATCTAACCAAGGCTCTCCCCACTGTAGAAAGAGTCCTTGCGCCACTCCCGAGTGAAGACGCCATTCGTGATCCATCATGCACCTGCGGCTGAGTTCGTCCGCCCTGGCGTTCAGGGAACCTGCCAGGTGTTGAACCACCAGGAACATGCCCTGATGTTCCAGCCATGTCCAGAGGCGCAGAGCCTCCTGACAAAGGGTCCACGACCCCACCCCGCCTTGTTTGTTGCAGTACCACATGGCGGTGGTGTTGTCTGTGAACACCTGCACTACCTTCCCTTTGACAGAGGGAAGGAATGCCTTGAGTGCAAGTCGGATCGCCCGGAGCTCCAGAATGTTGATATGGAGCCGGGACTCCGCCGGAGACCAGAGGCCTCTGATCTCCGCCTCTCCCATGTGACCGCCCCATCCCAGAAGGGACGCGTCCGTCACAACTGTATGCTCTGGCTGGGGAAGGGAGAGGGATCTGCCCATGACCCATTGCCGGTTCGAGAGCCACCACTGCAACTGTTTTGCAGTCCCCTCCGAGATCTGGACGTGATCGGACAGGTTGCCCTGGTGCTGCGCCCACTGGAACTTCAGGTCCCACTGCAGAGCCCGCATATGCCATCTGGCATGATCGACCAGCAGGATGCAGGAGGCCATGAGGCCCAGCAGCCTCAGGGTCATCCGTACCGAAACCCAGGATAAAGGCCGAAAGATCGGAATCATAGCCTGAATATCCCGGACTCGCCGTTCGGGAGGATAGGCCCGAAACTGCGTCGTGTCCAGAACTGCTCCGATGAAAAGGAGCTGTGGAGAAGGAATTAGATGCGACTTCGGCACATTGATGGAGAACCCCAGCGAGTGCAGGAGTTCGGCCGTAGTCTGGAGGTGGGAGACGACTGCCTGGGACGAGCCCGCCTTCAGCAGCCAGTCGTCGAGGTAGGGGAAGACTGAAACCCCTGCCCGGGCGCAGATGAGCTGCGACCACCGCCATCACTTTCGTGAACACCCGAGGGGCACTGGTAAGGCCAAAGGGGAGCACGGTGAACTGAAAATGCTCGGGGCCTACCGTGAACCGAAGGTAACGCCGGTGGGCCGGCAGGACGGGGATGTGGAAATACGCGTCCTGCAAGTCCAACGCTACCAACCAGTCTCCAGGGTCGAGGGCAGTCAAGACCTGAGCTAGGGTGAGCATCTTGAACTTCTCCTTCCGGAGGAAGCGATTGACGTTCCGGAGGTCCAAGATAGGACGCATGTCCTCCTTGTCCTTTTGGGCACCAGAAAGTAGTGGGAGTAGCAACCACGCCCTACTTCTGGGGTCGGAACATGCTCGATGGCCCTCTTGGTCAAGAGGGCCGTGACTTCCTTCCGTAGAAGCACCAAGTGATCCCCTGACATGCGGTGGAATTGAGGTGGCATGGCTGGGGGGTGGTCTCGAAGGGGAGGGAGTAGCCCCTTCGGACAATGTCCAAGACCCACCTGTCCGAGGTGATGGTGCGCCAGTGGGGAAGGTGATGGCGGACCCTGCCCCCTACTGGCGTGCCGTGCACCTGAAAGGAGGGACTAGGAGGGCTTGGAGGCCGCGGACGGGTTGGAGGTGGTGGCCTGACCCGCACGCTGGTTGCCCGATCCGCCACGGCGGAATCCACGTCCTCGGCCACGCGAAGACGCCTGCTGCGCGGGCCGGTGGCTGGGCTGCTGACGTGAAGGGCGCCCCTACCGTGGCCACGATAGGGGCGAAAAGCAGAAGGCAGCGGAGGGCGTGTAGCAGAAAGGCCCAGGGACTTTGCAGTAGCCCGTGAGTCCTTAAAGCGCTCCAACGCATGGTCTGCTTTGGACCCAAAAAGACCGACTCCATCAAAGGGCATGTCCATGAGAGTATTCTGGACATCCCCTGAAAAACCAGTGGTTCTCAGCCAGGCGTGGCGCCGGAGCGCCACCGTCGTTGCAATCGACCTGCCCAGCGAGTCGGCGGTGTCAAGGCCACAACGGATAGTGTATTTGGCCGCATCCCTTCCTTCCGCAATGGCGCGGGAAAGCAGTGCCTGGACCTCCTCAGGGCACTGGGGCAAAACATCCGCCACCGAATCCCACAGGGAGTGGGTATATCGGCCCAAAAGACAAGCGGTGTTAACGGACCGCAAGCCAGCACTGGAGGAAGAAAAACCTTTCTTCTCAAACTGATCCAGGCGTTTGGATTCCCTATCCGGAGGAGCGGTAGGGAAGGCGGTTTGGGAAGCGGAGGCTTGGACAACCAAGCTCTCAGGAGTGGGGTGGACAGAAAGAAACAGGGGGTCGCCCGGAGCGGGGCGATGGCGTCGTGACACGTTCCGATCCACAGGAGCCCCTGTGTTGGGCTTGGACCAGGCGCCCAAAAGAACGTCAGTGAGGCGTCGTTAAACGGCAGCACAGTCTCCGCAGAGGAGGCTGCCGGCTGAAGCACCTCTGTCAAGATGTGAGTCTTGACCGTCAAAGTAGGGAGCTGGAGACGTAAGGCCCCAGCAGCCCTACGCAACACCGTACCAAAATTGGCCCCCTCCTCCGTAGCCACGGGAGGAGACAGCATGCCAGTGTCAGGAGAAGTATCCAGACCACTGGCCTCCCCTAGACTCTCTGTCCAGTCCTCATCATACTGACAGTTGCGTGTCAGAGGGTCATCAGACCCCTCCCAGTCCTCCTGGTCCTCCTCTAGTTCAAAATAAGGAGGAGGAGGGACATTTGGGACCCAAGGTCCCATCGGCGCCGGAGCCGGCGTCGAGCGACGTCGCTCCGGGTCCATGTCCGGAGCCGGAAGGAACTGGGGGACGACGCCGCCCGGAGCCCAGGGTGGCGTCGAGAACGGCACCGGAGACATCGGCGCCGGCGGAGGTGTCGTGAGGTCGACCGGCGTCGATGGGGGTTGTGGAGCCGGGATCGAGGCCGGGGCCGAAGCCGGAGCCGGGATCGAGGCTGGAGGCTCGGGCGACGCCGGGGCCGGAGCCGCCGGCGACGCCGGAGCAACCCCATCAGGGCCCGCGGGGCCCGAAGGCGCACGGAGGGACCTGAAGGCCCGAAGAGGCGGGCCATGGCCGACAGGAACTCCTGTACCTTGGCCGGATCCGCCCCCGAACCCGGGAAGGGCGGGTATGACGGGGCGACTCCACAGGCAAGTCCGGGGCCGCGGGGACGGTGCCGGGAGGGGCCTCAGCCGAGTCGCGAGACCGGTGAGGCGAAGTCCGAGAGCGACGATGCTTCTTGGACTTCTTGTGCCTAGACTTACCGGACGAAGAAGACTTCGACGCCGACGACCGGTGTGCACTCCGCGAGCGACCCCTGGACCTCTCACGCGACCGGGGCTTCCGCGGAGCCGAATGCCGGGCCTCGAGGAGCTTTCGAGACCGCTCTCGCAAAGCTTTCGGGTTGAGGGCCTGGCATTCGGGACAAGACTCGGTGTCGTGGCCTCGGCCGAGGCAGAAGAGACACTCCCAATGCGGGTCGGTGACGGACATCATCCGCGCACAGGCGCCGCATCGCTTGAAGCCGGGCATCCCTACGACACCTTAAAGTTGGAAAAAACAGTGAAAAAATCACCAAAAAGTATGGTCAAAAATTGACCAGGGCACTGCTCTTCCCGGATCTGCGCTTGCTGGCGCGGAAAAAGAAGAACTGACGTCAGCGCGCAGGGGCGGCGCCTAAGTACTGCCCGCGACGTCATCCCGGCGATCACGACGCCGACGACGGACGCGGAGCCGCACGACGCCGCCTACCGACGCGCAAGGGTACTGCTACGCAAAACTTTCCGGATCCAGCCTGACGCCTGGGGATATTCTAAGGTAAGGAATCTATCACTAACGTGTCTCTTTCAGATAGCAGTATTTATTTAGTGACACTGCAGACGCAAAATGTCGTCATTTAGACAAAGGCGAGCCACGGGCTGAAGTGAACTACCCCATGCTATGATGCGCAGAAGCAAAGTGTGAATGACAACTTAACAGAAAAATAGTTGAAGGCCGCTTACCAAAAGTTCCTATATGATGTGTGTATATTGTGCATTACTAAAAATTAGTTTAGCTGTCTCAAAAGACTTACTTAAAAACAGTTACATGGAGGTAGAGCTACCTTACTAGAGACCTCTCTACCCCCTAGTCGGAGTTTTTACCCTTGTATGCCCCATAAATATAGCCCCTATCACTCCCGTGGTATGATTGCTGCACCTTCTGGTATACGTGTGTGTGTGTGTTTGCTCAGGGGGAAATGGTTATGGCTCTTACCCCACACTGCTGCTAATGAATGGAAACCCAAACAATGAGTTGTTTTTATGTTTTTTCTAGCATTTTGTAAGTTCATACCCCGCCTGGTAGTTTTAAAATTCTTTGTTTTAAATGCTCAAATTTGAAAACTATCTATCTATTTGTCTTAGTAAATTTTAATCGCTGTCAAGAGCTGGTTTTTATAACAAACGAATATTGAACATGTACAGAATGACTGCCTAAAAAGATGATTACTGTACTTGTGGCATTTCTTTTCTTTGAATGCCTATTTGCTATTATCTTGTATCTTTTATGGTTTTTCAAACCGAATAAAGACTATTGAATTGAAAGGACACCTTGTCACCTGGGGCCTGAAGGGCACCCATGGACTTCGATATATTGATGTCTTACTTGATTTTTCTAGCATCTCATTAACTTGGGGTCCGAATAGTTGCTCTCCATCGATGCTGCTGGACTTTGAAGTCAGATATGTGAAGATAAGCGTGACAGCAGTTTATGATGGAGGTGTTTACTCCTCTAGCTGCCATGTCCGCAGCGTCAAGGGTACAGCATATAGTGGCCAGGAAGTTGCTGAATCAGTTTTTCCATCTCCCCCGACGGACTCACAACCCTAGTCTCGGACCTGTTAAGCAAAGCTTTAAACATTCCCTTGAGCATAGATAAGAACTGCACGGAGTGATATATATATATATATATCTTGTGGTGGGGAGCCACTCCATGTGTTGCTCTGTGATAAGTTGTAGTATCGTCCGGGGGCAGAGTGGGGGCCTTTATTGGGACGTGACCCAAGTCTGGATCCCCTGGTGGATCAATGTCATAGTCCCTCTATAGGTCGTTCCTAAACTGAAGATAGAATAGATCCCCATAATTCTTTGGAGGGGTGCAGGGATTATCCACGTCTAAGCAGGATTCTGGAGAACCCAGAGTGGAAATGTTGAGGGTGATGGGAGAGGTGGAGGAGGATGTAAGGGAGTCAATGGAGGAGGTAGTGATGCTGGAGTAGGGGTGAAAGGAGGTGGGCTAGTAGCTATGTCCTTGATCCTCTTGGGCATTGGTGTAGCCTCTCAAGAGATGCATGGAGCAGGGTCCTCTTTAAAGGCAAGCCCAGTTTCTCTTGATAGGGTGCCCACAGACTTTGGGGGTGGAACACTTTGGTACAAATCTTCCTTGTGCAGGGGTGAATGACTATCCACTTTTGTCTCTGGTCAAGCTCTCCCTAGAGGTTTTTAAGGATTGGATACAGTCATCTGGCTCAGCCATGGAGGTCTCAATACAGACATCAACTTCAATACCAAAAATGGTGAAAGTGTGGACAGTGCCTTCGGATTCGAAGTGAGTTGAGGCTCAATGTAGGAAGCCATCTTCAGATCCGGAAGCCGAAGGGAGCCGACGTCCTTTGGTGGATCCCGTTTCGACTTTAATGCCTTCTCTAAGAGCCGACCGGAACCTGAAGGCGGCAGAGGCCCTGTAGGTGGTCATTCCTTATGCAAAGGGCTGGATGCCCGACTCTCTCAAGAGCAGTTCTCCAGCTTCGAGTGCTCTCTCTTATGAGGTGTGTGTGTGTTGATTTTAATCCTACTCCCGAGTGTGGGTGTGGGGTGGGGTGGGCAGTGTTAAAGGAGGTAGATAAAGCCCCTTCTTCCTCTTCATCAGCTTCAGACACGCTGGATTCAATTACTTCCAGGCTGAGTTGATGAGGCGGAATGCCCTTAGAATCTACGTCGTCTTCCTCTCGGTGCTGAAAGACCTGGTTCCCCGAAGATGTCTGGGGAGTGTTCGGCTGGCTGCTTCTGCATCCTGATGTGGGCTCAGCGCCTGGTTTCCAATAATGAAGGACATTTTTGCACCAAACGGAGAGACAGAACACACTCTCTGCATCATTATGATCTGAAGAGCGACCGAGGTTGCATACGCTATTGGGATCGCCCCAAAAAATCTCAGTGTGGCATCAAGGGCATTTCCTGAATGATGTAATCAAAGTGCAGGGACTTAGGCTGCCATTATATTTCCAAACAACTCACATTACAAATATATACACACACAAGGGTAGATATATACAGCGTGTATGGTCACAATCATTTTTTATTAACAATTAACATTCAATGGTCAATTATCAAAAACAGTAGATTATCTTTTTAACCAAAATGGAGACTTACAGATCGATATAGGTTTTAAAAATAAATAAATCGTAAACCTTTCACGTCAATATTCATTCTACCCGCAGATCCCTGGGGGGCAGTTTAATCCATTTTGGTCACCCCTGTAACGCCGCCATCAAGAGTTGGATAACTTCATCACTCATTGTGGTATTTTATCCTCGTCGTAAGTGTGGACACCATACAGCCTAGCGCTGAATATAACTGTATATTCCTTCATTTCTTTTAGCTTTTTGGGGAGGAGCACCTTGTTTACCTATTGTCTCAAGTATATGCTCATCAAGTATCATCATTGTGCCCCCGAAGGTATATGAGAATCAGTTCATCATTGTTCACAGGATGCCCCTTTAGCACTTTACATAATAAATGCGCTCTCCGTGTTTCCTCCAGACAGGAATATTTTGCCCAACCCCTAGACAACAGGAATTGTCAGAAAGCTTTATAAGTATTGAACTAGTCCAATATAAGCATCTGTTTAAAAATAGCAGGCATAAATCAGATTGGTTTATTTTTGCTAATCCTTATTGTGCGTTTCCAACTGGCACAGTGTTTTTGTCCTTCTCTCCTCATCAGGTTTTTCCTTCACCTTGGGCCGGTTTAGTATCTTGGCACATCACACTGGGCCTTCGCCTAGTCGGTAATTGCTAGGACACACATTTTCTTCTCACAGTCTTGGTGAAGGCGATTGGTTTTGGTCAATTGTTACAAACCGCAGTATATTTTTTAACCTTTAGTTATAAATTTGCATTTTAGGGCAATATTCATTGTTCATTGTCTTTGCAGGTATCCTGCTATGCATTTTGCACGTGGCTTTCCTGAAGAAGGCACTATGCCGAAACGCCCGTAGATATTTGAACACAAGCCATACGAAGATGCATAAGTACCATATAGTGGATTAATACATTTAAAGAGTGATTGTAGTTTCTAATTTTATATATCTTCTGTATTACATTCCACTGCTAATACATTTTAACAATTTCATCTGCACTCTGCTTTTTAGTGTGTGTGTGGTTTTAGAATGAACGTTGATGCGAAAGGTGTACGATTGAATTATCCAAAGATTTTTTACAATAAATATTGATCTGTAAGTTTCCATTTTGGTTAAAAAGCTCATCTACTAGTTTTGATATATTGACCATTGAAAGTTAATTATTAATGAAATGCTTGTAACGATACACACTGTATATATATCTGCCTTCTGCCCTTGTGTGTGGATATATCTGTAATGTGAGTTGTTTGGAAATATTATGGTAGCCTATGTTCTTGTGCACTGATTACATTTTCCCTGCCTTAGGTACCATATGGAATAGCAGGGGGTCCCCTTCCTTTTACAATATGTTCGGAAGGGTGTCCATTCCATCACTTGCCACGCATCGGTATTCTCCAATGTCCAAGACAGGAAACCGAGAGCACATGGCCCTGAGGGGAGTGGGTGCCCCGAGAATCGGGGACCTGATGTCACAAGAAGGTCTCCGAGGTGCTTTGGCATGGAGGAGTGGCCATAAAAGTCTCTCAGAGACTGAAGTCGAGGGTTGAACCATGAGGGCCCGAAGAACAATGGTGGCGCACATCAAATCCAAGAGCCCTGTCGGTACATGCCCAAACCTGATGGCAAAGAAAAACCAGCATTGGCATAGCCAATAGGTCTCGCCTTTGGGACCTTATAAGTGTTTAGCCATGCAGCACATTATCACCCACCGGGCAGATTTCTGTAATGGAACTAGTACTTATGTAAAGTGCTTTGATACCTTCATTCGCGCTACATAATGCAAAAAATAAAAAGGAATGAAAGGAGAAGTGCTTGCAGATTTCTGAGGTGGGGGAGCGAAAAGATAAGTTAAGATTGCATTATATAATGCCAGTACCAAATCAGAAAGCGAGCACAGTAGAGAAAATCAGAAGCAGAATTGAAAGGAGGAGAAAGTGAGTTATCCCAGTGTGCAAGTGAAGGCGGGGCTGGAGTATGCTGCATCTTGGTGCCGAGTAACAGATGTTTATTGCCAACCAAATGAATGTTAATTAGTTCGTCGGCCTCTAGTAGGATGAAAGGCTGAGCAGACGTGCTGGGGTTCGAACCTGCGGTTGTGAGGTCAAACATAAGATTAATAGGGTGGAAGCGTCAGCCCACTGAGCCAACCGAATCGGCTTGGACCAAAGCGGACCGGGCAGGCTAACTGAGTCTGGCTTATTGTCGGTATTTTCGTGCTGCTGGTGTTTCTAGAGAAGCAGCGGCTGAAATGCAAGGTTTTCACATTCAACCGGACACTGCAGTCTGGAGTCATTTGAAAGTAGTGTGGATGGGCATAACAGGCTTATTTGTAATTTCCCGTGAGGCTCTGGCCAAGGCCCGCTCATTAGACGGTGCTGACGATTCCACTGAAAAGTAAGATGTCACCGTAATTGATTTAGTTTCTGTTCCTTTGTGTTTTAGAGAAAATGAAAGTGCACTCTTGTGGAGGTGGGGTAGAGGGGACGCGCCTTCTAATGAAAGCGGCAAGATCTGGAAATTAAACCTGACCCAAAACAGATGGCAGCCTGCGCGCCGCTGCTGCTGGCTCCCGAGAGCAAAACGCTCTGGGAGTAAACATTTCCCGAAAAGCAAAGAATGGCGCGAGAGAGAAGCGGGGGCGAGTGAGCACGGCAGCGCGGTGAACGCGCTAATTAAAAACAGATGGTGACATGACCCCGAACAGATGGCGCCCCTGCTCGTAACCGCAAGCCGTAGGCGGATACATTCCTTGGGAAAGGTGGGACATGCACCCGCCTTTGCCCAATCGCGTGCTATCTTTTTATAAAGACGCACGCAAAGCCCAATAGAAAAAATGCTAAAAAAAGAAAAAAAAACACGCACAAGCGTGTGAAAAGTCCAGAGTGATTCCAAGAGGTTGTTTTCCTAGAGCAACGCATGCGCACTGCGCTAGGCTCGACCTAACGAACTAACAATGGAGTCGATTCCCATGCACAATACCTGCTAAAGGATGAGCCACTGTACACCCTATGACTCAATAAACGTCTTCAAAGAAAAACAACTTGCATCGTCGAGCCAAACACTAGATTTCAAAAGTATGCAGAGCAAGTGTATCTACAGCCAAACATGATACAAACAGATAAATGTCCAGCCAGAGGGAGTTCTTTGAAAATGAATGCAGAGGAAATGAAGAGTTGCTGAGAAGCTTCAGTGTTTAGCACGTGTTAATTCCCCTTCATCAGCCCAGGCTTAAAAGGTGGTGCGAGAAAAAAAGTCTCCGAGATACAGAATAATTACGTGTTGTATCACCGGCTTGTCGCAGCTTGATCTTATTAAAGGAAAGGTGTTACGTCAAAAAGAATCTGACACTCAAGGGAATTAAATAGGCCTGCTGAGAAGGCCAAGGAGAAGTTGGGCTTGATACAAAGACTGTACAAATTACCATCATTAACAGCAAGAAGACTGCAAGTTCCCTAAATGCGTGCAGGGAAAAGGGTGAGAATCGTGGATCATGAGAGGGCAGTCAACGATACTGTTTTTAAAGGATTCAAGACAATCAAATTACATATTATTTAATTGTGAAGCTGGATAATGTTAAAACAGAATTTATGAGCAGACCTGCTTCATGCAAAAAAATGTTAGTAAAAATAGAAGTAGCTATGATTAAAGGTGTAGGTAGTGTGTGGTTGGAGGCAGGTCTCTGTTACGAAATAGAGACCAGGTTGGTGAAAACGTAAGCAACAGAGGTAGTGATGGCAAGTGTGGTGAGAATGAAGTGATTTTGGAAGCTGTCAGAGGTAATTATCAGCAGAAAGAGGCAAAATGGATGACAGAGTTCATGGATAAAAACTACACTGTTGGTGACCAGAAGGTGAGAGAGAGAGAGGAGTCTGGAATGTCTTGTAATGGCCTAGGTGTTACCTAGGGCAGCAGGTGTAGAAATAGATTAAAAGTGCACACAGAGTTCCAGGATTTCATCTGCATGTGATTATTACTTCTTGTAGTCCAGATTTTAACATTTAGAACTTGGGTTGTTAGTCAGAAGTAACTCACTGCAGCATTTATTTTCCCTAATAGGGAAGCTGTACGTAGCATCCTGCTAGTGCCTTAACATGTTACGCCACTTAGTTCTGTTGTAAAAATGCTACTGGTGCCAGTTGCTAGATGGAGCTATATCATGTGACGGAGTGTCAGATATTCTGCTGTCAACTAAAGAGTTGCTACTGAGCCCAATGTACCCGTATTTTTCACACCCACATGCAACATCAGCATTAGGGTCACTGAAGTCCTCATATCTCAGCAGGTAAAAGCAGCCATATTCAGCTTCCCCAGTCATAAACAGAGCCTCGACACTATGAGGGTAATGAGGCATAAACGGTTTCCATTCAAAAATACATGAGGCTTTGAAGAGTACTGTTGTAAATGGCTTATTGCTTTAATGTCATGATGTGAAGTGTGGAATGTTCCTTGAGGGGCAGTTGATTACTGGCCAGGAATGGATCGGTCCGCCTTCAGGTGTGGTCCAGCACTAAAGCATCTCACCTTCCTCATCTACGTCGTCCTGGATGTTATTATTTACAAGTGGCGACGATTTGGCCAGTGAGGACACCGGCTACAGTGAGGACACCGGCTACAGTGAGGACACTGCTGAGGTAAAGACAAGATAACGGCAAAGACAGCAGCTGAAGCACAGAGCCGGTTACGAATCTGTGCGAACTGTGAGGCAACCAGGTGAGGAAACCTGGACAGGTGACTATGCAGTGAAGTTTCATATTGTGGCATATCTAGGGTGACCAGACGTCCCCGATTTGCCCGGACAGTCCAGCTGTCCTGGCAGATTTCGGCAATTCTGTCTCATGTCCCGGCAGCCTCCGACAGTGTTCCAGAAGCCTCCGACATTTCATAAGGACCCTACACACATCGCGAGCTGACGTAGTACCCGACCGCCATTCAGCCTCCTGCAAAGCAGAGACAGCACGGTTCAGTCTTGCCGTGATACAAGATGGGATCTTGACGCAGCGGCCATCTTGAAACTCCTTGGACAACGCAGCGGAATTTGAACAAGCAGTCAGGCGAGCTTGTTTACTGTAAACAAACGGTGCAGTACAGCATGGTCAGGCAGACCCTGACGCAGCGTCATCAATTCAGTAGTGCACACAGCTCATCCCAATTTGTGTGTGAACATACTTCCTTCAATTTAACGTGTAAATAAGCGCAGCGTGTTCTCGGTGATGTCCACACTCTAGATCTTTTCTGTGCATAATCGGTGATGCACACACCTGGTATCTTACCTGGGCTTTTTCAGTGATGCGCACACCTTTGATCTTGGAGTGTGAATCACCGAAATTGCACAACCATCTCAGAGGTACTGTCAACTTTATTTACAGCAATATATGTGTGCACTGCAGTGATGTACACACTCTTCTGTAACTAAAGAAGGTTTCTTTCAAAGTGCTTTGTGTTTACCTCGTTTTATCACACAACATGGGGGAACCTCCTGAGAGTCCACTTAGCACAAGTGCACCTGTTGCAATGTCTTCACTTATCTCAGTAACTCCTACACCATGTTTTCTAGTACAAGCAGACCACCACCAGTGCCATGGGATGATTGGATTTTGAGGTTCGACAATTATTTAGAGGCTTCAGATGGACAAGATTTCCATGCATCTAGGAAAAAGACGTAGTTATTGAGTGTATTAGGAAACTAGGACCGGAGAGTTTTCAGGTATTTACCTCAAGTAACAGAACAAAATGGGCAATCGATTCAGGAAGTGTTTAAAGAAGTGAAACGGAGATTAGAAGTTAGGTGTGCCAAAGAGGAGAATTTAGTGATGACAAGATATAAGTTTTATACACAACCCCATAGAGTTAATGAGTCTATTGATGACTTTGTATCCAGACTACGATAATTGTCAACCAAGTGCAGGTTTGGGGATATGACGGATGAACTCTTCAGAGATCAATTGATAGTGCAATGCAGAAATAAAAAAAATACAAGAGAGGTTATGGGCTGCCAAAAATCCAACATTGAGGGATGCCACTGATATAGCTAAGCTGTTGGAGCAGACAGAGATTTGTATGCCTGAGTTAGAAAAGAAAAAACAGGACTGTGAAGTATCAGAAGTTGGTGCTGTGAGTAAACCAGTAGATTCTCCGTGTCAAAACCCAGTTACAGACTTTATAAGAATTCCGCATCAGGTAGGCAACTTAATAAGTGGTTCAGTCGCTGTGGTAGTTTCACACATACCTCTGATTCAAAATTCTGTTTTGCGAATAACAAGGAATGTAGGACGTGCAGTCGCACTGGTCATTTTGCGAGAATGTGTAGAAGTATAGCCGCAACAAAGTAGCATCAGTTTCTGAGATTGACTCACGTCCCATGGAATCTAGTGACCAAATTCTTCTGGTGGGTAATGACAAAGAGGAAATGGAGGCAACGAAAAGAAAGAATCAAACTAAAGCTAAGTTTACCTTAATGGTTGTGAAGTACAACTCATGGTGGATACTGGGTCTATGTACACTATAATTCCCAGAGCATTATTTTAACAACTTTGGGCAGGTTGTACTCTTCAACCCAAAGACATTTCCCCTGGAGGTTACCGAGGAGAAACTACTGACATTGTGGGGTTTATGGATGCGCACATCACATTTGAGGGTAGGAGTACACAGGGTAAAGTGTGTGTAGCGGATCTGGGTCCACCGATCCTGGGATGAGTACACCAATACAGATTTACAGATTTTTGTTCATCCAAGGGCATCATCCCAGGTGATGGTGATGGACGACGATTCTATTGTTAATATTCTTGACTCTGTTAAGGAGTATTCAATGAGAAGTTGGGTCTATTATTCCTGAAGAAAGGAGCCATCCCTGTCCAACATTAACTCAGAAGGGTTCCGGTGGTGGTGTGTGGTGATGTGAAGAAATTAATTCAGGAGATGTTGCAACAAGGAATTACAGAATCTGTTGAGGCATCGAATTGGGTCTCCCCATTTGTGATCACATGGAAGTCCGATGGTTGGCTTAGATTTTGTGTGGACTTGAGATCACTCAATCAGAACTTAGTGGCAGGCACGTATCCATTACCCAATATTAATGAACTCTTACTGTTTTTGAAGGGTGGATTTAGAGAGGCGATTTAAAGAGCGCATATCACCAGATAAAACTTCACAATGAATCAAAGCATCTCACAGCATTTATTACAATTACAATTTCTATTTTATTTACTTATAGAGCGCCTGAATCACCCCATCAGGGTATATCCGTGCTAGGACCGCCATAATAAACCAAGGAGGGACAATCAGAACAGTGAGGTTTTCAGCAACTTTCTGAATGCCAGATAGTCCGTGCATTGACGCAATTGAATGGGGAGTTCATTCCAGTAGTGTGGGGGCCAGATGGTAAAAGGCTTTGCCACCTAAGCGGGTTTTTTTAAAGCGCGGAACTTGGAGCAGTGCTTTAGCTCCAGAGCGAAGGGGTCTGGAAGGAACATAGCTAACACATTTGTCGTTTAGGTAGCTGGGGCCTAGGTTGTTTAATGCTTTGTATGCAACACAACAGATCTTAAATTTGATCCTCTTCCGTACTGGTAACCAGTGCAGTTTTTGAAGAAGAGGGAGCGATGCGGTTCTGGGGGGGGGCATTGGTCACCAGGCGGGCCGCGGTGTTCTGGACCACCTGCAGTTTGTTTATGGAGCTTTCATTGGCTGAGATCAGCAGAGCGTTACAATAGTCCAGACGGCTTAGGACTAATGCCTGAATCCAGGTTTTCCGTGTCGATAGTGGCAGGAAAGGGAAAACTCCTCTGAGTAGGCTATGGCTATGGAAACATGCTCCAGCAGTGGAGCTGGTATAGTCTCCCAATGTGAGTTTGTGGTCTAATCGAACTCCAAGGTTTTTTACCACCTGTTTAGGACATGGGGTAGGACCTAGTTCCTCTGGCCACCAGCTAGGGGACCACTTCACTGTAGCTTCACCAAACAGCATAATCTCTGACTTAGCTGCATTGAGCTGGAGAAAGTTTTCTTTCATCCACTCCGCGATGGCCTTCATACCCTCTGCAAAGGTGGTCTGAATGTTGGAATTGGTTTTGTCAAAGGAGAGGAGCAGTTGGGTGTCATCAGCGTAGGATATAGGGATAAATCCCAAATTCCTCAATAGTCTCGCTAAGGGAGTAACATAAATGTTAAACAAGGTAGGGCTCAAACATGAGCCCTGTGGTACTCCCTTGGTCACCCTGGTGGTCTGTGAGTGAAATGGACCTAGGTTAATGGTCTGAGTTCTGTCAGACAGAAAGTTGGTCATCCACTTCAAGGCATTCCCTTTAAGGCCTATGTGACCCAGTCTCCTAAGTAGAGTCTGGTGGGAGATGGTATTGAATGCTGTGGATAGGTCAAGCAGCACCAAGAGTACTGCTTGACCGTTATCCAACAGCATCCTGATGTTGTCAGTGACTGTCACCAACGCAGACTCTGTACTATATCTGGGACGGAATCCAGATTGAGAGGGATCCAAGCAGTTCGAGGATTCAGCGAAATCTGAT
Organism: Calotriton arnoldi; assembly: GCA_963921515.1. Taxonomy (NCBI): domain Eukaryota; kingdom Metazoa; phylum Chordata; class Amphibia; order Caudata; family Salamandridae; genus Calotriton; species Calotriton arnoldi. The sequence goes on from CAWUFW010000291.1 coordinate 3,076,246, forward strand.
AAGTGTTTATTAATGTGTTTTTCCAAGATTTTGCTATGTAAGGGAAGTAGGGAAATGGGGCGGTAGTTGGTTACGACTTCCGTGGGGATTTTAGAATTTTTTCTAATTGGGAGAATCTGTGCAGCTTTCCAATCCAGTGGGAGAATGCCTTCCTTCATGGAGCTGTTTAGGATAGAGCAGATGGGGCCGGCTAGTTGTTTAGATATTGTGGCGGCTATTTTAGCAGGAATGAGATCCAGTGGGGACCCTGATTTGGCGCTTCTTAATAAAGCTTCAGTCTCCTCTGTAGTAAGTAACGGGAAGTTCTCCAGCATGTGAGAAATGGGAGTGGCCGGTGGGAGATCAAACTTAGGGTCAGTCTGAGGGCCCTTAGTCGAGGTGATTTTATTATAAATCATATCAATTTTCTGGATTTGATGGCTTGCTATATTGTCGCACAGCGTTTGAGATGGGGTGGATTCAATGTCGCAGGCCTTGGGGTTGGTGAATGTTTTTAGGATCTGGTAGAGAATTCTCGGAGTGCTCCCTGCTTGTTCAAGTTGGGATGCGATGTGAGTTTTGCGAGCGTTTTTCAGGTTATTATGGTACTGTGTTAGTGCATACTTAAATCTTTCTTTGTCTATTGTGTCATGGGAGCGACGCCAACGGCGTTCAAGTTTTTTACATTGACTTTTTTCGAGCCGAAGGGTGGCAGAGTACCACGGTGTCTGGCGGCGTTTTATGTTCGTGGGGCACTGTCTCAAAGGAGCTAAGCTGTCCATAGTGGATAGCAGGCTGGAATTGAAGGAGGCCAGGCGTTCCTCTACATTGTCAGTTTCAGAGTATTGAGGTGGAATAAAAGCGGCTTGAAAATGTGAGGGCGTAAGTTTATGTCATTGTCTATAACTTTTTTTAGGGTAGTATTTGGGGACAGTCTGTGCCTTTGGACCGTTGATACGGAACTCGATCATGGAATGATCTGACATGTCAAGGGGTACGTTGCTCCATAGGATATGTTGGGGGAGTTTGTTAGTATTATATCCAGCGTGTGACCTGCCTGGTGAGTGGGCTCCTTATTTATTCTAGTTAGATTGAGTGAGGACAGGTCTGTCAGAAGGGAAGTCGCCTCTGGATTATCTGGGTTTTCGCTGTGCACGTTAAAGTCTCCAAGAAGTAAAAAATTCCTGGCTGATATAACATGTGGGGAAAGGAATTCCATAAGCTGTGAGGTGGTGGTGTTAGATAGTGGTCCCGGGGGGCGATATACTAAAGCTCCTTTCCAGCTGAGACTTTGGTGTAAGTCCATTCTAAAAACTAATATTTCCAGCTGGTCATTGCAAATTTGGTCTAGGATGGAGATTGTGATGGGGTCCTTGTAAATGATGTCTATTCCTCCTCCTGCCCTGTGCAGTCTATCTAGTTTTTGTATGTGATAACCTTCTGGAAGTGCCACTGCGATTGCGGGGTTGGAGCAAGGCTTAGTCCAGGTTTCTGTCAGGAACCCTATGTGAGGGTTAGTGGAGGACAGCAGGTCCCATATGTTGACTGCATGCTTTGGCAAAGACCTTACATTAGCCAGAAAGCAGTTCCAGCCTTTGCTACGGTCTGTCCTAGGAGAGCACTTCCTGCCGATGGAATGGTGAGGAGTTCTAATACCCTGATCAGTGGCGATATTGCCTCTCTGTGGCTGTGCTAATTGTATACTTTGGAATTTACAGGAATTACAAAAAAACGGACCAACTACTTCTGTGGATGTGGCGCATGCCTTATTTGCTATCCGTCTAGTTGAATAGTCGTAGTTAATCTTGACCAACTATTGGCTGGTGTAGGTGCGAAAGGTCCTCATCTCATTTGTTAGTTTTTGGGCAAAACCGGCAGGGGTTCCTGCTCCTGGCGACGTCCAGGTGCGGACGGGCTTGCCTTAGGCGCGCCTTTGGCGCGCCCGCTGCGCGTCTGTCCAGGCATGGGTTTATGTAGAGAGGTATGCTAGACTGCTAACCTCTCTTCTGGTATCGGGCGGAAGTGGTCGTACCTCACTTCCGGTAGGTGGCACCTCCCTCCAATCAAACGGAACAATCAGCGTTGGACCGGGGAGGGACGCCGTTATTGAGTGCAACAGGTGAGCTAAATTGAGGTACACAGTGACAATAAGTAACAATGGAAGGCACATTCCAGTTTACACGCATGCCTTTTGGACTTTCGTTGGCAGCAAGCGTTTTCCAACGCATGATCTCTGAAGTCTTTAAACGTTTAGAAAACATTTTGTACTTTCAAGGCGATATCTTAATCTTCGGCAAGACCACTGAGGAACATAATATTGTCGTAAAAACAAGCTCTACAAAGAATTGCTGATGTGGGATTCACATTAAGGAAAGATAAATGCTGTTTTTTGAAAGAGCACGTGGAGTATTTACGTTACACATTGTCAGCTAATGGGGTCAAACTAAGTCCACATGACAAAGATCAATTAAGATCCTTTATGGGTCTAATTGAATATCACGTTAAATTATTCCAAAGGTTTTCCGATAAAACTGAGAAGTTGAGAGTACTTCTAAGGAAGGGTCAAAAATGTGTATGGACGCAAGAAGAGTGTTTCAAATTGATAAAGAAAGACATTTGTGAGGCTGGTATCCTGGCACCATTTGATATTGGACTCAATTCAATTGTGACAGTGGATGCAAGTGCTATGATTGTGGGTGCCATGCTCTTGCAGAAACACAAGACTGGTGAGAGAATGGTGACCTTCGCTTCTCGCACATTAACTAATGCTGAAAGAAATTATTCAGTTATTGAAAGAGAAGCGTTGGTGGCTGCTTGGGGTGTGGAGTATTTTAGGGCTTATATTTGGGGCACACATTTTATTTTGAGGAAAGACCACAACCTCCTAGTTGAAATTCTCCTCCCTGGTGGGTCTGGTAAAGGCTCAAGATTAACAAGGTTAACCGCCAGACTCGAAGAGTATCGTTATGACATAGAACACATTCATGGTTGGAGGAAGGTGCACGCAGATTGCTTATCCAGATTGTTTATTGACTGGAACAAGGTGGATGGCCCAGTTGTTACTGATCATGAAATTGAAGGAGATGTTGCTTCAGTTCAGGATGTGGTATTGGAGGGAGCTTGTGCTTTCATGAAGGAAGAGTGGTGTCAAGCTATGGATGTTGATGGAACCCTTGAAGTTATGTGCATGGTTATATCTGGGAAAAGAAGGGAGAGTTGTGATTCTATTTCTGTACGCCATATGTCAAGTTGTTGGATGAGCTATTCATGTGTGGGAACAACATTTTGATGAGTGGTGATATATTTGTACCGCCTGGGAACTTGAGATCCAAAATCATAGTTATGGCCCATGAGGGTCACTTAGGGCAGAGTCTGACAAAGGGGCGCCTTAAAGCACAATTTTGGTGGCCAGGCATGGATACTCAGGTCACTGATTGGGTAGTAAGGTGCAGTGTGTGCAAGGAGGGTGACAAAAGGCTTTGGATTGGTGCTCAGACTGTCATGGGACACATTGATAATCCAGGAAAAACCTGGCATACTGTTTGTATAGATTTCATTGGTCCCATATCTGAAATACGAAGTGATTGTAGGTTTGCAATGGTGTGTGTGTGGATGTTTTCTCCAAGTGGTTGCGTGTAAAATTTATGAGGGAGATCATCACAAATGCCACAACCCGCATTTTGAGGAAATCTTTTGTTTGTTTGAGGAAGGAGTCCCTCCTATTCTTATTACGGACAATGGTGCGCATTTAATTTCACAAGATACAGAAATATTTCTATGAGAGCATGGTATTAGACATCATTGCACTTCTTTTTACAATCCACAAGGAAACGGTACTGTGCAAATGGCCAATAGGATGGCTAAAGGAGTCATTGAGCTGGCGAGTATTTCTGGACAGAGTGTTGAGAGCGGTAAAAGGTATAGTTTGGGCCTACTGTACCACCAAACATGAAGCTACTTTAAAATTACTATTCAAAGTGATGAGGAGGATAGCGGGTAACAAATTGGTACCATTATGGTTGAAAGATAGGGTGGAAAAAAGTGGTAACATAGGAAAGTACAGTGGCATTCAAGGGAGCGATTGAGGCAGGTGATTGGGTGAAAATCAAGATGGGCAGGGTGACAAAAGGTTTGACTAAGTTTAAAGGTCCGTTTAAAGTGAAAGGTGTCTGAGTTCCATGTGATTTTGGAGAATGATGAACGATGGAACCAGTGCAGAGTCGCCCTGTTCCAAAAAGGTGGTGTATGTCCAGCGAGGAAAGGTGAAGATGGGAATGGATATATGTTGATGAAAGATGGGGATTTCAGGCACAATGGAAGTTCGTCTTTTGTTCCTAACAGTGGTGTGGAAAGGATTAATCCAGAAGTGGCGAGTCGCCCTTTGCTGTTGAGAGAGAAGACAGGGTAGTAACAGGTTTTGGAGAGGATAGGAGAACCAGAGTACGTAGACCTCCTGAGTATTTGAAGGACTATGTTTGTTGGTCTAGGTGGATTATATGACCTTACAGACATGTCCTCCATTTCTTCTCTTATCTTGTTGTCTTATTAGATTTCATTTTTATTTTCTGGGACTATGTTTTTCTATTTTTATGCTCTTTCCCCACCTCTCCTGATCTTGTTGTTCCTTATTTCAATCAGCTTTTTTCTGTTTCGTTGTTCTAGATCTGAAGGGAAGGGATGTGTTGTAAATGGCTTATTGCTTTAATGTTATGATGTGAGGGTGGAATCTCACGGTTGTGAGATTCCATAGTATTGTTTAAGCGTAGAGCGTTCCTTGAAGGTCAGTTGACTCCTGGCCAGGAAGGGATTGGCCCGCCTTCAATTGTTGTTGTCCAGCAATAAAGCATCTTACCTTTCTCATCTACGTTGTCCTGGATGTTATTATATACAAGTACCTCTACCATTGGCAATATCTGCCTTGTGCAGCCTGCCTTCACGTGTTCAGAACCTAAAACCCAAGAAATACCAGCTCTGCATATTTTTCTTCCAGAGTGACCTAGGTGACACAGAATTTAAATACTGGGACATACATGATGCATCCTCAATCCAAGAACACAAGGATCCTCAGCAGTGGCCAATAACTGTCCTACAAGGTGAACTAAATCTCCAAAGAGCCCTTTACAGCCTCTAACAAGGCATGTGGTGTATTTCCATAGTCTCCATTGCTACCGATTCAACCACCAGGGAGCAGACTTGCAGTGACACATAGGCATACTACCTCTAAGCAGACTCCTTCAGGTGCACAGACTGTCTTTCATGGGCAAGAAGTGCCTGTGCAGACTCAAGTAGTGGGAAGAGAACTCTAAATTCCATCTGTGAAGAGTTGTTAAGCTTTCAAACCTCGGGGTGTGGGCAAACTGGTGATCGAGGTGGACGTCCTCTGCTGAGCTCCGTCCCGGGCTCGCCCAAAATTCTGTAAGTGCCTAATCCTCGCTGATCTCACCAACCTACTGAATCACGGCCCGACTGCCCGGCTTGACGAGCCGGCGAGGAACTGCCGGAGATCGTTGGCGCCCGGTACCGGTGTAGGGCTGCGGCGGTGCCCCATGCATGTGGAACCTGAGGCGGCTGGAGCCTCTATGCCATCAGGCCTCAAAGGCCGGGGCCAGAGACTGGTGCCTGTCAACACGTGCCGCCTCATGATCTGCAGTCAGGGAAACAGGTGAGGAGCATGGAGCTCCGTGAAGAGCGGGTACCTGTGACAGGCAGCGTAGGCCCATTGACTTGGAACTGCTGCTGGGGCCGCCTGGCGACGCCGGGTGGGATCGGAGATTGGGGTCGGGCAGCCTGGAGGCCGCGCTAACTCCTGCTTACTGAAATGTTGCGCTAGTGGCTGGTTAGTGCTTCAACGTTGCCTTTGGGGGGCCCAGAAGGTACTCCGGCCCAAAATCTAGGCTTGGGCCTTACATGTGGGCCTATTACATGGAAACAGTCACAGAAAGAGTCTGAGCGGCCTTCCAGACCTGGTGTTGCCAAATTTGACCCTCTGGAGAAAATCTAAAGATTTTGAGAGCCTGTCGCTTGCAATGGGAGGAAAAACTGCATAAATCAAGTATTATTTATCTGACTTCACTAGTCAAATAGAAGAAGCTGCCAAAGCCGTTGCAGACCCAGCTGAGCTGATGAAGCAGGGTTCCATCGAAGGGGAAGTACTAGTGACTTGAATATTCGAAAACGTATTTTGTGAGGAGCTCTGGGAGATTAAGCGCTGGTGCCTGTGAAGGAGTTTCTGCTCAAGATTGATATTTGGACAAGCACACTCCTAGCACAGCGCTGAGGTATATCCATGTGTTGGTGCACCGGACTGGGACTTTTTGGCGATTTGCTGGCCCACCAGTGCAGTGAGGTCTGATTGTGGGGGCCCCCCAGCGTGAAAAACTGGGAGACTTTGACTGTGTGGTGCACTGTGCGGGATCGGCACCCTGTGGGGTCGGGTGTGGGTGTTTCGTACCCCTGGAGGAAGGCACTGACCGATTGTTGGGAGGACTGAGGGCCCGAACTGGTGCATCACCTGTTGAAGTTCCTTCCTGCTTTGTTGGGCCGTGGGAGGCTTCTTGGGAGTCCTCTGTCCGGGTCTACGGGGCTGCTCGTGCTGCACTCCGCTTGGGGCATGGGTGGGCCCTGCTCCCTGTTAGTGTACTGCATTGTTTGTTGGCATGGCGGACCCCTGAGGAACCCATTGTTGACCCTTGCGGGGCTGCTCGTGCTGCACTTTCCCAGGGAGCCTGGGAGTGCAAGGGGGTGCTGCTCGTGGTTGGCGATGCCCACAGACCTATGGAGTGGTCCAGCATCCCAGCCCCCACCGGCAGACGTCCACCATGGGGGGGGGGGGGAAGGGGAGGGAGAAGGACAGACCACAGAGAGGGGCACAGCAGATCAAAATAGACCAATTTATAGCCCCTGGGTCCAGCATGGTGATGAATCCACCACCACAGGAGAGCTCAGAACGCCTCCTGGAGCCGCAGGGTCCGGCCAGTGCCCAGCTATTGGCCACAATTGCGGCCCTCAGGCAAAAATTGAGGCGGTCTCTTAAGAAGTGGGTCTTTGCATGCGGATCTTCGTGGGGTGGCGTAACACTCCCCGTCCACTGAGCAGGACGTCCTTAAGTTGCAGGGGGAGATGGCCTCATTGTGGGCTGCGCTGGAGTCCCTGTCTGCCAGAACGGTCACGTTGGAGGCTAAAGCCGAAGATGCGGAGGGTCACTCCCACCGCTGCAACCTTTGCTTCATTGGTTTTCCAGAGGGTGCAGAAGGTCAGAATCTGGAACTCTTTCTTGAACGAGGGATAACAACAATGATCTTCTCGGCCCAATTGTCCAGCTGTTTTGTGGTTGAGTATTGCAAAAGTGCTTAATTATAGGGGCAGGGGTGCTATCCTACAAGCGGTACGGCAGGACGGAGTCCCCAAATTCGAGAATCATGTGATCCATATCTTCCCAGACTATACACAGCAGGTGTAGCAGGTGTGCCAGACATTTATTTTGGGGGGTGGGGGTGTCAAACAGAAGCTGAGATTAATGGAACTCAGTTATATGCTCCTCTACCCAGTGAAATTAAAGGTACTACATATCAATCATCGCACTTTTTCACCAGGTCTGAGGCGGTGTGGGACTGGCTGGAGATCTATAGTGACAACAGGATCCCAGCACCGCCTCCTCACAGATCAGGCAACTCGACGGGGGCTCCTGCTACTCACGACAATCAGGGGGACGGGGCAGTGGTGCTTCCAAATCCAACTCTAGAGTGGAGGTCTGGCGAGATGGCACGCTGGATTTGGGGCAGCAGAGGTTGGAACGAGAGGCGGCAATGGCATTTGTGGAGGCGGTGACAGCTTCCAACTCAGACTTTAGTGCCATAGATGTGGTGGAGACGACGCCGGGCCCAGGAGAAGTTTGACTTTGATTTTTTTGTGACTGCCCAGGCTATAATGACTACCCCAGTACATTGCCCTGCTGAGCGGGGATACCCTTCCTCCATTGGGGGAGAGAACATTCAATGGCTCTGTTTAGGGCTGTGCAGGTAGCCCACTGGAGATAGATTTTTGGCACAGCTGCTATACTTGCATTGTGGACGGCTGGATGTGACCTGTGAGTGATCAGTGCTGAGTAGAACAGGGCGGGCCGGGCCTAAACCTCCCATCTCTTTCTTTTCTCTCTTTTTTGGTTCTGCCTTTTGTATTGCCTTCTTTTGTATTGTATACAAGTGTGGTGGGAGTGAGAATCTGAATGTGCAGTTGGTAAATGTGTGTGTTTGGTGTGATGCAGGTGTGCGTACAGGGTCAGACTGGGTCTGGTATCGGTGGCTAACTGCAGTCTTGGGGCTCCGGCTCCCCATCTTTACTATTCTTGTTGAGAGTTGATTGAGGATTGCGGCAGCTTGGGGGAGTGGGACCTTTATAGTGGACTGAGTTTTTATTGGGGCAGGTGTAGTGGAATTGAAATGATTGGGAAGGTAAGTGTTGTTTTTTGGTTTTTACCTAGTGGGAGGGATGGGTTGTTCTTGTTTGACATGTTTTTATGTTGTAGCAGCGGCACACCGATGGGTGGTGGGTCAGGACGGGCTATTATGGTTTACAAGTCAGTATGGCTACACGTATTAAAGTGGTGACATGGAATATGCGGAGCCTTAAATCCTATATTAAGCTGTATAGGGGTCCACATGTACCTCAAGAGGCAGGGTGTACAGATTGCTCTGCTGGAGGAAACTCACCTCTTGGAGAGAGAAGCCCAGAAAGAGCAAAGGAAATGGAGGGGGCAGTTTTATTCCGCAACAAATTCTAACTATGCTTGTGGTGTCGCACCTCAGGTTCCCTTCCAAATGTCAAATTTTAAGGCAGACATCGAGGGTATGTATGTTCTGTTGTGCGGCTTGTTGAATGGACGCAAAGTGTTCCTGCTGAATGTATATGGGCCCAACACAGATAACGGGGCATTCTATCTGGACCTGGAACGGGAGCTCCTCCCCTACCTGGGAGCCCCCTACTCTGGGCTGGAGATTTTAACTGTGTGCTGGATTGCTGGATGGTGGTTGGGATCGTCACCCTCCCAGATTAGGTAATAAGCATAATATGGCAGCTGCACTATGTGGGGTGATGGAGCGGACGGACTATCTGGATGTCTGGCGCACGACACACCCAGATGTTAGGGAATACACATGCTATGTCCTGACACATGACACATATAGTCGCCTAGACCGATTCTTAACCGCTGCGGATGTTGCAGCTGAAGTAGTGCAGACGCAGATACTTGGTAGATTCCTTTTGGACCCTGCACCACTGCTTTTGGAGGGGGGAGGGGGTAGGAGGTGACAGACCTTTAGTGCATATGGCGACTTCACCCGGAGACGCTCACTGATTCACTGTTTCGCAAGGCACTCAGGACAGTGACAGACAGATATTTTGACTCCAACTAGTCAAAAACGAATCATAGGGGTATCGAATGGGCCCCGATGAAGTGACGGGAGTGCTCGACACGCATTAATGGCTCCAGGCGTCACTTGGAGATACAACTGCTTGAGAAGGAGAAACGACTGGCGGCCCTCCAGTGGGCTGCTCCTGCACCAGGGACTCTGCGAGAGTCACTGTTGACAACCCTTAGGGCAGTGGAGGAGACCTGGGATAGGCTGGACCAGTTGGTCCAGCGTGAATATGGACAGTTACTTCACCATGAGGGTGACAAATCGGGACACCTGCTGGTGTGGTTGCTTTAGAAAGAACGCCCATCCCCAGTGATTCTTTCTCTGCTACGCCATGATGGTATCTTTGCAGGGTCCCAGGCCACAATTAATCTCTTTCTATGGGATCACCTCGCATCCGTTTATGGTGCAACTGGGGTTAGCAATCTGGAGGGAACGCAAGACTTACTAGATCTGTTGTCATTCCCTCGCCTCACGGCTGAACAGACTGAAAGTCTTGAGGGGGAGCATTCGACGGAGGAACTGAAGGAGGCAGTCCGGGAGATGGCACGTTGTAAGGCACCAGGCCCAGATGGCCTGCCAGCTACTTCTTCCCCACCTATTAGAAACATTCCTCTGTGCGCAGGATTCTGCCGCAGACCATGCACGAAGCACAGATCGTCATGCTCTCCAAACCGGGCAAAGACCCGTCAGATCTCGGTTCCTATGGGCCCCTGTCCATGCTGGAAGTGAATGCAAAAATTCTGGCTAGTCTCTTGCAACCAGAGTGCGCTGCATAGTCACCAATCCGGTACATGATTACCAGTGTTGCTTTATGCCGGGACAGGGGACCTACATGAATCTACAGCGACTGTCCCAAGTATTGCACTCAGTTGCTGATAGTGAGATAGAGGCAGCGTTGATTGCTTTAGATGTCGAAAAAGCATTAAACTTTCTCGATTTGGAGTACCTCTGGGAGGTTCTCCAGGGAATAGGATTTAGACCGGTATTTCTGTCCTGGGTGAAATTACTCTATGCCAGTCCGGTCGCACTCCATGGTGTCGGAGAGTTTTCCTATTGAGAGAGGTACTAAAGAGGGATTTCCCCGGTCAGCCCCTCCCCTTTGCTTCAGTGACAGAGCCACTGGCACTACGCCTTTGCCACGACATGGCCGAGTGGGGGGCGTCACCAATGTTGTCTCGCCCTCCGCAGATGACTTGCTACTGTATGTTACCCATTCCGAGCAGTCTGTGAGGATTCGGATGCAAATTATGTCTGAATTTGGGGAGGAGCCTGGACTCTGAATCAATAAGCAGAAGAGGGTGCCACTGGCCGCTATGGCGAGGGCGCAGCCCGCCGAGCTCCCAGTGACTGAGTTTCAATGGGAAAGGAATAATTTTTGGTATTTGGGGATCCAGATAGCGAGTACCACAGAAGCACGATATCATTTCAATATGGGTAGAATCCTTAGAGGCCTTGAGGACTCCATCCATTTCTGGGTCCCTCTGCCGTTGTCAGTAATGGGCAGGGTTGCACTGAGGAAAATGGTTCTTTTACCCCGCTGCCTCGATGCTCTGCAAAATGCTATGTATGAAATTCCACCATCTACCTTCACCAGACTCAATAGTCTCCTAGTGCCCCTGGTGTGGGTGGGTAGACACAGCATGGTTAAACTGGATATTCTAAAGTAGGACACCAGCCTGGAAGGACTGGGACTACCGGACCTAAGACTGTACTACTTTGCGAGCCTTCTGCAATATGCCGCTCAGTGGTGCTCCGGTGGCCCTAATATGGAAAAAAACTACTGGGTGCGAGGAGAGCTGCGGCGGACCTCCCGCACTGCCTTACGCTGGGGGCACTGCCTTACGCTGGGGGCGGGTGTCCTAGATGATCACCCGTCTGTCAGGTGGCTGAGGCCTGGAAGCATGCTGTAGCATGGGCGCTGCGTCGGGCCCCCTATGCTAGACTTTGGCCCCTTCGCTGGTTGAAACCTATATGTGAATTCCAATCGGTAATTTTAAACAATGGTTTGACGGTGGCTGTAATACAGTTGGTGACCTATACTTGAATATTGTGCGTCCATTACTATTGATAATGACATTACTCCTAGTCCTACTCCCTCGCCTTCCTTCGTCACAAATGAGGCCCCGCCTCCCTCTAGACCCCCCCCCCGCCCATAAAAACTCTGCCCGCCCCCACCTCTACCTGTACGTAAACAAGCCGAGCTAGCACTCAGATGTACCGCACCGGGAGGGAGGGTCCTAGAAGGAAGGCGAGGGAGTATGACTAGGAGTAATACCATTATCAATAGTAATGGACGCATTACCTCCCGTCCCTCCCTCGCCTTCCTTCGTCACAAATGAGGACATAGCAAGCAGAAGAAAACAGATGGACAACTGAGTGATAAAGAACACAAAAATACAATAACGTGCCCCAAACACAGTAGATCAACATCTCCAGCCCCTCACAGAGGACAAGACCCTTCGGCCCAGGACATTATCCAAACGCACCAGACCAGCAATCCGACAGTGACGGACAAACGCAGAAGGGGAAGACCAGGTCGCAGCCCTACAGATCTCCACCACAGAAGTACCCTGCAAACAGCAACTGCAGCAGCCAAACAGCGTGTAGACGGCCCTGAACCCCACCCGGGGGAACCTCCCCACGCAGCCAATAAGCCAGCAAAACCGTGGACCGAATCAAACGACTCAAAGTAGCCGTGGAAGGCAGCACACCCTTCACAGCAGGGCCAAAAGTAACAAACAAAGCGTCACCCTACCGGAAGGACTCCACAACCAGCAGGTACCACAGTAAAGCACGCCGCACATCCAGATAGTGCAAACGAGATTCCTCAGCCGAGGAAGGAGCAGGACAGATTTCAGGCAAAATCACCTCCTGACCAAGATGAAACGCCGAATCAACCCTAGGTACAAAGGAGGCACTGGCACCAAAACCACCCGATCCAAAAAGATCCAGCAGAAGGGAAACCTACAAGATAAAGCCCCCAACTCACCCAAGCGTCGAGCCGAGGTGATGGCCACCAAATAAAAAAAACAAGTCAGAAAAGACAAGAGTCCCAACTCGAGAACCTCCAGGGGCTCAAACCAGGAGCCCCGAAAAGCCTGAATGGCCGCCCACTGCACCCGCAGAGCAGCCACCGACAACCCCAGAAGAGCCCAACGTGAAGGAACTGCATCACCAAAAAGAGGTCAGCCACCGTGGGATCAACCCCCGTAACAGCACACCAGGCCGAAAAGGCCCACCAATGCCCAGCAGAGGACAGAAGAGTGGAGGACCCCCGAGAAGCCTACAAAGTAACAGCCAGATGGCCAGGGACACCCAAAACAGCTAAGACCTGCCGCTCAACCGCCAGGCTGTCAGGCGTAACCTCCGCAAGGAGCTCAGGGGAAGGGCCGGAAACACCAACTGAGACGGAACCACAGGAAGGACCCACTCCCGGACGCAACACAACCAGGCCAGGAGAGGAAACAAATCCGCCCAAGGCCAACGGGGCGCAATCAACACCACCTGAGCACGGTCCCACCGATCCCGAACCAGAAAGGCCCGGAGCAGCGGAAGGGGGGGGGGGCAAACAGAAGACCTCGAGGCCAAGGAGAGGTCAGGCCGTCGACCCCCAGGACACCGGCCCAGAGAACAAAACAGGCCCACCATGGCATAGACCGGGTCCGCAAACAGGTCCACCACAGGGAGGCCCCAACGACTCACCAACAGGCCGAACAAACCATGAAGAAGGGAGAAATCCCGTGACGAGGGAACGTCCCTGCTCAACTGATCCGCCCGCACATCGTCCACCCCCCGAACGTAGAGAACAGACAGACCCAGACCAGAGCCCACAGGAAGACGCCGCTGGCAATCAAGTTCAAGGACCTGGACCCTCCCTGACGGGCGACAAAGGATTTCGCCACCAGATTGTCCGCTGGAACCAACACCCAAAGGCCCCGCAGAGAGTCCTAAAAGTGAACCAGGGCCAGCCAAACTGCTCTCAACTCCTGCCAGGCCGAAGACCTCCGGGAGTCCAGCAGGGACCAGCCCCCCTAAACCTGCTCAGACCCCAGCCCAGCACCACACCCGGACTGGCTGGCAGCAGAAGACACAACAAGCGGAGCCAAGGAAATCCCGGCCAGAAGAAAACGCCGGCAGAGCCACCAGGAGAGCCCCACATGGAACAGGACAGACATAGGCAGCGGAGACAAAAGACCCCGAGACCCCGGAGACCAACACAACAGGATCCAGCCGGTCAGGCAAAGAAGGTGAAAACGAGCCCAGGGAACCAGAAACACCACAGAAGCCAAAAGCCCCTGCACCGTAGGAGGAGCCCCCAGGGACAACAAGGCCAGAATCAGCGACTGAAGAGAGACCAGGCGCCGGACAAAGGAACCTGGCCGACCGGAAACGAGCCTCAAAGAACACCATGTCTCGAGAGGGGGACAAAAAAACTCCCAGTACACCAAAAAGCCGTGCCCTGCAGAACCACCAAGGCTGACCCGACCTGAGCGAGCAAAAGAGACTCGACGGCAGCATGCAGCAAGAGGCCGACCAAGAAGGATGAATGAACACCCCCTCCGTAGGAAGCAGAGCCATGAGAGGAGTCAGGACCCCCGTGAAGACCATGGGAGAGGATTTGAGGCCGAAGGGAAGAACGCAAAATCGAAAACGGGCGCCTCTAAATGTGAGCCTCAGAAACGCTGAGAAGAGGCGGCAACAGGGACGTAGGGAGAGGCGTCCCTGAAAACCAAGGAGGTAAAAAACTTGCCCGGCCGAACCAGAGGAAGAACCGCCGGAAGGGTCAACACACAGAAGGGAACAGCCCGAACCCAGGAGTTGACCCAATGGAGACCTAGAATGGGCCGAAAACCGCCGACCCCCGGAAACAGAAAGGAAGAGGCCCCGGCGCTGACGTCCGCGACCGGAACCCGACAGATGGCCCGATTGGCACGCAAACTGGACACCCCATCCAGCAGAGCCACTCTGCACGGACCGGAGAGAGGCACAGGAGTCCACAGAACCCCCGCATCCGGAGGAACCTACCAAAAGACGATCACGTAACCATCGGCAACATAGTGCAGGACCCAGCAATCCGAAACGTCCCAGCGCCACCCCAGAAAAAAAAGCCAGAGCCGGCCACCCACCGGCAGGGAATCGCCCAGACAGTAGTAGCAGGGACGCTACTGGGCAGAGCCCATAGGCGTGGAGGCAGCGCGCATGGGAGAAAAACGGGGCCAAAACCCCTCCTACCGGAAAGACGGACAAGACACCCACTTCGGGGGATGACCGAGAGGCCCCAGTCCAAGGCACACCAGACGAAGCCAAACGCCCTGCACAAGGCAAGGCACGCATAGGCTCCAATGCGGCCAGGACAGAGTACACCGAGCCACCCTGAACAGCCGCCGCCAAGGCCACGAAAGACTGCACCAAGTAGGGCGCAGAATAAGCAGAGAACAGGCCAGTCCCCAGCGCCAAGTTAGCAGCCGCAAATGCATGTCCAAGGACAGAGACCACCAACCCATCCGTCGCATCAGACGGGGTACAAACCACAGGTAGAACAGCCGTCTCGCCAATCAGCGTGGCCAGGATAGAGTCCAACCGTACAACATGAGGAAAGGGGGTCGACCCCCTCCAACAAGCAAGTGTACGGAGGAAGCGAGGGAACGCAGCTCGTCCATCACACGCCACTCTCACAGCACCATCACCCGCACTGGGCCCGAAGGGGCAAGCCCAACCGGGAGGGCTCAGTGCACCAAGGAAAAAGAGTCCCACAGTCCTCGCCCAGCAGGAAATGAGGAAAACCCAAATAGGCCCGCACAGGAGCCAGAACGACCCACATCACCTCCCTGGAGACATACTCACCGCCAGAGGCAGGAGAAGGACCCGCCCCAAGCGAAGGGGACCAGTCGCCCACAGGATCCAATGGACGAGGACGGGAAGGACCAGAAGGCACCGGCCAAGCCCACAGAGCACTGGACACAGCAGCCTCAATCAAGCCCTGCACCAACCGTAGACATGAGGCACCACACCCCCCACTGAGCCCCGGCGTCCAGGGCGCTCCAGGGGGACCGGAGACCCAACAGCAGAGAACGAAGCAGAAGAGGACACCAGAACGGCCCCACTGAAACAACCTCGTGAGATCCATGATTGCAATAAACCGGAGAAATCACTCCCCAGCAGCCCCATGACAAGGCAGAGAAACGACCACGCTGGCAACCAAGAAAAAAAAATTGCCACCAAAAATGCCTCCAGGCCTACCAGGTCTCCAACGATGTGCACCGTAAAGGCCGCCATGCAGCCTCAACCCGGAAACACAGCCCCAGCCGCAGGAGGACCGCCGGACTCCTTCGCAGCTTCCTGTGCAAGTGTTCCGCCCCTCGCCCACGAGGAGACCGTGGAGACACAGCATGCCGGGAGAACGCTGCCGAGGGCACCGCCAGAGAGAACCAAACCGAAGACTCCCTGGCACCGCCACAGGGAGAAAGCCAAAGGTAAGTCTCACCTAGGGAGACAAAAAAGAACAGGTAGAGGTGGGGGCGGGCAGAGTTTTTATGGGCTGGGGGTGGGTCTAGAGGGAGGCGGGGCCTCATTTGTGACGAAGGAAGGAGAGGGAGGGACTGGAGGTAATGTTCCTTACAATGGTATAAACTCAAGATGTGTTTGTCCTCCACCAGGGCCAGTTCCTACAATACGGCAAAATATCTAGTACGATCCATGAGAGCTGGCCGACCTTCCCCAAAGAGCCTGTAGAGTCTCAGGCTCTGCAGATAATACTGGACCCTAGGTCCACCCGAGGCCTGGTTTCGTGCATGTACAGGGTCCTTCAGGAGGATCGGCACACTGACATGACAGCGGTTCGGGACAAGCGGGTGGGAGCACTGATGACACCCCTCACAGAGGGGGAAATTTGTCAAGTTAAGTAACTGGCAAGCAATGCGAGGTGCAAACGTACGCAGTTTTACTACTTGCACCAAGCCTACCTGACCCCACTATGTTTGCACAGGATTAACAGAGCTCATTCAGAGGACTGCCCTCGCTGTGGGCTGAACCCGGGGTCCTCCCTTCATATGACCTGGGACTGTTCCAAATTGCAAAGGTACTGGGAGGGGTTCTTGAGGACGTTGGGGGGGGGGGGGGGGGGAGTCACACAGGTGTTAGTGGAGACCTCTGTTGAACACTGCTTGCTCGGAGTGCTCCTGACGCCTTAGGCCCGAATACGCCATAGGTTTGCACCAGTGGGAATGGTGCTGGCCAAACGGGTGGTGGCCATACACTGGACACAGCCTGCACCCCTAACCAGCAGTAAATGGCTGGGGATATGCAAGAATGGGGCGTGGCAGAGGAGAGATGCCTGCGGGCTGTGAACAGCATGAGCGTGCTGAGCAAGATCTGGAACTGTGGAAAGATATGTTGAATGGCCTGTTGGAGGTTGAACTCCTGGCACCTAGCCTCTTTCCCGTTTCGGGGAGTCAGGAACTGGAGACACCTCGAGTCGTTGGTCTGCGTACCGGGTCGAGTTTCGAGCCCGGATGAGAAGTTATGTTTTAGTATGCTACTCAGTGAATGTAATGGTGCTTCGGGGGTGTTGAGGGCCTATTCACCCACTCTCCTCCGGGGGCCGGTTCCCCTCTTCTTTTTATCCCCATAGCCCATTTTGCAATTTATCCCTCTCCACCTCTGCACGCAGTGTCTGGGTGGGATACAGGGGAGAGTCTCCCATGTTGTCAACTGCTGCTTCTCTATTTTTATGCTGCTGTATATTTTAATGTTCAATTTACAGGTACATGTTGTACTTTTTCACTATTGTTTATGACATGCATTTGTTTGCTTACTCATTCTGTGACCGGTTCAGATGCTGTGCCAGGCACGTTTTTGCCCTGCGTGGTTGCACGATGCCTGTGATATTCCCATGTGCCTTATTTTTGCATCAAATGCTAATAAAGACATGTTTAAAAAAAAAAACTTTCACACTTCACACAGGTTGCAAAGTTTTCGCAACTCGTATTACAGAAGATTTTTCTTGCAAGAAATTTTCCACTAAAAGTGCATTTTTTTTTACAATTTAAAATTCACAACCTCTGCAAAGTGAGTATCTTTTGCCGCATTCTGAAGTAAATATCACAATGTTTGCAGAGGAAAACCTTTGCAACTTCCCACAGCCCTAGTTTCATTCCCAGATAACACTAGCCGTGTGAAGTCTCCCTGCAGGAGCACACAAGGCCTACGGACCTGTGGCATGGTGTACTTTTTGGGGGGCGGGGGGGGATAAATACGAACGTCGGGTGTGGGGGTATATACGAAAGTAGGGACTGGGGTATGTATATAGTGTTGTGTGTACACGTACTGCTCTGAATATGTACGCAGGCAAGTATTCAGCAATTTAAGGGAGATTGACTTAGAGAGTACATATGCATATATGATTTTGTGTCTCTTTGTGCCTAACTGTATATAACTAGATGTGTGTTTGCACAAGTTCTGTGTATAGGCCCACGCCCATTAGCGCAAAGATAGGAGTGAACGAATACAACAGGAAGCACCAGTGACGGGAGGCTACAATGAAGCAATGACAGTGCAATCCCTCAGCTTGCACCAAAGACCGCAGAAAGCACAATAAAAGTAGTAAAGGCAATTTTGCGAGGGGGGTGGGGGAGGACTGAACCAGACCACAGAGAAGAGCAGGCACTCCCACATTCTAAGCACTCAATCTGATGGCAAGGAACACACGCGAAGTGCGACATCACCTCCAAACTAAAGGGTCATTGACCACCCACTATCTCGTAATGAGCCACAGCACCCACAATGACAGGCCAGCACAAACCCATGTTTATTGGAAGGGGAGAAAAGCAGAAACAGAAATTGGGGGGAAAAAAGTCCTGCGGGTGATTCATACTGCTTATTTCCTACCATCTCGATGTTCACAAAACCTACCTAGGTTCCAGTTTATTGTAGCTTAATTAGTACCATTTAGTTTCCTCTAAGAGAGGTCGGTTAAGGGTCAAAGCAGAGAGGAGTTGCACAGATTGAAGGGTTGTAGAGATAGGAGGTTCGCAAGCTAGTTCATAAGATCCCCTCTCCATGTAAGTGAATTCATCTAGAGGCCCGGAGATCTTTGAGCTTTTCACATGGCCACCTCCAATTGTAACAATAGACCTGGTAGACTCTCTCTTGGCCACTTAGGACCAACCAAGAGTCTGCAATCTTACCACATTCAGTCCCTAAATGATCCACGGCCCTGCAGGCCAGCCACTTACCAATCTCAAACCAGTCCAGGAACCCATCTAGTTGTTCCAGAGCAATGTGATGACCTGCAAGGTAACCATTATGGTGGCCAACAAGACTCCTACCTGCATTTCTTGGCGGAGACTGTAGATAGGTTTGCCAAAACCCCAGATGCCCTGGAGCAGTGTACAGACCTGCTAGGCCTTATTCTGTGCCGATAACATGAAAGTCTCTCACCAGGCAGCCTGAAGCAATTAAAAGATCTATACACTACCAAACTGGCCAGTTTAGGCAGGTCACGAGAACAACAGATGCTTACCTTGCCACTCTTGACCAGTGCAATGATCTGCAAGCCTTAAAACTGTCCGTGATTTACCAATGAAACCTGCACTCCTCCCACTATGGCACCCATAACTGGTCCAGAGACTCCTTAGTCTCAAGTAGTACATAATGCCCTCAAGCCACCAACATGGATGACCCCAGCAGCCAGATCTCCGTTGCATCAATACTCTGGACAACCAAGCCCAGATCCCCACACTAGAAATGCATGGCCGTATCAGATAGGGTCCTGCAGTCATTTCCCTCCAACCTGCTACTATTTGTCAAGATGGGAACCTTAAGATTACAGAAACGCCTTGCCTCCTATGGAACACCACACTGTAGCATCCTGTACTAAATCATCTTCAGCCTCTACGTGGAACCCACTGGGACCCTATTTACCTACTACATCATCAAGCTCAAACACAGATAACAAAGAACTGTACCTGAAATTCCTAATCGCTCACAACATTTAGTGACCCAAAACCTGCCTGTATCTCATTCAAAACTAGCTACCAAGCACCTACCGAAAAAGCAACCCAACTAAGACAGAATTCCTGATGTTCGTCAATAGTAACAAAGAACAACAAATTCCAATCTGACGCACCTAAAGAAAATGGACAGCTTCTCCCCACCTGACATTCAACATAAAACCAACTTGGATTCAACCTTCGACACAGAATTTGCCTACAAAGTACACATTGTCCAAAAAAGAAAAAAACTAAGGTGATATAGTACCAGCTGCCCTTGCTGAAGAAAATGAAACCTAAGCTCTGTGAAACACACATCACAGCAGCAGTTCAAACATTAGCAGACTTACCTGTTACATGTTCCAGGGTTTCTCTGAAAGTATATTGTCCTCATGCTGCAGCACGTCACCTCACGGCCTACATTGGAACTACACTTGCATCCCATCCAAGCCTGTTCCTCTTCAAGACCAGCTGCATCACACACATGACTACCAGAAACTACAGCACTGCACACCTGGCAGGAGAAAAAAAAACACCTCGGGCACACAGTGTTGTTCTAAAAGGCAGGACATTGTCATATTGGAAACAAATTGTGAACACAATAAAAACAAAAAAGTTGGATTTTCCTATCCATGCTACTAGGAACTGGAATATCAACATCAGAAAGGCCCTATCCTGAAAAGATCTGAAGACTCGCCTTTTCAAGAACGCTACACTGCTAAATAATAGAAATCACAATTGTAAGATTCTGCTTTTTGTAGATAATGAATCTTATACCTAGATTCTTGACAATGTAATTATTATTAATTAGCTTATAAAGCGCACTGAAACCTAAACGGTATCCTAATGCTGGAGTAAGCAGCAGATTCCAATTACAATTAGATAAGAGTACCAATTCAGGCGTGTTGTGTATAAAGCCAGGTTTCTAAGCTTTACTAACACAACCGCTGCGGATCTTCCTCAAAGTTGGGCAATGTGTTCCAATGTTGAACAGCTTTTACTGAGGAGTTGCCTCCCAACTTAATTGCCGAACGTAGCGTCTGGCGGGAATAAAAAACGTGAACTTATTTTGTATGTAACACAGGCTCTTACCATGTAGAGCCCTATGGGCCAAACGCAAAGATTTGAAACTGACCCGCTTGACAATCAATCATCAATTAAGAGAATCCCATTCTAGGGAATCGGAAGGCATCCTCGGCCATTGTAAAGCTAGTTTTGCAGCAACATTCTGAATATGCTATAAGCGCTTAAGTGTGCCTACTGCATATTCTAAGAATAGGAAATTGCCATTAACCATATGGCTCACAATTAATACCTGGACAACCCCAGGCCAAACTTGAGATAGCAAGAGTGGTTCAGCATTCCAATGCTCCGTTAGCTAGGTCTGTGATATGTGAATATGCATACACACAAACCAGGCCATACCTAAGCATTCAGAGTCCTCAAAAGTGCCTCACTTGGTTGTTTGAGACCTGTCCAGAGATTTACCAAAGTCTCACCTGACCATTATGTCCAGAACAGAGACCAGTCAGTTTCACAGTTCATCACCACTAACTGGGTCACAGATTTGGGCTCTCCTAACAAAGAAAGAGACCTGCCTGCCTCCCTCTGCCAATCCCAAACTATTACAAACGCCTGTGAATCTCCCACCTTTGCATCCCTGAAAAGTTAAGAGTCCTATAAGCATATAATGTCATCCTCCATAACATGGGGGCCTGTGAGCTCCATACAATGATAATAAATAACACTATTAAAGTCTTCACTAGCCTATTCTGACCAGGTTCAGAGATATGCAGGATTTCATCTAGCAGGCCAGTGTGTTCCAGAGATTTGTGAGCCTTTAACTCGGCTACTCTGGAGAGAACTGAACCTCCATTTAGCAACTCTTAAGAGACTTTCAGGCCCCCAACTGGCCACTCCTTACCACCTGGCAACCCTAAGTTTCCAACTGGTTATGTGAGAAATGATGTGAAATATGAAACTCTTCCACATAGGCACCCCAAACCTGATCAGAGACAAGCAGGTCGCCTACTTCGCTGTCAATAACCAGGTTTAAAGATGCGCGCACATACACTACTCAGGTTCACTGATCCCACAAAGTCTTGGGTATCGATCAGGAAGCTGTAACTCACCTGCTCATCCGCCTAGCTCATATGTGGATCGTCATTTAAGTAGGGCCTAAAGCATGTTCACCGTAACACCGCGCAGCCCTTTATATATAGGATGGTTCATTTTGCACAAGGCAATTAGCACTTAATACACAAAAGTCTCTCTCCTACATTTTAGCAGACCCACCACTTTTCCTCTCCTTCCCTATACTTTGAAACTCCCTTCTCATAAGAGTCTCATTCCGTGATTGTTCTCTAGCTATAACTCGAAGAAGAGGAGGAGGGAGGAGGGAGGAGGAGGAGGAAGAAGAAGAAGGAGGAGGACTGCACAGATCTGGAGGGGAAATTCGATCTTTGCGGTGGATAACATGAGAAGCGTGTTCAGCCGAAAATAAACAGACGAACACGATGTGAGAGCTACACTGTGTGCAGACGGCGATGAGGAACAATAATTTAACCAAGAGCAACCACAATCACGAAACTGAATACAACACGTGTAAGCTCGTTAGAGAGCAATGCCCTGTTGCTAACAGGCTGCTACTCCTGCACAGCTATATCCGACCGGGACCCTCCAAAAAGTTACTTTTGTAGATCTGAGCAGATCTCAAATGAGCCTCGCATGCCACTTTGATCACTTCATAACTACCCTACCGCTGGCTGGCCTTAATTCTTACAGCGCCTCGTGCTCTGAAACAATTACCGAATTGTTTGCACTTTATTTATCAAGCTTCGGAAGGGTAGACAGCCCGTTATTACCATGTTATGTGATCCCGGGAAACAGATTATCAGCTGGAGGGGCGAACAGCGGAGCCTGGGGCTAGGAAGAGAACACTACTATATTAAACGTGCCACTGTCCTCATCGAAAGCACACTTAAGCACCTGGCTGAGATATAAAGTGTCACACCGTGGTTAGAAAAGCCGCCAGTCCCCCATCGACGGCGGTTGTGTGCAGGTATACCCCAGGTGCCCACACCAGAGCTTCCACGAGCACCGGCAACTCCGGATCATAAAATATAAATTTGGTGTGTGGTTTGAAAAATAAAGGACACGCTCGGCACCGCTGGGGTTTCCCGATGAGGTTTCTGTTTTTCCGCCGCCAGCCTCTCACCCCGGCTTTGCCAATGCAGCCTCTCCCCGCTGCTCATTTCGACATGAAGTAATGGCGACACATTGGACGGCCCCAGCGGCGCCCGAGGGAGATGGCGACAGGAGGACGCGGCGCCGCCTGGGGTCCGAGGACGAGGTAAGAGAGCCCGCCCGAGGCGCATTTTAAACAAGCTGTCGGCATTGTGAAAAAATATAGTGCGCCCCGACTAATGAAGGAGACTGTGTAAGGCCGCAAGCAAAAGATCCAGTCCGGATGGGCCGTCCCAAAAGGAGACAGGGCGGTAACAAGGAGGGACTAAGAAGCCTCATTTACAATCAAAAGCCAGCGTTTAGCATGAACGATGACGCAAGCCAATCAAAAAGATGGGCGGGGCTTCCACTCCACTTCTAAAATCTCCTCTACTACAATATGCCTCACAGAGCGAGCAGCGCATGCGCGCTGCAACGCTAGGCGAGACTTAAAAAGCGCCCCGTTGGATACAGCCGTACCCTTCACCTCCAGTCATCAAAAAGGCGCTCTGCCCTGTAACTTCACAAGTGAGCCAACACACAAACCTATAAATGTAGGTGTTAATGTTATTGAGCCAAGGAAAAGTGAAGAAAATGAGTGTGGTATCAAAGAACAATGGTGGACAGCAAGGTATGAGACATCCTCTGTGCAAGAAAATATGGGGTAAAACAACGTCTATCCAACGCATTTTTGTGTATGGTATTGTAGTGTGTTGTAGGCTTATTATTAATGAATTAACATTTATAACAAACACAATACACACTTAATTGTTTTTGGCATTTGGTGGCTGCTGCGGGTGCATAATGCACTCACCTATTTTACTGCGATTGGAACTTGTGACCGGCAGATTGCAAGAGGATTTCTACAACAAACACGTTAACTAAATGTAAAACATCACCAGAACACAAACCAGATACCTGCAAGTTGGTTACACTCAGGGATCCTAAACAGGGGCATTCGTTTTTGCCAGTTTTTATGTTGATTCAAACCTCGGACTAGCAGTTTGGAAACTTCGGCTCTCTGGGATAGCTGCATACATTTCCGAAGCCATCTTATTTAGTATAAATATAACATAACATGTGCATTTGTAAAGCGCACGTTCACCCCCCAAAATGGGGCGCTGAATAACAGATGTTTACTGCTATACTCATTTTATCGACCTCAGAAAGGTTGAAAGGCTGAGTGGACCCGCCGGGAATTGAACCTGTGACCATAAGGTCGAACGCAGGCCCCAGCAGTGGATGCATTAGTCCACAAAGCCACCAGTGGATCTATCTGTGACTAATGAAGTAAAAGAGAACAGCAGTTGATACATGTACATTTTTGTGGCCGTATGTTGAGTGTTTTTTATTTTTCAGTTATGTTGTTTTGAAACTCTTACGCCGCATTGCTATATGGCAAAGACGCACTACATGAAGCAGGCCACAGAGCTGCCGCTGATGGAAATCCTGAGAGGCCACTGAAACGACAACCTCTGAGCCCCCCTTTTCCCTGTGGAAATTTCACTCACCATTCCCCTCTTCGCTCCTTAGTACCATCTTCGGTTCTGTTCAGCGGCGCTTCAATGCTTGTTCGGCCTTCTATGAGCGATGGCGGTTTACAGTTTGTACAACTGAGTTGGGGGAGGGTTCGCTGCCTGCTCAAGAGTGGTAAGTTACGCCTCGTTTCCACGTGGGGGAAGCGGGGCGCCGAACTGCTCAGGTGAGTGGTGGGCACAGCCTTCGTAGGTCCAGGTAGGGCACGGTGTTCGTGTTGTGGCTCACGCTGCAGGAAGCACCAAAGGCACACTCGATCACAAGACACACCGCTTCCCTGCTCAGCTCCAGCAACAAACCCGCCCACACCGCTGTACGCCAATCGTCGGCCCCTTGCCCGGACAGGCGTCACGGACGCACCGCACCCAAGAGGCAGCACACCCTTTTCCTGTCACACTGGCCCAGTCTTCTGTTTCTGCACTTTACGTGGAGCTTAACCCCTTCTCACCCATTGCCTGAGCTCTAAGTAATTGACAGCAAAGATGTGGCGAAAGTATTGCATAACCACCCCCACCACACAAATTCCACAGACAGGCTGAAAGCTCACACAACTTAGTGCCATAGTTCACTTATCCAATTTCTTTTATATGTCAGACGAGTAGCACATCCTTTCTTTGTTTCGCAGGTTTCAATGCTTAAACTAGTTGCATTCAATGTTAGTGAGGGTCACCAACATTAAAATACTTGTCCAACCTAAGGACTCCGGAGAAATGCATTGGACAAAACGAATGGCTGCTGGGATTACATTGTCATTTTTTTGGCTAATTAAATATTTAACTGTGAGCGGCTAGTCGGACCCTCCAATCTAGGGTCACTAGAGATCTAAGGTTGTTAGGTCTGATCTAGACCATGCATTAGCTGTCTAGTCAGTTTCATATAACAAGCATGAGCTGATCGCCAACCTTTTGGCTTTGTCAGTGCTTTTTTTTTTTGGTCACAGGTTTTGCAAAATATTGTTGGCCAGATGCAGAGCTCTCATTAGTCTAAAACAAATGTTAAAAAAGTGATTTTTGTTTTGGTTTTGAAAAGACCATATTATCATAGTAGCTCTGGGACCTAATGGAACTGCTTTGTGTGTGGATGAGCTACTTGTGAAAGGGAAGAATGTTGTTAACTCACAGTGAAGTCAACCAATTGGTAAGTGGACTGCCCCATTGCCCCATGCTGTACTGGGGGAAAGAAAAATTTGAATGATATAGTAACAGACCAATGGACAAAGAGGGCAGGCCGAGAGCCCAAAGTACTTTATACATACAATTTTGGTAAAATCACAAAGTATTGGCCAATGACCAATGTAACATAAATCATAAAAAAGAATCACATATATAGAGATATAGAACACCTTAGGGTTAGCTCTTCATCCACTAGTCTGTTCAACTGTAATTCCCATTTTGCTTTTGCCCAAGACCACCCATTTGCTTTTGCCCACCTCTATCCCCTCTTGTACAGCATTTTACCTAGTCACATGCACATCCGCCAAAAAAGTAGTTCACTTCAGTGCCAGGGTTGGTGTGCTAATGCTTTACTTTGACAATTTTATCACTATAAGATGTTTTTTCATTTTTTTCATTGATTATTGTGTTTAAACTAAGTCATCACATAGCACTAATTTAAAGGTGTATATGTAAGAGCCCCAATCAGGGTTAAGGTGCTTAAATTGCAGTGAGTTATCGAGTGGAAGTATATAATCTTTCCCTGTTATGG
The DNA here is from genome assembly GCA_963921515.1 of Calotriton arnoldi. Lineage (NCBI taxonomy): Eukaryota > Metazoa > Chordata > Amphibia > Caudata > Salamandridae > Calotriton > Calotriton arnoldi. The sequence continues at coordinate 3,102,095 of CAWUFW010000291.1, forward strand.
GTACAACTACAATATTAAGCAGTGCCTAAAAGATACAACTGTATATGTAAGTAACCTGCATCCATAGGGTAAAACAGGCACTGGATAGCCAGACCAGCACTGGCAAAGCCAATAGGTTTCGCCTATGCAAGAGCTACTGCCTTTGCCAATAGGTTTTAGCCATGTTGTAGTTCAGCGTGGCTGCTGTTCAGCATAGCTAAAAGTTCATGGGGTAAAGGAGAGTGGCGTGGAGTGGCGTAAAGTGGAGTGTCATGGATGGAGTAGAGTGTCATGGAGTGGAACGACGTAGAGTTGCATGGAGTAGAGTGGCATAGAGTGTCGTGGAGTAGTGTAGATGCCTTTGAATGGGGTTGAGTGCTGCAGAGTGGCGTAGAGCGGAGTAGATTGTCATAGAGTGGAGAACTGGAAGAGAGTGGAATGGTGTAGAGTGTTGTAGAGTAGAAGAGAGTGAAGTGGTATAGAGTGTCAGAGTGGAGTGGCGTAGAGTGGAGTAAAGTGGAATTGGATGGCATAGAGGGAGTTGCATAGAGCGTTGTAGAGTAGAGTGGAGTAGTATAGAGTTACACAGAGTGTTGTAGAGTGGAGTGACATAGTGGAGTAGAGTTTAATGGAGTAGATCATCATAGAGTGGAGTGTCAGAGTGGAGTAGAGTGGCCTAGAGTGAAGTGACGCAAAGTACAGTGGTGCAGAGTAGATTGGCATAGAGTGCAGTGGCGTAGAGTGTATTGGTTTTGAGTAAAGTGTTACTGAGTGCATTGGTGTAGATTGCATTGGTGTAGAGTGCATTGGCGTTGAGTGCAGGGGCATAGAGTAGATTGTTTCAGAGTAGAGTGAAGTGGTGTAGAGTGGAGTGGTTCAGGGTGGAGTGGTGGAGTGGTGCAGGATAGAGTGGTGTGGAGTAGAGTGGCACAGAGAGTAGTGTCGTACAGTAGAGTGTAGTTGTGCAGAATAGATTAGAGTGGCATGAAGTGATGCAGAGTGTTTTGGCGTAGGGTGCAGAAGAGTGGCGTAGAGTCGAGAGGTGCAGAATAGAATGCAGTGGTGCAGAGTAGAATAGAGTGATATAGAGTGCAGTGACGTAGAGGGGAATGGTGTTGCGTGGCATATTGTGCAGTGGTGCAGAGCAGAGTTGCGTTGACTTCAGTGCGGAGAGTACAGTTTTTCGGAAGAGTGTTGTAGAGTGCAGTGGCGTAGTGGATAAGAGTAGAGTGGGACAGAGTGCAGTGGCGTAGAGTGGAGTAGGGTAGAGTGCAGTGGCAGAGTGGTGGCGTGGAGTAGAGTGGTGTAGATTGTTTTATAGTAGAGTGAAGTGGCGTAGAGTGGAGTGGTGCAGGGTGGAGTGGTGCAGGGTACAGTGCAGTGGCATAGAGTAGTGGCGTACAGTGCAGTAGCATAGAGTGCAGTGTTTCAGAATAGAGTGGTGGAGTGATGTAGAGTAGCATAGAGTGCAGTGATGCAGAGTAAAATACAGTGACGTGATACTGAGTGGAGTGGCATGGAGTAGATTGTTTCAGAGTAGGGTGGAGTGGTGCACAATAGAGTACAGTAGCGTAGAGTAGCATAGTGTGCAGAATAGACTAGACTGGCGTAGAGTGAATTGGCAGAGAATGCACTACAGTAAAGTGGAGTGGTACAGAGTAGAGTGCAATGGCATAGAGTGTAGTGGCACAGAGTGCCGTGTTGCAGAGTGGAGTGGTGCAGAGTTCAGTGGCACATAGTAGAGTAGTGTGGGGTAGAATACATTGGCATAGAGTAGAGTGGTGTAGAGTAGAAAGGCATAAAGTGAAGTGACGTGGAGTGGTGCAGAGTAGAGTGCAGTGACAGTGTGGAGTGGAGTGGCGTTGTGTGGAGTGGTGCAGAGTAGAGTGGGGTGGGGAAAAGTGGAGTATGCATGGTGTGGCAGCACACTGCCATTACAGACAATACATCTTCAATTGAAATGACGATTACGTTTGCACAGACATACAGTTTTATTAACAAAAGTATACAGCACACAAACCATAATGTGTGGAAAAGTCATCACTCAGTGTATTGATTTGTTTTGATCGTATTAAAATATATGTTTCCACCACACTTCAGAATTACCAAAAAATGGGCATCATTTATGCTTTTCTAATTCTGATATATTCTGAAATATCTGCACAGTTCTTTTACAGACATTTACATTTTGTTGTGTGCTAGAAAAAAATTAACATTGTGCAGCCTTCCTCAAGCACCCCCCCACTAGCCAGCATGATTTTCACATAAATCCTCTCACTTTAAAGCCAAAGAAAAAAAAAGTACACACCTAGCTCCTTGGAAGAGAGAGCCTGCCATTTGACCTCTGTCTTTAAATGCACAGCAAATGTGACAACATAAAATCAAGATTTAAAGGCCTGTTTACAGAAATCCAGTATTGGTGGAAGAATACAGTAAATATGCGTTTGAGCAACGGAAGGTATTGACTCAAACTGGACAGCCTAACACAAATAGAGCCAGAAAGCAAGCAAATGTGAGTTACATACAACAAAGTCAATGGTAAGCAATGGGTAGAATGCCTTCCCAGGGTAGTTTTCCGAATGTTCCCAAGATGTCATTAGCAAACCAAACAGCTACACTGTCTGGTAGGCTTCGACCTAAAAATGAAGGAAACACTTCATGGGAAAAATAAATGGGCAGACAAATAAATGACTGGTTGTGTCCCAGGTTTCTCGTCAACTGTGCATTTCCTTCCAGAAGGTGGGGTCTTTTTCTGTGCTGGTGTGAAGTCATCTACTGTGATTCCAAACAGTGTTAGGGCAAGAAGTAGACCTTTTGAACTATCTTTAGATCTTGTGATGTGATGTGGATAGTATATCTAACCTATGAGCGCGTGCCCTTAGACTTGTGACATGACACACAGCCCATAGTGAGAAAGCCGGGATCCATGCTAGTTTCTATGAGGACTGTCACAGATAAGACCAGTCCAACCTTTTCTGTGTCCACCATAAGAGCGGCCAGTACAAGACATACAGTTTAGATAAGCAGATAGCAACTCGGAGATCAGTCCATTTTGGGACATAGCTCACCCCAAGAAAAAAAAATCGCTCCTGGCAAGTCAAAGTACAAAGTTTTTACCCTTTCACAAACATTTCTGAATGTATCTTTATGATTATATTGACTAATGAAATGGGACTTTGAAATGCAGGATACGAGATATTATTCTTTTTTTGCAAGAACTACTATTGTAGTTTCTTGTCCAGATAATGGCATGACCTCTGAATCTTTTGGAAACGTATAAGCATGAAATCCCACTTTGAAGGACTCCAACAATTACCCGGTAAACCTATTAGGCTTTGACGTTTTCCCGTTACTCTACTTATTTCTTCTACACTTTCCTCTTAAGCGATTTTATTATCCAGTAGAATAAGAAATCCTGGTCCCAACAATTAGTGCATTCTGAAAAAAAGCTATTCAGGAGTAGGAAGAGGGGATAATACAATCGGAAATATAGAACAATAAAAATATATCTGAATCTATTGAAATGAAACCCAATAGATCTGGCACTTGCTCCAAGCTGCCTACACAAGTTAAGCTTTCTTGGGTAATTTGAAAACTGAAGAGGATGCTTCTCGTGTCTATAAAGCATCATCTCCTTTCGATGAGACCATTTCAGGTATTTTACACGTACTTGGGCACACGTTTTCAGAAAAGCACAATAATCCCCAATGCATGTGGAAATATCTGTGCAAAACTAAAGAAGGAATCAAGGCAATTCTTGATATTCAGACATCTATGAACAAGCAACTTGAAGCTCTGGATGCTCAAACTGGAGGCATATGAGGAGCATTGTCCAAGCCTAGGCTGCCATCAATGACAGTTACATATCAGTGAAACTACATGAGGACCATACCAGACTAAACATTCTTCCTGTGCTTTTTTAGCACTATAGAATAATTCAGAGGAAGGGATATACTGAAGTTTCATAGCGGGGGTAGGACTCACCAATAGATGCTGCGCACCAAGCAAACACCAAAGTATGGATGACTTTCTGGGTTGAGGAAAGGAGGGGTGGGTTGGATACACAGGAGATGGTGAAGTAGTAAATACGTTTAATTGCCCAGTGCAGAATATCCAGCAGATGGGGTATTAAGTGTAACCACCTGGAATACCAACAGTCTCCTAAGAAGGAATAAAGATGCAATGTTGTGAAACGCTTGAATACATTTGGGATTTATTGTATTCTTATGCAATAAATGTGTATATCGAACAGGTGATAACTGCATAGTGGGGTCCTGCCAGTTAAAGCACATCATCCAAGGTACCGAGGCTGCCATGTAGGAGAACACAGGCCTTGAAAACGCCCACTCAACTGCTCCATCTACCTTCTTTGCCCACACATGCATGCACTTCTCATTGCTCTCTCCACTCCATAAGCCATCCTAGTCAGGTTGTTGTTTCCGATTTCCATCAAGGAAAGATTATTTACATGCCACACATTGACCTGTCAAAAATGGTTTGCGCAAGAGAGAGGAGCACAAAGATGCAAGACGATCACCTGAACAAAGAAGCAGCAATGATTGGACATCCTAATTCTCTGTGGTGCTCTATGGCCGAAGAAAACTGAAGCCCAGCTACATTCCCCAATTGCCCAGAGTCTACTGATATTATAGAATGTCTGCTATCACAATGGAAATAAGAGAGAATGACAATGTTATGGGGTTCATTGCCTAAAGACTGAAATGTGTCTAGAAAAAGTGAACTTTAACGCATTGGTTCACCTCACGATTTCAAATGCTGCACCAGTTCTGAGATACTGGTTGGGTTGACCCCGACTGACACTGTCTATGAATAGAAGCTTGTCCTGCGAGTCAAGTAGTGATGTTTACCTCAGACTACAAACAGGAGCGGTTCACACCAGCCAGAAGAAATACTGAACTGGAGGCTAGAAGCATGGCTGCTCTCCTATATAGTCTGGACCAGTCTCAAAGAATTGAGGAAAAGGCTTGCTGAGGTCTGTAGACAAAGCAAGCAAACAGCTGTGTATGTTGAGAACCTGCCTTTGATCAGCTTGAGAAATACAAGGAAATGCTACTTCCTTCAAATGCTACTATCAGAAATACTGCCTGACCAAATTGTTGTCTAGGATTGAAGACCTGTTGTTAAAGCCCAGCCTAAGCCTAGATGGGCATCACCTACAGCACAACATTTGTTGCCATCTGTTCATCTCATGCCCCCAGGAGTGAGAGAGAACCTTTTAAGTAACCTCTAGGCTGAACTGCTGTTGAGATTCGGTTTGCCCGAGGTCATCTTCTATCCGCTGCGTCTATTTCTCCCATCTGTGCTGACTGGCACATTGCAGACCTTCTATGCTCCCTGTGTGGCAACCAGGTGCCGCTTCACTCAGCTGCAAAGATCTCATTGGCCATCTGAAGCCGCACAACCTGCCTTGTTGTGTGCCATGCACGGTGCTCCCCAGGACCCAAGGTCAATGTGTGCCATAAGTGATCAGGACACTTCCTCACCAGCTGCACCCCGGCAGCAGTCATGCTGCACAATGGTCTCAGCAACCACCACTGAAACTTGTGCTTGAGTCCACATCCACCTGCTGCACATATCTGCGAGTGCAGGTGCACGCATCACTATAGAACACCAGAAGACTTTTCTAAACTGATAAAGCAGAACTTTGTCTCTTCCCCGCAGACTATGTACTACCTCAGTACCTTATGGTTGGAACACCTGCGTTAGTTCCCCATAGATGATACTACACATTGTGCCTCCTGCATCTCCAGATTGCCTGCATAATACTTGGTGATAGTTATTTACTGCAAATATATTCAGATTACATTTTATTACGTTTTTGAACCCATTAAAATGAATATAATGTTACATTTTAAAAATGTTTTAACAAAGCCTAGGCACATTTATCACACACCATTCACGTGTTCTCAGTTTCTACACATTAACACCTTTCAAGAGTAAGTCTTTACTCCTCTTCATCGTTAGCACTGAACAGTTAAACCCTAAAGAAAAGGCTCTCAATTCAAAGCAAAGGGAACCCTATTCACTTTTTGGGACCTCCGGTTATACACCCGGATCGAAAGATCTACAGAAATCAATACTAAATGACACAGACCAGACCATTGAAATGCGCTATTTTTGCTGCTGCTCAGTGAAGGAAGAGCCAATCCAACTGATTTTGAAAGAACACTATTAACAAAAAATAAAATTGCATTTCAGAAAACTGCTAAACATTAGCACAATTTACTAAATAATGCATCAAAAGAGTTTCAAAGAAATTAGAAAGTCATCGTATACAGAAATAAAATTGTGAGAAATACAATAATGCTTATAAAGCTGACAGACTTATAAAAAGAAGTGAGGGAATCCATTCGAAAGGAATATTGTGGTTCTAAAAACCATTTCAGGACGAAGTCTCCTCGACACTGTTGTCTAAGTGTGAGGTGCTGAAGCACTTGCCTACATGGTGAGACATGCTTCAACATGTACGGTGTGTAGTTGAAAGTGTGTATCTTTGTTTTTATCCTATCAGAGAAGTGTTATGTTGCAGGATGCAACATTTAGCAGTGTGATGGATGAAGAAGTGTGATAGAGAAATGCACAGATTATGATTTTCAGTTTCAATAAGCTGGCAGCTTTGAACAGCTCTGTAGGTCCCTTATTTTTTATGATTATAGTCCACTTAGCCAGTTACTGCAGTGATTTGTCCATTCTGAGATTTTTAGTTTAAATTTTATGGTGTTGAGGAGGCATTGGTTGGCGAGAGATACGGTTGTGAGATCTGCTGGGACACACATTGTTACTACCATCCTATATTGTGAGATGCCAAGAAGTGGTCATAGTATGTAGCAAGGTGGGAACCACTGTGCTGGTCTAAATTAGAGTCCTTCCTTGGCCAGCAGTATGTGGAAGATCTCTTCAGTTCCATGCTGCCTATTGAGTTAGTGATGGGTGGTTTATTAATGTGGACTGGTACAGTCCTGGGTGTTGGACATGACGATTAGGGGATAGTCACCATGAGGGAGTTGTTATACAGCAGTTCCGGGCACTTTATCCAGGTTGTAATGGATTCCTATGAAGTGGTATTGTTGCAAGGGATGAAAGATGCTGAAGATGCTCTAGGGATGCTGTGGATGCAACGGGGTCGATGGGAGTGTTCCTGCAGGGATTCCTCGGACCACGAAGATGGTGGGGGGGGTCCTGGTTGCAGGGTTGACATCCCACGAAGTCCTCTTCGGTCTGGCCAAAGTCCAGTCGTCATTGGCCTACTACTCGCCCATTGATGCGGTCATAGGCCAATCCTTCCTAGATTGATAACTTGCCTTTTGAGGGTCCCAGCAACTCTCCAACAGCACTCCCAGGCTCAAAGAACTCTGGTGAGGCTCTGTACGTCGGGTCTTGGTCCTCGATGCTGCACAGTGGCAGTGGTAGCGGTTTAAAGACTTTGGGCTACCAACTTGTCCCAGCAGGCATCTTCAGGTTTTGTGTCACTGTGCTGCGAACAGGAGGTCAGTGAGCTGGCCCTTGAAGTTCCCTTGGTTCCTTTCCACCTGATAACTTTCTGTTAAGTGTGACATCTGGCTATCCCAGGATACACCATTCTGCCCACTCCCAAGATAGCGAGACCCCTCTCTCAGTGTTCAGACCTCCCTAGCCCACCCCTGGGGTGTGACTACCTCAGGGCTACACACCCCTGGGGAAAACGGTTTGGCAACTGGTTTCCCCTCTAAGCTCCCCATGCCAGCATATCTGCCTAAACAATAGGGAAGCCCTCCTCCCTAGTGTGATACATCTGCCCTTCAAAGACTGCTACCTCTCTGAAGCCTATCTTTTGGGGCTAACACCTAAGCGGCTTTCTGCAGGAGGGAGATAACACCTCCTTGGCCTGAAATCTCTCAATGTGCTCCTTCCTGAGAGTTGTTGGCATGTCTCTCCGGGAGGGCAGAGAGCAGTCTTATGGAACAGGCTCCATGTGTGCCTTAGAAGGCACAGGAGTTCTAAAGGCAACAAAGTGGCAGCTTTGCTAAAGATACACGCTTGAAATACAAGTTGGGCTTAATGCAACAAGTTGTTTGATACCTTGGAGTGCCCACTTTGGTTGCACCGTTCAGGAGCTAGCACAGATGAGGGGTCTGCATGTAATCCTGTTCTTGCCAATTGAGCAACCAAGTCTTTCCACAGCAAAAACAGTGTTTTCGCATGTTCACTATCAGGACAGGTAAACAACATGTCCTGCCTGTGTCATATGTTGCACCCTGCCTTAGGACTTGGCAAAACTGCCAGAGAGGTGACTTATGCAGATGTAAAGGGGAAGTGGTGGCCTTGCCAATGCTTTCAATGGCAAAGTCGGACTAGCAGTGGCAGACTGCTCTACCAGTCTACAGTGGTGGTCTGGGGGACTTGTTTTACTTGGGAGATCTCCAGGATGGCACAACCAGTGCTGCAAGCCCTGGGGTACCCTTCTAAATTACAGGCCTTAGGTACCAGGGTACCATATACTAGGGACTTACATGTACATTTCCAACTGGGTACAGCCAATTCAACATACACTTTAGGGTGAAGGCACTGAGGTCTGGTTAGCGGACTTCAGTGCACTCTCAGAGTAGACAAGCATTGGCATAGCCAATAGGTCTCGCTTTTGGGACCTTATAAGTATTTAGTTATGCAGCACAATATCCTTGGTGCAACATCAACTGTTGCATGGCTAAACACTTATAAGGTCCCAAAGGCGAGACCTATTGGCTATGCCAATGCTTGTTTGTTTAACTTGGAGGTAACCCAGTGCCCTTTTACAACACATGTTTAAATGGGAAACTGCTTCACTCTAGCTAGAACCCTGCCAGGAGAGGCGCTTGAGCTGGACCATGTTGCCAGACATAGGGGGGTGCCCCCTTTCCCTGGACCATCGCCGCAAGGCCCAGGGGTCCCTGGCCTGCAGCGCTGGAATCTGGGTCATGTCTGCTGGGCCCAAGGGAGGAGGAGGATGGCCCATTTCCTGACCTTACAGCACTAGAGCCTGGTAAAAGTTGGAGGGGCCTCGTAGCGGGCAGCTGCACAGACTCCCAGTGCCTTGTGCCGGCCTTGGCAGCAAAAGCGAGCTCACTCGAGTTCGGATTCTGAAATGAGGTCGTTACCTTCGGGGGATTGGGGAGCGGCATGAGGCGTGTCGAGTGGTGTGCACTGAGTGTGGCTAGAGGACACAGGACTTTCCACTTCTCTCCCTCGCCACCTCCTCTCAGTAGAATGAATGCGCCCTTAACAGGTTCAGTCTCCAACAGCTTTCATAAGATGAGGTCGCGCGGTTGGGGAGGCCGGCGAGTGGTTTTTCACTTGAACCTCTCCTGATGCGTGCTCTGTGAACGACGTGGCGCGTGGAGGCCTATATTCACCATCCACGACTAACAACGCCCTCTGAAGCCTATTTCTGGAAAGACGTGCACATGCAAACGCACCCCAACTGTTAAGGTGGTCTTTAAAGTCTGCCCTAGAAGCTGTTCTGCATCCTTTCTTCAGGGGTTCCACCGAGGATATGGTGGGCAATAAAACGAGCCAGACACCCAAACATAGCACTGGAAACAAGTTCCTCAAATTCCTCCAGGAAAACACACACACTTTACTGAAAAAAAAATGTTACTCGTGTACTGTATGATACGCCACACCCCATGTGACTGACACCCCTGCGTCAACCCCACAAGAACTGCCACCCCAATCAAATCCCCTAGCAGAAAGCATCTAAAGTTCGGTGTGTCACTCTACTGTCAAACTGCATGAGGAAAACAAGCATTTGAAGGCACGCGCGGGGAGGAGGGGGGGCGACGCGAGTGGTGCGCGCGCCTCGCGCTGAAAGTTAATAAAAAAAATTAAAAAAATGAAGCTGATAGCCGCGCGGCCGTGAAAGTGACACGGCCGCGCGGCGCGAAAGTGAAAGGAAAATGAAGCTGACGAGGAGGGAGTGGGAGGAGGGTATTCACACGCTGTAGTGCACGTCGCGCGCGCTTGCGAGCAGCAGGCGTGACCACACGCTCGTGCACCATGGCCTTTTGCTTGCGCGTAACCGCAGGGAAAAGGCCACGACGCACGAGCGTGTGGTCAGCTTTTGAAACCCCCTTACATAAAGTCTTCGCCTAGCAGCGCTTGCGCGCTACTCGAGGCTCGACCTAAAAAACCAGCAGCATCAGTTGAAAAACGTGAGCTTGACTATACAAAAAGAGGCATTTCCTTACAAGGAGGAATACACAAAGCCCAACTGTCAACTACACCCAGTCATGTGACCCAGACAGAGAGAGGCTACAGGCACTAAATGGCTAAGGCAGGAAAATGGCAACTTTCTAACACTGGCAAATGTGGTTCACTTTAAGAGGAAAGTCTCCTCATTTCAGCAGTGCAGCAGCTGGGGGCGCAATTGTCGCCCTCTTGGCAATATCATTGATATGCTGTGTTGGGACGTTCGCAGCGCTGTTATGCACGCTTATTTGGCAGTCAAAGCAAATATTACACTACTTATTAAGGGAAGGTGTGCACTCGCTACCTTTACATTTGCATTGCAACTTTCTAAAAGAGCCATTTTCAAAATTGTAATTTAAAATTCGACTTTACTATAAGAGAGGATTTTTAATTACAATTCCAAAGACACCAAACATGAACTGGATGTAGTCTACTCCTTGCAAAAAGTTGTATAGCAAATCACTAAATATCAAACAGGGTCCCAATATGTGGATATGGACAATAGAAATTTCCCTGACTGACTGTTTGATTCTGTTGCATATATTTTTAGTGCTTCAGGAAAGGCAGAAAAAAGTAAAGTTGTTAAAGGTACATTATGTAACTTAAAAAAACACTCAGAATTTTACCCTGTTTTTGTCTGTATTAACTTCATATTAAAGTCTCAATCAGTTATTAAAATTGAATCTGATTATTCCACCATAATCTTGTAAATATTAATTCCTAACCTTTTCAGAACATCAACAGGGTGTGTCAAAGCATCAACATGTATATAGACATTTATCAAGATCATAGCTGTTGGCTTAGCATTTTTCATTTGCAGGTTTACTACACATGTTAAAACACTCGGGCTTTCTGTATTAATCGTATGTATGTCCTTGGAGACTTTTGCTGAAATAAGAGTTAACAACCCCACAGAATGTCGGCCACCACTTTATATATGCCCATATTCACCTAGTGAGGTAAAATTCGGAACATTTGGATGTTCTCACAACCAGGTTTCTTGAAATATTAGCATTTAATATTGTTCCATGATAACATCCAAAGAACATTCCCCATCCCTTTTTAATTTGTTCGTAGCTATACACATTACAACAGGTTATTTTAGGTTGCAAGCGTTCTCCTAATATTATGCTACATCGTTACAAAAGGGTAGGTGATGAATGTCGTCAAACTGTGATGAAACTACAAAATGAATGTACAACTTATTTGCATATGAAAATGTTACTTTCCTCTCAGCAATTTGCATGGCCAATTTGTGATTGGCAGTGGTTCTTTTTATTCTTCTTAGCATTAATAACAAATTGTTCTGCAGATTAATACTACCCATACAAGTCTACCTGAGCAGAAGACAACCCAGCATGGAACTTTAAGCCCTGGCCCACATTCCGGTCTCGTGGGAGAAAGGTTCCAAAGTCGGGGGGGGCGTAGCCGGACCGCGGACCAAGATGGCCGCGTAGATCCAAAGCTCTGCTTGATTCCCTGGACGATTTGGCCAATCCATCGGCCCCGGACACTGCAGCACGACAGAGTATTGCATTCGGCCCCCGACTGACTCCGGTCTCCGCCTCCCCCCGCCTTTCCTCCCCCCGCACTTCTGAGCCGCTGAGACACCGTGATGCGCATTGGGCCTAGTGCGCTCGGCGGAGCCGGGGACTCGAGTAGCTCCTTCGCTCGCTGACTCCGGAAGACGCGCCTACGAGCGCGATGAGAGGCGGCGAATTCTGACCCAGGAGGACTGCCTGTGGCTTCTTGACTGCCGCGACGGGGAGCCCAACGCGTCGCTGCTCGATTGGACGGCCGGGAGCTGAGAATTCTGCCTATGCGATACGCAGGTAGGCCCGCACGATACCCCCGGAGGCCCCGTGGAGACAGGGTCCACGGGTGGGCCTGGGGACCGGCCACTCGGCCAGATCGTAGCGGAGCCCCCTCTGTCCCTGGTTCCCGCTCCCGCCTCACAGATATGCTTTCCCACCTGTCCCAGAGGAACTGTGCTTACGGCAGTACGTTTGGTGCCCCCCGGCCTCCATATCATGGCTCACCTCAATGCATCGTTGCAGTGCGCCCTTTAGCAATGGCCAGCTGAATGTTGGGTGCAGGAGCAGCTACGGGGCGTCACAATTGAATTGGCTAGGTGCCTCCTTTTTTGCCAGCAGCGCTCCGGATCCAGGGGGTACCATTGCTGTGCGGACGCCCAGACCGGCTAGCCTTCCCCTTTATCTGCCACCGGACATCCAGCCGCCACCATCTTCGTGACCGTCCCACTGCTCTTTTCTGCTCTACCTCTCTCCCTTTACGGCCATGGGGAAAGTTGACCCGAAACAGCAGAAACTGCCTGTTAGACCTGGCATCCTTGGCGTGGGTCTCCCTTCCATTTTTTTCATAATGCCTCCTCTGTTGTCGATATGTTTTTGCTGGACTAGATGCTCATGGGCACTTTGCCACTGCTAATCAGTGCCAAAGTGCAAGTGCTCCCTATGATAAATTGTGTTGTGTATTAGTGACTCCATGATTGGATGATTGGTTTACTTGTCAGTCCCTAGTACAGTGCACTGAGTGTGCCCAGGGCTTGTAAATCCAGTGCTGCTGGTGGGCTTGCAGCACTGGTTGTGCCACCCACATGAGCAGCTTGTAAAGTGTGTCTCAGGCCTGCCATTGCAGAGCCTGTGTGCAGCCTAGGGCTGCCATGTCGACTTGGTAAGTACACCCACTTACCAGGCCCTAAACCTTCCCTTTACTGCATGTTGGTCACCCCTAAAGTAGGCCCTAGGGCAGGGTGCATTGTAAGTATAAGGTAGGACATGCCCTGGTGTGTGTGGCATGTCCTAATAGTGAATTACAGCCATTTTCGTTTTTCACTATTGCAAGGCTACCTGTTCTCCATAGGCCAGAATGGGCAGTTAGATTATTACATTTTATAATCCTAACTGACTCAGGGAACATGGTGGAAATTCGAGTTTAGTATGCCTGAACTCAGAATGATAAAATACATCTTTTAGTGAAGTTGGTTTTAACATTCTGTGTTTGAAAATACCACTTTTAGAAAGTAGGTATTTTCTTGTCTAACTATCCAAAGCCTGCCTCTGCTAGGTTGTGTATTCCTTGTCTGGTGTTTTTGAGTGACAGGGCTGGGGATTCCAGGAGACAGAATGAGTCAGCCCAGTGGTGAATAGAGAGATCTGCATCTAGATGGGTGGGAGGAGTTGCACCTGGGACCTGAATAGGACAGTGCCTGCCCCCCACAGTGCTGGCTCCACCCCTGTGGTGCGTCTGATGTCTCTGCCCTGCACAGTAAAAGAAGAGAAGGAATCATGTCAACAAAGTGCTCCAGGGCTGGGCTTTCCCTCCACAATGCTGGCTCCACCTCCTGTGGGGCGTCTGATGTTTCTGCCCTGCACTGTGAAAGGAAAGAAGGAGTCATGTAAACAGAGTGCTCCAGAACTGGTTTGGACTGGGCAAAGGCCCCTCTGCCCTCAGAGGACAAAGGATTTTGGGGTATAAATATTGGGACCCTGATCCCAAGAAATTAGATCACTTTTGGGAACAAGAAGAAACCTTTGCTGAGGAGCGGAACCAAGAAGAAACTGAGGAGAGACTATCCCTAAGCCTGAAGTGCTGCTTGGGGATTGGCCTGCAGTGGTTTGCCTGACTGCCAAAGAAAGGAGAAAGGAACTTTTGCTTTGCTGTGACTTTCATCAACTTGTGAAGGATCTCCAAGGGCTTGGAAGAGAGCTTGCCCCCTGATCGAAGTCCCAGGACCATTGGACTTCACCCCTTTGTGAATTGCTGCTGGAAACTCTGTTTCAGTGGCTACAGAGGTAGGGAGCTGTGACCGACTCTCCCGACCAGCTCGGTGTCCTGTTGGCACCGCATCGAGCAACGCCTGCATCTTGCAACGCACAGCCTTGGTCTCACCGACTCCGTCAACGAGCCGCTGCCTGCACCGTAACCTGTGAGCACCGCACCTTGCAACGCCTCGCTACACCGAATCCCTCTGGTCCGACCGACACGGTCACTGTTGCTGAGTTCGAGTCCTGTGACCGCACCGGAGTTGGGCACCGCCTCGCAAGCTTCACGACGCACCGCCCGACTCGCACCGCTGTCCGGACTGATCGGCGCCAGCTCCTGAATCCGGCTCCGTCGCCGCACCGCAACCTGCCAGCACCGCATCGAAGCACCGTCTCGCCCTGCAACGCACGGCCCTGGTCTCACCGACTCCGTCTCGACTACGTCAACGAGCCGCTGCCTGCACCGCATCGAGGGACAATGCGTCCTGCAACGCTTCCATTTTGCATCGCGACTGCTACGTACAGCCATCCGGCTCGCACGCTCGTGCCTGCCGCTTCAAGTAAAAGGTACTGTGACAGAGTCTGTCTACGCTGTGTTGGCCCGTCTCGACGCGGTCAGCTGGATTTGTTAGACTCGGTTTGTTCTTGACATCGCCGTAGCCGGAGGAGGCTACCGACTCGCACGGAACCTTGAATTAAGCCTTTTTGATCAGAACTAATCATCCTTGACAGTATTGTGGATTATTTTTGTCGTTTATGGTCTTGTGATAAATCTATATAAAGTATACCTATTTTTATAAATATAGAACCTGTGTGGTGTCCATTTGTAGTGTTGTCACTTGATTACTGTATGTGTTCACAAATGCTTTACACACTGCCTCTGAACTAAGCCTGTCTGCTCGTGCCAAGCTACCAAGAGGGTGAGCAGGGGTTATTTCAGGAGTGTACCTACTTTCCCTGACTAGACGCAAGGGTCCCTATTTGGACAAAGGTACCTACCTCTGCCAACTAGAGACCCCCAAATCTAACACTGCCGTTCGAGAAGACAGCGGGTGGCACTGATCCCACTGGTGGCACCATGGCAGAGGGGGGCGATTCTGTGTGCCCTCACCAAACATCTGGACTGGGTAATGATGCCCTGATGGCAGAACTACGGGCCGGATCCAAAGCGCTTGACACAAGGTTTGACGCCCTAGACAGGAGACTGGATACAATGGGGGCCAGAATAGATAAACATGACGCGCGCCTGGACACAGCTGAGGGCAGAATTTCGGATCTGGAAGACGGGTAGGCCCAGGCATCCAAACGCCTGGAAAGGATGGAAAAGGTGCTCAAAACCATTGCCATGAAGAATGAGGACTTGGAAGCCAGGGGGAGGCGCAATAACATACGAATTATGGGTATTCCGGAATCGACTAACACTGGGCAGCTTAATCGGTTTGTGGAGGGCCTCCAGTGTGACCTATTTGGCCGCGACTTTTTCACTCCTACCTTTGTCGTTGAGAGGGCACATCGGACCCTCGGTCCCTGCCCCAATCCTGGTTGTCAACCCCGTCCAATCATGGCACGTCTCCTGAACTTTAAAGACAGGGACACCGTGCTGTGCCTGGCCCGGGAGCGGGGGTCTCTGAATTGGCAAGGTTCCTCTATCTCGCTGTATCCTGACTTCACCGCAATGGTACAGGAGGCCCGTCGGAAGTTCGGTCCAGTCAAACTTGCTCTTCGGAAGGCTGGACTGCGGTACAGGATGCTCTACCCTGCACGCCTGAAGGTGGATGTAGATGGCAGATCTAGGGTCTTTGACGCCCCAGCCGAGGTGCAAGAGTTTCTCAGACACCAGTCGAACACTGCCCAGCTGCATAGATCGCCCACCCCTGACCGATCTCCTCGCTTGCCATACTCTGGCGCTAGCTCTGAACTGTTCTCCGCCAATTGATATCTCCGCCACATGTCAACGAGCTGATAAGTACTGATCCTTTTCTCTTGATTTGCTCCTCTCACTGACTTCTGTGGGTCCGCCTGGATTATGGTCTTTACGATCAGTTTCTATGAGACTCTTTTCAGACCCGGGATTTGGGTTGTAGCGTTGCCTCCCCCCTGTGCTTAGGCACCTCTTTTTTGGTTTATAAGGTTTGATTGTTGTAACGTTTATTCATGTATCTAATTGGGATTTGGGATTTCCCCTATGTAATGGGTATGGGGATGGGTGGGGGGTGGGGATGTTTTGGCTTAATGACCTTTCTTTCCTTACACAGACTATTTCCCAAATCTACTGTTATGTCTTATGATCCACTACGCAGAATTCTCAAGTATTTTATTAATGTCACGTAACACTCGCCGCACAGAGAATATCACCCTGCTGTCCTGGAATGTTCGGGGCTTAATGATAACCGCAAACGTAAGCAGGTACTTCATTATTTGCAGCGCCATCAGGTGGATGTCGCCTTTCTCCAGGAGACTCACCTTCCCCCACACTCCTCTCCGAACTTTGCCACCAGTTGGGGCCCCAACAACAGGTACTTTGCGGGTTATAGCACTTACTCAAGGCGGGTCTCAATCCTGGTGCATAAGCGTCTGCCGTTTAGAAAGGTGGCGGTGCACTCCGACTCGGCAGGCAGGTACATTTTGGTGAAAGGCTGGCTCCTTGGCCACACGATCCTCCTGGTAAACGTCTATGCGCCCAATATAGACAGCCCGGATTTTTTTTACTGAGCTCCACTCCCGCATTGATGCAATGGGAGCTGAGCACATTTGCTTGGGGGGTGACCTTAATATTCTCCTACACCCCCGGCTGGATAGTACTGTCACCTCATCGGATACAAAACCGAGGGCTAGAAGAACTCTTTCCACACTGATTGATACCCATCGGTTATCAGACGCTTGGCGTCATATGCACTCAGCTGCACCCGCATACACATACTACTCTGCCCCTCATAGCACCTGGACCCGTCTGGACTACTGGTTACTTTCCCCAAGCGTTGCTATTTGGTTGAGCTCAGTTGCCCACCTCCCACACACTCTCTCGGACCACGCTCCTGTGGTGCTTGGGCTACGGATCCCGGGGGCCGGGGACAGGTTGGGGGCAATGGCGGTTTCCTGAAATGGCCCTTCCAGACTCTGTCTTTGAGGAAGAGTTGCATGCAACTGTGGAGGAATACTTTGAACTCAATGTGAACACTGTAGAGTCCAAGGACATATTGTGGGAAGCATTTAAAGCTTATATTAGAGGGATATGCATTTCCAAAAGTGCCGGCATATTAGGGGGATATGCATTTCCAAAAGTGGCGGCATATTGAAAGATCTCCGCCGTACTCTGGCTGGGATTGAGACCAAACTAGCCGCCCTGGACGCAGTACATGAGGCCCCCCGCTCCAGCCCCGACCTTCGACTTAGAGCGACATTGTTGACGGAGTTTCAGGAGGCGGCAGAGAGGGAGGCTCACTTTCTGGGGAAGTACGCAATAGCCAGACGGTACGGGGAGGGTGAGCGCCCCGGACGCACACTGGCCAGACTGATCCACCTCCATCGCGGACCCTCATATATAACCAATCTGTGCGGCTCGCAAGGTGAACAGATCACTGACTGTGCGGGCATTACCAACAGGGTTTTTTCTTATTATCAGGACCTCTACAGAACCAGGGTTAATCCTGACCCGGCGGCCAGTAACGCCTATCTGGACGAGGTAGCCTTGGTCTGGCTGGAACAGGTACATAGAGACTTCCTAGCCGAACCCTTCACGATTGACCAAGTGACTCAAGCAATCGAAGATATGGACGGCTCAAAAGCACCCGGCCTAGATGGGTTTCCCGGTTGTTTCTATAAGGTCTTCAAAAAGACCTTAGCCCCGCACCTCATTGATTTGTTCCAGGAGGCCATTGAGCTGGGTGAATTACCCCCCACGCTCCATGAAGCGGTTGTCACACTCCTTCCCAAAGCCGGCAAAGACCCGTAGCAGTGCGAATCCTACAGGCCCCTCTCACTGTTGAATTTTGATTATAAAATCCTAGCGAAAATGCTTTCCAACAGGCTTTCCCTGATCATCGATAAGATGATATCACCCGCGAAGGCGGGTTTTATCCCACACCGGTCTACCGCATTGAATTTGCGTACTTTGTTCGCCACACTCCACGAATCAATCCTTCTCTCCCTGCTGCGGCGGTCCTATTGGACGCCGAAAAAGCATTTGACTCGCTGGAGTGGCCCTTTCTTAGAGCCACCCTGGTGCGGCTCGGCCTCCCACCTGGGTTTATCTCAGTGATTTCACTATTATATACACGCCCTACGGCTAGAATTCGGTTAATCAGCGCACACTCTCCCCCTTTCAAATTATCAAGAGGGACCAGACAGGGCTGTCCCCTCTCTCCACTCCTCTTTATAATTGCAATGGACCCGCTTGTCCGTCATCTCCTAGATAAGCACTCCCACAGGGGCATTCAATTTAATACTGGCCCTCTACTGCTCACACTTTATGCTGATGACGTTATTCTCTATGTGAGGAACCCAGACGACAACCTAGAGCTGATCCTTCGTGAATTTACCCGCTTTGGCGCCCTGTCGGGCTTACAAATTAACTGGGGTAAATCCGAGGTTTTTCCTCTGACAGAGGCCCAATGCAGTCACAGTTCGGAGTTCCCACTTAAGTGGTGTGACGACTCAGTCAAGTACCTGGGTATCCACATACATCTGGACCAATCACAAATCCTCCAACTCAACTATGGTCCTGCCATGGTGAAACTATCTGATAACATCGACCGCTGGTTGAAACTCCCCTTGTCAATGGCCGGCAGAATGGCTGTAATTAAAATGGTTGTTCTCCCGCAATTCTTATACCTATTTCAGAATATCCCTATTCCCTTGTACGGGAGCTTCTTTGCGACCCTTCGTTCACAGCTGCTGCGGCTGGTGTGGTCAACCCAGGGTTAGCTAGGACGTCCTGACTCTGCCCTTTGAGCGCGGGGGATTCGGCCCTCCTAACTTCCGCATTTACTATTTGATTGCGCAGTGCAGCTTCTCGCGTAACTGGTTTCACGCTGACGCTCGGATCCCATATCTTAGGCCTGAAGCAGACCTCGCCCTCCCCATCCCCCTGTCGGTCTTGCTACCAGTGGGGTTGCCCCGAGATCCACAAGATTTGCAAACACTATCCACAACCAGTTGGGCATGGAAACAACTGACCCAGGCAACGGGGGCGCCACTGCTTTATTCCCCATCCCTCCCATTAGCGGGGAACCTATGGATTCCCATCACCAAGGAGGCAGTAGTGCAACGCACCCTCTCTAAATTTATCTTGGGTACATTCGGGGATCTATTCCCGAAAAAATCATATCTTCTCTCGCTGGGAGGACACCCGTTTTACCGAAGCCACGTTCCTTGACCACTTTATTTTGCGCTGGCTATTGAGCGCACTGAGGTCCGCTGTCCCGATTTACCCAATAGAACCACCCGACTTTCCCCCATTGACACTCCTAATCAAGGATTCTAGTGGAGACCACTTAATGTCTACAATGTACAAAGCCACTATCGCACTTCTCCCGCCTAGGGATTTGAAACGGAGGCAGGCGTGGGATCGCGACCTGGGTCAGCCCCTCTCGGACGCGCAGTGGCGCCGAGCATGGTCCACTGTATGGATCCCTCTAGACCCCACACATGTCCCCGATGCAGGACTCCCATGGCTGATTTTACACACATGGCATGGACTTGCACCACAGTCGCTTTTTTGGGGGGAAAAGTGTTTGAAGCGTTATCTTGAATGCTAGATCAGCCCCTCCCTCCATCTCCCCTCATGGCCCTGCTAGGTTATGTCAGAGGTCTCCCCAAATCAAGTAGGCGTTTTTGCGCCCTTGCACTGCTTCTGGCTAAAAGGGAGGTCGCTATCTACTGGGGAAATAAACGCCCCCCTACGCTGAAGGGTTGGATGTACAGCATGACTTATTGCAACACTGACTCCGAAATGTACGCCCAGCTGCAACCTCCTATGTCCCGCCCCCTTGATATCTGTTGGCCCAAGCATCGGTGAGCTCGCAAACTGACCCGGAGCCTACTCCAGAGCTGTAATATTGTATTTGTTGTATTGACTCTGTCCTACATTGTATGTACTCAGGGAAAACGATGAAACGAACCGTTACGTTATGGTTGACATGTATAACTGTGGATCTATGATGTACTGACTGTCTTTGAAGGGAAAACTTTAAATAAAGGTTTAAGAAAAAAAAAAAGGTTCCAAAGTCTTATATATTGAATTCTCTATAAAGGGGTCGATGAGGTTTCTTTAGATAATTCTCTTCCAAACAGTGATTCCTCAAAGCCAACTAGTTTGAGATCAGATGAGTTTATATCTACATGTTCAGGAATTTGTTTACACAATGACATTTGGGTCCGGTTAGAGGGTTCAGTTTCTCAACCTCTTTGCATTTGTGACAGATAAAGTATAATTCAGGGTCAGTATATGGCCTTTGCACTTTCAGTGTTGACTGGGTAAAAGTCTTGTTTTCATCTTCATTTATATATGCTGTCATGAGCAACCCTTAAGGGATTTTACACCCAAGGTTTCATTCTGGCTTATGCCTTCGGTTTTGTGTCTGGCTTGTATTTACCTGTTGCTTTGCTTCTTTTTGATGATGAAACAACCAAGCAAGGTTTTATCTGTGGCAGAGGTTTAGGAACTTTCTTTGTGTTGTTTTACTATTTATGGAAATGCTATCATCATGAGGTAAATATTGAATCTTCTTCTCATCCTTTCCAATGATTTTTTTTATTTCTGCAGATTTTTCAGAGAAGAGTGTTTTAAAAGGAGGTACATCTTATCCATAACTGAATATCTTCTTTTGACTAACACAGGCTGGTGACAAATGAAGACCAATGGAGAAGGGTCCTTCAAAAATACATGTTTTGTGCTGGCGTTGAGCATTTTTTCTCTCACTTGCATTTCCTCTGTCATTTCCCCTATATTTACCAAATGTTCTTCACTCTTCAAGGAGGAAACCACATGTCTAACCGGAGAGAGAAGGCAGGTGTTTACTTTATGTAACTCTTGAGAAAACATCCGTTAGTAGCTCAAAATTAATTTGTAGGTTTTTGTTTACTACCACTAAAGCTTTCAAGGTACCTTGGGGGATCCCTTGCATTAAGGGAACTACACTGAGTAGAGATGAAGTTGATATGGCAAAATTCATACTGGAGTTTATCCCCGATTGAGCAGTGTCCATCATATAGTTAATTTCTTGTTGCCCTTGCAAGCCAGTCTGTGGTTGACCTACTCCAATACCAGATCTGGACATTGCCTACATTTGGTCATCCAACAAATCAGCAATACGCGATGGACCGTTTAAGAAAGGTGATGATAAAAAGTGAGAGACATTTTTTAAGGGTGATAAGGGGGACATATTTTTGCTGCTTACACTAGCACCAGTTCTCTCACCATGTTCAGTATCCAATTCCAACAACTTTATCAATCGCAGCTCTAGGTGTCAGCTTTTACTATTTCTCTGGGCCTGGTTGGGAGAGATTTCAGAGTGTGTTATAACACAATTTCATATAGACTTACCAAAAGAGAGGGACTAGAGACACTTTCCATGGGGAACTGAAAATAAATTTTTGGGCACCAGCATTGGAAATCGTCAAGTACATGCTGGAATCCATGTGTGATTTCAGGTGTAAAGGTTGCCAAATATGTATCAATGATCTCTGTACAGACAACCTTGGAAATTAAGGCACAGCATATACATCCAGCACAGCAAGAAACACTATATGAGCTAGAGAACAAAATAGGGAGACTGTCAATGGCTTAATAAACATAAAGCAGGCAATAGGTGGTTCGAGGAGTGTTGGATAAGAAGGTGGAAAGGAGAACTGACAATGCATAAGTCTCTGAAGAATTGTCTGGCTAACATCAAGCGGAATAAGTCTACAGGATAGATACCAATCATTCTTCAATGGAAAATTTAGTGAGGGACTTACCAATACCACAACTGGCAAATAGCAGATGTGAAAGCCTTAGAGGCAGACATTCCTACAGAAAAATCCAGGAGACATTAGCTCAACTAAAGAGTGGGAAAACAACTTGCCCGAATGGGTTAATAACAGAATTCTAAAATATTTGTCAGTAAACTAACAGAACCCCTGAGATGCAAGTATGAAATGGCAAGGCAAAAGCAAATCTTTTGCCCAGACATACAAGAAGTTATAGTGGTCATGATCCTCAAACCTGGTAAGCAACCTAATGAGTGCTCTTATAGGCCTATCTCTTTGTTAAATGTGGAAAATAAAATATTCGCAAATCTCCTTGCAAATAGATTATATAGAGTAGTGGGAAACTTGACTAGTCAGGCTTCATGTCGACGAGATCAACGAGACCTAACCTTAGATGACTGCACAACATAACAGAAAAGGCACACAGAGTGAGGAACTAGCAGTGGTCCTTTCACTGGACACAGAACACTCCATTTACTCTTTTGAATGGCCTTTTCTATTCAAGACATGCCAGAAAATCAGGCTTGGGGCAAAATTCCTAGAACTGGCAAGGGTCAGGATTAATAAGACGCTGTACAGGCTGCTTCTGCTGGAGAGGCGCAAAAGAAAGGCGAGGTTGCACCCTCCAACCAACCCTGTGTGTGTTGGTAAAAGAACCCCTGGCTTGCTGGATAAAGGTTGGACCCATTAGTAAGCGGGCTTGGATTGATGGAGCACTAACATATCGTTGTATGCAGATAACCTACTGGACCAAGAAATGTCACTAGACAGACACTTGCAACTCTTCAGAATATATGACCAATAATCAGGGTTTAAAGTGAACTGGGGAAAATCTATCATCTATGAGTTGGCTGAGGAGTCCAACTTTAGGACGTCACAATGCCCACTACAAACCAGGAATGGACTTTAGAAATCTAAATCACTAAATAGAGGAAACTATTTATAGGTTTAAACTTAACAATGGTTATTGCAAAATTTAGACAGGTTGTGGAACTTTGGAGAAAATGGCCCCTATCACTGCTGGGCTGAACAGTCATGTTTAAAATGAGCACACTATCTACATTTTGATATGTGCTGCAAAACAGGCCATTTTGGGTCCCAAAGACCTTATTTTGACAAATAGATGTGATAATGCCTACCCTACTGTGGGATGGAGGGACGCCGAGACATTTTTTAAAGACACTAAAGAGAGACGTGTATTAAAGTGGGATAGCATTACCCGATCTGAGAAAATATAATTGGGTCTCCCAACTACTGATAATCAATGACTGGGTGTTTACAGTGCAGGAAGAGCCCTCAGTTAAACGTGAAAGGAACACAATTGGCCCACGAGGAGAAGTGGCCCATATATATGATACCAAAATACCCCGCAACTACCAGGACCTACACAGCTAGTTACTAAAGCGTGACATACTGTCAGAGCAAATATAGCATGTAAGGAAGGTTAGCACTGAACACACCACTTTGGGACCATTCTATGCTCAAGGAAGTAACAGCCCTTGAATGTTTTAAAAAATGGAATATAGTAGACATCACAAAGATAGGACATGTGTAGTCACTGGATATATTAAAACACTTGAAGAATTGCAGATTGTATTTGAACTCTCAAATATCTAAAAATACAAATACATACATCTTAAGCTTGTACTAGCAGGGTGAGGGGAAAGAAATGAGGTGCATAGAAGCTAGAGCCCCTATAGAACAGTAAGTACTAACCCATCAGATACAAAAAAGGCAATATCCCAAATATACATGACACTCATTAATGATACCCCTAACCACAGGTGGGAGAAAGACATAGGGTAAATTGGTGACAGACTGGGATGAGGCAAGGGAACACCACAGAAATGTAGCAATAAGATCTAAACTCCGATTGGTATAGCTAAAGAAAGATAATACCTAGAGTATACTATATGAGAAAACAAATGAATATCTTTGGTGGGGAACCAGATGACAAATGCCAAAGAAACTGTGTTCAACACGGTGCTTTCTACCATATTATCTGGCAGTGTCCCAAAGTTATTCAATACTGGAAAAAGGTCACAAATGTATGGGTGAAAAAAGGAATCTGACTTGGAATGCCCCTCAAAAACAGCGTTGCTGGGAACATGGAGTAACGCTGCACTACCGAAATACCAAAATATTTTTTAAGATATGGGACTAATGGTGGCCAGAAGGGATACAAGTAGAACCATGATCCAACTATACAAGAATGGAAGAACAATATGGACTGGTGCATGGCAGCTGAAAGATGTGTATAAGAGTAGAGGTAATCCAGAGAAGTTTGAAAAAAGGTGGGGAAACAAAGTCAGCACATGGAATGGATTGGTTAAGGGAATGAGTGCTGACACTGGCATATG
The DNA here is from genome assembly GCA_963921515.1 of Calotriton arnoldi. Taxonomy (NCBI): domain Eukaryota; kingdom Metazoa; phylum Chordata; class Amphibia; order Caudata; family Salamandridae; genus Calotriton; species Calotriton arnoldi. The sequence continues at coordinate 3,126,411 of CAWUFW010000291.1, forward strand.
AATATGTAGAACAAAAAGGTCCCAAGACACTTGCAACGTTGTTTCTCCAGCTGGGTATAAGGAATTTATATGCTTTAAATCTGGCAGTATGCATATTTGGTTTGATAGCGGAAATTGAAACTGCATCAAACATTAATCGATAGTACTGCTTTTTATAATTACAAGTATGTAATGAAAAGCATTAAAATGTTGCTTACAAAAAGTATATCTGTGAAAAAATCAATGATATATTGAAATACATGTTCAAAACTTAGCTATAATTTGGGTTTGTGCAAAAAAACTTGCGTACCTTATGTTACACCGTTACCAATACAAGTTTGGTTATTGCCCAGCTAAAATTTAAAAGCAGAAACGGGCATTACATAGTATATTTTTGAAACCCGCTTCATGGGCTATCTGGAAGACAGAGTAAAGAAATGTATACTTACTCTAATGAATGTATATTAGGACGTTCAAATGTAGCTTCATTAAAACTAATTTACAGTTACCCCACTTGTACATGTGAACCTTCAAAAGTACAACTGCACCTGAGAATGTAGTTTTAGTCCAATGAATGCACATTCATGGAAATAAATGCACCTTTGTACAGGACCCGGACAAGATTGCGTTTCAAGGCGTCAATTTAATATATATGAAGGAAATGGACCATAAAACCAGCCACGTTTACTCGGGAAATATACAGCGCAACCACTCGAATGGGCAAATATGGAGCGAATACACATTCAGAAAGGACAGCTTTGTATTGTGCCCTAAATAATTCTGCTTTCGGAGTACAGTTATTCACTTAACAAAATGTTTTCAGTAGATTTAGACTAAAATATTTACAGCAGTTAGCTCAAAAGCAACTACATACATCATTTAACTTGCATTTGAAAAACATCAGTCCTATTAAAACTTGCTATCTAATAATGAATAATAGCTAATACTCCACAGTGTACGACATAACATTAAGCATTAGACAATGTGACTAATGGGTTCTGAATAGACCTATGATTTACTTTAAAAGCAGGGATGTAGCTTCAGGCGGGGTGTTTGGGGTGTGATACCCCCTCAAATAAATGCATTCTTGCCTTCCTAGTTGGTTTCTGTGGCCCCCCCAAGTCGAATCTGCTATTCTTGTGACGGTTCTCCTCATGAGCAAATAATTAAATACAAAACAGTGACCTTTAAAGTAAATGAGAGAGACAGAAATACCTATCTGGTGGCTGCATTCCTAAATGTGAAACCAGATAACTTGGAGTCTATATCAGCTTCCCTGCTTGCCCAAATTGTGTGATCCTAGGAAAACATTTTACTTCACAGATCCTCCTTATTCTGAATCTACATTAACACATATGAGCGCACTTTTAAATACTTGAGTGCGCTTTACAACTACCTCTTATGTTTGATTCAATAGTCCATAATAAGAATCTAGGCCACAGCAGGGTTTACAAGACAACTGACTTGCCTCTTTGTCAAGGGAGTAGCAGAAAATTAAAATACCTCCCACTGTGAACCAAAGCTCTTATAGCACCAAGCAAACAAAGCAAGTCATCACGATCCTCCCGAGAAGAGCTCTCTTACCTCTTCCGTCCAAGCATCTATCCATTCATTCTTCCATCCACCTGCTGATATCCACAATTCGATCTTTATATTCTGTCATCCATTCAATCTTTCACCTATCATTCAGTCTTTCACCATTCCGCCCTTCCACCCATCCATATCCAAACCTAGGCATCCATCTCCAAGCCTATACATCCATTTATCTATCCATCCGCCCTTTCACTCATCCCTCTCTCCATCCACCTATTCAATCATCAATCCATCCTTTGTCATCCATCCATCCATCCTTGCACTCCATCCATCTGTCCTCCTTCTCACTCATCCATCCTTTCACTCAGCGATCCAATCATCCATCCTTTCAGTCATCCTTCCACCCAAATACTCATCTATCCTTTTACTTTTTCACTCATCCATTCATCCACACACCCATCCAGGCTTTCACTCATCCGTTATCCATCCACCCTCCCTTGCACTCATCCATCCACTCCCCTTTTAATCCATCCACCCGCCCTTTCACTCATCCATTCTTTCACTCATCCACCCTCCCTTACATTCATCCATCAACCCTTTCATCCATCCATTTTCACTCATCCGCCTATCCTTTTGCTCATCCATCCACTCTTTCGCTCATCCGTCCACCCTTTCCCTCCATCCATCCATCTGTACATCCTCCCTTTCACTCATCCCATCCATCCATCCACCCCCTTTCACTCAGCCATCCATCCTTTCACTCACTCATCCATCCATCCAACCTTTTACTCATCCATCCACCCTTTCACTCATTCATCCATCCATCCATTCACACTTTCCCTAATGCATCCATTATTTCACTCATCCAACCTTTTATCCATCCTTTAAGTCATTCATCTACCCATTGACCATCCTTTAACTCAACCCATCCACCCTTTCACTCACACATTCATCCTTTCACTCACTCACTCCCTCTGGTCTGCCAAGTTGCAGACAGAAGAGGCTCATCAAGAACTTCAGCCTGCTGTAGCTTATAAATTTGGAGGTTCACTGCGTCTCAGCATCCATCCTTTCACCCATCCATCCATCCATCCATCCTTCCTTTTGCACATCCATTGATCCACTCTTTCAATCTGTCCATCTATTCATCATTTCACTCCATCCATCCATCCAGCCATCCTCTCATCATCCATCCACCCTTTCATTCATACATTCATCCACACTTTTATCCATCCACCCCTTTTCACTCATCCATTCATTCTCTCGCTCATCCATCCTTACATCCATCTTTTCACTCTTTCATCCATCCATCCATCCAGCATTCCACTCACCCATCCACACTTTCACTCACACACCTGTCCATCAGTCCTTCCACTTACTCAAGCAACCAACCAGTAAGCCACCCTTTCAGGTTAATTAGAGCCTTTTTTCAGCGAAACTGAAGACAGAAGAGGCCCATCACGAAGCCCAACCCGGCTTTAGCTAAAGCGGGGGTTCACAACACCCCTGCTCTTAGTCCACTAATGGCATTATCGTTAAAGGGTGGTGGGAGGGGTGGGGTGGGGTTGAATCATGAATATTTCTAAAAGGTATCACTTCAATGTAATGTCTGCCTATGCAGTGATGTAATCACTAAGGTGAAACGCTTCTGCTTGTTAAAGAAATACACTTTTTTTTTTAATTTGAGGAGATTGCCAAAGGTTTTTACGGCTCAGCTTGTGCATCGACTCTTTGAGCCAAGCCAGACTCTTCCCTCGTCCCTGGCTCACCTCGCCCTATTAATCTGCCTGTAAATCCTCCTCTATTTGCAACTCAGGCTTAGTGCATAATACTGCAAATCAGTACCTCTTCAGCAGGGCAACAGTCCATGCCGAACCTTTTTAGGTCGAGACTAGCGCAGCGCGCATTCGCTGCTCTATGGGGAGGCCTCTTGGAATCACTTCAGACTTTCTCAAAACTCGCCCGTGTGGTTTTTTTAACGTCCACACATTCTATTGGCCTTTGCGTGTGGCTTTCAAAAATGAAAGCACGCAATTGGCCAAAGGCAGGTGCATGTCCCGCCTTTTATCTAAAGGTTGACTCCCATGGCCTTTGGGTCTCGGGAGCGAGCGCGGCGCGCATTCCTCCCTTGTTGTTGTGGGTTACTAATTAACACAGCGCGGTCGCTTTCACTTTCGCGGCCGCGCTTGTTACTTTAGGAAGGGCTGCCTCCATCCAGCACTGGTGGGACACAGCATGCCATGCCGCTTTCACTTTGAGAGTGTGCCGTTCTGCCTCCGACAGCGGTTTATCCGTCGCCTGAAGCGGCGGCCATACTAATGCCAGTCAAATGTCATTTTACTTTTAGTTTAGTGAATGTCTTCCCGGCTCTATCTTATTCTCACAACAATGACTGGACACTGAACTTAACTCAAGAACCTGACTAGATTATTATACCGCACTGAGGGTGGGCTGTAATTACACTGAGTATCAGGTACATTAAAGTCCACATTCCCCCCTCCGTGACCTCCTTGCCCCTGGCACCGGCTGCCCTTCATGGCCCCCCCTGACACCGCCCCAGCGTCGAGTCCGCCGCCTGCCAACAGCTCCAGACGCGCAGAGCCGCCCCCGCCGGCCGCTGATCGATGCCGCCGCCCTTCATGTGAGCGGCGCCCAGGGAGCCGGGCTTCCTGGAAAACCGACAGCGGAGAGTCAATGTGTGCGGCACAGGGCACTTACAGGCGGGGGAGGAGGGGCTGCACAAACACGGCCTGTTCTCCGCTGCACTGCGTGCTCCTGACCTGCCTTCTTCCGGCAATGCCTGCCCTTCCTGTCTGCCATCTGCAGACAGAATCTGCCCTCCGCCGGCAATACCTGACCCCTGCCCTCTGCAAACTCTGCCTACTGTCCGCCTGCCCTTGCAGTCTCGGCCTGTCTGCCCTCTGCAATGGCTACTTGCTCTCTGCCAGCGATGCCCGCTCTCTGGCTGACCACCCACCCTCCTCCATCTGATTAGTCTCTGCAGACACAAACTGCCCTCTGCAGGCACTGCCTGCTATCTACCTGCCCTACCTGCCTGCCTTCTGTCAGCCCTGTCCTCTCTCTGTCTGCACTGTTGCTATCTGCAGACACCATCTGTCATCTGCCCTCCCTGCCTGCCCTCTGCAAACGCTACCTGCCCGCCCTCCTCTACCATCTCTACTCTACATACACCATGGGCCTTCGCCGGCAATGTCTGACCCCGACATGCCCGCTGCAGACACTGCCTGTCCTCCCTGTCTGTCCTCTGCAAACGCCACCTGCCCTCTGCAGGCACTACCTGCTATCTGCCTGCCTGCCCTGGCTGTATCAGTCTGTCTGTACTCTGCAAGCAATACTTGCTCTCTACCAGCGCTGCCCGCTCTCTGCCCGCCCAACCTTCACTCCCCAAACACCATCTGCCCTCGGCCGGCAATGCCTGACCCAACCTGCCTTTTGCAAGCACTGCTTGCTTTCTGCCTGACCTCAATGTCTGCTCTCTGCAAACGCTACCTGCGCTCTGCCAGCGCTGCCTGCCTGCCCTCCCTCCTTCCACCTCCCTGCAATCAGCATGTGCCGTCCCCCAGCAATGCCTAACCCCGTCTGTCCAGCCAGTGCCGGATTAAACCCTGTAGAGGCCCCAAGATTATGACGGCGAATCTCCCATTGACTGAGAGAATTCGGTTTATATTTATTTCTGAGTTTGAATGTGTGTTTTGTCATATCTAACGTGCGCTAAACTATAAAGGAAGGGGAAATTAACCAGCGATTTTCAGACCCTTTGTAATATTCAATAACTATCTGGACCATGGTGTGAGTATATTAATGCGTAGTGGTTCTCTGTTCCCTTGCTCGGTCTCCTTAGTGTAAAGGCTGTTATGGTTCCAGTGGGCGCCATGTTGCGAGGTTGTTTACGCACCAAAATAGCATTTCCTTTACTTGTGTGAGTATGTACTACATCTAGACACGCACCTTCTGTCGAATTTTGACGTTTCGTAGAACTACAGCTAGCAACAACCTACCATAACTATTGTTTTATAGCAAGTTTTATGTATTTTTTGTTAATACAGATGATTTTATTTCGGTGCTAGATTCACAACTCGCAGGGAACGCTACCTTATTTACCAACGAACATTTTTTGATGCTTTATTCGTTTAAAAACAACTGCCAAGGCTCACCAACGAAAGACTAAGGATAATTTCGTATTGAATCTTACAATCCAAACCATGTTCGATTTGTTTAGTGTTCTTGTTAGCATTCGGTTTTTTATTCCGAACATTAAATGCAATACATTCCAACTCTCGTTTTGGACTTTATCCAAGTAGCAATACAGGAGTGTTAATTGGAAAGCATTTAACTAAAGAAATGTTTTTGACATTTATTGTGGGTAGTTGGGTATGTTTCAAATGAAAAAGGAGATTTGCACCCTGCCAACAAACCAGGACTTTAAATTGAGGCATTTGTTATTTTATTCACTGTGCATTTGTGTGTCAAGAACCTCGAGCGTCTGCACTACAGTCAGGTCCAACTTTCAACTCTTCCTGCCTTTATAATAAAATGCCAGCTGATGACAATGGGCACGATTTGACATTGCAAAGTCATCTAAAGATGTAGTTGGGGCAAGCATGTATCCACTATGTAGTGGTGTAACATTAGACCCCACAGAACCCCTGGTGCAGGGGCAAGCTTCTTAGCACTTGCCTTGTAATCTCTTATAAGGTCCCAAAGGCGAGACCTATTGGCTATGCCAATGCTTGTTTTTCCTGTATGGGGTTGCCAGTGAAAGCCTGAAGGCCCTGAACAGGAAATAAAATACATAAATTACCCCCCACACACTGGGATAAAACTCCAAGCATGTCTGGGCCACTGATCTTATTTGTCCACAGAAAAATCCCGCTTTAAAAGTTTATTGAAGAAAAAAAAGTGGAGAAAAAAAAGAAAAGGAAAGGAAAAGCTTTGCAGGCGGATGCATCAAACACTGTGCCTGCTCAGCAAAGGATCAATGCTTTCAGTGTACTTAGCAGTGGCAGCTCCACTACAGGCAGATCCCCGCCAGGCAGGGAGGGAGGGAATGATCTTTGAATCTGGCAGGAGGCCCTCCGCCAGGACAGCAGAGGCAATGGCCTCCAGTTGCCTCGTGATCTAGCGGGCAGCCCGCCTGTCTCTAAGTGATGCTGCGAGTTTTTCTTCATTTAGCAAATATATATTCATTTGTGCTACATGTAAAAGTTGCAACTGGAGATTTTGACGATTTGCAGCACCCTTCCTATCAGTAAATCAGTCATATTAATGTAAGCAATCTGAAATGAATGCAACCCGGACATGCCACAGATGTGCACAAACCTGCGTCCTGCATGCTATAAGCAGATCTGTACAGAAGGTACACTTCTGACACCCATACTTACATATGTGCACATGCTTGGAGGTGAAACATCAGCTCAGCATGCTTTAGTAAGCCCAATGTCAGGATGTAGCATTTTTAGTTTCTTTTACTTGTCAACTCAATTTCATATGCAACCCCATGTTAATAATGGTCTTCCTACACTAAAGGGATCAAACAAACCACTGCAAATCTCCGGGGCCTCGGAAACCAGGGGGCAACCTCGCAGTTCATTTTACAAGTACTGATGGCTCTTGAACCTTAGGTACCAGATGTTGCAGGGAAGTCACTGAATGCTAACAGCATCATTTAGGAGGTAGGAAGGCAGCACTCTTCAAAGAGGTGTGGAGTAGAATGCTCAGATACAATTAACACACAAATGGTGCACACGTAATATCAGATTCAGGCAATGATATAGCTTTTTTTTTTAAGTGTACGACTTTAGTCAAATGTAAAGGTTCCATAGCATAGCATCAATGTTTCACTAAGCACACAGTAAGTTATATTCAGCACTTCGATGCAGACAATATAACTCTCTAGGGCGAATAAGGGTTATTATCCTCCTTCTCAGGGTTTGACTTGCAGGGGCTACCAAGGACAAACAGTCAAGGGTTACTTGTGGAGCTATGGTGGGGTGGAACTTCAGAAACAAATAACAGGGAGTCGGTGTTATTTCTTTTAGGTTCAAGATTTTTATTCTTATTAAGATAAACTGCATAGGTCTCATAAACGTAGAAGTATTGGCTTTGTCAATATTTTTTTGCCATGTTGTACAGCAGCGCAACAACACCGTTAACGGAGGTAAGAAGATGGACAAAGGAGTGTTGGAGGGCGGGGCTGATATGAAGGACAAGGACAACAAAGGCAGGGAGGGAGGTGCTGGGGGCAAGCAGACAGCAGAGGTTCAGGGGGTGAGGGGGAACATGGATGGGGAGAAGTACACAAGGGAGACAGCTGAAAGTTCACACTCCCATAGTGCCTAAAGACAAAAGTACCCCTTAAAAATGAGCAGGCGAAGGGCAAAATTAAAATCATGCTCTAGGGATGGGACAAACAGGAGGGAAGCCTAAGGCAGCAGATCAAAAAGAAGCAAGCCAATGAGAGTGACAATGAAGCCAGCCAATGGTAAGCAATGGGCAGTCCCATAGCCCACTGTTAGAAAACGAAAGGTCTCCCAAGAGTCAGCGCATGCGCTGTGTTAGGAAGGCCTAATGAATTCTTAAGTTTAGAGTTGTTATTTTGTCACACTACAATATGTCTACAATAAGGACTTAAGCACTCTGGGTAATTAACAGTTGAACGCGGGAAAACAGCAGGAATGTTTTCTTAGTGATGTGCCTGATATATGCACACAGGGCAGAGTGCTCAGCACATTCTTACTAAGTTTGCACGGACTTGCTGGTGTACCAGTGTCTGTATGCAGCACCATGGTTCGCGGCTGAAACTGGGTCGAGGATCTCCATTCAAGCATATCGTGGGAGGTAGCTGCAGTGGGTGTAATCACATGGGTGGAACACAAAGGATGACAGGCGCAGGAACGCAGGTCACTTCAGCGACACTGGAGTGACGTGCACGAAGGAGACTGTGCTTATCGCAGTTGGAGGTTGCTGCACTAGGCACCATCTGAAAATGCAAATGCAGGGAGGTGCTGCTTTGTGGCAAGCCTAAGGGTGGGAGGAAAGAAGTTACACATCAGGAAGAAAAAGAGTACTATGACCAGGCTGATCATTGCACACGGCAGGTGGGTGTACAGGCTGCTACGACACTAACTGGATGAGATATGCAAGCATGGAGGCGACCATCTCTGTCGCTATCAAGGACAGTAGTGCCAGGCTTTACAAGAGAACTCAGATTCAGGAAGGCAGTGCTCTGTACACAGACAAGAATACTATATGAAGCCGCACCTTCAAAAGCAAGGATCTTGGCAGTGGCATCCAGGTAGAAGTGATAGCGGGTGTCTTACTACTGGTGGAATAGAAGGTGCAAGCACACGTATAAATTTGGCACCACTTAAGAAGGATGTGCAAGCACAGAGTTAATTGTACTCATCCCGGGCAGCATCATCGGGTGTTGCATAGCAGGGTACCAGAGTCACAATCAGATGCAGAGAGGGCCTGCTCCATGGATACAGGAAAAGGGGACAAGGGTGAAAGAAGTTGCTCACAGAGAGGAGGAAGCTTACTGCGACCACGTTGCATCTTCAGCAAGGGCCAACTCAGAAGGCTCTTGAACTCTTCAGTCACCATAAATGCAGTTTAGTCTTGGGGTGTTGTGGAGAGGTTAAGGGAAGGTCTATTCTTACAGATCACGATCACAGAGCCAGGCTGGACGGAGGTAAAAGGCCTCCAACTGTGGTAACTCCTTGCAGGCGCGAGCCATCACTGCAGCAAGGTTTACAGCCAGGACTGTAGTTCCGGACTGAATTAAGGAAAATTCCCAGCATGCCAGGCAGTTTACCGGCTCCTTTTTTGTCAGGTTTCAGCAACAGTAGGTCATTTTCCACAGTCATGGAGTATGTTCCTTACTCCTTCAGTGGCAACAGCTAACTTCCTGTCCTGGTCCAGTCCTTTCCAAGTTCTTGCAGTAGAAAGGTGAACACCTAGCTCACAAGCTCAGCTTATATTCCAAGCCGTGGCAGCTGGGTCATTGAAATTCAAAGTTATCCCAAACCTTTGAACCAACCAACCAAACCTTTGAACCATTCCCAACCAAACGTAGGTTACTATGGGGGTGGTTCAGCTTTATTGTAAACGTTTCACAATTGGTGCTCAGTCACATGGGATTCTCTGATGCTCAAAAGGTATCCCATAATAACTACTGGATATCCATATCAGGCCCAAACAGCCTCCAGCCAGTCAAAAGCTGGTACCAGGCTTCTACTCCGAGTAAAAATAGTGCATGGGGATAAGCAAGAAAGGGCAAATGCAACCCCTCCAACTATCACTAACCCTCTGAAGCACCCTATAAAACTGGGGCTACATCCACTCAAAGGTCCTCAAACTGGGGTACCTCACGCTCATGTATCCAAGCACTATTCACACTCACACTTACTACATTCAGGAGAACTGAGAGAGTACAAACATTATGAACTAGACAGATTTGACATTAAAAAGTGATTAGACTGACTTCCTTCTTCGGTGTGCAGCTAAAAAGGCATGCACTCCATAACTGTAGATCAGTTACCACCGATCAGTACTTAAATAGTGGCTAGTTCATGGGGACAATAGTCATGCATGATGAAAGGAATTCTACTTTGGATGAGCCCCTTCACTCCAGCAGAGTCCATTACACGGTTGCGAAGCATGGACCCCTTCACTCCAGCCTAGTCCATAACACAACTGAGGGGCTACCTAAAACAAATACAAAGAAACAGGCATGGGATTCAAAACTTGACTCCTGTACACAAGAAAACATACTGGGATGATCTAAATGATGAAATGATGAGCAGGACTCGACATGGTGATTGTAATACAGACTTTCAATACTACATCGCTGTATGTTACAAGTAGTCCCATTTTGGGGTGGGTCCTTCTTCAGAAGATTTGCACGCTCTGCTTGGGACGAAGAGCGTGGTCTACAAATTGAGGACGCACAGTAGGTGAGAATGCGTGGCCTGGTCCAGTCCGTTTCCAGCAATGCTAGATGTAAGCTCACACACTTTCACTTCCTTCACCGTAACTAAGTAACACCACTCATGCTCCACGCGCAGGTGCACAGGCAACAGGAGGGGAACACAAAATTGACACTTGAGTTGCACCCAGAGGGGAGAAAGAGATGTGGAAATATAATCTAGCATAATTAAATTTATCTCAAATGTGTTGGATTGTTCGATTTCATACATAGTAACTGCACTGATAGTAATGTATAATATGTACTGCTTTACTGGCTGTTATAAATAAAAAAAAGTATAAATAAAGTTAAAAAATATATATATATACACACCACTCATGCTCCACAGAATAGACCTTGCCAAATCACAGCATTGTCCCCTTTGTCACCATCTGACAGTTTCTTTCTTGCATCTTGCTTGGTACTGCCTGACAGTTCACGCCTTCTGGTTGGGGCTGGTCGAGAGAGTGAATGTGGTGGTGGCAATCTCCAGTCCAGCGGATCCACTAACTTGCCCCTTTTAGGGGACATTCACCATAAAAAGGTCAGAAAATGGCTTTTAAGTTCCTACATTTACACTCCTTGTCCTCGCCAAACAACGTGTGGTGATCAGATGGTTGGGTACAACTGTCCCCGATCTGGAGCGATGGGAGGGTAATGTGGCAGAATGGGCTGTAGCAGAGGATTGGAGACTGAAATGGTGCAGATGCGATGACAAACTGAGTGAAGACCTGGATGTGTGGAATGGTCTACTGACTGCTTTCCTGGACAACCCGGGCTCACAGCAGGCCTCTGTGGCTAAGAGTGAAAGGTCCTCTGGTTCGACTGATGTCTAAATGTTTTTCTGCTATTCTGTATTCATGGAACCCACACACTAGGTACTGCTTATGTGTTATCTTCCGGCACTAAATGTTACCTTAGGTGTTTTATACCACCATGGACTATGTTTCTATTAATTTTGTACTCTCTTTGTGCTAATGTACTTGATGGCAATTGTTTGTTGTAAATCTGTTTATGGTTTTGCTGAAATTGAAGTCGATTAATAAAAAAAATGTTTAAACCCCCCCCAAACTGTGCCTATACATCCCTAGTATAGGTGTAGAAAGTGCACTCAGGGCCTGGAAGTTAACTGCCCCTAGTGGACTGCAGCACCTACTGTGCCATCCACTACAGTGGCAGAGCAAACATGACTTCAGGCCAACCCTGTATAGCCTAGCTTCTGCAGCGTAAACCCTGCAGTACAACTTGTCAAAATAACCCTTTCTACCAGGGGAAAACCTTTCTTGTAAATATTTAAAAATCCACCCTCTATAGGCATTGCACCCCACAGGGTAGGGTGCATGACATTTAACAGTGAGACACATATACAATTAACGTCACAATGTCCCTACAGTGACAAGACTCAAAAAGCAATTTTCACTGTGGAGGGCCTAGCTGTCCCACGCAGAAAACAAATTACAGCTCAAAATACGAATACTGTATCTCAGGAATGGAACCAGCACAGAGGGTGTGAAAACAACACGGAGGGTGCCAGTGGAATAAAAGCAAAGTGATGAGAAAGAGCAATGTGGAGCTGGTAGGGAGAAGCACATGGGTGTGAGATAGGAACGCGGGGTGAGGGGAGAAGTACATGAGGGAGACAACTGGAAAGCACATGCACTCTTTTGTAGTGCTTAAATAAAATAAAAAAAATAGCGCTTGAAGAGTGAGCAGTGGAAGGACACAAGTAATGCGTCCAGGCTTCCAGGTTTGACTAACACGCAAAAAGGAAGGAAAACCCACACAAGCTGACGAATGAACAAGCAAATGAGAGTGATAATAAAGCCAACCAATGGTAAGCAATGTGGGGCTCTGAACCCACTAGAAGCTAACAATACATCTTGCAACGGACAGCGCATGCTCTGTGCAGTGCAGTAGGTGTGATCTAAAGGTCTTGAGCGCTCCTATTTACAACAGTATAAACCATTGTATTCATTCAGATAGATAGCATATGTGTTTTAAAATGCTTCTTCATTTGCCTCTCCACCACCCCTCTTTAATGGGGTAGGCTAGCACACTGATATCCCATCACTACGTGACACCGAAGACCACATTTAGTCGACTGCACAAAGTAGAAAAGTTACCAAAAACAATTCTTGTACAGTGGATACACCGACACCTTTCCAGAAGGCTTGCTTGCACTGAGTTTTTGCGCTTCAGTTTACCCTCTGCTGGCAGAAAAACAAGTGTAAAATATATACAAAAACGAGCACATAAATGAATTGCATGCATTACTACAAAGGAAAAATCGATAAGGTGGTATGGCCCTCTGGATGTTTCTACCTGATTTAAGGTTTATCGGCAAAGGATGTCTTAACTCTTGGAGTGTTCCATATTTCCCTTAGAAAATAAGTTAATTTTACATGGACCGCCCATGGCCCAAAGGCAAAAAGAGGACGATGCCTCAAATGAACACCTTAGAGTGCTTCAGACGGGAGCGTTTGTCCTCAAGAAGCCCCGGCCCATTCCCTCGGGGAGGGGCCGGGCCAAGAAACTCTGTGTCAGTGCTGAGCCAGCACATGAAACAAACTTATTTTCTTCCCAAATCGTCCGATAAGCAGTTTTCGTAACCACTCAAAGTCACAATTATTAACCCTTCTGCTTTCCAGCCCATCGAGTTCAGAAGCATTCGGACTCCAAACAAGAACCGCTGCACGAATCGGCTATCATTCACACGGATATCTGACGGGCACTCGCAATCCCACTCCAAGCTGACGGGCACCAAATATTTTCTGTGAAAACGGTTCCCTGTACCCCTAAATCCTTGCTGTTTACAGCCCTTCAAGAACAAACACAGGATTTAAGGAAAATTATACATATATCTTACCTTCAGTCTGGCCTTTGAGGTACTTATGATAAACGCGAATTCTTCACTTGTGTTTCCGCAACTTCTTTACATTCAATCACGGACTCCTTGCAGAGGTCACAACTTCGTTATCAGCGAACCTATGTTAGGAATGGGCAGCCCCTCCAGATCTACATTTTGCTTTGCATTCTGGGACTGGCAGCCCGCATTTTTAATAGAACATGCAAAAGTACTGTTACAATAATAATGCAAAAAAAATATGACTAGGACTGAATAGGCATCTCGCAACTGACACCCCCTCTCCATAGCTCGAATGTTTCCCTTTAGATGGCTTATACGCCATGAATAAGATAATTAATGTTACCCGGATAACCATCGAGCAGTGCTCAAATGCAGTGACTCCCTGTGATCCTACATCATCACCTCTTCAACGTTTACAGTCTCCACTTCAAAGCGTGCAGTGGTTTTCCAGCATCCTTCAGCTCCCAGTGCTCCAGCTCCCATTACAACGCTCTCTGCACATCATACTTCCGGTTCCCTGCCACCTATACCCAGAATCCCCTGTGAATAGTGCCCCTTGGGCCTAAATGTCCTGGGTTCTCACCTACAGGACCGCTTGGCTCTCTTAGGCCGTTCCATCGAATATCCTGTTCCCTGAATCCCAGTTCACTTTCTCCAAGGTCTAGTCAACAAGTGTCCTAGTCTTGGCATTCCCTTTGCTGTCTAGGTCTGCCTGTAGCACTGTTCTCGGCCTCACTTCCAAAGAAATGCTTGCATGCTGGGACTCAAACAGCCCCACAATAGGTCTCTGGTCCTGCAATGTGCAACATACCCTTAGCCCCAGTAGCTCTTGCAACTCTGCCCCAGTTACAATTGCCCTGTGCCTAATTCTCTCTTGAGCCCCCTTAACCCAAGGCTAATCCTTTCTAATAATAGGAGGAAAGCACCCCAACTCTTTGCATACCTCTGATTCAAGAATTACTTTTATATATTTCAATTAAGGGCTTTCTATAGCACAAATCATACCAAATGTTGCTGGAATAACGTTAAAGTCGCAGAGACAGGTGGGCAACAGACTTACCCATAACGCTTATGGATAACGAATTGAAGCAGGCCTGTGCCCAGGTCAAGGATGTGGCCAGCAACGCGCGGTTTAAACTTATGCAATTTTATTTTATGCACTGCACCAGCTACACAGAAACAGCTCACCGCGATCGGGGACATGCACCAGATGTCGACCAATCATGGCGCTACATATGACGTGGGAATGTCAGATTGCAAGAGTACTGGGAAAGGGTGGTGCGGGTAATTCGGGGAGTTACACAATTGCAGATGAACTTCTCAGTTAAGCACTGCCTACTGGGGGTACTCGCGCCCCCCAAGAGAGGGGGGGGGGGGGAGAGGAATGAGACACAGACTTGCCCTCCTGTGATTGGTGCTAGTTAAGAGACACTTGGCCACACACTGGATATAACCCAAGCCGCCAGGTATACATAAATGGATGGGTGACATGAGGGAATGAGGGGTGACAGAGGAATGAAGGTTGAGATTAGTTCCCACTGATGAACACTCAGAGCGAAACTTAGAAACATGGTGTAATATAATGTAACAACTAGTAAGCACTGAGCTGTTACCACCATATGTATGATTCGCGCATGGAGTTGAACCCGCCCGCTCCCCCTCCCGGGCGCTGCCTGTGGTCCCCAAGACCGTATATTCGTTATTGTCTGTCTGCAACCGCTGCTTGGTTTTTAAAAAGTTTCTGCTTCTCTATTTTGGTACCTGTTGTGACCTGTACAGTTAAAAGGAGATAACAAGCATTTACAATGCAATAGGTCTCGCATTTACGAGAGTTTGAGCTATTGGCATTGTAAATGCCAACAGCTTAAACTCTCGCAAATGTGAGACCTATTGCATTGCAAATAATTTTTTTGTTGTCAAAGCCCCCATGCCGCACTTTCACGTGCATGAGGACCGCACCCCTTTCTTTAAAAAAGCTGTGTCTAACAAAAGGCCGGTATTAAAGTGAAACCGCGGCATTGGGGCTTTTACAAAAAAAAAACATCTGTTTGTCAAAGTTCACTGCCATTGCGGGGCGGATTAAATGGGCAGAACCCATTTTACTACGCGCTCACCCAGCAGGTCAGCCAATCCACTATGTTTCTTTCCATGCTGGAGAAGACTACTATTAAATGTAAGTAGTGGCCTAAGACCTTTGAAAATTATCTTGTGGCTTAAGATTCTAAGAAAATTAATGCAGAAAGGAAGAAATGTGGTTATTTAACTGCCCAAGAGATGCATGGAAGAGAATATTTGACAACCTTCTAGAAATTGAGCCGCCACAAGGTGCATTCAATTCAAGTTGTAAAGAAAGATAGGTGCATAGTCTATCTAGCCTGTTAGACAATTAAATAGAAGAAATTATGTATTATTTAAAGTACCTCTGTTGCACACACAAACTCGCATTTCTCAGCAAACAGTAATGGGTGAGCTTATTATTCAAGGACGGATACCTACTGTCTCCTAGCATCAGCAGGAAGGAGGACTGAAAATGAATGGCACGAATATTGGTGCAAACCTTGGTAGTGGTGAAGAAAATGGCATCTCTTAGTGCATGGGCTAGTCTGAGGATGGAGTGTACATCTCTTTGGGAAGTTTGTTTTGGTGAAAATCTGACATGGGTACGAGGGGAGGAGACGAGAGGAGGGCCAGGTTAAGGCGGAACATTGGTAAGTGAAGTGTTACGTTCATTTTAAATATTCTGAACTTTTTTTTCATAATTAAATTGTTATAATTGATACATAGATTTAAGTGGGGTATAAATGAACACAGGTTTTAAGATGCTTTGGAGGGTGTGGAAAAATACTTGGTATTTGTTCAGGGAGGTAATGATTTTGGAACTCAGGAAGTCTCTCTTTGTCAAAAAAAGGCAGTGTCACTAAAGATAGTGTGGATTTTTTATTTATTTATTTATAAAGTTTTATATAGCGCAAACAAGAACCTAGTGGGTATCAGAGCACTTTACATGAAGGGGTAGGTAGGATATAAATGTGGGTTCAATAACCAAACATATATATGAGCGAGGAACAGGCATTGAGGATTATCAAATTAATAAGCATTACCACCACAGGGAGACAGCAAAGTAGTAATCAGCATCAGCAGATGAATAACAGGCAGGTATAGGATCAATAAACGAGAGATGTACTCCTAGGGCAAAAACTTGTTCATCAGAAATGATTTCACTTCTTTTTGAATGA
The DNA here is from genome assembly GCA_963921515.1 of Calotriton arnoldi. Lineage (NCBI taxonomy): Eukaryota > Metazoa > Chordata > Amphibia > Caudata > Salamandridae > Calotriton > Calotriton arnoldi. Next base: position 3,143,011 of record CAWUFW010000291.1, read on the forward strand.
AGCGGTCAGCGAAATCAAGCGGACGTCCGGAGACAGAGAGTTCCAAATCTTCAGGGCGATACCCGAGAAGGCTCTTTGGCAAGTTTTCTTTTTACAGAAAAGTTGTGGTTTCAAGAGCAGAGTAGTTTGCATCAAGTGCCGTTATGCCTACAGACATGTTTCTAGGATTCACTGTGCTTTGGGTTGAACCAGTTAGGCAAGGAGGTCCTGGTGTACCAATGAGATTAAGGAAATCCCAAATGCATATTTAGCAATTCGTTTGGCAAAAGTTAAGCGAGTGCAGTTACAAGAGACAGAGAGCCTATGAAAGTGTTGTCAAATGTAAGTATTTATGTTATCTGAAAACATTTGACTCAAACGACGAATTACATTATATGGATGCTGTTCTTGTGTTCAGGGGACAGAGAGAGAGTGGTCCAAGACCTGGCAATGACATCTATCAGAGTAACCTGTTTTTTAGATGACAAGACATAAGACAGGCTTCTCCACTGTAGGTCTAGGAGGCCCATATCCAGGATAACCAGTGACTATCCTAACAAACTCCATTTAAAATGAGTGCTTATACATTTATCGTATGTGGATGACCTCAAAATCTGCCATTGATCTTGCCATCCTGCACCCATGGTGGACACCTACAGTTTATGAAAGAGTAGTTACAAATTAACCTCTCAGGGACCAGAGGACGACTCATGTTGTCATCTCTCTGGGTGTGCTATATTTATGGGTAATCGAGGACCGACATCCCCATAACGATAGAAGATGATGACCAAGCTCACATAGGAGGGCGATCAATGGCCCGACTAACCCACAAGGAGATCCATAGGTAATTAGTATTTTCTCCTAGGTTATCAAAAGATGACTAAAAGCAAACAATAACTAGACTACTCCTACCAAGACGCCAACAGATAGCCAGGCAAGCTGTTTAAGAAGGGCTCAACAGAGAAAAAGGCTGTCCTATTAGGAGGCCATGTGATTGCCAGACTGGCCAATGTGGAGGCAAACTGACAGCCAGATTATCCTACCTATAAGTAACCGTTCATCCGAATGCCCACCCAAGGTCAACCATAAAATATTATCTCATATTTATAAATATTCCAATCACTAGACTGTCCTTTCAGGAAGTCGACTGAAGATCAGACTACCAAAGAAGTTGAGTCATATGAAGTCGTCCCTATGGTGTTCCCGTCACAAATTTGTGATCTGTCCAGGTGAGAAATTATGTAATTAAATACTATGTACACTTAGAGCAACAGTAATACAAACCAAAGCCTCTACTTTAAAAGGAAATGTTTTTACAGATTGAGAGCAAGAGTGGATAGTAGTAATAAAAGCTACAATCATAACATGAGGACACCATCAACTAGATGCAACCAACACCCAAACCACCTGAAAAAATAAAGAAAGATCATACTGTTCTAGGCACAAGCGGGCCAAGGTGAAGACCACAATGGGACACATGGCTCAGGTGAGCTAATATCACAACCAAGGAACTGGTCAACGGCACAAGTGAGCCAACAGAAAAGCACATACTCTGGGATTTGGATATAAATGAGCAAAGAACACTATTATACCAGGGAGCTTGACACCAGAGAGCTAGAATGAGCACGGCAAATAGAGGGCTGAACACCAGTTAGCCAGGGTGATACTCCCGCACAGACAACCATGAATGGGTGAACAAATCTAAGAATTAAACTTGGAGAACGAGCACAGATGAGCTTTAAACCCATTAGCATTAAACCCAGAGCATTAAACCCAGAGACCTGGACTCAGTCCTGAAGGGGATTGGACAAATATGTCATGTCTATGACAAGCACAATCAGGAGTTGCCAACTAGAAAGACAGGAGTCTCCTGATACAAAAATAATCACAAAGGGTGGGTCTTCGTCCACAGAGGTTAGGGCTCTGAATCCTTACTGGAGGTTTTCCTTTAAACACACACTCACACAAATAAAACACTGCCTGCTCTTTGGGAATTAGCCCTTTCATGTAATCACTTCACTTTCAAAACTCCGTTTACATAGCTTCTACTGTAAGATCATGAGCAGGGTGGGAAGAGTTACAAAAGGAGTGTGGTAACAGCTTCAACTCCATTGCAACAGGGTGAATTTGATTAGCTAGCTAGTTCTGTCATGTTAACCTCGGTGAAGTTTTCTGACATTCTTAGACAGGGTCCTGGCCTTTAGTTTCTTGGGCAGGGGAGGCAGTCTAAAGCATCTATCAACCGGTGTTAGGGATTACTACTTGCACTGTAGTTTTCTCATAAGTGGATTGTGCCTTCTTCTGACATGTTCTACTACATGGTGCAGTAGCTTTCCTCCACTTAGGATAGGCTCTGACCCATTTTAGGCAAAGCTCTGGCTACACATGGTGTGGTTTCAGCTGTGTCCAAGGTGCTGCACAGCATATGCCCATAACCCTGAAGCGGCTGGAGGATGAAGGCGATATCCTTTCCTGGCTGCAGTTGGGCTTTTCAGCTTTATCTTGGGTTCAGTGTGAGGTGTTGTAGATGGGCGGTACCAGTCATAGAAATCCGTGTGGTTCCAGGGGTGGTGAATTCCCATGCTATTTCGGTTCCTTCATCCTGGGACACTGGAGAAGCCCAGGACGCTGAAATCTTAGTAGTATGGGTTTGCGTATCAAAGTGGATGAATTTTATAGCTAATGTTGCTGACGACACACAAGGAGGATATGGATGGCGCACTAAGCTATTTGTGCCACTCAGTAGTAGCATCATTCATTGAGCTTAGCCCAGGCATATGTGGTCAAATGTTTCTATGGGGAAGCTGTCACTGAGCCAGATACCCTCCTGTCAGAGCACATTTGGCTCTGCTTTAATAATGAAACAGTAGGTTTGCAGGTACCCGACGCATTAGCACTGTGCCAAAATGCTTTTAATTTCAGCATTTTACAGAGCTAGTAAGTTCCCTCCATAGGAGACTCATATTCCGAGTACCCTGGCAGGTGCTATTTTAAGAGAGTTGCTCACCAGCGATGCAATGGATTCTGACGGAGGTGGGGTCCACACAAAGAGGTATTCTATGGACATTGGTGGACTACTGTCCCCATGTCAAGCTCACAGACATGAATAGCAATGGGTGGTTACTCATAACATAGTCGAGGGGTAGATGCCTTTTTACTTGCATCCCAAGTTGGGGAGGCTGCCTCCTGGCCTCTTTGGCAAACATACATAATCTGCCATGACTGAAACCCCTCCCTTTCACCAGAAGGATTTGTGGTGAGTGTGAGTGCATGAAGGGTTTGGATTACACAAGCACGTTACACAGTACATGTGTAGCCTAAAGAAAGTGGGTTGCCATGATAGACATCATAGGTATTGAAACAGCCATCACCAATAACCCCCTGCAGGGTGGTGCGTTACTCGCTCCTCTTCCCCCTCCTTACACAGCCCATTGCAGCCAGGTTGCTGTTTGTCTGGTAAGATTTGTGCTTACTCCACTTATTCACACCAGTGGGGCCCAAGTCACCCTGAGGACTAAAATGAAGCATCAGCTTGACAAGACGGTGGCCTTAGGCATGGTCAATACAACATCTGAACAAAGAAAAAGCCAATGTTCAACGCTCTGAAGTCCAGTAGAAGCTCGGTGCCCAGCCACTGAATTAGCGCTGTTGAAGACAAGCCCAAACCGGGACGAGGCAAAGTTAGCATCTACATCTGAACATAGCTATTTGCATGTGATACAACATCAAAAGCAAGGTAATCCATTTCTTGTGCAGTCACAACTGTCTTTCACCAACATTTCCTGAAGCTCAAAACACTGAAATAATTTTAGAAAACACAACTACAAAATCCTCAAATATTTCAGACGGAGCTTATAGCTTCCTCATGCCACCCTTATCAATGTACTATCAGTGTAATGATATATTATTGCTGCGCTATCAATACAGTCACACAATTGCTGTGCTACCAATAACAATTTACACCATGGCATGGCTGTGCTCTCAGTACTTAAATTACCATTTCCCCTCATTTTTAAGGAGGTGTGAACTTCTTCCATCTATCTCCAAAATGCAAACCTTTTTAACTCCAGCCTTTGAGACTTTCACTCCAGTTGTTTTTCCGAAAATGAAAACACAACATACATATAAGGAGGAGCTTTTGACTAGCAGGCTTCCTACATTGGTCTGTTGAATTGTCATTCAGATGTTGCTGCCAACCACTACAGAATGGGAAATGGGTCAGTCCACTTTACCCATTGGCTCCCTTCACTTTGAGTTTCTGCACAAAGCTTACCCACAATATTCACCTCCACTTAAAAATAGTTTCTTACTCTTCAGTGACAAAGTTTTTTTAAGTGTGCTTTTCAAAAAATGTTTACCTTATCTTTACAAGGTAGTTTATTGCCTACACTTAAGGTCCTCAGTTAGAAAGTAATTTATTTCCTGTCTCATTCGAAAGTTGCTGTTATAAAGTATTCAAGTTACATTGTAACTTCCTGCAATTTGAGCTCTTGGTTGGATAATAATTTATTCTTTTCGTCCTCACAAAAATAATAGTAAAATGCATCACACAACAGAAAGACTTGTTAAAAAAAAATAGTTAAACAGCCACATAAGTGAATGTTTTTTTTAAAAGTTTACATGTTTATTATAAGCATATGAGGACATTTGGATGGAGGCCTGTTTTTATTTTATGGCATACACTTGCAATAAAATAAATGTAACTACTGCAGCAGCATGCCAAGACCAGACCTAATGGATATACCATTGCATGTTAATTAAGGTTAAAATATCGGAGCTACTTTTTAATGATTTTTTCTCAATACTTAACTCACATAAACAGCCATGCTAGAATTTATATTACCTAAAACAATTTTTTTAAAGAGAAAGAACACCAACTTACCTCCATCTATAAAAAGAGTTTTATAACTGAGAACTACAAGCACACACCTGTTTCTCATGCCATTCTTTCGTGTGTGTGACTCTCCCATTAATAAAGTAAAAGGTCGTACTAGACTGAACCTCATTCCACGTGCATTTGTAGTGAAAGAGTTCAGGCACCCTCACTCTGGGTTTAAATGTGGTGTCTCAGCAGCCTTCTACCAAGTAACTGAACAAAGGGCTAGAAAATTGACCCATCACACCCTGTGGTGTGTAGCCCAGTTTCTGTAGGGTAAGGAGACCCCAAAGCTTTCTATAACACTCTTTTTTTTTGGCGGGAGGGGGAGAAGTGAGGAGGCAGCATTTATCTTTCAAGTTATACGTTTTTATATTTTAGATACCCAAGTGTGAAGTATTCTTCTGTCTGGGCTAGACATATTTTGTGGAGTCCTCTCTTGCACCGCAGTACTTTTACTGATGTGGTATTTGAGGGGCATCATAGGGGTCCTACCTCATTCCAAGAAAAAAAGAAAATGGAGAACTAAAGTACGAAAACCTCAGACTGGTGAAACTAAAGTCTGGTGAATTTTTAAAATAAGGAAAGGGATTTGCCTTAAACAATTTGAGGAAATTCAAAACAAACAAAACATATCAAAAAAGAAAACAAAGGCCAATAAACAGGTTAGAAGAAAATGGGTAAGAGGGGGAATTACTAATGTATAGGTAGAATTACACTTGCGGAACGAGAATTCTGGTAGGAATAGAGGTACTAGGGTATAAGATATTCGAGTATAAGTGGGGGTTCTAGGGTTTAGGGAGGGTTCGAGGTACGAGGGTACAGGTGGGGTGGAATGGTATGAGAGAGAGTAGAGGGAGTATGCTATAGGCAGAGGTAGCTAGTAGAGTAAAGTTAGTAGTAGAGGTACTTGGTTACAGGGGGTGGTTGAGAAAGGGGTAGAGAACAGTGGAGCTGAGGGAGGAGGGACCAACTTTGGTTTAGGAAGAGGGTTCAAGGAGAGAAAAGAGAGGAGGAGTCTGCCAGCCACAAAACACAAAGAGAGAATAGATCAGGAGAAGAAAGAAGAAAGAGGAGGAGGAGCTACTGGGATTCAGGCAATAAATTAGGACCAAGAGACGTGATCCTCGAGAAAAAAGCTGCAGAATTGTGTTTGACCAGAAGGACATTCACCTAAATGTATTAGACATCTTGGGAATTCTGTCTATGTTGCAACATTCAAGGAAAACAGGTGCACTGAAAATGTTTCTCTGGAAGAGATTTGCTTGAATACGCTTTTTTCTCCAGAGCAGCATATAAATGTCCAGGGTTTCTGTCATCACTCTCAAAATCTCTTCCAATATGTACTTATAAGATTCTGGACATGTGCATCATACATTGTGTCCTCGGCAACGTCATACCCTGGCAGGTACCTTGGTACAGTTTTAGTATAATGATACTTCGTAACAGTTACACTATCACCACACCTTTCTATACAATCACAAGAAAGGGGTAAGAAAAATAAAGCGGTAAAGAACACAGAGAACGATGGGTGGACGTAGCATAGTGGAAAGCTCGGACTGTGTAAAATAGTCGCACAATCAAGTGTTCTCAGTCCATTGGCATAACACAAAGTGAGGTCTCCTACACCCTGAAGAATTTGGCGAGGGGGCCCCTAAAAATTCACTAGGTCAGACCTTCTTACAGTTACACCAAGAAAAAAGCAGAGCAGGTGGCCCTACACCACTTCTTCCTACAAAATGTTTCTGTGCCTGTCACTCAGCAATCATGAGAGAGCGCATGCGATGTGAAAGTGAACAAACAGGCGGAGCAGACAAAAAGGATGGGAGCGAGGATAAAATGGTCGCAGATTGCTGGGGAAACAACACTCACCTGGCTTTACATGGCGAGAGGAGAAAAGGAATGCTTGGAAACTGGAGGCGCACAATTCGTTTACGGTACCCATGGTAGATCTGATCTAATGCTCCTTGCATTAATCCTAACTATGGCAGCTTCCAAACGGAGCTCCTCTTGACTTCGGTCTCACGGTGAAAGAGTGAACCCTTTTCCTAGAATGCACCTTGGTCAGAGGCCATGGTTATTGTTTCAGGCTAAGGCATGGCCCTAATGAAATGCCACCAAAAAGGGTTGATTGTCCATAACAAAGTTCATGATAAGTGTCATGGGGAAACTTATAAGAAAAGAAGAAAATTAGACAAAATCTCTTGCCAATAATTAAAACCTGAACCGTTCATCCACCTTATTCGACTGGGCCCATTCTCTATAAGCTCCAGCTCTTTTTGCTCTCATTTCAACCTGCAAAGCATCTTTAGGTTTTGTGCAAGAGCCAGGACCACCTTCACAGTATCCAGGAGTGCCAGGACGTCCATGGGTTCTGAGAGCTCCCCGTGGGAGATTGACAGAGACCCACCGAGGTTGTCCTGTGTGTGGAGCAGGTCTTGCGATTCGTCAGTAGATGGTAGTTCTATTCTCACAACTGCGTTCTTGAGGGCTCCGTGGACCACCTTCAGTGTTTCCAGGATCCCCGGTATGCTCAGTTGAATTTTGGGGTTGACGAGCTGTATTTTTGGAAGTTGCGTCTTTGGGAAGATCAGCCTTGTCCCCGGGGTCCTCGATGGTTGTCAGGCCCACTTAGAACATTTCAAGCTCTCGGCTTCGTTCTAGCCACAGACTAACAGCTGAGCGAGAGAAGGGCTTCCACTTAATTCCGGCAGATTCACTGGAGCTCCTGCTGAAGTGCAGCACAAGCAGACTGGCTCCCAGTCTCGAAAGCCCACGCACTGCAGTTAGCCAATTCTCTCTTTAGTCTGCAGAACAGCAGGCGTCTGAGACTGGTGAGGAGAGAACCCACCAAAAGGAAGGAATCCGCCTCCGCAAAGAGACCACCAGAACCTCCTCGGTCCAAAATTGCATTATCTTTGCTTAGTGTTTGCTATCTCCCTTAGTTCACAGTACAATTAAAGGAGACACGAATGGCTCCTAACAGCGATCCGTTGCATAGCAACGAAAGAGTGGATCCTTTATAAAAAAAAAGATGAAAAAAGAAGAGAGACCGAAGAAGACCGGGGTGATGGGGAGGTGTGGACACAGCAAACGATCTCAAGTAAAGACAGAAACAATCTTTCGGGAGGCCGACGTGACCGGATCCGAAGCATGGAAGCGATGCAGTACATGTGGGTGCTGGAGGAGAGAGTTGCGCTACTGTGCAGTAAAGCATACGTTGTCGGATCCCGCCCTCCCCTGTGGTTGGTTGACCTGCAGATTCTGGGGTTTAGGGGAAGGCGGCGGAGACGGAGGAGGGTTTGACACCTTTAAGTGCAGATGGTTGAGGACCGTGCACTATATGCTGTGGTGAGTGATGCGTGCAGACCAACAACTTCCTGGGAGGCAGAAGTGCCCCGTGCCCTACGCATGGGAGCACGCAGCCCCCGAGAGAGAGAGCAGGGCCCCGGAAACTTGGGCGGTGAAAAGACAGCACCGACTTGGAGGCGGAGGCAGAAAGCTGCACCGTGCTGAGCAAGAAAAGGAGAAGTAGACAACTCTCATCTACATATTTTTTTAACCGTATATTATTAATAAGGGGACTGACGCCTTGATGTTTCTACCCAGGCAAACCAAACCTTCAAAACTGCCCCATCCGTCATTACATTCGAGAATTTAAACACGAGTAAATAGTAATTGTCTTTTGTCGGCTTAAGGATCGAGAACATGGTATGTACGCACCTTTCTTTGTACCCCGGAAACATTTTCGGGGCGTCTTCGCATTAATTCTTGTGCACAATACTACCATGGAATTGATCCATCTTCAGTTCTCTATACTTTTTGTCCTGCTAACACTTGCGTATCCTGTCCGATAAGTCAGGGCTGCCCAGCTTCAATAATCCCAAATGTAATTTTTTTCTGATCAAATTGATGGATGGAGGAGTTCGGAAGCAAAAGTACATAAAAGTAGAAGTGGGCGAGGTAATAAATTAATAGAGAGCCGGGCCAGAGCAGAACCAAGGGTCTGGGTTAGCACTAAGGGTTGGTGCACGAGCCGACCCTTGAAAATATCTGGCAGTTAAATTAAGCAACAAATGCCAAGAAAATGAGATCAATTCTCCTCAAAATTCAAAAAAGTGTATTTCTTTAATATGCAGAGGAGTTTCCTCTTAGCACATCAGATTATTTCTCTGCATTGGGAGGCCTGTATTAAAAGTGATCGTTTTTAAACATGAGCTTAAAAACATTCATGCCCCCTTGCTATCACGATAACGCCACTAGTGAATAACGAGGCAAGTCAGTTGTCATGTTCTTTATATGTGGTCTAGATTTTTATTATGCATGGAGCAACATTATAGTCCATTAAACCAAACAGCAGAGTTTTTTGTATAGCACTCATCCTGAATTGACGTATTTAAAGGTACTCAAAAAAAAAAAAAAAAAAGGGAATCTTGATTAAATAAAATATTTGCTGAGGATCACACAGTTTGGGCAAGCAAGTAAGCAGGAATGATCCGGGGTTTTCTGGTTTAAAACTGTGCAATTTCTGTTTTGCCTTTTTCTTTTTTTTTTTACATCAACAGTCACTGTTTTGTCTTTAATTTTTTGTGCACAAGTTTCGAGCGTGGGCGGCACGCAATAGCAAAATGAATCCTCGGCCTGTTTTGGGCTCGAGGTTCAAAGAGGATCTCGAACTGAGGCACAGCCAGGCACCTGGCTAGAGCCTCACTCGAGCTTTCAGTGGTTTGTTCATCTTTCTAAAAAAGGCAGAACGGCTCTCTCCTGCTTGGTTTACCACAAACTTATGACACAGAATTCCTAGGTAATATGTTAATATATTGCTTACCACTGCGAGTTAAGTTTGAGATTCATACTGAAACCTTCAGAGCTGAGCTCTGTGTTGTAAGTCAATTGAACAGACCAGGCAAAGGCGATGCATGAGGAATCAACAGTGACTTGAATAGATTTAATCAGCTACATATTCAGAGACAGTGTTGAGTTCCCTCTCCAACTGCTTTGGACATACCACATTACGTAGCAGTGGTACCCCTAACAAGTCGCCCACTTGAGTCCTAATAATTGACACCACATTTATTTGTTCAAAAGTCTAAAGCCTATAGCTTGTTGCCCGCTTTCACTTGCATGTTGGGTGGCTGTCCAATACTGGTAGCCATGGCTCAGTCAGTAAGACACACCAGGAGACCCTTCCCTTCTGGTGGTCTTGCTTTATCAGTTACAGTCTTACAGAAGTCACCTTTTTTACCTTCAAAGAATCAGGCATGTCAGGTGGCCTCCCACTTCTGGTAGCTATGTCTCCTTTCCAGAACCAAACAGTGGGCTCTGAACGCCGTTAAGGGTTTTAATATATATTCCACCTTCTCACTTTCTCAATTTTTCCTCTTTGAGGTATGGCTCCTGTCCTTGAAATAGCTGGACATTTGGTATTGGGTGCCTGGGGGGGGGAAGCCCAATGTTCCTGCTCAAGCCTATGTGGTTTCCCTATCCTGGCCCCTTGATCTGCCCAGTGGAGACAGACCCGAGTATTCTGGAACATCGCTCGCCACACACTGCCTCACACATATGCCACCTGCGATGATAACAGCACACTCTGCTTAATTCTTTCAGCACGATCCTATCAGACTTAGGAAACCCCCCACTCCCAGCATGCTCCATCAAAAGTCTGGGTATTGTTATCAGCAGTGATCGGTCTGTGAAAGCCCAGATCGGGACAGTGGTTTCCTCCTGCTTCTTCCAGCTGCGACGAATCAGGAAGATCAGAAGATTTCTGACTGCAGAAGCCCTAATCCAGGTCATCTTGGCGCTGGTAATCTCCCACATCGACTACGTAAACTCACTTTATGCAGGTATCCCAGCATATCAACTTAAACGCCTGCAGTTGGTGCAAAATCAAGCGGCCAGATTAATCCACCACCTGCCCAAATGACAACATGTTAAGCCATTAATGGAAAGTCTACACTGGCTCCCAGTTGCCAAACGCTGCACATTCAAGCTGGGGTGTATCACCTTTAAAGCTCCATATGGCAACAGCCCAGCATTTGTATCCTCTCGGATTCAGCGCTATGTTCCCTCCCGGGACCTTAGGTCTTTGCATTTGAATTTGTTGGTTATCCCGTCCTCTTAACGGAAGAAACATGGAGGACTAAGGTTTGCGGTCTTGGCCCCTCAATCATGGAATTCTCTCCCTATAGAGATCAGATCACTGACCTCTTACGCACAGTTTAGAAAACAGCTAAAGACCTGGCTGTTCCGCCAGGCATATGACTAATCCCCTCTCAGCAGTATCACTCTCTGGACTCTAGCGCCATGAAACCGTTTGGTGTACGTGCGCTTTATAAGCACTTTTAACATAACATAACGGAAGAAGGGTAATTGCAAATGTCGGGGTGTTATTAGCACAGGAAAATTGGCGCCTGTCTGATAAGCGTATTGTGTCCAATTACCAGTAATCTCGCGGTGCAAAGGTGAGGGAAAACACCCTAGACACCCAATGAAGTAGGACCAAAGATCCCGTCAGTTAAACTATAGCTTGTCCTATGCACACGCTTAGGTATTCAATGAGAGTACGTCATAATATTTTTTAGAGCCAAGTGCAAACAATAAATAATTTCTCTTGTAGTCCTTTCTTTGTCTTGTATTTAGAAGAAAGGGACGTCCAGCCAACACGTGTTTTGTCATTGGGGATTACCCCTCGACTTCTTCAGGGCTGGAAATAACATAACAGGGATCGTGTCAACATAAGTGTAATAACAATAATGAAAAACCACAAGAATAACCCATGTTGTAAACAGATCACCTTTTTCACGATGGTGAATTACAATGACCTAGAAGTGGAATCCCCAACGACGAAACACGTGTTGGCTGACGTTCCTTTCTTCTAAATAAAAGACAAAGAAAGGTCTACAAGAGACATTATTTATTGTTTGCACTTGGCTCTAAAAAATATTTTGATGTACTCTCATTGAATACCTAAGCGTGTGTATAGGACAAGCTATAGTATAACGGAAGAAGGGTACTTGCCTCTTTCAATAGTTTGTTTAATTAAACAAATGAGTTCCATGAGGATCCTGGCCCATTTCTAAAAAAACTCAATTACCAAGACAATTAAGCATCCTCGGGGCTTAAAGTGGGGTGAAAAAAGTGGGGTGCACTCTAAAAGAGGCATGGCCAAAGAAGCATAAATAGGAATTCCTTTCCAAGAGGCATGCCCTATGTAATTAGGCTGTGGCTTCAAACTCGTTAACTAAACCAGTATTTTTGTGCCTTCCGGTGAACTTTTATGTTAGTGCATTCAGATATAGAACACAACAGAGAAATGCCTAAAACAAACCAGAACTACTGGTTTTACGGTTTTGCCAATGCTAGTTAGCAATATATGAGAAATTAGTAACAATGATTTTGTTGTGAATAATCAGAATTGAAAATGTTTAAATTCTGAAAATAGAAGGCTGAATTTAAATTTACTAAGGTCTATGGAAGGGGTTGTAGTCTTCGGAGTCTCAATCAATCTCATCCTTCCTTTCACAATAAAAACGGATGTATGACATTACAATACAAAATATTGCAACGCATACCTTTAACAACGAGGTTTTACAACGCAACTTCCATTACAATGCATGCCATTACAACGCAAGCCATTACGATGAAAATTACTATTCTAACACTGCCAGGTACTTACCTCAGGGAAGGTGCTGGTCAGTGAGGGATATGCGTAGTAATGGCATGCGTTGTAATGAACTTGCGTTGTATTGACTGTGTTGTAAAGACATTGCGTTGTAATGCCTGTGTTGTAATGGATGTTTCCTATGTTAAACACTTACACCCTTTTTCTCCACACATCTTTCTGAAACCCTCCATTTGCACATTTCACCCCTCATCCCTTTCCTTCTTTTTAATCTCACTTGCATGTATTTCCTTCCATCTCCTTCACTTCACCACACACACACACACACATCCCCCACTCACCTGTATGCACTGCATTTTCTTTTACTTTTGCCCTGTCAATATTTCAATCTCCTTCACATGCTTTTCCTTAAAATCACTCTGTAATATGACGTAATGCAAATTTTATTTTTTAGGCACAGCTAATGCTCAAATAAGATTTTCGAGTGGCTAAGGGACATTCACAATATCAACAATGCAGTCAGATGTTGAAAAATGGATGAGAGACTGTAAAAAGAACATGTTTTCCGCTCTTTCTGAACATTTAGATGGTTTGAAATGGCTCTGAGAGAGTGAGGGAGATGATTCCACAATTTGGACCCTAGCACAGTAATTGATCTACATCCTCTTCGGGAGAGCCGACCTCATTGATTTGATTCTTAAACGATAGATGACTGTCAAATTTTAACCGTGAGATTTCTGACCACTTCCGCCGGCATGGGCGGAATTCCCAATTCATTGGTCCACCAGTGCTAACTACAAGACTGCTGATCCTTCTCAAAGGTCAGCAATTCAGTCTTGTCAGTATTGAGTCTCAAGTGATCTCATTCATCCACACCCAGAGGGAAAAAAATATGATATATATATATATATATCTCAAAAGAATACCCTTGTACACAAAACCCTTTACTCCAGCAGGAAAAAGGCACGTACATGAAGCTTGTAAGATTACGGCTTCTTTTAATGAAAAGGGTCCCTCGCGACCATGCAGATATATATATAGATGACTCAATGATAATCCCTGCGGCACTTCCCAGTTTAGATGGGTAGATCTCGATATAAAGGGTGGCAGATGAATAGTCTGAGATCTATTGGTGAGGAAGCTGGTTATCCATGCCAGTGCAAGACCTTCTACACCAATTCAAACCAACCTTTGGGTCAGAATAGAGTGAGATATGCAGTCAAATGCTGCTGAGAGGTCCATAAGGATCGAGACAACCATGCCTGCATTGTCTAATATGTTCTTAAGATGTTCAAACACTGTTAAGAGTATAGACTTAGTGCTGTGAGTCAACCTAAACCCAAACTGGGATGCATGCAGCATGCTGTTAGATTCGAGATAATTTGCCAATTGGTGGTTAATGTGCTTTTCCAACATTTTAACTTGAGCTGGCAATAGGGAGATGGGTCTATAGTTTTCAAGTATAGTAAGATATCCGTTTTTTTGTGTGTGTTTTTTATATAATCGGAGTCACCTCAGCCGGAAGCAATAGTAGCTGATTCGATCGAAGAATTTGGAAGCTTGCATTGTAGGGGGTAAAACAGCAGCACTGACTCTCTGAATGATAACAAAAAAAAAAAAAAAAAAAAGGAGGGCAAGGATCCTTGGATGATCCTGATTTGCAGCTGGAGATTAAACTTAAGCATATGTAGAGGCGTGATAAGTGCAAACTTAGAGAGTGAATAGGCCAAATTAAGAGGTAAAGTTGCTGTCTCAGCACTTTTAGAAGAGTCCTCCACTATCGGGGGTAGAAGAGCTTGGATCAGACTAATTTTGGCCAAAAAAAAAAAGATAGGTTCTCACAAGTAATTTGGGATTCGGGAATACTCTGAACCAGAGCTTTAGGGTGAATCATGGACCTAACTAATAAGAAGACCGCATTCAATGAGCTCTTAGCAGGCTGCTGGCTAGACAAGGCTACTTTAATGTTTTTTTTATTTTTATGATAGTCTTTGAGAGCCTGCTGATACACAATTTTTCCTGTATTCCCTGCTGCTCTGTGTGCTTTGGAGAGAAGCCAAGAATTGGACTAGCATGCATTCTGAATACTTTTCTGACTCTGATAGGCACTGTGACCCGCACTGCCTTTAGACTTAACTCTAGATTTCTCAACCATCAATCATGCCCCATCATAAACACCCCCACCGACTCCACACTACCCCCACTCCAAAAGGGCATCCTTAGTACAGCTGCACTTCTCATCAAGGGCCTGAAGAAATATGACATCCCACCAAGGTGATGAAACTCCACTGACACCCCTTGCTGGCCTGCAACATCCACGAAACCAGCTGCATCACCTACAAACATCACAACAGGTACACCAACCTAGCTAGCTAACAAGCTCACAACCGCTCATGGTTCTTGTCAGAACCCCTTTCAGAGAGCCATGGGGCAAGCAGGAACTTCTGGGCCCAACTGTGGGGGTTGAGGCCTTTTACTCCTGAGCAGCCTAAGGCTTCTCGGAGGGTGGGTGGTGGTCTGCGGAGGGTGGAGGGGGGCAACCCCAATAAATGAATATCCAGACAGATATTTGCTTTTATGAGTAAATGCAGTATTTATATACAAACACAAAAGTGAGATATGGCACATGATAAGCGAGTAGGACAAGGCCCAAGCATAGCATGATGGAAGGCAGAACTCCTTAAATGGGCAGAGTGCGAAGGGGTGATCAGACAGCAGATAGCCATGAGAACAGGGAGCGAGAGAGCACTAGAAGCGGCAAGAGCTTGGGAAGCGCTTGTCGTGGCGCTCAAATCCCCGGAAGACGCTGAGGACGCTGACTCCGAGGGTGTTCCCCCAGCAGACTCAAGTTAGGATGCAAGAGAGGGAGGGTTTCTTGAGGCATGGAGGTAAACTACGGTGGGCGGCCCTCTGTTGTCTGGGTGGACTGCGATCCCCTATTGTGCTACTTCACTCGGTGGTGGCTCCAGTCTTGGGACACTGGTCTACTAAATACTCACGACCTAGATGTAAGTGACACGCCTGGGGGGGTGGGATGGTTGGGGGTTGTTGCGGGTTGGGAGGTTTCAGTCAGGACTGAATGTTAGTATCTGTACAGGACCGCAAATGAATGTCGAACGAACAACACATCCTGAACTGCCTAATACGTTGTACTAATGTCCTAAGATGGCTGACTGTGAGTTTGATGGTTGGTAGGGTTGTGGCATAACGACCCAATGCACCTCCTGTAAAATGCAATAAAATCTGTTTACAATACGTGACACACCTGGGAGGGAGGGAAGAGGGGGGGGGAATAGTTGGGTTTAGTTTATAGGATATGATACCGAGTAGCGAGTATACGGTTGGAAGAAATGATTCTGTAGCACTGGGCTCAAGTCGCTCGTAGCATCCTCCAAAGGAATAGAGATAGCAGGGGTGCTGGACTATTGCCATGATATGCTAGAATGCTGTTGACAGGCATTCATAGTACACAACAAGTATTACACTGATGTAAGAAATGAATAGTTATACTGTAAACTGTCGAATATTGGAAATGCCAATAAAAATTTGTTTAAAAAAAAAAAAATGATAAGCGAGTAGGAGTCTGAAAATTTTCACAATGGGGGGGCGTGGCCAAGCTGAGCACGAAGATGGCCGCCTAATCGATCGGCTCCGCCGACCGAGCTTTATATCCGTTAAAATATCCGATTAATTGTCCCCGGATTATCGCGGAACCGCCGGATTCTGTCTCCGGAAGGGCCAGGCAACTGACCGATCCCCGGCGTGGCTCAGGCGGGGCAGCTGAGACTAGGCGACGCGACCGATACCTGCCGGACGGACGGGGCCGGGGGAGCTGGTGCGCGACCCGCCGGCTTGGAGCACAATTAGAGGAAGAGCCCTTCGGCATCACTAACGGGCCGAGAAACAACGTGCGGACACCCCGCTGCCGCGAGCGGGAGGTCCCAGGCTGCGGCTGCTGTTCGCCGCGATTCCCGCGGTGTGGAGAATGCGCCGTTGGGGGCCTGGCATCATCCAGGACTGAACGCCACAGAGGCCTGTGAGTGCGGCCTAGAAACATCGACGGAGACGCCTGTGGCTGCGGTGCGGGTGGAGCGAGGCGGGTGCCCTCCCCTGCGGTGGCTGGAGGAGAGAGGTGTAGGGGGCTCTGCTCCTGACCTCCGGGGAGACCTCACACAGCCCCAGGTACCGGTAACATTGTGGGGCTGGAGCTGAGAAGCTGTGGTGGCACTGCCTGGAGGCATACAGCGAGTCTGCGTCTTGGACTGTGATCGGAGTCTCACTAATATCTCTGGCTTGGGCCTTACTGCGCAACCGGGGAGCGAGTCGATGTGCTGTGGTGACCCCCGTGACTGACTGGTGAAACCGTGCCGCGGCCCTGCGTGGTTGGCCGCCACTGCCGCCGCACCGATATCCATTGGCCACCGCTGATCGCCTCCGGTGGCGCGATCCTGTCCTTCCACCTGCAATACTGCGAGTGCACAGTTGCGGTAAGCACCTTGGGCGGTCTGACGTTGGCCTGAACACGCTCCAAGGCGGGAAGTTCATTGAGACGCGGCATTTGCCACAACGCCCTGGCCCCTCGAGGACTGGCTGGGGCGGAGGGAGGGCACCGGCGACTCCACTCCCAGACACTGCATATTGGTCCCCGGGTCCACAACAAGGGAGTACGGTAGAAGAGACCTGCATCCTAGATGGCGGGGGGTCGCGGTTCAAAGGCAGCCCTCCAGGCTAAGCTGACGAAATTCGCATGGGATGGAGGTCCCAGCCCGAGCCCTAAAGGGGGGTCCGCCGTTTCCGAAAAACCCGAGACTGGAGGGAAGAGGACAGACCCGACATTGCAGGACATTCTGGATGCCATTGTTACCGTCCGCACGTCCTTGGAGTCGCGGATTGACACGGTCTCCACTGAGGTGTCCCTCATAAGGGAAGATATGCGCACCATGAACTCCAGACTAAAAGACGTGGAAACCAAGGCTACCTCCCTGGTGGAAGATACGTCCGAGCTACTTAGGAAGGCGGAGGACCTGCAAACGCATGCCGCAAAGCTGGAGGCACAGCTGGACGACTACGAAGGGCGCTCCAGGCGTAATAACGTCCGTATAATTGGTGTAACGGAGTGCGCAGAAGGACCGTCTGCGGACATCTTCGTGGAAGATCTGATCGTTAACCACCTCAAGCCACGCGGGCTCTCCAACTTCTTCTCGGTGGAGCGGGCGCATCGAGTGCCCGGTGGCCGGCCGAGACCTGGAGCCCCCCCACGGCCGCTTCTTGCACGGATCTTTAACTTCCGCGACAGGGATGTTATCCTGCAATGTGCCCGCTCCGCTCCGCCTGTGGAATTCCAGAACAGCCGCATCACCTTTTTTCCAGACTTCACCCTCAAGGTGCAACGACGAAGCTTCCTGGAAGTAAAGGTGCTCCGAGAGAAGGAGGTGAAGTATGCGATGATGTTCCCGGCCAAGTTGAGGGTGGAATCGGAGGGCAAATCCTGGTTCTTCACCACCCCGGAGGAGACCTGGGACTGGCTGGAGGGATGGCGAACGGCGAGCCGCCGCAACCACCGTGCCCGGGGCGTGAGGATGGACGATGATACCCGAGCTTCTGGTGGCGGCTCGCCGCAGACGGACTTGGTGGAGGATACGGGCGGTGCCGAATAATTGGTCTGTATGTTTTTGGTTTTTTCTTCTTCCCTTTGGTGGCTTTGATTGACTCCAGGCGGACAGTGAGCATGGGGGTCAGATTCAACTGCGCATACTGAGACTGCTGCACGTCAGACGGAGATAGTCTGTCTTAGCTATTTTTTGTGGCCCTGAACTTTTGCCTGTTCCCCTGCTGCCCATGTTGGGGGGTTGAGGGGGTGTGCCTGGCCCTTGACAATGCCCTCAATGAAGACATGTCCAGCTGCGCTGGTTCAGACTTGGGACAGACACAGACTCTTTGGGGATTTGTGCTTGGTTCGGCCATACGGCCCCGTAAGTTCTTGGAAGGGTGGGCGATAGGCACTCTGCTAGTTTGGGGGCGGGAGGTTGTGTCACCGCCCGAGCAGGGAGGGGGTTTGGGGAGTACATGCTGGGGCAAAGGGGAGGGTGGGGGGGATTGTTGTGGGATGTTATTTTTAGTATTGATTTTGTTTAGACATGTCCTCTTCAACTGGTCTCGACAGCAAATGACGACAGATGGATGTTTGATCTACTCTCTCTGGTCGCACTATCGTTGGTACTGTTCTTGGATCCAGACATGTTCTTTGTTGTTTGTGTTAGTTTTGTTCCACACCGGTACACAATATTGTTCACCTCTCCACTTTCACACTCCTTTCACATGTCAGCGGTGCAGGTGGTGTCCACCTAGAGTGACCACACCCCGGTTTGCCTATCCGCCATTACTCGACTCCCATTAGATGGACGTGACGACCCGTGGTCTGACACTTAACTTGTCCACTTGGAATGTTAACGGATTGGGAGACAAAATTAAGAGGGGCATTGTGTTGCAGTACATTAAGCGCAACGCTCTTGACCTGGTGCTACTACAGGAGACGCACCTGATAGGGAATTCCTGTGGCGCTCTGAACAGGAAAGGGTATAAAATGGTGGTCCACTCTGGCTTTACCTCGGGCTCTAGGGGGGCGGGGATTTTGCTTCGTAGGGGCTGCCCCTACATCATCCATAACTCCTGGACTGACCCCCAGGGCAGATATGCCGCAGTCTCGGGTACCTGGGAAGGGCGTGTCGTTAACGTCGTTTCTGTATATGCCCCCCCCCGGACTGCAGCGCCTGACGCTACGTGACATAGGGACCCTACTGCTAGACCTCCCACTCGGGGTGCTGGTGATGGGAGGGGATTTCAATCTCACAATGGATGGCTCTCTAGATCGACTTCCTCCCCGAGTGGACGCATCGAGAAGATCTCAATTGTCCGAGTTCGCGAATGCCTTGGGGGTGGTGGATGTTTGGCGGTGGTTCAATCCGTTGCACACCCGTCTGGGGTGCACGGTAGTCAGTCGAGGATAGACTACCTATTTACTCATGCCCAGGATGTTCAGCACTTCACGAGATCCGGCTGCCTGGCCCATGGGATCTCCGACCATTCCCCCGTCCTGGCGACTCTGGGCTCTCGCAGTGGGGACGCCCCTGCTCTATTTCCATACACCCGTGGGCACTCAAAATTCCGCACATCCGGGACGCTCTCCGCAAGGACACTGAATATTACTTTGCAGAAAATGTCGGCTCAGTCGACACTGCAGTGACACTGTGGGGAGCCTTCGGGGCGGTCATTAAGGGCAGCGCTTTATCACTCATGGTGGGGCATAGGGCTGAGCGAACTAAGAGGATATTGGAATTGGAGGCCGAGGTCTCGAGATTCGAGGAGTTGGTTACCCGACACCCTGACTCCACTACAAGTCATAGTCTTGCACTTAAAAGACAGGACTACCGACAACTTCTCTTTGAGGACGGGACGGCGCGTTTACTAGCCTCCCGCCACAGGATCTATGAACAGGGAGAACGGACGGGCAAGCTCTTGGCGTGGCTTGAACGACGGGAGCAGGCTGCTAGATGGGTCCGCGCGATAGCGAACTCAGAGGGTGCCCTTATTACTGATCCCCAACAAATAGCGGACATATTTGCTAGCCATTTCGAGGAGGTATATACTAGCTCTCCCACGTCACAGGCCCCCCGATCAGCTGAACTGTTGGTTACACTCGATATCCCCACTATCCCGCCGCAAGATAGAGAGACTTTGGAGGCAGACATTACAGTGATGGAGGTTCAAAAGGCCATACAAGACGTCCGTTCCGGGAAAGCTATGGGCCCCAACGGGCTTCCCATCGAACTATTTAAGCCCCTGTCAACACTATTAGCTCCCCATTTGCTCAACCTATATACTGAATGTTTTCAGTCGGGTGTTCTACACGCAGAGATCCGCACTGCCGCTATTGTGGTCATCCATAAGCCACATAAACCTGTCGATGAGTGTAAATCATATCGCCCTATATCCCTTTTAACGGTTGAGGCTAAGATCCTAGCCAAACTCCTCGCGAATCGCCTCCTTCACTATATCACTGACTTAGTCCACCCGGATCAATCCGGATTTATGCCAGGGAGAAATACGGCCCGGAACCTACGTCGGGTGCATGGGGTCCTCGGCAGGCTGCACACCATCGAGGAAGACGTGATCCTCCTGTCACTAGACGCCTCCATGGCTTTTGACACCATCGAGTGGGAGTTTCTTTTCGCTGTATTGGCCCGTCTGGGGTTCGGCCCCAAACTTATTCGTTGGATTCGGCTACTGTATACTCAACCCACGGCTCATGTGGTAGTTAATAACCATCGCTCCGCTACTTTTTCGCTCCAGCGAGGCACGCGGCAGGGCTGCCCCTTGTCTCGCGGTGTGGGTCCGGGGAGATCCGGCGACTTAAATGGACGGCATCTCACGAGGACGGCATCTCGCTGTGCGCCGACGATCTCCTCTTATACTTGGCCTCCCTGCACGATCGCTGCGACGGGTGCTCCATATTTTTCACATTTTCGGCGCTCACTCCGGATATCAGATAAATTGGTCTAAGTCCCAGATGTATGCGCTATGGGGTTCCCCCCCCGGCGAGTCCCCGGGGCTTTAACATCCCGGTTGCCCTGGGGGGCTTCCGATACCTGGGCATTTTCGTCACGCCTGACTCTGATCTCTTCTATGAACACAACTTACTCGGACCTCTCCGACGTTTCAAATCCGACGTAGTGCATTGGCGTGCTCTCCCCCTCACAGTTCTTGGACGTGCGTCACTGTTCAAAATGTTAGCGCTCCCACGCTTTCTCTATGCCCTGCAAAATACCCCGATCACAATCCCAGACTCTTATTTCTCCCAAATTAACGATGCGCTGCGGGGACTCTTATGGGAGGGCCGTCCGCCACGGATCGCAATGAGCAAACTCACCATGGGTTGGTATGATGGGGGCATCGGCTTACCGGATCTCAGGTTGTACTACCAGGCGTCTCAGTTGACTGTAGTTAATCGTTGGGTGTTTGAGCCTCGCGATGAGCCTAGCTTCCGTACAGCTCACTGGCTTTTGGGACGGGGTGGCTACAACAGAGCACTCTACACCAATCCCCGTAAACTTAACCTAAGAGGCCCCACGGCGCGCACGGTCGAGATCTGGCATGAGGTCACCAGAAAACTAGGATGGGGTAGGCGCCTGACGAAGGCGACCCCCCTGTGGGAGCCCGATATTTTAGGTCATCTCAGCGCTTGCCCAGGGTTTGACAAATGGGATTTGATTGGAATCTCCACGGTCCGGGACATCTGGGCTAAGGGGAGGCTGGCATCGTTTCCGGAGCTCCAAGCTAAATATCACTTGGCTCCATCAGAGATGTTCAGATACCTGCAAATCCATCATGCGGTGTCCTCCGCCCTGCCGAGGGATAGTCCTCTTCCCGATTCTTCCCCGTTGGAGGACCGCCTGTTGTTAGATCCCATGGACCGAAAGGCCATCTCGCTCACTTACAAAAAGCTGGTCAACAACCGCCCCGACCCGATGCTGAAACTGCGGGAGGGGTGGAGAAGAGACATGGGAGAGATGGAGGACGACGCGTGGCGGGACGCTCTTGCTTCACCCGAGAAATTGCCATTCCTATGCGTATGAGACTTCTCCAACTTAAGATCCTTCACCGAGCATATTTTGATGCCAAGCTCCTGTTCAGGCTGGGCAGACGCCCCGATCCACTCTGTCTCCGGCACTGCGACCAGGAGGGTACTTTTTTTCACATCTTATGGGACTGCCCACAAATTCAGGACTACTGGGTGACAATCGCTCGTCAACTTGAGAGGGCGGGAGGCAAACCCTTGGGGTTATCTCCCCAACTATGCTTACTTAATATTTGGGGGACGTCCGATCTTACACATGATGAACAGGCATGGGCCTCTATGGGCTTCATTATAGCGAAGCGGAATATTGCACGACACTGGGGGGTGGCGACGGTCCCACACATGGTTGACTGGGCAAGGGTCATGGATACCGCCATGGTAGCCGAAAAAGCAGTTTTCAAAGGACGTGGCTGTCCTAAGAAATGGGATCGGAAGTGGGGGAAATGGAATAGGTACAGAGGGGACATCTGCATCTCCCAGACGGTGGAACTCCAGAGAGAAAGGCGAACACTGATGGCCCAGTTGACGGCAGAGGTGCTGGCCTCTCCTCCTTAGAGGTGGCGCTCTCGATCTCTCCATCCACCTGCTTACTGTTGTGATCTGTTTGTAGTTTATGTATATCGTGGTCTCTCATCGCTACCTGGTGAAAGGTTTAATGAGTATTGCTCTACATGGACCCACATTCCACCACGAGATGAATGACACTGTATTTCTTCTTGAGTGTAGAAGATGGGGTACCTCTTACAGTGACTTTATTTTGTATGTACTGGTTTTTGGGTTTTGTGTTAAAATACAATAAAAAATTTAATTAAAAAAAAAAAAGTTTTAAAAAAAAGTTAAAAAAAAGAAAATGTTCACAATGGCTTTTAAAGTCAAAGTGCCTCAGGGCCATAGTGCGATTGGCAGAGCAAGTGCCCCAGTGGCTCTGCAGCATGGTAATCAGTTTGACACACTCTCACTGGTCTTGCGATATGGAAGGCCCGGGAGCGTGACAGCGGCTAGAATTGTCCGGCGATTAGGCTTCGAGGACAAGGTGGGCAGATGCCAGGTACTGCGCAGTAGTCTTGTCACTGCAGGCAGGGCGTCCACTGCGCTCCTCCAACTGTGCAGTAAAGCCTCCCAATTCCGGCTGCAGCTCTCCGCTGCTTCGTGTATCCAATGACAAAGTTGATGCTCTGGTCACATGAGTCACACCCCTTTACATTTCACTTTTGCATGACGCACAAGAGCTACAGGCCCTCTCTCTTCTCCACGACACCCATCTGTCAATAAAGGGGACATGAACAGCGGCACACAGGGCAATGGTTCTTTCAGGTCAGTGGGTTGCAAAGAGCAATGACCATCCGCACATCACATCAAAGTGATGCACCAGGGCGACGGACCCTAAACTTCACAGTGGCCACACCAGGCATACAGGGTCACCACCTTGAGGGAAACACAGGCAGATGTTCGGATCGGTGGTCCTGACTGGACAGTGACACTCACACTTCACTAAAGGGTCTCTCACTTCACTAAAGGGGTCCCCCGGCTGGTTCTCCCATCCTCCATGCACTCTCCTCTTCCTCCTCACATGGACCTCTGGTCCCCACAGGCAGGCAGATGGTGATGCTCCAGGGCAAGTGGTCTTGATTCTCCTGGGTAATGACCACTCACCCAGCAGGGAGACTTTTAAACTTTGGTCCTCAGTCCTGGTCACAACAGGTAGAAGTCGTGCTGAGCTTCTCCATGCTTATGTACAACTACAGTTTGACAATTTGGGAGAATCAAGCTCCCCCTTTTATAATCTGTTTCCAGACAGTGATGTGATTTAGTGTTTCAGTCTTTGAAATTCATGCTGTAGTTGTTGCCTCCTTTGAAGTGCCCACTCCTCTGTCCTACCCTTTGTCCAGGGAGCAGTCTGCCACAGCATGAGAGACTCCAATCTTCCTAGCCCCACAACACGGGCTCTGGGAGTAACTAGAAAATCACATCTGGCTGTCAGCCTCACTGATACACGCCTCACATAAGGTTACAAAGGCCACATCCCTGCTCTGTATGAATCCCTGTCACTGCACAGTTTCCCTGATGAGCCCTATTATCTCTCTGACAATGTGCCCATGCCCCACTGACCAGTGACCTTTTCAGAATCAAAGCCCTTTTTAAGTGTACAGGAGAGCTTTGCGCCCTATTCCTCGTGTGTTCCACCCAGCTCTCAGGAATGCAGGGACTCTACAAACCTATCTGGGATGGCTCCTCCACCTCCACCTCCATATGGCATTCCAAGGTCTTGAGTTTCCAATATGGAACTCACAGGCCTCCATGTACTTAACCACACACAGGCATACATACATTACCGTATGTATATGCAACCACATGCACGCTGCACAGCGCTACATACTAACGTGATGTAGCCCAAGGGCAGATTTAAGTACACAGCAGCTGAACTTTACATGAGTTTGCTGGTAGGCCCCACTCCAGGGACTCAGGTAAAAAAAAAACTATTCTATCAAATGATCACTATTACAAAAACAGTATACTGCCACCACCAAGATCATGGTGCTTAACTCTTGGTAAGGGCAGTTGCCCTTTACCACTAAAAGAGTAGCACTTTGTGCACCCCTCCCAGTGTAACAAAACCGCACTCTGAGAGACAGACTAGGTCATGGCACATACACATGATCCGTGTTTGCCCATAACCAAAAATTTACACCATGGATCCAGATACTTTTGCAGCTGGTTCATGCAGGGCAGAAGTGCATGTCCATCACTATGCAGGGTTTTTTTCCATCCCAACAGCTCTCTACGCACCTGCAGCCATGACCCAATCAGACTGGAGATGAAGAAGTGTAAAAAAGAAAAAACAAGGCAATAGGCCTGCTACATCTATGTCCCTGGGATCTGGTACAACATTCCTGTATTCATCTGGCTGCCCCTACCATGCTCCAATTTAGAAAAGAATCACAAAATAACAATGCAGCAACCGTCCACTAATGCTGTCAGAACCCGGCTAAATCACCAATCACTTGCTGACTGTCTTATTCTTTGACCCGGTATTGCGTTAGCCTCTGTCTCTAGTAAGTTTGTGCTTTGCAAAGACCACATACATATAAATGAATGCAACTTTGTTTGCAATTGATTAACACCCACCCTAGGTAACTCTTATATTGTTGTGCTGATTTGTGCAAAAAGAGGTATTGTGAAATTCTGTAAAATAAGTCACCATTCAGAGGCAGGAATTTGAGACTAGATATTCCTGAAACCTGTGGTTTAATAATGGCAAAAGGTAGCAGATAAAGTGAGGCGATCACTATGCCAAAAGGAGAGTTGTACCCTGGGGCCAGCATGAGATTACACAGAGGATTACACTTGTTCACAATTCATGGAGCAAAGCTATGCCCACTGCATGTGTAGCAATGCTGCTGTGTAAGGGCACAACACTCGCCAATTATCTCAAGTTCAGCTATGAGGGCTACGTTAAACGAAGGCTATTTAAAGACTTCAGTGAGTTTAGGGCTAGCCCATCACAGAGCAGACAACCACTCTTTCCTCCAGCTCTCACTGTCCCACCTTGGTTGAAGCCAGATCTGCTGGGTAAGGCCAAAGTTAAGTGCCCATAAGGAACACCACTGCTAATGTGACAGTAAGGGGAACTGTGGAAGGGTTGCATGAGTAGTCAGTTGCCACAGAAACGCAGTAGAGAAAAAGAACATAAGGAGGAGAGAGTCGTGATGGGGCAGCGAGGAGATAAGGAAGGTACAGGAGAGAGGGAGGGTAGCCAGCAGAGGTGAAGCAGCAAGTGATGGAAGGCATGAAAAGTGGAATGCAGTGCTGGGCATGCTGTGTGCAGACTTTAATGAGGATGTGGCTGAATCTTTGCCTGATGTCTCATTAGCCGGTGTTCTTTCAATTCAGAAAGAGTCAAAGCTCTTTCCATTTTAAGTCTGACGCCACAGGAACACTTGATAGCAATAAATGGCTAATGGGACTTGTGTGTCTTGTGCTGTCTGAACAATAAGATAATGATGGATTATTAAAGACAACACCTCAGCAACTGTACAAAATAGTGGTCAGGCAATTTGAGGACTAAGGGAATTTTTTGATTAAAATATCTTTATTCAGTTTTTGAAGCAATAAATAGATCCAACAACAATGCTACTTGGGGTAGCATGTACAATTCTTGCAGTGTTACAATTTTAAAATGCCATATAAGCATAATTTCCATTGTGTGTCCCACATTGGTTAAGAGTCCATATTCTATAACTGCGACCTTCAGGTGCTTTGCTAATAAGAGGGCTCTTCTCCTTCTCCACTCATGTCTATTTTGTAATGGTTAAGCCAAGGACCCCACACTTTGCGGAATTTCACGAGGCACCCTCTTGCCTGATCTGTGGCTTTCTCTGTGGCCATGTGAAGGTCCACTCCTTTCTGCCATTCTCTCAAGGTAGGTGGTTCATGGACACCCCAATTGCTTGGCGATATCTCGCTTTGCCACCACTAGACTTAGGTTACTAAAATGAAGTTTACTCCTGGGCACATCCACCTCCGTGGGTATCCCCCCCAACAATAGGAATTCAGGATCTAGTGGGAGACCGACACCTAGTATTGTTTAGTTCCTGCACTATGGCATTCCAGTAGGAGCTAATCTCTGGACAGGACCATATCATGTGTGGGAATGACCCATTCTCAGCTTCACATCTCAGGCAATTAGGGGTTACGGCCCTACCAATTCTATAGAAATGGGCCCTGGCATAGTATGCTCTATGAAGGACTTTAAATGGAGTAAGTCGTAGACGGTATCGGATTGCCACCTCTCTTGGGTGCATCAGGGCTGCCTCCCCGTCCGTGATGTCCAATTCATCTACTTCATCTTCCCACCTTGCCTTCAGTTTCTGCAAGGTGTCCGGGACATTATTGAGAATAGTCTTGTAAGTCCAGGAGACTGCCTTCTCAACTAGCTGACTCTGGAGGAGCATCCCTTCTAATGGTACATATTCTTGGAGTTAGTCTACCTCTATCCTTTCCGCCTGCGAAGTATGTTGCAGTTGTAAATATTTAAAGTACTGAGTGCTGTGTAATTGGTAGTCCCGTTTCAGGAAGCCCCCTTCTATGAAATCTCCTAGTTTGGAGATTCTTATGTCCCATTGCAGAAAGCCCTTCAACTTTCCAATTTCCTTCAGACGTGTACCAACCCACAGGGGCATCTCTCGGGTCAATCTCTTGTCCCATTTCGTCAGCCTTCCCACCTCCATCCACGCAGCTATGGTAATCTGGGTTGCAGTCAGCAATTTGCGTGACTCCTTACCCCCATGTATAATTATGAGTGGGTCTGGATTTGGGTCCTCTCCAGTGCATAGGTTGGGTGATTACCAGGCAAGTATCCCCAATCATTAATCGCAATTAAATGTGCAGCCCAATAGTAGGCCCAAACATTAGGAAGAGAAATACCCCCATTATATTGGTTCCTTTACAGTGTCCCCAGCGCCACTCTAGGATGTTTCCCATTCCACAACATCATTCTGGTTTCACTATCAATTCTATTAAATATTTCCTCTGGGATCTTATGATAGGTGCTTTGAAGGATATATAATAATTTCGGGATTGTCACCATTTTGTACATGGCTGCTCGCCCCATTAACAGCAACATTCTCCATCGTTCGACATTCCCATGCAATTCAGCAATGACCCTCCGAATATTATGGTCTAGGCTAGCTTCGATGTTAGAGGTCACATAAATACTCAAGTATTTAAATCCCCTTCTATCGACACACAGCTGTCCAGGGCAGTCCTGGTCAACAAAGGGACCACCCACAGGGTATAGACTGGACTTGTCCCAATTAATTCGGTATCCTCCATGTGCCCCGTATCTTTCGAATATCCGGAATATAGTAGGTAGTGATCAAGACGGTCTAGATACATACAGAAGGAAATCATCTGCATACAGCGATATTCGTTCGTCACTCAGGTTCTCTTCCCCTATTCTGAATCCCACTATATCCGGGTGGGACCAAACTATGATGGGCAGGGGTTCTAACACTAGGGTAAAGAGGAGGGGGTGATAGAGGGCCTCTATGTCTCGTGCCCTCTCCCTATGGGAAATTCAGCAGATAACTTGCCGCTCACTCTGACTCTAGTTACGGGGTCTTTATATAGTAGGTCAATCCAGGTGATAAATCTGGGACTGAATCCAAACTTCACTAGGACCTGTCTTAGAAAGGGCCAATGGACTACATCAAATGTTTTCTCAGCATCTAAAGACAGGACCATATGGGGTTCTTCCCTATTTCGGACCATCTCTAGCCAGTTGTATAAACGACGAAGATTGAATCTGGTAGATCGTATCGGCATAAAGCCAGATTGGTCCAGGTGTATTAGATCGCTGATCACTGATATCAATCTATTTGCTAGGATAGTGGCTAGCATTTTTTTCTCGGTGTTTAGGAGGGATATTGGGCGATACGAGCTTGTAGTAGGCTGGCTTAGTATATGGTGCACACTTATTTAAGTGAAGCACCCTGCACTAATCCAGACAACCCTTATGGTGATTTTAGTGGTTTTAGACAACCTTAGAAAGCTCTCTAAGTGGTAGCTGTGGACAGCAGCGTTCAGGCTTAGTCCAGAAGGAGTGTTAAGCAGCTTGTTTTACCAGTACTAAATCATATAGTGTAGGTTAAACGAAAAAGAAACACACAGTGTAGTTATAAAAATAGTGATATTTATTATACACACTCACTAACACATTGGTATATCTCCTACCCGGAGATATAAACACAATACACATAATATTTCAAAAGGAGAACAGGTAAGTAGCACAAATACACAGTGGTCTCCAGGGGAGACCACACCATATACTAATAAAGTGGAATGCGAACTACAACCGAAGTCGAGACTTAACCCATAAGACTTAGAAGAGCTGGGGACCCAAGGAACCACCCAAGCTAAGTACCTAGGAAACCCACGGGGGCCGTATGCAGAGTGGAAACACAATTTTCAAGAAGACGGACCCTTCCCAGAGGACCCTGAAGAAACCCTGTGGAAGATGGAAGGTTTGAGAGTCACCCCACCTGTGGATACCCCAGGAACCAGGATACCTACACCAGGGAAAGCGGGTGCATAGGTGCGAAGTGACATCGGAAACTGCTGTAGACCACAATGGAGGCTTTCAGTGAAGATGCCGCTGGCGAAGAAGGTGAAAGTAGACCGGGCAGCTTAGTTGCGGTGCCTGCAGATGCAGGGGAGTGACTCCTTCACTCCAAGTGATATGCCTTTGGTGTCTTTGATGTTCACAGGCCTGGAGAAGAACCTGGATGACGCACAGGCACAGACAACGCAGAAGACTGGCAGGACGACGAGACCAAGAGCAGCAGGAGTCTTCCAGATGCAGTCTTGGTTCCCAAAGCGAAGTCCAATGAAGTCCAATGTGCCCAGACGGTTGAAGATGAAGTTGTTTCAGATCTGAATCTCGTCCCACAACAAATCTGAACAGCCACCCACAGGTAGGCCCTTAAGTAACATAAGGAAAGTGTTAGGACGATTCAGTGGTTCCTCCCAGAGGTGGAGCTGGACAGAGGGGAGGATACTCCCATGTCCTTTGTCCAGTTTCGTGCCAGAGCGGGAGCGAACGTCTCCCTGAACTGGTTCTAACTGGAGAATGCAAGGAGGACACCAAATGTGCCCTTCAAAATAGTCTGGTGGTGCTGGCAAGTGCCCCCAGCCCAATACACTAAGTCCTGTCTGGGAGGTGGTCACACCTCCCTGTGACAGGAAACCTATTCTTCTACCTTCCCTGTTCGAGCCTGGCTCAGCAGCAGGAGGGCAGAATCGTGTCTGTGGTCGGCAGCAGCACTATCTTACTGTTAGACCCTGAAAGGCTTTTACCGGGAATACAGGGGGGCTCCCTAGGGGAGCCCCTCAGGACATGGAATCCTACATCCAACACTGGGATCAGTGTTGGGGTAAGATTCCAACATGTTTGATACCAAACATGACCGGTTTTGGTGCAGCCAATATATAGTTAGACATCTCGTAATTGACTTGATGTCCACTATATGTATAAAATGGCTGACCGCACTTACAAAGCCTGGATAATCGACTCCTGGGTTTGTAGGGGGTGTCCTGCTCATGCACGGCACCCTCACACTTATAACCAAGCACCCTGCTTTCAGGATTGAAAGGCCTACCTTAGGGGTGACTTATAGGTTTTAAGTGCAGTGACCTCAGATATAAGGAAACTTAGGTCTGTCGTGAGTGGTGCTAGCACCAGCTCATACAGGCTGCAATGGCAGACCTGTAGTCACAGTTTGAGTGGTCTCGAATGAGTGGCACAATACATGCTGCAGTCCAGTGGAGACCCCTGGTGTACCTATGCCATGGGTACCTTGGTACGATATACTAGGGACTTAGAAGGGTACCCCAGTAGCCAATTAGGAAGGTACCAAAGTACTTACCATAGTCCAATTTAGGGAGAGAGCACAGTGACTGGGGTCCTGATTAGCAGGATCCCAGTCAGACTAGTCACAAAAACAGAGTGACACCAGCAAAAAGTGGGGGTAACCGTTAAAGCAGATCCTGCTTTCCTAAAGAGCTGCATTGAGTTATAGGCCTACCCGGTTTGTGGATCACCACAATGGTGGTGCTTCGGAGGTCCAAGGGGAAGGATCCCACTTCTTTTGCTTCACAGAACACCTTAAGCAAATGTGGGCCAGGATTCCAGCATTCTTTTTAAAGAGTTCAGCCGGTATGCTATTTGGGCGCAGGGTTTTCCCAGTCTTCATTTGGCCATTAGCAGTTAGTACTTCTGGTAAACCCACGTCTTTCTCCAGGGCCTGTCTCTCTTCCCCTGATATTGTTGGGACTGTTACTTCTGCCTGGTATGTCTCCACTTGGACGACATTCGCCAAGGGGTGAGCCTTGTAAAAGGCCTCAAAATATTTTGCAAACTCAGTCACAATGGCAGAGGTGTCTCCTATAATTTCAGTCACCCACTTAGCCTCTGCTGCCTTTTTACCCAGCAAGGCCAATAATCTCCCCGCTTTGTTCCCGGTGTCATATAGATGGTGCAGCTGAGATAGGATCATGGTTCTAGTTTTTTGCTGTGCCAATGACTGATGGTCTCCACGTATGATCGGGTCCATGTCTGCACCAGGCCTATTTTCCAATTCTATTAGTTTCTGCTCCAGCTTCTCCATTTCCTGAGTCTCTTTTTTCTTTCTATTGGCTATGTTTTGTGCCCTATACCCAGTGGTCGAAGTGGGGAAAAAAAAGTAGGGGAACTGTGGGCGGAGAATCAGAGGGCGGCAATAACCCTGGATTGGGTCAGTGGGCGGAATCAGAGGTGTGGCAGAAAGAGCAAAATATCCCAATTTCTAGTATTTGTTTCCCATTTCACTAACCGGTTACAGCTTATTACGTTATTTAATTTAACCAATGGATACACGTTTGTTTAAGGTTTAATATGAGTTATTGACATTAAAATACATTCACAAAGTGGGATACGTTTCTAATCACAGATTGTCCCAAATATCCTTAAAAGTGGAATCGCAAGCCATTTGTCTCCCAGCCATGGAGTTTCTGTCATCAGCACTTCTTCCTTTTTCCAGAAGAGCAGTTCAAACATGAATGGCAAAATATCCTAGTTTGCAAATGTTTTCCACATAATTATGGCTCTGCCATATTTGCCACATAATACATCATCTGCTGCATAATCTGACGATTTTAACTAATATATTGTTTTTAGCTCAAATGGATCAAAAGTTACTAAAAAATGTGACTTGTGCTGCTGTGAAGTGGAGGGCCCTTTGCAAAGGTTGACTGGTCACCTTTCTCACTGCTGCAGTTGTATGTTCCACTGGTACTAATAAGGAAAAATCTTTGCAGAGACTGTTAGCATGTGTAAAAATGTCACAATAATAAAGTATCAGAAAATGTACAGCACCACTAATACCAGTGTAGGGTGTCAGAGCACTTTACATCACACACATTACACAAAGACAATCAATCATAAGTGTTTAAATCACTGTATAGGAAATGTTACATAAGACAAAGGACACAAGGTGTAGGAGTCACATGACAACCATACTAGTAGGCAGCATAGTTTAATAGTGATTGGTCTGCAGAAACACAAACTCAGAATTTAAAACGTAATACCATGGTTGAGGGTTCCCCTTCAATAACCAGAATTGATTTCTACCCAAAATTAACACTTTTTGCAACATTAGGATAATCAAAGACTGGGGAAAAAACCATAACGCTCTAATTTATACCTTGCAGTTTGCATGCAGCTCTTACATGACAGTTAATAGCTCACTGTTTTATGTTAGGATTTTAACTTATTAACTGCAAGTAACAATAGGGTCTCTCTGACAAAAGCAGTAACCCACTGACCTATTTACATTATGTGCACTTTGTGATCCGCATGGTACATGTTCTTAGCAGCAGGCACATTAACCCTCTGCACTTCTTTCCATGAGTCAAAACGTCCACTAGACAAAACACCATCTCTCTCTACTAAGAACATTAATCACTAGAGTTATCATGATATTTTTATTGTTGCCGAAAAGTGTTGGAGGCCACGAAGGAGGCAGCAAGTGCTTTTAAAACCATATTATACTTGCAAACACGACGCACCCACCTGAAGTCAGTGCCAGCCGCGGTCCGTGCAGGTAACAGAGGTGAATCGGTGGTGCCGGGTAGAGGGGATTTCGAGGGACGTTGCAGAGGGAAAATTAATTATTTATTTCATTTTCCCTCTGCATCGGCCCTCGAAATCCCCCCTTACCCGGCCCCTCAGCCCCACCGCTGTTACCTGCACGGACCGCGGCTGGTCAGCGCCTGGTGCGGTTGCACTGTCCTAGAGCCATCCTGCTCAAGGGTCCTGTGACCTCAGTGACAGTCACTGTCACTCTATGGTGTGCTGCTTTATAGGCCTGCCTGCAAGACTGGAGGTGAACTTAAGAATGAATTGTGGCGGACAGGCCTTCAAGGTTAACCCTCACTTGCCACTGCTAGGGTCCACCTGCTGGTGCTAAGACACCAGGGCTTTTAAGATCTTGCGGAGCCTTCTAAGGTCCAGCATGGGAATGTGCTCCCTCAGGGGGAGTGGTCT
Source organism: Calotriton arnoldi (assembly GCA_963921515.1). NCBI lineage: Eukaryota > Metazoa > Chordata > Amphibia > Caudata > Salamandridae > Calotriton > Calotriton arnoldi. The sequence continues at coordinate 3,176,204 of CAWUFW010000291.1, forward strand.
GGTTGACTGGTCATGAAGGCTGAACCTGGTTCCCCAGTTCCAAATTCAGCAGCTCTGACCATAGTGCCACATCCTCTCCCCCACTGAACCCCATACTGCCCCACTGAGAGAAACTTGCACTGCACTGACCCGCTATAAACATCTAGATGTGACTCAATTCAAATTACGCACCAGACAGGAGTAATATGCTGCCTAAAAAAAAATTAACAACATCCTAGAACAAGCATTGGCATAGCCAATAGGTCTCGCCTTTGGGGCCTTATAAGTGTTTAGCCAGAGCTATTGACTTTGCCAATGTATTTAAGCTGTGCTGTAGAGAAGTGTGGATGCTGTGCAGCATGCTGAAAAGTTATAATAAAAAAGTGTCAGAAGCATTTTTGTTACCTTTTATATGACCAAGAAGGCTTTATGTACAACTGAATGACCATATTAGAAAAAGTATTTACAATAAAAATGTCCTCAGTTTTCTTTTGTCCTTGCAATGCTGGCAACTTGTTTCTGCCTATTTCAATGGTTGTTTGTTATAGCTTTTTTTGAGGGGGCATAAACAATCGGAGGGTGAAGGTTTTGAACTAGTACCTGTATTATAACACTAGCAGCGGACGAACGCTAGGGGAAAATCAACAGATGCCAAATTCCGAGAGCAGGCTGAGGTGGTGCTGAGTGATGCTGAGGTGGTGGTGGTGGTGACTGGTGCGGAGGTGATGCTCAGGTGATGCTGAATAATACTCAGGTGTTGCTGAGTGATGCTGAGGTGGTGGTGTACTAGTGCAAAGGCGATGCTGAGTGATACTGTTGTGGTGCTGAGTGATGCCGAGGTGGTGGTGCGGCACTGGTGTTCAGGGGGTGCAGAGGTGGTGCTCAGGTGGTACTGAGGGATGCCGAGTTGGTGCTGTGCTGAGGTGATGCTGAGGTGGTGTTTCACGGATGTTGAGGTGGTGCTGTGCTGATGTTGAAGTGGTGCTGCGTTGGTGCTGAATAGCTGCTGAGGTGGGGCTGCACTGGTGGTGGTACACTGATGTGGAGGTGGTGTTATGCTGATGCAGAGATAGTACTGCACTGGTGATGAGGTGGTGCTGAGCTGGTGGTGCACTGAGGAGGTGGTGCGGATGCAGAGATGGTGCTGAGTGATACTGATGTGGTGCTGAGTGATGCCGAGGTGATGCAGGAGCTCAGGTGATGCTGAGTTGGCCTGCGCTGGTGCACTAATGCTGAAGTGGTGCTGTGCTGATACTGCGGTGGTGCCGTGGTGGTGTTGAGTGATGCTGTGGTGGCACTCAGTGATGCTGTGGTGGCACTCAGTGATGCTGTGGTGACGCAGAGTGATGCTGTGGTGGCGCAGAGTGATGCTGTGGTGGCGCAGAGTGATGCTGTGGTGGCGCTGAGTGATGCTGTGGTGGCGCTGAGTGATGCTGTGGTGGCGCTGAGTGATGCTGTGGTGGCGCTGAGTGATGCTGTGGTGGCGCTGAGTGATGCTGTGGTGGCGCTGAGTGATGCTGTGGTGGCGCTGAGTGATGCTGTGGTGGCGCTGAGTGATGCTGTTGTGGCGCTGAGTGATGCTGTGGTGGCGCTGAGTGATGCTGTGGTGGCGCTGAGTGATGCTGTGGTGGCGCTGAGTGATGCTGTGGTGGCGCTGAGTGATGCTGTGGTGGCGCTGAGTGATGCTGTGGTGGCGCTGAGTGATGCTGTGGTGGCGCTGAGTGATGCTGTGGTGGCACTGAGTGATGCTGTGGTGGCACTGAGTGATGCTGTTGTGGCGCGGAGTGATTCTGTGGTGACGCGGAGTGATTCTGTGGTGGCGCGGAGTGATCCTGTGGTGGCGCGGAGTGATCCTGTGGTGGCGCAGAGTGATCCTGTGGTGGCGCAGAGTGATCCTGTGGTGGCGCAGAGTGATCCTGTGGTGGCGCAGAGTGATCCTGTGGTGGCGCAGAGTGATCCTGTGGTGGCGCAGAGTGATCCTGTGGTGGCGCAGAGTGATCCTGTGGTGGCGCGGAGTGATCCTGTGGTGGCGCGGAGTGATCCTGTGTAACCCTGGGCGTAGTTTGCGTAGTAGCGCTACGCGTAGCTACACGAAGTGCACTTCGCACGCTACGAGTAGCTACGCGAACTGCGTAGTGCGGTAGGGAAATGCTGTTCGCACTGATTGCACAGTGCCGGATGCTTGTCCGCACTGTGCAATCATTGCAAACGGCATCTTGCACAGTGCAAGCGGTCGTTTTCTGCTGCTCGAGTAGATTTGTACTCGAGCGGCAGCTTTCTCAACGCGGACTGGTAGTTTCTCATCGCGAGCGGTCGCAAGCATATGCGACCACTCACAATGAGAAACCTGACCTCCCCGCGTTGAGAATCTCGCCGGGAGGTTTATTTTCCACGCTCGCAATCAGCAACTTGATGTTGCTGATCGCGAATGAGGAAAAAGTCTCGCCGGGATGTTGATTTTGCTCGCTCGCGGTCGCCAACTTGACGTTGAGGACCGCGAGCAAGCAAAAAAGGCCCGCTACGCGTTTTTGCACTGTGCTACGTGCAATTCGCGTAGTGCATAGTAGCGCAAACTACGCACGCTCCGCGAGCTTAGCGTAGTACTATGCCCAGGGTTAATCCTGTGGTGGCGCTGAATGACCCTGTGGTGGCGCTGAGTGATGCGGAGGTGGTGCTGAGTTGGCACTGAGTGGTGCTGAGGTGGCGCTGAGTGCTGGAGTGATGCTGTGGTGAAACTGAGTGATGCTGTGGTGACGCTGAGTGATGCCGAGGCAGCGCTGCGTGATGCCGAGGCAGCGCTGCGTGATGCCGAGGCAGCGCCTAGTGATGCCGAGGCAGCGCCGAGTGATGCCGAGGCAGCGCCGAGTGATGCTGTTGTGGTGCTGGGTGATGCTGTGGTGGCCCTGAGTGATGCTTTCTGGCATTGTGGTGGCGCAGAGTGATGCTGTGGTAGTGCTCAGTGATGATGAGGTGGAGCTGAGTGATGCTGTGGTGGCGCTGAGTGATGCTGTGGTGGCCCTGAGTGATGCTGTGGTGGCCCTGAGTGATGCTGTGGTGGCCCTGAGTGATGCTGTGGTGGCCCTGAGTGATGCTGTGGTGGCCCTGAGTGATGCTGTGGTGGCCCTGAGTGATGCTGTTGTGGCCCTGAGTGATGCTGTTGTGGCCCTGAGTGATGCTGTTGTGGCCCTGAGTGATGCTGTTGTGGCCCTGAGTGATGCTGTTGTGGCCCTGAGTGATGCTGAGTGATGCTGTTGTGGCCCTGAGTGATGCTGTTGTGGCCCTGAGTGATGCTGTTGTGGCCCTGAGTGATGCTGTTGTGGCCCTGAGTGATGCTGTGGTTGCGCTGAGTGATGCTGTGGTTGCGCTGAGTGATGCTGTGGTTGCGCTGAGTGATGCTGTGGTTGCGCTGAGTGATGCTGTGGTTGCGCTGAGTGGATGCTGTGGTTGCGCTGAGTGGATGCTGTGGTGGCGCTGAGTGGATGCTGTGGTGGCGCTGAGTGGATGCTGTGGTGGCGCTGAGTGGATGCTGTGGTGGCGCTGAGTGGATGCTGTGGTGGCGCTGAGTGGATGCTGTGGTGGCGCTGAGTGGATGCTGTGGTGGCGCTGAGTGGATGCTGTGGTGGCGCTGAGTGGATGCTGTGGTGGCGCTGAGTGGATGCTGTGGTGGCGCTGAGTGGATGCTGTGGTGGCGCTGAGTGATGCTTCCTGGCATTGAGGTGATGCTGTTGTGGTGCTGACTGAAGCTCTGGTGGTGCTGAATGATGCTGAGGTGGAGCTCAGTGATGCTGTGGTGGCACTTTGCTATTTAAGCAAGACCTCATAAGAGGGTGAGCACCTAGATTACCACCTTCAGAGACTTCCCATTACCATACCAGCACTATTTTACTCCCCTCAGCTCTGCCACACCCCTGGCTTCCAAGCACTATATAATTTATTTGGGAGTTTCCCATACCCACTGCAGAGCACTAAACTTACAGAAACACCAAATCATTGCAGATTATCAAATCCCATTATGCGTGTAGGAGAGGATTGTGGCGTTACAGCCAGATCTCCTGACTCTGGAACTGGGGAACTGGGTTCGAGTCTCGACAGTCATTTCAACATCCTGTAATTCTGGGCAAATCAATTATTCCTTCCGTGCAAAAAAAAAAAAACAACTTGTGTAATATAGCTGATGCTCATGTAAAGCGCTCCAATACCTTAGGGTCGAGTTCGCGCGATGCAAAACTTCAAAAAATACATATAAAATCCAAAAGTTTCTACAGCTCAATTGCTATGAGGTCTAGGAAACAGCCAGAAAAGCTAACTCTGGGTTTAAATGGTAAACTGATATTTCTTCAGGAATTAAGTATGCAGCTGCAAGAACAGTGATCACCTAACGACAGTGATCATAGAACCGTGGCATCTGTGCGTTTCTTACCTGTTGACAACATCATCAATTTGAGGCCTTTCTCGCGCTGAATGCTACGTACAATGGGACATAGCAGGCAAAAGCGATTTCTCAATGACAGCTTTACTCGCCACCAGACACATTGTTCCCTGCCCATCCTTGTATTGCCGTCTTCTGTTGCGACCAAGGCCTTCGCGTGGACCCAAAAGATGCCCTCTGTGTCATGTCTGGGGTGTGCCTGGGGTGTGCCTCGTCCTTTGAGGAGTAAACCCCACTCGTGCCTCCCAGCAAGGGCGCGGGGCGGATGGAGGGCACAGAGAGCGTGGAGGAGTAAGTTTGTATAGTGCTTCATGCCAGACGTGTAGCCCCGAAGCACTTTCCAAGCAGTTACGGGACCATGTAAGTTTGGGGGAGTGGATGCGCCTCGCTTTCGGTGGTGGTGCCGGAGTGGGAGGCAAACCTAAGAGGGGGGAGGTGATGGGGACACAGAGGGAGTGTACCTCACGTGTGTCATTCATTGGGTGGTGGGGGCTAGGGCAGAAGTGGGTGAGTGACAGGAGCCAATGAGAAGGGGAGAGGGGGGGAAAGAGGGCGGCGTATGGGGAGAAATTAATGGGGAGGGGTGAAACGGGAAGAGAATCGAGGGGAGGAAAAGGGAAGGCTTGAGAGAAGGGAGGGGTCGGAGAGAGAGGGTGAGGGGAGAAGGAATAGCGGGGTGTGAAAAGAAAAGGAAGGGGTGAGAGAGGAGCGTGTGGACTCAGAGAAAAGAGGTGGGAGGGAGAGAGGAGGCATTGATGGGTGAAAGGACAGAGTGAAGCGAGGTAGCGAGCATAAGCTGGAGAGGATGCGAGAGTGAGAGCCCTCCCCCCACCCTGTGCAGGTGGACACGATAATAACACAGGGAGCTGGAGCAGGGGTTGTAAAGGGAGAGTCCAAGGAGGAGGGGGCGACGCCGGTGAGTGGGAGAGAACGAATAACAGGACTCATCAGAGGCAGATGAAGGCAAACGCATCGAGAGAGTGGAGGGAGGAGAAGAAATGAGGGAGGAAGCGAAAGTTAAAAAATAACACTGCTTTTTTTACTCTTAACAGAACTGCCTGGATCATGCTTTTGGGTCAATTGCAGAAAATTGCACGGCAAACGCTTGCCAAAAACTGAAGCAAGCGTCTTTTCAAATAACTAATTTCTCATTTATTGACTGTGAAATGTAATTAAACTTCTGCTGGGGTTCAATACACATTGCAAGTTTGTGTGAAACCGCTCATTCAAATGTGCTCCTTTGTTAATTCCTTTTTTGTTATTTCATATTTCTCACTCGATGTCATGTAACAAACATACAGATAGAACACTGGAACCAGCATACAGAGAGAGAGGGTTAAAGCCAGGGGACAGCAGACTCACTGTACGGCTGGAACGCCCAGAATGGATTCAACAAAGCCGAGGCCTGTGCTTTGTCTTCACTGCTGCGCAAATTCATTTGAAAATTCGACCAAGGAGATAATCTTCGCACTTTGCCTGCAGGGTGTACAGCTGAGCTGCCAGAGCTGTTTTGGAGACTGCCAGTAAATTACAGCCGCCACCCGCACATGAGCAGTACAACTCAGGGAAGTCAAAGGCACGGCAAAGGTTTGTGACAAAGACAAACTGCAGCCTCACAGCTGTACAGAACAAGCCCGGGAGTGGTGCGCGCGCGCACTAAAAGGAATTTAAAACAAAGCCCGCAAGTGGTGCGCGCACTACAAAGAATTTGGAATGCAGCAGGCACAGTGCGGGGCCGCTGCTCGCTCCCGAGCTCCCTAGGCCAGGGGAGAGAGAAGGCGGGACATGCACACGCCTTTGGCCAATTGCGTGCTGTCTTTCTTAGAAAGACGCACGCAAAGGCCAATAGGGTGTAAGCAACAAAAAAAAAAAAGCACACGCACGAGCGTGTGCTCCGAGATAAAAATTCCTTACTAGAAGCCTCGCAGCGCATGCGCGCTGGCTCAGGCGAGACCTTAAAAGCAAACACTCATAGGGAATGCAAGATTAAGTAAAGCCTGTGAAATGTAAGCAGGAACAACATGGTTACCTATTTCTTTTTACACTCATTATTCAGAAATTAGTGAGTGCTTTTGCCCGAAAAGGTAAGGCCATGACTACAGGGCCCCGAAGGGACCCCATTTCAATGCCCATTGCTTATATACTTACAAAACGTAAGCGGTATGGTTTAAAAAGACCACATTCATGAACACAGCCACTGTACACATTTTGTTTTCCAATTCACCTATCAAGCAGGTATTTCAGGCAGGCACGAAACGCCCGGATGGCTCAAAGGGCTTCAGCCCCCCCCCACCCCCCTCCCCGTCGTGTGTGTCAGCCCAGGCTGAGACAGCGTCCCGGGCACACACACACAGCCGCACCCGAGTACTTCACAGGTCTTTAAAAGAGCATTTACGTGTTAATGAGGCATTGTTGTTTTTTCACCCGTCATCTCCACTTTGCCTATTGCTGGAAGAATTAGCCCCCCCCGAATTTTTTTAGCAGCCCCCCCGAAATTTGCCTTTAGTTGCGCCTCTGCCCAGGAATAGTGCACTGTCCCACCTAGGGAAAACAATGTTGTTCAAAGAGAGACGAGAAAACAAAGTAGCGCTTCACTGGCAAACACTGTAAAGTGGCGCTAATGTGTTTAGGTGTGAATAAAGCAATCTGGCCACCTTGCAACCACTTTGTCTTGCTTTAGTTAGTTATTTTTGATATTTTGAATATTTTATTTCTCTCCACCCCAAGGCTGCACTTAGAAATTGAAAAATGTCACAAAAAGAGACCTATCCAACAAAAGTGTTTTTTTTTTTGGATCCATTTCACAGGGGAGCAAATAAACGAAAGGAGGAAAGAGAAGGTAATACCTGTTTCTTGAAGTCTCGGTTATCACTAAATGAGGAGCGAGACAGAAAGAGAGGGAAGAGGGGGGAACAAAGAGGGGGAGGCAGCTGCCAGCGGCAGGAGAACTGGACACTGTCCTTGTCTTCTCTGGGCACGAAGGAAAAGACAGTCCTTTTCCTTCTCTGCCCGTTCCGCCCGTCCCCAAAAGCCGAGCCCTAACTATCGGCCTTGCCGATTTCTGCCGTCAGGGACCCATGTTTAAAATAAGAAAGTAGGGGAACGGACTCTATGAAATTAAATTAGTAGGGGCACGCCGTGCCCTGCCGATCCCGCCCACTTCAACCACTGCCTATACCAAAGTACTGCCTTGTAGGCCTCCCAGAGGACTGTGGCGGATGATACAGAGTCTTCATTCTCAATAAAGTAAAGTTTCGTGTCTACCTTCATTTCCTTAGCTACAGTAGCATTTCTAAGTTCCCAAGACAATGTCCCTCTATTCTTCCAAGTCCCGAATGTGAGCCAAAGTGGAGAGTGGTCTGAGAGTCCCCTGGCCGGGTATTCAGCCACTTTCACCCCTCTAACTTCACCTGCCAGTGCAAAGATGTAGTTCAACCTGGAGAACACCTTATGAGCTCCGGAGTAATATGAATACTTACGATCCATGGAGTGATGTCTATGCCAGAGAGGCCCATGGCAACCTTGAGGTTCGCCAGGATAGTCTCATTTTGTGGTCCCCTAGTCTAACTGGCTCGGTCCAGATTTGGATCAACTACATCACCAAAATCGGCCCGATCATATGTAGGGAGGAACCGGCCTCCAGCAAGATCCCCACCACCTTGTCCAGTGTCACCTTCTGAAGCCTTGGAGGGAGGCATAAACACTGATCAACATGACATCTCTTCGCCCCCAGATAGCCTTAAAGGCCACATATGTTTCACTGGTGTCAGCCCATGTTTTTTCTAGACGAAAGGGTGGGGTGTTCCTGGCTAGGATGGCCACTCAACAAGAGCCTGTGGTGAAGAACGCATGCACCAGCGTTGTGTAGGCCCCTCTCCCCAAGAACCTACACGGAGTACCCTGTAGATGGGTCTCCTATAGGAGGACTGAGGACTACATCTGGATTGTGCCGCCTAATGTACCTGCCACCAACGCTCTCTTAATCTTGTTGCCAAGGCCATTTACGTTCCAGGACATTATCAAACACCTTTCAAATACCCCGTTGACCTGGTGCTATCATTCACTTTCCAAGGTGTCATCTGGCCTTCCCATGTTGGGCCCGACATTCTGCATTGATGTAACTTGTGTGTGTAACTCAATCATAGCAAGAACTTACCCTCTCCAACTAACTTCTCACCCCTGTCCATACCCCAAACCTGCCGCCCCACCCTCCCCTGCTTCCCGATTATTCCCCCAACTCGCCAACCTGGCAACCATGCTACGGGATAAGCCAGAGGTCTGTAGCCCTCCCCTTCACAAGTAAACCTACTCCCTCTTACAACCTCAACACTTTTGAATTATTAGAAACAACAGTAACAATCACAATAGTTTTTCAGAGGGGGAGAAGTAGAGGCTCCAGTAACCACTAGGAATTACAATAGTGGTACTATGCCACCCTTCCGCTGTCTGGGTCATCTTCATCCAGGATGGTATTCTTAACAAGGGATTAGTTCCCAAATTATCTCTGTTCCAGCAGTGCAATTTCTTTGGCTAATGGACGTGGGTCATCCGTGTATGAGGATCGATCCCTGTCTGAGGCACGGGGGGGGTCCGGCCTTCTGTGCCACCAGCCAATTTTGACTTCTTATGTAGTAAGGGTGGGTCACCTTCAGTGTTGGAAGACAGTCCTGGCCCCCACTCTTGTCCACGCGACACCAGTCGGATCCCCCTACGCCAAGGGCCATCAGTTCGGTTTTTTCTCCTTCTCCCGTAACTACGTGTCTTGGGTCCTGCCCCCTCCGGATAAAAGGCGCTTCCAGTGGACCTACTGTCTTCGGTGTGTCTCCGTGGTGGTCGCTCCTCCAACCATGTCCAAGCCTCCTGCCCTCAAAGAAAACCTTAAGTTTTGTGGGAAACAGCAGCATTCAATTCAATTGGAGGGCTCTCAGCTTGACCTTGACGGAATCAAAAGTAAGCCGCTGCACCTCTCTAGAATAGTCCGGGAACAACATAATTTTACTATTGTCATTTCAGACCTCTCCCAAGTGACGGACCTCCCATAGGATCATGTCGCTATCCAGGAAATTCAGAAAACGGGCTATCACTGGGTGTGGGGAAGCGCCCAGGGGTGGCTTGGGAGTTAAAACCCTGTGGGCGCGTTCTCTAATGAAACATCAGGAGAACTGCTCCACTGGGCGTGAGGCTCGCAGCCAATCTGTCAGAAAGGCCCCCATATTGGGGCCCTCAATCCCTTCTGGAAAGCCCACAAAATCGTGGGTTATTCCTTCTTGCGCAGTTTTCTGAATCATCCACCCTCCAATTAAGGTCTTTCACCACAGCCCCAAGCTCTGAAACTTCCTTTCTTAGACCACTGGTCGCATCTTCAACCTCTGAAATCCTTACCTCCGCCGTTGTGACCCTCTCTGACAAGTTCCACAGGTCCTGTAACAAGAAAGACACCTATGCGTCCCTCAATAGCTTCCCTCAAGGATTGAATGGCTACTCGCAAAGCTGCATTGTCTGGTGTGGTAGGTGTATTCTGTACTGCCAAGGGGGTCACCTCTTTGGTATAGCGGTCCAGTTTGCCCCGTCTCTGAGGTCTGGGTTCTTTATCTTTAGCCATAGCAGCTTGCACTAGTAGCGCCACTTGTAAGGAGTCAGAAGGCACTGTGCAATAACATCAACTTCTCGTGCCACCCCTATGGGAATTAACCGGTTCTTCACCAGTCTCACAGTTCCCCACCACTTCCGCGGACCCAGGGGATCGCAGGCTATCTGCCTCCGCAGCCCAGGTCTCACAGCACGAGCAGCCACCAGAGGGTCGGGAAGCCCCAAAGGTGGACGCGTTCCCCGACCACCAAGACATGAGGGGCTATCTCAATTAACAGAAGTATAATGTCAACTGGTAGAGAAAGAGGAACCGGTAGAGCCACTACGGTAGCTTTAGTATGGCATGTGTCAGAGGATATGTGTTATACACCAGGAGCACCAAACAGTTACGGGGATCTTGTGTTGAGGTGGGCGTTCGGATTGGAGGTACGCAGTCTTAGGCAAGGACTATCCCAATTCAAAATACAGGAGTAAAGGGACCCGCTTGCACTCCCTAATGGCCCCCCATGGGTAGCGCAGCACGAGCAGCCCCCGGCAGAAAGTCTGAATAGTGTCCTGACTCCTGGTCAAGTAGTTGTGATAAATAACGGTCTTCACAAAAAGCGACTCTTACCCCAGTGAGTCTCGGAAGTCTGGGCTGAGGCCTTGACCAACAGTGCCAGAGATCTTCAGGCGAGGGAGAGTCCAGGCCTCAACATGTGTAACTGCCTGTAACCTCCTTCAGAGCAGTCCCAGGGGGAGCTGTAGGACTTTGCGGGCCTTCCCAGCTGCCTGGGCCCAGCAACGCTTCACTGCGGCATACTGCAGGGGTAGGGGTTGTTTGTTTCCCTGCTCGATCCAACCCGGTACCACCGGCGCCCCTTAGGGAGCGCGAACCATGCCACCCTCGCACTGCGGCTCCCTTCGCCCTCCAGCCTGCACTCAAATGCCGAATCCCGGCCTCTGGTGTTCTCGACCTCAAGCCAGCGCCACCCCACCCCTAGGTCTTGGCAAGGGGCATCCAGGCATCACCAGTGTGGTTGCGGGGGGCTCCGTCCTCCTCCAACTCCAGGGCAGAGTCTCCAGTCAACCACACCGCAACCCCAGCTATGGTGCCCGCTCCGGGGGTTCACCCGCTCGGTGGCAGCGCAGACTGCCCAACTCGCACCACCACAGCGGGAGTACGATGGTAGATGTCAGGAGGGGCGTGGCTGTTTTTTGAGGGGGGGTGGGGGTTCGCTGGAGTGGCCTGCCCTGCAGCACGCTTGTTTCAGGCCTCCTGGGAGTCCCTCCGGGTACAAGCGGCTCCAAGCGGGTGGTGGCTCTGCTACGGTCTACGCAGCCCACTCGGTCCTCCAGTGGGAAGTCGCGATGTATCAGTGGCTCTAACACGGTGGGAGCTCCCCTCCGTATCCAGCCGTTCGAGGGCCCACAATCGTTAGCCTCTGGTCGGTGGCTTATAGGGTAAATCGCGGATGATTGGGGCTTTTCAGCACGGAGCTCTTATATAGAGCGTTCGCCATGCTGGCCTCTCTAGCCACGTCCTGGACTATGGGAATTTTAAGAGCACAGATTTAAGGAATTCATGGAGGACAAGGAAAACGCATTGTTAAAGTAAAGTCAGAAAATTAGAAATTAGGGAGCTATTGAACGGTCAGGTATAATGTACTGCATGAACCGGCGGAAATACAGAAACATGCCCACCCATAATGGATGCACTGTATAAATTATAGCAATGCAAAAACAACAATTGATGCACAGAATGCAGAACAATGTCATACATTCACCCCAGTACAGAGATCTGGTCCTAAATCCATCGTTTTTTTGCTCACCATGCCATTCCAGTTTGAACCCAGCCATATGCAAATCAGTCTTGACCCTGTGCCCTATGGGAACAGTCCAGCCCGAACTGCCAGGCCAGGTCCTCCCTGGACTGGAAACAAGCATCCTAGGACCGGTTTCGGGGTTTCACCCCTCTTCAGCCAGGATAGCTTGACTCCAGCGGCATGTAACAATAAATTATAGCAATAACAGACACTGAGGAATTTAAAACTTCTAAGCAATGTGGTCAGACACAATGAGAGCGTTCGAAATAATATTGGAGTCAGAAACTGAATGGACTGTGGGTGTACAGGAGCACTGCTAGTCAGATAACTAGAGAAATGTCAGACTGCTGTTACCTGTTCTGTGAGAGAAGGAAGCATGCATTGTTTGACTTTGTACCCGTGCTGCATCTGTTCTGTGAAGGAGGAAAGCAGGGAAAAATGCACTGCCTGTAAGATACTGTGTCCATTATTTATGCATTTGAGGGATGCGCACATACTGCTTATTCCCATGATATACATGTTCGGTGAGGGAGGCAATATTGCACTGATGATGCCTATATGGTACCTGTTTCTATTTGTTTGTAGGATGCAAGTGCCGTTGATGGCCATGCTGTACCTACTATGGAAGAGAGGGAAGCGTAGATTGCAGACACCACACCGTATCTATTATTTATTGTGAAGTGTACCATTTTCCCAAAAATATACATTCGTGTGTATGAGAAGTCTGTGGTGTATGGAGGGGTTTGCCCTCAAATTAAATACATTTTATGAAAATGGTCAGTGCAGTACATTTAGTTTTATGTAAAATACTTTCTCAAAAGAGGCGGTATTTAGAGCTCACACCAGGAGGTTACTCTAAGCTAAGAGAAGTACTTTCTTAAAGATAGCTAAGAGACGGACACAGAAGAATTAGACAAAGAGAAATAGAGAAAGGTGGAAAAGAAGGATATACAAGGAGAGTGGCGGGGAACAAGAGGGGCAAGTAAAAGAAGTTGAGAAGATGGTGCGAGTGTACGATGGAGAAAACAGAGGAAAGACGAAGAACATTAAAAAAAAAAATAACATTCTACTTCTAAAGTGAACGTTCACCGCCAAAGCAGCACTAATAACAGATATTTAAAGTGACCAGGCTCAACCACGCTTCTTTTATTAATGTCGGGACCGCACCTGGCCGGCTGGGATAGGGACACCCGGTGAAAAATAGAACAGGAGGAAGAGAGATAGGGAGGCTGGAGAAAGTGTAGCAAAGAGAGAGAAGGCAGGAGAAAGGAGAAGAAGCAGGGTATGGCAAAACGGAGAGCAGAGGAAGAAGAGTGATGATAAAAACTAGGGAGTGTTGCAAAGAATGGAGAAGAGTTGCAGTCATAGTATCTGAGGGTGGAGACAGGAAGAGAAAGAAGCGACGGGAGAGTGGGGGGGAAAGGCAGTGATGGGAAATGGAAGGGTGAATGGGTGGGGGCGTTGAAGACGAAGAAAGGAAGGAAGGGTGAGTGGTGGGTGGAGTCTTCGTAGCCAAAGATAATCAAAAGTTGTGAGATGCCTCGAGTGGCCCGAATGACCTAGAGAAAGTGCCACTTGTAGATCATTAACTAGAAATGCTAGATTGCGGCTGATGCATTACTACTCTACTGTATCCAGAGGGAAATTTCAAATCCTCAGTTAACACGACGGATACGACCGGGAAATGATCCGAACTGCCATACGGTCAATATAAACCACAGACACCAATATGAACCTGTGGTGGACCTGTGCTTAGGGCAGCATTGTTTTGCAAGTATTTTTTAAGCATCTGAAAGTTGTTACTGGACTGGTAACTGATCACCAATTAGCGCAGGAGACAGAGAACGATGGCTTATTGGATGAGCCTCTGCTGGCATTAGGGACAGAGTCCCCATCAAGCAGTGCGGGGGACAGGCTGCTCAAATTGCTGTATTCAATGTAATTAAATTAAATGCGATTCCCAGCTTGTCCTGGTCTCTTAACCATTGCCAGAGACCTCTAGTTAATGGTAAATAACTGTCATGCTTCAGAATACGAGCAGGGCAAGGTTAGTATATCCTTTTACTAAGCAAATAAGGAGCAGACTAAATGTGTACAGGGATATGACCAGAGTTGCTTTTTCAAGTAGGCAACAGTCATTAATACATGCCAGTAGACCCTTCCTGATTTTTGCCATAGTCTGGAAGGGGGGACAGTGTATGCAAAAGAAATGTAGCTCTGCCAGCTAGGCCCCATGCCACTTCTAAGGCAAGGGTTCGATGAAGCATGCGCACTAGACCCGCCCCTAAAATCTACATCTGTGTAATGAATGCAACTCATCAGTTAATGCCGATTGTGGAGATTAGGTTATGGGCACACAGTAAGCAATTCGGTATTCCGCTACCATGTACTTGCTTCCATTGTGCATCTATGTACCTTCCATGTATTTGGATCTGTGTGTTTGTTACTTTTCTCCTGAAAAAGCATATCCAATGCACTACCCTATTTCTCATCCTGTACCTCTATCAATATCTTTAATCTACATATACTTACTTCCTTTATGCATCTATATACTTTCAATGTACTTATGGATCTATATATTTATCACTTTCTTCTAATTTAGCATTTCCAATGCACTACCCTATTTCTCAGCCTATACTTCTCTCAATATATCTTCCAGCCCAACTTTCTGACTCATCTCAAAATTCTTTCTACTGCTCTTTCCAATGCACTACCCTATTTCTCACACTATACATCTATCAATATATTCTCTACATCCACTCTCATTTATCCCAAACCCCATACCACTACTATGATCCCCAAAATAACCCTTTCTAGACTCTCCCCTACTCTATCCCTCCTTGCATCATCTGACACCTCTTTTTACTTTACCGATCCCCCAAAACAAACTCTTCCCTCTGACTCTTCCCCTCCAAAACCCCTTTTTACTCATCCAAAAGCCTCCTACTACTGCTATGACCTCCCCCAAAAAAAAGATATAAATCCTACACCCTTCTATCCCTCCACTATCTTTTTCAATCAAAATAACAGACTAACATGTTCACTTCTCAAATTCCATATTCCACTATACTAATTCACCACTAATCCTTTATGGGTTCCAGAGTAGCGGGCTACTCGCCAATAAAGCGTTTCAACACCCCATCAGGGTTACAAGCGCTATATAAATGCAAACCTTTTTCCCTTTTCTACCCCTCCCCAACCCTTCTCAATCCAAATAATTGACTAACATATCCCCCACTCAAATTACTTTCATGTTTCACCATACTAATCCTTATGGGTTCCAGAGTAGCGTGCTACTCGCCAAAAAAGCGCTTCAAAACCCCATCAGGGGTAGCAAGCGCTATATAAATACAAACCTCTTTCCCTCTTTTATTCCGCCGCCTACCCTTCTCTATCCAAATAACTGAATAACATATCCACCACTCAAATTACTTCATATTTCACTATACTAATTTTCAACACTAATCCTTTATGGGTTCCGGAGTAACGTGCTACTCGCCAGAAAAGTGCTTCAACACCCATCAGGAGTAACAGGTGCTATATGAATGCAAACCTTTCTTCCCCTTCTATCCCTCCGCTATCCTTCTCACTCCGAATAACTGACTATATCCACCACTCAAATTACTTTCATATTTCACCATACTAATTCACCACTAATCCTTTATGGGTATCTGGAGTAGCGTGCTACTCTCCAAAAAAAAGCGCTTTAAACATCCCATCAGGGGTAACAAGCGCTATATAAATACAAACCTTTTTTCCTCTTCTATCCTTCCGAATCCAAATAACTGACTAACCTATCCACCACTCAAATTACTTTCATATTTCACTATACTAATTCAACACTAATCCTCTATGAGTCCCAGAGTAGCGTGCTACTCGCCAAAAAAGCGCTTTGACGCCTCGTCAGGGGTAGTAAGCGCTATATAAATGCAATTACAATATAATACAATGTGCACACTGGACATGGCACCATCTAACACGAGCATTGAGAAAGCCAATAGGTATCGCCTATGTAAGAGCTATTGGCTTTTCCAATGTGTTTTAGCCATGTTGTACAACAGAGTGGCTGTTGTTCAGCATGGCTGAAAGTTAGTGGCATAGAGGAGAGTGGCATGCAGTGTTGTAGAGTGGAATGGCGAAGAGTAGAGTGGAGTAGCATAGAGTGTCGTGTACTGGAGTGGCATAGAGTGGAGTCACATAGAGTGATGTACAGTGGAGTAGAGTACAGTGGACTGGTGTAGAGTACATTGGTGTGTTGAAGAGAATAGTTGTATAGAGTGCAGTGGTGCAGAGTGCAGCGGCGTACAATGCAGTGTTGAACATTAGAGTGTTGCATAGTAAAGTGCAGTGGAGTAGAGTGCAGTGGCGTAGAGTACAGAGGTGTAGAATGCAGTGGTGCGGAGTAGAGTGGCATAGAGAGCAGTGGCGTAGAGTGCTGCAGAGTACAGTGGCGTAGAGTGCGCAGAGTCGGATATAGTGCGGTAGAGTGGAGTGCAGTGCTGCAGAGTGCAGTGTCAGAGTGGAGTGATGGTGAGTGGCGTAAAGTGCATTGCCATAGAATGCAGTAGGGCAGAGTTGAGTGGCATAGAGTTCACTGATGTAGATTGGCGTGGAGTGGAGTGGCATTAAGTACAGTGGTGCAGAGTAGAGTGCAGTGGCGTAGAATAGAGTGCAGTTGCCTGTAGTGGCGTAGAGTGGAGTGGTGTAGAGTGCATTGGTGTAGAGTGTTGTAGAATATAGTAACGTAGAGTGCAGCGGCATCGAATTCAGCAGCATACAAAGCAGCGTCTCAGAATGCAGTGGCATAGATTACAGTGGTGCATAGTAGAGTGCAGTCGTGTAGCAAGTAATGGTGCAAAGTAGAATGGTGTAGAATAGAGTAGAGTGGCATAGAGGACAATGGCGTAGAGTGGAGTGATGATTAGTGCAGTGGCGTAGAGTACATTGGCATAGAGTGCAGTAGTGCAGAGTAGAGTGACGTAGAGTTCAGTGGCGGAAAGTGCAGTGTTTTAGAGTAGAGTGTCGTAGAGTTAAGAGGTGTAGAGTGCATTGGTGTAGAGTGGCATAGAGATACAGAATAGAGTGCAGTGGTAAAGGGTGTGGTGATGTAGAGTGCAGTGGGTCAGAGTAGAGTGGCGTAGAGTGCTGTGACAGAGTGGTGTGGAGTAGAGTGGCATAGAGTGCAGTGGCATAGAGTACACCGTTTCAGATTATCCTGGCTGGCCCCACCTATATCCCGAGGAGCTCCAAATTTAAATTAATACAAGCTTATATTTTACATAGGGCGTATCTCTCTCCAGATAAAATTAACCGGTACTTCAAAATCACTACATCGGAATGCCCGCGTTGTCGGCGGCCTGCCGCGGACCTGCTACATATGATATGGTCTTGTGTTACCCTCCAAAGCTACTGGCGCGATGTCGCCGCATCTCTGGCGCTTTGCACTGATACATCCCTGCCGTCAACGTGGGAGGTTTGTATATTGGGGGTTTATGCAAGGAACAAGAAAAATAAGGTAACATCACGATTTCGAGACTTGGAGTTGATAGTGGCGAGATGCTTAATTACGAAGCGGTGGAAACATGTGGACCCCCCTGAACTGATCAGCTGGAAAAAGTCGCTTTCAGTCTGGGCGCAGGCGGAAAGCACACCGCTGCACAGAGAGGAAACTGCGGGGCTGCGTAAATTTCCCATTGCACAATATTGGGACACTATACTCTAAGCCTTCACCAATGAGGGAAATGGGGCTGCGAATGACACTCACTCTACTGATTGTATCCAAAACAAAGCACTCTTCTCGTGCTCATTGCTGTCGCACTGCGAAAGTCGGGAACTTATCCCACCAAAGTTTCCAATTCATCCCGGTACTCGAAAATCCACCAGTATTCACTTGCTTTCACCGATCATTTTTCTGACTTCTCCTTAATACTCTTCATCACAACGGAGACAGCGTGAATCAATCTGCAATGTTTAGATTGCATATTGATTCACGCTGTCTCCGTTGTGATGAAGAGTATTAAGGAGAAGTCAGAAAAATGATCGGTGAAAGCAAGTGAATACTGGTGGATTTTCGAGTACCGGGATGAATTGGAAACTTTGGTGGGATAAGTTCCCGACTTTCGCAGTGCGACAGCAATGAGCACGAGAAGAGTGCTTTGTTTTGGATACAATTGTATTTTCTGTGGTGGGGGTGATCCACAGCGCTGATCGCACGCATTATCAAAAAAAAGACTTAATGTATGGTGTCATACTAAGGGAAGGGGTGCATGCTCAAATAATGTTAGATTGACTCACTCTACTGACACATAATGGATATGCAGGCGATCCTGGGTTGCGGAGGATATGCTGTAGCACGGTAGGGCCCACCAGCTATCGGAAGGTGCTATGCAACTGCAATATATCGCGGGAGACCCACCTTCCCCCCTCCCCCCTTTCCCGCCAGCCTATAACTTAACATTGCACTATCACTCTAGGTCTCGGTGAGTCCACCTTACCCTGGTGTGCACCCCCTATCACTACAAAGGTTACGATACGGAGCACCACATACAGTCCGACAACAGTCATCATAATGAGATAAACATGGCAGTCTTCCCTCTCCCCCTTTTTTGGTTTTTCTCTCCTTTTAGATGTTTTATTGTCCACAATTTAAAGATGTTGTTAGTAATCATTCATTATTGTATATATGACTTATTGATGCATATTCAATTTCTCTTTTCTCTTTTGATTTACTATGCAAAGTTCCACTGTTGAGGAATTACCATGACCACACGTTGCCTTTCATTGCGACTACTGATGAGTACGCTGTATATTGTAGCACTGTTACTGACAAACTCATGTACATGTATAGACCTAACGACCATTATTATGAACTGGCAAAAATGGTGCAAAAACGCTGATAGGCATCTGTAGTACTACAAGATACGCAGACTATGGATATTGGCTAGAAGTGCTAAGGCTTGTCCTGACAATACTCATGTACTATACAGTGCTGACTTGTATGATGATTTAATGACGTTATATAATGTAGTTTAAGTGCAGCATTTGATCATTTTTTGTATTGTCATGCAAAGTGCAAAGTGCAAAAAGACGAAATTTTCAAATGACTGTAAGAAAAAAATCAATGAAAATATTTAAACAAAAAAATAGAGTACACCGTTTCAGAGTGGAGTGGTGCAGAGTAGAGTGCAGTTGTGTAGAGTGTAAAGGAGTAGAGTGGAGTGCAGTGGCATAGAATGTAGTGGTGCAGAGTAGATTACAGTGGAGTACATAGGATTGGCGCAAAGTGCAGGGCTGTCTGGTAGGCTTTAACTTAAAAAGAAGGGGGGTAGAGTTTAGTGCTACAGAGTAAAATGTATTGGTGTAGAGTGCAATATTGTGGAGTGACGTAGAGTGGAGTTGTGCAGAGCAGATTGAAGTGGCCTAGACTGGAGTGATGTATAGTGCAGTGTCGTAGAGTGCATTGGCATAGACTAGAGAGGCGTAGAGTGCAGTGGTGTAGAGTGCAGTAGAGTAGTGTGGAGTGCAGTGACGTGGAGCGGTGTAAAGTGAAGTGGTGCAAAGCAGAGTGCAGTGGTGTGGAGTATGCATGGTGTGGTATTACACTGCCATTTCAGACAACACATTTTCAATTGAAATTACCATTACCTTTGCACAGACATACAGTTTTATTAATAAAACGATACAGCACACAAACGATAATGTGTTGAAATGGAATCCCCTAGTGTATTGATTTGTTTTGATCATATTAAAGTATTTGTTTCCAACCCAGTTCAGAATTAACAAAAAATGTCCTTTATTTGTGCGTTCATAATTCTGATATATTCTGAAGTACTTGCACAGTTCATTTAAATGATGTTTGCTAGAACAAAAAATATCCCACCTCCAGTATCCAGCAAGATTGTCACATAAATACTCTCACTTTGAAGTCCAAGAAAGAAAAGTAAACACCAAGCTCCCTAGGAAGACAGAGCCTGACATTTGAACTCTATCTTTGAATGTGAAAAGAGAAGAACAAGATTTACAGGCCTGTTTACAGAAAGGTTTTTCGAAAAAATAGGGGTAGGGTCTGTTTTCGCGTTCAAACTAGACCACTGATACTTTGGAAACACAACAAGTGTTTGAACGCAACCTTTTAACTAGAATAAACCCTGCATATATATCTACAGGATTTAGTATTTTTATTTCACCATTTACTTTTTTACTGCGAGTTAATTTAATTGCTACATTGTACAAATAAGGCATTTGGCCTGTTGTCCTTAGAGCACTGTCTGGTTGTGTTGTAATAGGTTGTAGCATGATAATATCATAAAGTGAAGCCTACACCGTTACTTTTTTTCTTGCTTTGTAAATGAAGGACTGGTCATCTATTGTTATGTATTTGTTGTTTAGTGTTGTTCACTCATGAAATGTCAAGTTCATTGTATTTATGTGATTATGTATTGTAAATCTTATTGTGTGCCTATATGTTTTTTGATAAGAACTCAATTTAATTTATTAAAAAACTTTTCCGAGGAGGGCGCTAGAGGGCGCACGGCAAGATGGCCGCACCCTAGTGAGGCTCTGCCCGGCTGCGCCACAATCCGTCCAGAATCCGCCTTACAAACTACCTATCCTGAGGCATAGAGGAGTGTGCCTGACGAGGGAAGTGTACCCGACTCGGCTGACGAGCCCGGGGCTGCCCGAGACAAGGGAAACGGCGGCATCTCAGCGGTGGTGACGGCGGCTGAGGAATCCTAAGATGGCGGCGCCCAGGGGGCTTTAAGGCCCACTGCCTTGATCGGCGACCTGTGCCTTGCTGGCGTGGGGGACAGGCGGCGCTGCGCCCGACGGATGGCTGTGCCGCATATCGCTGCTGCAGTGGACCCCGGGAGGCTGTGACTGCGAGCACCAGCGGAGGCGGCGATAACAGCGGGCCCCGGTCTCCCCGGCGCCGGAGGTGGTGAGTGGGGCGCGGCCTACTGTGGACCGGTGGCTGCGGAGGCGGGTATGGGCCTACAGGCGGGTCGTGCTCTCTGAACTGCTGTAAGGTGCTGGGGTTGTGCTGGGGGCCCTAGCGGGCCTTAAGTGCGGAGCTGCTCCCTGTGCGTTGGAAGTGGGAGGGCTGCTGGACCCCGGCCCCTGCGCTGGTGGGATCTGCGGGGACGCTCCTGCTGTTGCTACCGGTGGGGGAGAGGACGGGCCCTCCCGTGTTGCTGCCGGGAGAACTGGCTGGCACAGCCGTAGCTCACTCGCTGGGAGACCTGCTGGGGCCGCGTACACTGCCTTGGACGGACCTGCTTGCCTCCCTGCTGTCCTCTCCCAGGATAGCACATTAGAATTGGCTGCTGCAGGCGTGCATCTGGCGCTGAATACACTACGCCGCGCCGGCTGTCACATTGGCTGAGGTGATGAGAAGTGACTGGAGCACGGCGGCAGTGTCGATGGCGGTGTGAGGGTGCTGGGCCGCCTAGGCTCCTTCAGTCACGGTGCCATTGATCGGTGGGGGGGCGATTGGTGCTGAGGCCTTCGAATCTGCGCGGCGGAGCTGGTGGGGCCCCTGCTGGCTGTGGCCCCCCTGAGTCTAGCTACACTTGGACAGTGGTCCTGGTGGCCGTGGGCCGGCCTGCGACTGTGTGCCTGCTGTGTTCCATCCGCCCACCCACCTGTTGGTCTTGGTGTGTGTCTCTGCTCCTTGGTCGCGGACTGGTGGCCTCCTGGGGGCGAGGGAATCTGCTGACTTCTGCTTGGCCCCTGCTGGGGACTTTCTCTGTGCTGGGCTCCTCGATCTCCCCTGTGACAGGTCGTACCATTGGGCGCCATGGGTAAAACGGACAAAACGCAACCCTGTCTCACGTTCGAGGCGCGCAAATCCGCCAAGGTGTCGCAGAAGGCCGCCTCGGACTCTGAAGCGGACGTATCAGAGGGGGCTCCCTCGGGTCTTGGGGCCACGCTTTTGGCGATGCAGCGAAGCCTCCAATCGATCGAGGGCACAATGGCGGCAGTTAACAATCGGTTGGACCATATGTCCTCACAATTGGAGAAGCAGAGTGCCCGCATGGGGGAGGTGGAGCAGAGAGTCTCCGCAGCGGAGGACGGTCTGAGTGACGTTGCCGGGAAAGCTCTGAATATGGAGAAGGTCCTGTCGGTTATCCAGGCCAAGAACGAGAACTTGGAGGCCCGCTCACGGCGCAATAACATTCGCCTTATTGGCCTGCCGGAGTCCACCAATGTTGGCAGAATGGAGATATTTATGGAGAAGCTGATTACTGACCTTTTTGGCGCGGAGCAGATGTCCCCCATGTTTATTGTGGAGCGGGCTCACCGCTCGCTGGCCACTCGCCCGGTGCCGGGGGCTCCCCCGCGGCCCATCATTGCGAGAGTCTTAAATTACAGGGACCGTGATGTGATATTGCGCCTGGCACGAGAGAAGGGCACCATTGAATACCAGGGGAATCGGCTCTCCTTCTTCCCAGATTTTACGGTGGCAGTTCAGGCGGCGAGAAGGGAGTTTGCCGATGTCAAGAAGTTTCTCAGGTCCGAGGAGGTCCCTTACGCTATGCTCTACCCTGCCCGCTTGAAGTTTGGCCCCGACGGAGACTCTCAAATCTTCAACAACCCTAAGGCGGCTCTTGAACATGCCAAACGACTCAAGCGACGACGACGAGATGCAGGTCTGCAGTCGGATATGGAGGAACAATAGGTTCCTGGGGTGCATTTATGGACACGTTTGGTTGCTGGGTTTGCCCCTCTGCTGATTGGTGGTGTTTGTTGCTAAAGTCAAGTTTCTATTCTACCTCTGCCATGTAGTACTTCCATGCCCATGCAGCTGCTGACTAGGCCTAATGTGTTACATATGTCGTTCTTGTGGGTAGGGCTCTTGTGTACTGTTGTTTGTAGGCACGGTTCCAGCTCCCGTGCAGCTACCTCCTGCTAGATGGGGGGGGTAGTTGCACTCTAGCGCCCTACATGGGTATACCCCAACTCAGGTTTCCACCTTTGTTTGATGGGACGGGGAGGGGGGGGGATGGCTGGGATGGCTTTAGCAAGTTGGGGATGCTGAAGTGGGTGGGGGGAGGGGGAAGTGAGGGGGATACCCTCTGGCACGGTATGGTTTGTGTATTATTGCATTTTATCTTTCTTACTATTGTACCAGTATTTATATGGCTTTCACATCTTCAATTATTCTGACGGCTTACCGACCACTCACCGGATAAGTGGCAATCTACGACTCCTGACCTGGAATGTCCGGGGCCTTAATTCCCCTAAAAAGATCAGGGCAGTGTTTGCTTACCTAGACAGAATGACTATTCACATCGCCTTCCTACAAGATACTCACCTCACGAGCTTATCTGATAAGAATGTGGGGGCACGATGGGCTGGGCACCGGGTGGCCTCTTCCTACTCTAGTTATGCTCGGGGCGTGCTGATTTTGATAAAAAAGGGGATACACTTTCAGGTCCTCCGTTCTGAGATAGACGATCAGGGGCGAGTGGCAATAGTGCACGTTCTGCTAGGCGGGGCGAGTGTTCTATTTGTGAATGTGTACGGGCCAAATGTTGACGACCCAGCATTTTTTTATGATGTCTGGCGTCGTATCTCTGGGTTCCCTGATGCGGAAATTATATGGGGGGGGGGATTTTAATGTATGCTTGGACATGGATGCTGACCGTATGGGTAGCGAGGGGGCACGACCTAAACTGGCAGTGGAGACGTTGCGTGGCATAATGGAAGCTGGATGCCTGAGGGATGTCTGGCGACTGAAACACCCTGGCAAGCGGGAAAGTACGTTTGTGTCGGCAGTACACGGGACATGGTCCCATTTGGACCTCTGGCTTGTCACGGAAACTGCATGCCCCTGGGCGACAGGGGTGCGCCATCTAGCCCGGACGCTGTCAGATCACTCTCCGGTGCTGCTGGATTTATGTGTCCCGACCTTTGGGAGACCGCCCTTTCAGTGGCGACTGCAGCCATCCTCCCTGACAGACCCGGTCTTCAAGGCCACGGTGGGGGAAGCTATCCGTAACTTCTTTAGGGAGAATGCTGGCTCTGTAGATAGCGCTGGGACTATGTGGGAGGCATTCAAGGTCACTATCAGAGGGGTCTGCATGGGGGCACAGGCTGGAGTGCTGCGGGATCTGCGGCGCAGGATCCAGAAACTTGCGGGAGATATCTCTGCTTTGGAGAGGGCTTATGAGGCGGACCCGATGCCCGAAACCCTGTCCAAGATTCGTGCCTTAGTCACGGAATATAATGACACCGCTGATCAGGAGATGAAACACAAATCTAGACGTAGCACGGCTAGATACTACGGTGAGGGGGGTCGGCCCAGTCGCTCGCCTGCTCAGAAGTTGGCTGCACCACGGAGCCAACAATACATCACTGAGATGCTTGATGAGGCAGGCGGGCCCGCTTCGGCACGGCGGCCATCAGTGAGACCATACTCGACTACTACACCACCCTTTATAGCAATAAGGATATAGCTCAGACGGCCGATATTCATTCGTACCTAGAGGATGTGGCATTGGGCTGGCTGGCCCCAGGCCATCGGGATTATCTTACCCAGCCCTTTGACGAGGAGGATGTGAAAACGGCTATTATGTCCCTCCCTACTGGCAAAGCTGCGGGCCTGGACGGTCTCCCGAGCGAATTTTACAAGGCATTTGTCGACGATTTGGCCCCTAGACTTCTTGAAGTCTATGCGGAGGCCTACGACTCCGGCCGTCTTCCACCTTCGCTGCGGGAGGCTCTTCTAGTCATGCTCTTGAAACCTGACAAGGAGCCCAACCGCTGCGACTCTTATAGGCCCCTCTCAATGCTTAATATTGACACTA
Source organism: Calotriton arnoldi (assembly GCA_963921515.1). Taxonomy (NCBI): domain Eukaryota; kingdom Metazoa; phylum Chordata; class Amphibia; order Caudata; family Salamandridae; genus Calotriton; species Calotriton arnoldi. The sequence continues at coordinate 3,200,815 of CAWUFW010000291.1, forward strand.
AGGTATTAGCTAAAATGATTGCTCTCCGTTTGCAGCCACTGATCCCCTTACTGGTGCTCCCGGACCAGTCTGGCTTTGTGCCTGCGAGGTCCACTGTGCTTAATCTGCGCACTATCTTCGCTACCTTACATTATTTCGATGCTGATTTCCAGGCCGTGGCGGTGCTGCTCGACGCTGCTAAAGCGTTCGACTCCCTCTCTTGGGACTACATGTTTTCCGTCCTCACCAGGATGGGTGTCACTCTGTTCTTTTTGCAGTGGATCAGGGTTCTATACTCCGCCCCGGTGGCTAGGGTTCGGGTGAACGGCTGGGTGTCCTCGGTGTTTCCCATAGGTAGGGGCACAAGGCAGGGATGCCCCGTCGCCGATGCTATTCGCCTTGGCATTGGAGCCCCTGACCTGTAAGTTGCGCCAGCTCCATGCCTCCGCGGCGTTGCGCTTTAGACTGCGACCATTGGTTGTCTCGCTATACGCGGATGACATGTTGCTGTATGTTCGCGAGCCTGCGACATATCTCCCGGCCTTGCTGCGAGAATATGTCCGGTTCGAGGGCTTCTCTGGTTTGGGGCTAAATTGGGCCAAGTCGACGGTTTTTCCCTTGACGGCAGGAACCTGTGAGTTTGAAATTGACTTCCCTCTGGCCTGGACGCAGGAACCAGTAAAATATCTCGGGATTTGGCTGCACAGGGACCCGGCGCAGGTGATCTCCATGAACTACGGGCGTACAATCTCTCAACTTACTGAGCGAGCGGTGCGATGGGCTCGTCTGCCGCTCTCACTGGCAGACCGCATAGCAGTCATTAAAATGGTCATATTGCCTAAACTATTATATTTATTTGTGAATATCCCTATCCGCCTGAATGTTTCCGTTTTTAAGTCTCTACAGACGGCTCTACTGTCGATTGTCTGGGGGGGCAAAAAACCTCGCTGTAGCTGGGACACCCTGGTTCAACCCTTTAGCACGATACCGACGCTACTAGTACGCGCGATTATTCTTCCCATGACTGACTTCGATAGCACACACACGTGCCTTGACCTTACCTGGATTTTATCAGACTTAACTTTTGCAAATTGAGTACTTCGAACCATTTGATTTGATTTTGAATATTGGATTTGACATCTCCTTTACTAGTGGCAACTACTTTATATCGTACTTTTCACCAAGAATATTTATCTATTTACCTCTTGCCCTGGAATACGCATCAGGATAGCCGGGTTGGAATTATCACCGGCTTTCCGCATTGGTTGCATTACTCCCTTTTAATACAGACATTACAGTGTGCACGCAACTTCTTACAGCCCTGAAGAGTCTTGGGACTATTCATCCCTGACGAAACACGTGTCGGCTGGTTGCGCTTTTCATTACAATAAAGGAATTTTCAGCTATATTCAAGAACTTTGCACTAATTGTTCACACTAGTAATTGTATTTTACTTGTTTTACTCTATATGTGTGCACAGGATTTAGCTACACCCTGGTTCAACCCTTTGACCGCGGCGGTTTTGAGGCTCCTGATATGCGCCTTTACTATTTATGTGCTCAGGCGCAGTTTGCGCATTATTGGTTCTATCCGCAGTGTCTCTTACCTCATACTGCGATTGAGGCGGATGCGATCCTCCCACTCCCATTGGTGGCTGCGGCTCTCTCGGGGGGAACTGGAGGTCCCCGGACGGAAATTAACCCGGTCCAGTGCACGGCCTGGGCCTGGCGGACGCTGGCATGTCGTGCGACACTATCCTACCTTTATGCTCCCAAGTTGCCGATAGCAGCGTAATCCCGGTATGTCCGCACTGCAGGAGCGCCTGGCGCGGACCACGTTACAGGCCGTCGGGATCACCCAAATGGGGGACTTCTACAACCAGGGCCAGTTCCGTTCGCTACAGGATGTGCGGGCGGGCCGGCCTCACGATGCTATGCTGGGTTTTACGTACGTGCGGGTCCGTCAGGCCATTCGGGATGTCTACCCTGGCTTCCCTGCGGAGCCTCAGACGCTGCGGGCACTGCAGGCGGTGCTTGCGGGCGAGGCTCGTCGGGGACTGATTACTAAACTCTATAATTCATCTCTCCGTGAGCGGGAGGCGGAGGCACATCCATCCTATGCTAAATGGAACGCGGCCCTGGGAGGGGTACTGTCGGAGGACCACTGGTACTATTGCTGCAGACTGACTGGGCGACTGACGGCTAACTGCAACCTACGCATTATACATTTTAAATTTCTGCACCAACTTTACTATACCCCTGCACAATTGCTGAGATTCGGATTGCGAGATGATGCTTGCTGTGTGCGATGTGGCCAGGCAGACGCTGATTTTTTACACCTTTCATGGTTCTGTCCAGGGATAGCTGCCTATTGGGCTAAAGTGATGAATGTGCTCACGGATGTCGTATTGGAGAAAGTGCAATGTACGCCTGAGATGTGTCTGTTGGGCAGCGTAGCGTCCTTGAAGCCGTGCAATAGGAGACTGGTTGCAGTGGCCACACTTATGGCTAAGCGAGCCGTGGCGCAGTGCTGGGGCGCAAAGGGGTTGCCCACGGTTGGTAAGTGGCTTAGGGATCTATCCTACTGTAGGGAGCAATTAGAAATCTATGCAGAGGAGCTGCCTGAGTCGTCCCGCCCTAAAGATTTTTGGGCCCCGCTCACTCTGTATCTCATGAGTCACCCCGACCTTTAAGCTGGTATGCTCTCCATGTGTCGTTAATGGGGGTACCTGCCTCCTTCATTCCCGGACTCCTGTTTTATCCTTGTGGATGTGCTTGGTAACAGCCAAATTGCTTCTGATTTACTTGCCATACTATTACTGTGCCGGAGGGGGAGGGTGGTGGGGGGGTTTTGTTCAGTTTCTATCCTACGATTGGTTGTTCTTATTTGTCTTTTATTCATCTGGACGATGTGGAAGGTAACATAATGCTGATATCTATTTGACTGTTCCTTCCTCCATGACGCGGCCGGCCCGGAGTGGTTGTAGGCGGCTTGCTGTGTATCCTTTCTGTACTCTTCCTGCAGTGCACGTTTGCGCATTCCACGGCCGGCCCCTCTGGGGATGTAGGCATAGTGCTGCATTCTGCAGTTCTTCCTTGTTTTGCCTTCAATAAAGGTTTTCCAAAAAACAAAAAAAAAAAACAAACACTTTTCCGAAATAAAATAGTAAATGGTGAAATAAAAATACTAAATCCTGTAGATATGTTTACAGAAAGGAGCACTCCTGGAAGAATACAATGGGAGTTAGTGTGAAACGGTTTTGCTCCTTGGGAGGGACGGACTCATCCTGGACAGCCTAAAACAAATAAAGCCAGCAAATAGAAAGCCAGAAAATGTGAGTTACAAACCACAAAGTCAATGGTGAGCAACGAGCCCACTGCATTCCCAGGGACGCTTTCTGAATGTCCCAAAGAAGCCTTTAGCAAACCAGAGGTAGGCTTCAACCTAAAAAGAAGGGGAGAAGCAACGGAGGAAAGTAGTGGAACTGGGGCTGTTGTTAGCAACAACAAGCAGTCACCTGCCCCCACCCTACAGCAATGGAAGTGGGCTTCAGTGGTATGTGGAGAAAGAAGTAGACTGACAGAATCGCAGAATGAATGTATCAGTATGGGAGGTAGTACTTACTGAATTGGAGAAGTACCCGGCGATAAATCACCATAGGCCAATTCACTGAGTAATAGGAATTGTGCAGCTGTTTCTGGGGAACAGTAGCAACTGCCGGTGCCCGGTGGGCCGACTGAAAGCTGCATATGTACTCTATTTTCATTTGTTCATCCATCCCCACGTGGAGATCTATAATAGGCTGAAGTACTGAATCATTAACGTAAAGAGGCGTAAGCAGTGTACTGTATTTTATGTTGTCTGTTGTGTTTTCGTTAAAATGAAAAACAAATTACAAAAAAGATGTGAATGAAAAAGGAAAGGTAGGTGAGAGGAACAGAGAGACAGTAGAGAAACTGAGGTGAACACAGACTAATAATCCATTAGTACAGCTAATTAATGCCGCTCTTCCGTCTGCTGTCTGGCTCGTCCATGAATAAAATATTATTGGCTGTAACTGAAAAGCATAACGACACCAGAGTGGGAGAATGCGACAAGGAGTGGGGGAGAGTATGACGGGAGAGGAGGGGATAGGCTGCAATCAGTACACCAACCAACGCGGAAAAAAGCAATTGGCGAAAGCTTGAAATAAGTGACACAAGTCCTCTCGGCGCCAAGGCGCATGTGGCCTGTAACCTGGGCACCGACAGGCACGCGCACCGAACAGCTCCTATGCCTTTCTGCCCGCACCCCCTGTGCACCCATCCAGCCAGACGCTTCTTCAGTCAGAGCAATGACTTAAGGGGAAACCTTTTCCGAAAACGTCTCATCGTCCACTATGCGCCATCCCTCTGTGATGTCACCCGACGCCCGTGTTAATGCTATTATCACCAGCCCCCTCTTCCCGCAGGCCAGATGTCTCACTCAAACCTTTGTGTACATCCCACCCCGCCTGCCCCAATGCTGATGATCTCATCCACAGGGTCCATCCAGTGAGCTCATCCCAGATTCTCCTCTCACGGCTGAGAGCGGGTAGGGCCGGTTATGCATAATGTGCAGAGGTTTCCGCATATGTAGCAAGGGAGTAGACAGAAAATTAAAATACCCCCACTGTGAACCAAAGATCTTATGGCACCAAGCTAACAAATAAAGTCATCACGATCCTCCCGAGAAGAGCTCTCTTACCTCTTCCGTCCAAGCATCTATCCATTCATTCTTCCATCCACCTGCTGACATCCCAAATTCCACCTTTATATTCGGTCATCTATTCAATCTTTCATCTATCATTCAGTCTTTCACCATTCCGTCCTTCCACCCATCCATATCCAAACCTAGACATCCATCTCCAAGCCTATACATCCATTTATCTATTCATCCGCCCTTTCACTCATCCATCTCTCCATCCACCTATTCAATCATCAATCCATCCTTTGTCATCCATCCATCCTTGCACTCCATCCATCTGTCCTCCCTCTCACTCATCCATCCTTCCACTCATCCATCCAGCCTTTCACCCTTTCACTAATGCATACATTCTTTCACTCATCCATCCAGCCTTTCATCCATCCATTCACCCTTTCACTAATGCATTCATTCTTTCACTCATCCAACCTTTTATCCATCCTTTAAGTCAACCATCCATCTAGCCATCGACCATCATTTAACAAACCCATCCATCCACCCTTTCATTCACACATCCATTCTTTCACTCACTCACTCTTTTTGTCTGCCAAGTTGCAGACAGAAGAGGCCCATCAAGAACTCTATCCAGCTGTAGCGTATAGAGTTGGAGGTTCATGGCATCCCAGCATCCATCCTTTCACCCATCCATCTATCTATCTATCTATCTATCTATCCATCCTTTTGCTCATCCATCCATCCACCCTTTCAATCCGTCCATCTATCCACCATTTAACTCCAACCATCCTTCGATCCACCCATCCTCTCTCATCATCCATCCACCCCTTCATTCATCCATCCACCCTCCCTTTTGTTCATTCATCCATTCACTTATCCATCCACACTTTTATCCATCCACCCCTTTTCACTCATCTATTCATTCTTTCGCTCATCCATCCTTACATCCATCTTTTCACTCTTTCATCCATCCATCCATCTACCCACCCACCGTTCCACTCACCCATCCATCATTTCACTCACACACCTATCCATCAGTCCTTTCACTTATTCAATCACCCACCATTTCACATTAATTAGAGCCTTTTTTCAGCCGAACTTCAGACAGAAGAGGCCCATCACGAACGCCACCCCCGCTTTAGCTGCTAAAGTGGGGGGTTCACAACACCCCTGGTATGTAGAATCCGCAGGCCTAACTCCTGTACTGTCCACTCCACTACCAAAAGCCCTTCCTCCAATTCCATATATTGCCACTAGTCCAATCTCCCCACGATGCTCACCAATGCCAGTTCCTCACGCTGATCACTAGTGCTAGCTTTCCAGTGCCCATCTTCATCATATCCACTGTGTCCATCAATTCCCACTTCACACACATTCCACCATTACAGAGCCCTCACGCTGCGTACTAGTAACCACCTCTTACCCTGAAGACTTTTCATAAGGACCGCTATTGCCACTAGCTGACAGTGCTCCCAAGTGCCAGTCCTTCACACTGCTCACCAATGCCAACTTCTCAGATGACCACGGGTACTACCTCCTTACACTGCCCACAAATGCCATCTCCACACTTGCCACCAACGCTAGCCAGTGGCGGCTCCTCCACTAAGGCGGAGGAGCATTGCCCCACTGCTTTGCACCAGGGAAATAAAGGAAACATAAAATGATAACTCAATGTTATTATAATTGTATGTTTTCCTGCTGCGGCAGCTTTGCGGGCAGGGCGGGGCTGCGCTGCTCAAACAGGAGCGGGGGGGGGGGGAAGAGTGGTTTGCCCACTCCAAGTGCACATGACAGTTTGGCCGGCCGTCTCGGGCCGGCGAAACAGTCATGTGCACTTTGCATGTTCTTCACCCACTGCATTACAGCCTGGGTGGAGAACAAGCACAGGCTCTCACTGCCTGTCTGAGCGCCAAACCACAGCGCTTAGACCAATCACAACGCTGCATTGCAGCGTTGTGACTGGCTATGGGGAGCCTTGGGCTTTCTGGTTCCTGTTCTGGCCGGGAGAGACGACAATAGGACGACGGAAGAGAGACACAGCAATCAGGTATGGGGTTTTTTTTTACACCCCCTCATCCCCACCACAAGCCTCCCCACCTCAGATCCGTGCCGGCCACCACTGATGCTAGCTCCCCAATGCCCACCAATGCCATCTGTACAGTGCACACAAAAGTCTCACTCCCCACCAGTACCGATCACCCAACCCACCAATGCCAGCTCCTAAAAAGGGCACCAGCCCCACACACTGCCCCTTAGAACAACCTTCTAACACTGCCCCCTCGAGCCATAGATTCAATGGACAGTCAGTCATTGGCAGCCTCCCTGGTTATGTACCAGTTTGTGTGTTGGTTGCGAATTTGTAGGTCACAGTTTACATGTATTTCTGTTTCCTCTCCTGCTATCCTTCTTCTCCCCTTTTTGTAATATAATCCCCAACATTCCTCCACCCTCCCCATGTCTATAGCCTCTAGAGGAGGCCGAGCCAACATATTATCAGGGAGAGCCGAGCTAGGGTCAGCTCCGGCTCTAAGAGCCTGTGCACAAGCCAAGCCTTCGAAAAAACTTTGGCATGTAAATCATGCAGCAACCATCCTATTAGAATAAGGTATGGGGGTCCTCAAAATTCAAAAAAGTATATTTCTTTAACACACAGACGCAGTTCACCTTAGTACATCACATTATTTGAGAAGTATTTATTAAATGTGAGAATTCTTAAACATGAACTGAGAAACATTCTTGCACACACCCTAATGACAATGCTATTAGTATCCTAAAAGGCAAGTTAGTTGTCATGTGTACACTAGATTCTTATTAAAGATGGAGCAACATTACAATCTATTAATTCAAAAGCAAGAGAGGTTTTTGTAGATTGCACTTCTTGAACTCACGTACTTGAAGGTGTTCTTATATTTGATAATGAACAAAAAGGAGATGGTGTGAAATAAATCATTTGAATAGGATCACACAGTTTGGTCAAGCAGAGAAGCCAGGATTGATCCAACATTTTCCAGTTTCACACAGAGGAATTCAGCCACTAGATGGATATCTCTTTCTCACATCAAAGGTTAATCTGTTATTTGGCGTATGAGATTAGAGCATGGGTAACATAGCAGTTGTCCATAGCATGGACATTGCCCAAGGGTGAAGGCTAATTCAAACCTGGTTCACCATGTTACATGGTCTGCAGCTGTAGCCACATCACCTCCAATGAAAGCTCGACTCGTTTTGGGCTCGAAGTTCCAAGAGAACCTCGAGATGAGCCATTGCCAGGTATCTATTGTTTAAGCTTTAGTGGCTCACCCACCTCTAATAGCCTCACTGTCTTATGCTCATTTTTAAAATCCTTACATTTTATTTTGCTCTCTTCCTCGATCTTCCCTTCTATCCCCTACTTCTAACTCTAACCGTTTCACATCCCCTCTTCTCCTTTCGTTTTCTATGACCTCTTCCGTTCATAAGTTTTCCTGCTTGTCGAGCTTTCTCACTTGGATTCCCCCCTCTTCTGAGCTGTCACCATTAACCAGCTGCATGGTTCCTGTGCAGCAGAAGCAAAGGTTAAAGATTGGCAAATGAGCTGAACACAGTCCTGGCATAACTACCTACTGGTCTAGTCCATGTGGCTGTGTAGCAGAGACTTTCTTTGACGGGAGCTGTGCAGTATTGACACTACACATCGGCTATTCATGGCTCTCAAGTAGTCTACCTACATGGACCAGTAATTCAGCATCACAGTACTGTAGCATTCTGCTGACACAGCATTGCAGAGATGTAATTCGTGAGCATTTGAAGGAGAGTTACGTTGAGCCCCGTTTACTAGTTACTTTAATTGGCCCCAACGTTGAACTGAAATGTATGGTGTCGTACATGTGTGACCAGAGAGGTGATCTTATCCTGCCTAGGGTTGCAGCCCCTAACATAGTGATATAGGAGGAGTTGAACAACATACTTACCTTTCGTAACGCTCTTTCTGGTTGATCTTCTACATAACCGCTGATTTCTCACCCTTAGAAAATTCCACATACACCAGCCTGGATTCAGAAGTTTTTCATAGAAGTGCTCCTGCAGAACACTAGGTGGCACCATGCGGCCTTGCGTTAGCTTCATTATGCTCTGTAAGTGACAGAGGAGTGCTGCCTATAAGCGCCAACCCTGTGCGCCGACGTCAGTTTCTTGCTTGTATCTTCCTACACCCTCTTAAGTGGAGCAAAAACAATTGCTGGTACCTGTGTGCAAATCTCCAAATTGGGACCTTTACAGATGGTAAAAAGAGACCAGTCTACCAAACAGGGAGGTGGGAGGGGAGTGAGGAATTTGTGGTTAGAGTATCCACCAGAAAGAGCATTACCAAAGGTAAGTAACCTGCTTTTCTGATGGATACTTCTATCCACAGATAATTACATTTAGAATATATACCAAAGCAGTACCTCCCAAGGTGGAGGGTCAGTGAAGTGGGCTCAGACTAAAAAGTCCACTGAACTATACAAAAAAGGTGATGGATGGAATGCTTGAACTAATCTCAGCCACTGGTAATTACTCAGGCGGGATCCCTGTCCATCGTTATATTGCACACCATGCCACTTCAGTAGGGACCGGGCCATATGCAATTCAGTCTGGATTCTGCTCCAATGGGAACAGTCCAGCCCGAACTGCCAGGTCCAGTCCTCCCTAAACTGAAACATAAGCAACCAGAGACCAGTTTTGAGCTAGACTGTTCCTACTGGAACAGGGTCAAGCTTGATTTGCATATGGCTGGGTCCAAACTGAGATGGCATGGCGGGCCAAAGAATTATGGTTTGGAATGCTACCCTGAGTGATTGCCAGTAGTTGGTCTCATTGCAAGCATTCCTCCCATCACCTTTTGTGTGTCTGACAGACTAAAGTCCTTCCAGCCGGTCCTGGCTGTCAAGGAAGTCATTCTTCGTGAACGTGTGCACTGACACCTATGTCGCGATCTGGCAAATGTCAAGGACAGCGCAGTGGTGAAAGCCTTGGCCCTGGTAAAATGGGCCCTCTGTCTATCCAGAGGCTGCTTTTAGGGTAATGGGTAGCAGATCTAATGTCATTTCTCTGATGCCACTGATGTTGAGACAGGTGTCGATGAAGGGGGAACCAGCACGGGTCTTGAAACCAGAAAGGAAGTCTGCACCGGAAGTGGTGTTGGAACCAGAGATGGCTTCTACGGGCTCAGACGGCACAGAGGACATATCCACTGTCAGCAACCCGACTGGAGGTCTCTGGGGTTTCGTGGGGCTCGAAGGCACACCAAAGGGAGCCCGGAGAGCACCAAAGATGTGCAGCATGGCCTTCTTAAAGTCCTCGGCCAGATGCGGCTTCGCAGATGGCCCAGGGAACTCGGGACGCATTGGGATCAACTGCGGGGGAAGCTCCACAATTAGGGATCAGGAGCATGATTGAGCGGCATCTTGAGGTCTTTGCAACTACTCTTTAGGCAGGATAAGATCACGTACTGCTTCGCCTTATGTTTCTCCTCTTGATTTGGACTTCAACTCACTGCATGATTTCGACTGCGAAGAATTGCTGTCGAGGGATTAGCCTCAAGAGTGGGAGCTTGTCCGCCCTCTTGGTTTGGAGCGGGAACGGGACTTATGCAAGGTCTGCGACTTCTTTCAATGTTCCACGACGTACAGCTGCAGTTCACGGTCTCGGGTCCCCTTCGGGTGTTGAGGGTACAGTCGTCACACAACTTGGAGTCGTGCCCGAGCACAACACTGAAGGCACTCCTCGTGCAGGTCCGTTACCAACATCGGTTTTCGACAATCACGGCATGGTTTCAACCCAGTAGTTTTAAGTGGTGGTCACAGTTTCCTTGCACAGTGGATTTGGATGTGAAAAATTGTCAATACCAATGAAAGAAAGAGCAGAGTTTAAGATTCGTGTTCGAAGGTGCAGAAAGAAAGCAACTGACATAGATAAGCAGGGGTGGCACTTATGTGAATCTCCGCTCCGTCATTTCCAGGGCAGAATAAAGCCAACGTGACATAATATGGAGCCACCCCTTGGAGTGTGGAAGCCCTGCCGTGAAAAACTTCTGAACCCAGTCTGGCGCCCGGGAAATATTCTTAAAATGAGGAATCTGCAGTTAGAAGTACCCATCTAAAGTCAAAGATAAGCATGCAATATAATTTTAGTTAATACTAAAAAATACATGGAATTTCATCTACAACATAGGTGCACATACTGAAAAACCTCTGCCACCAATCAATGCTTTATGGAATGCGGTAGCTTGTAGCAGTAAATACTCGTATGATTTCGGGTTTTGTATGGTGCGCTAATCACCTGGGAGGGTATCCAGGCACCCTGGAATGAGAGAGCTGTACTGTCTGAAAGGAGCCTAGTTGAAAAGCCATTTTCTCAATTTCCTCCTGATTTCAAGGAGCGAGCTCCCAAGGAGGAGGATGCGCACAAGGAGATCCCTATGAGAACATTATAAAACTCAGAACTAAATATATGATCCTGATCGTGCAGCCTGTGGAGCGTGCAAAGATCCACAGGTAACTGTGCAAAGGGCAAAAACAGTGTAAACATTTTGAGGTAGAATGGCAGCTTACATCACCTACTAAGGTTAGTGCATGGCAACATTTGTTCCTGATGCTTAATGCAAACTTGACGCTACTGTGCAAAAGAGGCATTATCAAGGCTTAACAGTACATTAACGTAATTTGTGCGAACAGGGCAGATCACTAAGAGTGCACTATTAAACTCATAACGTAATGTATGATCCTGAAAAAACAAGGATCGTGCCACCTGTGGCGTGTGCAAAAGTCCACAGGTTACTATGCAAAGGAGCAAAGACAGTGTAAACATTATAGGGCAGAACAGCAGCTCACGTCACCTGCTGAGGTTAGGTGTACGACAACATTGTTCATGATGCTTAGTGCTAATTTGACGCTACTGTGCAAAAGAGGCATTATCAAGGATTATCATTACATTACCGCAGTTTGTGTGAAAAAGGACAAACTTGTTACGCGCACCTATCTGCCGAGGAGGCTTAAGTGCCTAATACAACGATTAAAATAGCTATGCAGGGGTGACATTTACTGGGCAATTAGCATATTGCAAGTATTGAGTGTGTCTCTTTCTTCAAGGATAAGATTTCAATCTGTTTGTTAAAAGTTTCTGAAAACTGCACCAGGCAAATGTTCAGCATACATTTCTTTGGATTTAAAGCCTCTAAGGCCGCCGCCCTGCAGGTTCTAACATCTAAGGCTATAAACGTCTTGCCCAGCAATGACCTCCGGTCTGGCAGCTGAGTTTTGAACCAACTAAAGTCTAATGGTGAGCTTTGCCATGATGTCTACGAAGAGGACGTTGCCATAGTCTAATCTGCAAGTGATGAGTGCTTGTGTTAATGTCCCAGGGGTATACAGTGGGAGGCATTCGAAGATTTGTTTGAGCATCTTGAGGGTGCGGAAGCACGTTGCTTCTCCTGTATTGACTTCGCTGGCCATGGAGATTTGGCAGTCAATTATTACACCTAGGTTCCTGGCAGCTTTGGTTGGGATTGGTGCAGGTCCTAGGGTGTCAGGCCACCAGGCCAGGGCCCATAGAGAATTGTGCTTCCAGAACAGTACGACTTCAGCTTTGTGGCTATTTAGCTCGAGGCACATTCTTTTAATTTAGTCTGCTAAGTCGGACATGCACACTAGAAAGTTGGATTGTGTGGTCGGTGCACTGAGAGAGAGTATGAGTTGCCTCTTCTCTGCTGAAGCTGTGTGACTTCACGATGGAGGTGAGAGGAGTAATGTAGACAATGAAGAGGGTGAAACTCCACAGATCAGTTTGGTGGCGTCTCCCTAGAAGGGGGCGGGGATGATCATTTGAGAGCATACAGTGATGGAGTGTATCTATCATAGGGTGAGGTTCCAGATTCCAGTCTCGTGGAGTCTGTGGATGAGGATAAGGTGGGAGACTGTGTCGAAAACTGCAGTGTCTCACTTATTGGTGATAATGTATAGGTCATTCATGGCTACAATAAGGGTTATGGTTAGCTCTGAATCCTGACTAAGAGGGGTTGGGAAGGAGATTGGTCCCAAAGTAGCAAGCGAGGCAAGAGTTGATCAGTTTTTCCACGACTTTGGCAAGGTATAGTAGATGAGACGGGCCTTTAGTTAGCCATGGTTGTAGGGTCGATCAAAGGTTTCTTGAGGAGTGCTAGTATCATGGCATGTTTCCAGTTGTCCGGAAAGGTGAAGGTTGAGAACGAGAGGTTGAGAGTTGAGGTGAGCACCGAGCAGATCGGGTTCAGTCCTTTCAGGAATGTAGTGTGTGCAGCCCAGGGATTTAACGGAGCACCGGATGGGCTTGCATGGTGTTGGCTGTTTACATGGAGGAGATTTCTACCCAGCATGATAGCTAGGGGCCTGGCATGGTGCTGTTAGTTTTGTCAAGGGGATTGAGAAAAGCAGGATCCGGTTGGGGGCAAAATTGTTATATATGGTCCTGAAAAGTGGATGTTGAGTTTGTTGTATTGGTCCTGGAAGGGAGGCGACTCATTTGGAGCTAGCACGGGAATTCCTTGACAAAGGTGAAGATCTCTTTGGCAGAGTTCTCACTGTTCTGAATGCAGTATGAGAGGGTTGCATGTTTGGTGGATTTGAGGACAGACTTGAAGGTGGCCCTGTCAGTTGCTTAAAGGGCGGAGCCATCATCATTTCAGGTGCTTCCAGTGGTGTTTGTTAACTGGAGTTCTTTGGTGTACCAGCTGGCATGCGGCGTGGTTCATGGTTTGGAGTTGGTTTGGATTGGGGCCAGGTACTTATCCAGTTGTTGAAGTTGGTGATCCAACTGGTCATCCAGTCTTGACACTGACCCTTTAGTGGATTAAAACATACAAGTTGTAGTCGGAATGTGTCACGCTCCCATCCACAGTAAAAGCAGATTCAATCAGCTCCCATGTCCTGCAACACACAACTCTATGTGTGCCTGTCTGTCTCTCTCTTCAGACTTCCAATTATATTTCAGTCTGGTCTCACAGCTATTGGCCCCACACAACCTTCTGACCCCCACTTCAGAGCGTCTGTGCAGTACCAAGGCTCTCTTGGCAAATGAAAGCCCGCAGCAGCATTCCAGTCTCTAGTCCAGTCCAATTCCTCTCACTGGATCACCAGCAGCTCCTAGTAGGGTGGGGGAAGAAGACCCCACTGTAATTCCCCTGACCTACAATGTACAATAGTCTCTCCTTTATGGCAAAGACAAGGACATCTCAGTGGCCAGTTCAAGTTGTTAGTATGTTTACATTAGTAACGTTAAAAAAAATGTGCTGCCCCCATTAAAATAACCATTTAAAATGGTTTCTTCTCATTGAATACCACGGCTGGTCTCACAAACTGGTGTGGTAACACAAGATCCTACACTTCAACGGAGGACAGGATAAAAAAATATATCTTTCCCCTCCTCAAATTCCAGCCCTGCCAGTTCCTTTGAAGATTTACTGAAGGACATTCCTTCCTTATCTTCAATTTGGCTTCCCAAGGTGGCCATCCCCCCTCCTTTCAACCTCTGCAGACCATCTGCAGATCTTCCCTTGGAAGAACATGCAGGCTGTGCATCTGTGGCTGAGAAACTAAATACAATCAACGTATAGACCATAAAGGAAAAAGAAGCACTGTGAAACCAGTTAGTGGTTTCTTAAAGCACAGTCAAAATGCCAACAGATTCTAGCAGAGAAATTCGAAAGGAACAAAATGAAAAAGTGGATTTCCTACAATCACCTTCACATTAGGGGTTTGCAGAACCCTTCAAAAAACCACAAAGGCAATGTTCAACGCCTACATTCTTGTCTGCAGAGAGAAGGTGGGGGCATTGTCTCCCTCATTTCCATTTTGCTTGCCAGTAGAGATGCCTGTGCCCTGATGTTCAGGGTTTCCCATTCTGAGCTGTTTTGGAGAAATGGTAGCAGGCACTCAATGAGATTAGTGGTGGCTTGAAAGCATGTTTTGAGGACTGCAGGGTGCATATCCATATAGCATATCTGAATTTGACTGCAAAGTTTGAAACGTTTGCCTGAAATCATGGGTGTTTTGGAGGCATTTAGAACCGGCCAACAACTGGCATCATGGAATTTTTTGAGACTGACTAAGGATGCCTAAGAGCTGACCCTCTGGTTCTACCTTATGAGTCTATGCAAAGTACCACCAAAGAGGGATTGTGTCATCTGGGTGGTTGACAACATTATACCACCTATGCAGCTGCCAAAAATATCAAATACATTAATTAAGTTTTAGCATGAAATGGAGGCAGACTGGATTAAGCTGCTGTACATGGATTCACTGGCCAGAGTAGTTACTGGACACATATTGTCGGAGCAGTGTGTCATAGAACGGGCCACCAGACCGGGGTGCCATCTATCAACTATACTTTTTGCAGTGGCTATGGAGCCGCTTGCTTGCATGCTGTGCGACGGACCCACATTGGGGGATACAATTAAATCATGGTTGGCACGTTATTTCCCTCTATGAGGATGAAACTTTGTATATCTGCAGGATGAGTGCGAGTCTGGGTGGGTATTTTCTTGCCTAAGTCTTCCAGTGTGCTCTGCTGTTATGTGTATTGGCCGTCTGGTTTTGGAGGGACAGGGTAGGCTGAACCCGACCTGGGTCGAGTAGAGAGATCTGCAGCTGGAGTATGGGGAGGGGTGACCCTTTGATCTGCGCAGGGCTGTGCCTGGCAAGGTGAATGATGGCTCCCCCTCCCACGGTGCGTCTGATGTCTGATGTCAGACCCCCCTCTCCTAAAGGGCAGGATGCCACCTCGTAAACAACGTGCCCCCAGGACCTCCCCGAACTGGTTCTGACTGGGTTCAGTGACTTGTGACTTTTGGGAGAACAAAGGCGAGGGTGGTATAAAGATGTGCGCGAAAACCCCCACAAGTGTGTTACTTCTGGATGCCAAGACGAACCTCTGTCCGTGTAACTAGAGGGAAAGGACTTTGAAACTTTAATCCATCTTGCTGAAGCAACTACCCAAGGGCCTGATTTGAGCTTGCCTCCTGCTGAAGTCTCAGGGACATTAGACTTCACCCATCAGCCGTCTGGATTCCTATTTGAGGGGGATTCTACCCGCAGGTGAGGCCTCTGTTGAGAATTCCAGAGCCTCTGGTTCTACTGCGGGGAACGCGGGCTGATCATCGCTATCGCTATTGTGGGCCACTGCAGCTGAGGAGCTGTGCCGCTGAGTGCCCGCATTTGCCATCCTACGGAAATCATCGCTATCGCTATTGTGGGCCGCTGCAGCTGAGGAGCTGTGCCGCTGAGTGCCCGCATTTGCCATCCTACGAAAATCATCGCTATTGTGAGCTGTGCCGCTGAGTGCCCGCATTTGCCATCCTACGGAAATCGCTATCGCTATTGTGGGCCGCTGCAGCTGAGGAGCGGTGCCGCTGAGTGCCCGCATTTGCCATCCTACGGAAATCATCGCTATCGCTATTGTGGGCCGCTGCAGCTGAGGAGCTGTGCCGCCGAGTGCCCCCATTTGCCATCCTACGGAAATCATCGCTATCGCTATTGTGGGCCGCTGCAGCTGAGGAGCTGTGCCGCCGAGTGCCCGCATTTGCCATCCTACGGAAATCATCGCTATCGCGGGCCGCTGCAGCTGAGGAGCTGTGCCGCTGAGTGCCCGCATTTGCCATCCTACGAAAATCATCGATATCGTGGGCCGCTGCTGCTGAGGAGCTGTGCCGCTGAGTGCCCACACTAGTCACCACTTCCAGGATCTTGTTACCACCTGCGTGTGCCGCTGGGTGCCCACCTTTAAGCTCCGTCCCAGGATTATCGTGAGTGCACGCCGCGGACCGCTACAGCAGGGAGCTGTGGCCGCTGCGAGTCCGCCTGTCATCACCGCGGCTTCCTTGTGAGGCTGCGGGTCGTGCCCCTTTACATCTCAGGTACATTGTGCATCACCGGGTCGCGTGGCCCCGGCCCCGAACTAAGTCCGTTCCACCCCCGTTTCGAGTGCCTTTATTGCTTTTGAAGTGAATCTGTAATTGTGTGCATTGTGGCTCCTTGAGTGTTTTTAGCCTCGTGTTCAGTCTATATAAAGATAACTATTTTTCTATAACTACTTGTGGTGTCCGTTTGTAGCGTCTCTCCTGTGTTATTGGGTATGGTCATAAATGCTTCACACACTGCCTCCGAGATAGGCCTGTCTGCTCGTGCTACGTTACCACATGGTTGAGCAGGGGTTATCAAAGGGTGTAGCCCCCTTACTCTGACTTAGGAAGACGGATCCCTATTTGGACCTCGGCACCAGCCGCGGCCAACTAGAGATCCCCATTTCTAACATTGGTGGTCAGCGGTGAGGATCAGGACTTGCATTTGTGATCCACAAACAATAACCAGTGTACGCTACTAGGGAGTGTAGGCCTAGGCGCAACCACGTACGGTTTGATTTTGTTTTATTGTCGATTGTAATCGCCAGTTATGTCTACAATGAGTAGGCCAACGTCCAATGCTTCGGAGGATCTCATCTTTGAGGAAGAGAGGTTACAAACCTACACTGCCAAACAGCTAAAGTCTTTTTGCAAGCGATTCATAGTCCCTGTTGCGGGTCTCTCTAGGAAGGAGGAGTATCAGAAGGCCCTTAAGGCCTGGTTAGAAGCGAGAGAGTCCGCTAGGAATGAGGGAGAGAATGCTGGAGCGCAGCAGGATGACGAAGTGGATTTAGTGGGAGGTAAAGCACTTTCCAATCCAGGTACTAGTGTGTCCTCAAAGGGTCTGTCTCCAGAAGAGATGGAGGACAGGGAGAGAGATAGGAGGCATAGTTTGGAGATGGCCAAATTAGAAGGTCAGAAGGACCTAGAGAGTAAAAAATTGGATATTGAGAATAACAGGTTGGCATTTGAACTTGAGAAAATGAAACTGGAGCATGAGAGAGTATTGAGGGAGCTGGAGATCAAGGCTAAGAGCTTAGAGATCTCCCCCTCTGGTGGCAGCACACCGTTAGTACCTACAGAGAGTAGAGTGTATATACCCAAGAATGTCATCAAGGATTTCCATAAGAGAGGATATTGGGCAATGATTTGCCGCATATGAGATAGCCATGGTGTCCCACCGGGTCCCTGAGAAGGATTGGGGAGCGGGGTTGTGGGGACGCTTTGTGAGTGATAGGAGGGATACCCTGTTGGATCTGCCTGAAGAGAGCAGGATGGTGTATGCCCATATGAAAGAGGCCTTGATGACGCGATATGGTTTGACCCCAGAGATGTACAGGCAGAGATTTAGAACCTGTAAGAAGTTAGAGGGTACCACTTGGGTCGAATATGTGTCTTTTTTTTGCAGAGCAATGGATCGCTGGGTAAAGGGTAGCAAAGTGGAAACTTTTGAGCAAATGTATGATTTGTTTGCATGGGAGCATTTATCTAGTAACTGTTTTCCAGAGCTACACCAGCCCTTGTGGATAGCAAGCTAACTAACCCTAGGAAGCTTGCTGAGGAGGCGGACCGCTGAGTGAGCACCCAGGTTCGCAAGGGTCCTGTGGGAGACTTCGCCAAAGGTGGGCAGGGTCCCCAGCAGAGAAGTGGGGGGACAGGGGTAAACCGAGGAGTTCCAGAGAGGGCCCCAAAGTAATTCCCAAGGGAACCAAGGAGTGGTGTCCCAGTCTCCCCCTGAGAAGAAGCCAGTGCCCCCGACAGGTAGGCCTGTTCATAGGGGGCCCCTTACTTGTTTTAAATGTGGTCAAGTGGGCCACCGGTATTATGATCCCCAGTGTCCCCAAAGGGACCTCAATGCCCCACCCCACGCACCACCCCGCCAGCTTGCTAGTGTAGCCCTGGGAGGGGAGGAGATGGGTACCCAAGGTGGGTGGGATCCTGTGGAATTGACCCTTGTCTCGCTAGGAGACTTTGAGAAGGTCCCTAACCCCACGCTGCCTGATAACACTAAGAAGTACAGGCAGACGGTGACCATCAATGGCCATAGGGTGGAGGCTCTGAGGGACACCGGAGCTAGTGTGACTGCTGTCAGCTCCCGGTTGGTGTCCAAAGAGCAGGTTGTCCCCCATGCATTCTGCCCAGTAGTGTCAGCAGACAACTCTGAGAGCCAGTGTGAGGTGGCTCAGGTTACCTTTGAGTGGGGGGGTCTCAGGAACTCTTCAAGTAGCTGCGAGGCCAGCCATGCCGGTAGACTGTCTGTTGGGCAACGATTTAGAAAACGCCCCGTGGGCTACGGTGGAGAGGAAATCTCACTTGGAAATGTTGGGTTTGCCTGAGTAGGCGTGTGCGACCACTCGGTCCATGGCAGCCAGTAAGGACGTTCAGAAGGACCTGGAGCCTGAAAGTATGGCCCAGGCCCCTGCCTTACAGAGAAGGGGTAGGGGGCGCGGGAAACCGGCCCCCATAGTTCCCACGGTTCAGGAAGGAGCCGACCTTGAGGGGGATGCCCTGGAGCCTACAGGGGAACAGGTAGCCGAACTGGGGGACCTGCCTGAGCTGACCCATTGGCAGCAGGAAGGAGGGCCCACCAGGGAGGAATTTTGTGAACAGCAGAAAACGTGCCCTTCTCTCGAGGGGCTGCGGCGCAGGCTGCAGCCCAGGAAGCAGGTGATCAGTCAGGGTCACATCTGATCTATTGGGAGAATGACCTCCTTTACAGCGATCCCAAGGTTGCTGAGCCTGGGTCAGCCAGTGTGCTGGTGGTACCCCAGTGCTTCAGAGCCTTCCTACTGGGGTTGGCTCATGATGTGCCATTGGCAGGACATCTGGGGCAGACCAAGACCTTCGAGAGTCTGGTCACCCACTTTTTTTGGCCCCAGATGCGCAGGAGCTCAGATGCTCACTGCAGGACATGTGAGACTTGCCAGGCAAGTGGGAAGAGTGAGGGGAAGATCAAAGCCCCACTCCAGCCCTTTCCAGTTGTCAGTACCCCGTTCGAGCGAGTGGGCATTGACATTGTGGGGCCTCTGGACCCCAAGACAGCCACGGGGAACAGGTTCATCCTGGTCTTGGTGGACCATGCCACCCGGTACCCTGAAGCCACCCCACTCCGGACAGTGACGGCCCCGGTGGTGGGACGTGCACTGATGGGGATTTTCTCCCGTGTGGGGTTCCCCAGAGAGGTGGTGTCTGATAGGGGTACTAACTTCATTTCCAAATATATGAAGTCTCTGTGGGAGGAGTGTGGGGTAACTTATAAGTTTACCACCCCTTACCACCCCCAAGGGAATGGGCTGGTTGAGAGATTTAACCGGACCCTCAAAGGCATGATTATGGGCCTAGAAGAGACAATGAGGCGTAAGTGGGACGTCCTCTTGCCATGCCTGTTGTTTGCTTACCGTGAGGTGCCACAGAAGTTCCTAGGGTTCAGCCCCTTTGAACTACTCTATGGTCACCCGGTAAGAGGGCCTCTGAGTCTGGTCAAGGAAGGCTGGGAGCAATCTCCCAGGAAACCTCCCCAGGATGTGTTTAGTTACATGCTGGCCTTCAGGAACCAGACTCGGCGTTTCAGAAAGCTTGCTGAGGCAAATCTGGAGCCAGCCAGGAAGAGATGAAACTTTGGCACGATCAGAATGCCACTCTGATTGAGTTTCAGCCTGGTCAAAAGGTTTGGGTCATGGCCCCAGTGGAGCCTTGTGCGCTCCAAGATAAGTGGACCGGACCATTTGAGGTGGTGGAGCGCAAAAGTCCTGTTACCTACTTGGTGGACTTGTGGTCTCCCCGGAACCCCTTGCGGGTCCCTGCATGTCAACCGCCTGAAGCCCCACTTTGAGAGGTCCGAAGTGGGCATGCTCCTGGCCTCAGATGCTGGGATGGAGGAGGAGAGTGAGCCTCTTCCTGACAACCTGTGTGCAAAGGAGCAAGACGGGTCAGTGGAGGGTGTGGTCCTCTCCGCCACACTGACCCCTGAGCAACAGAGTGATTGTTGCCAACTGTTGGGACAATTCAGTGATCTGTTCTCTCTGGTGCCTAGTGTCACTGATTGGTGTGTCCACGGAGTGGACACTGGGGACAGTCCTCCTGTTAAGCACAAGGCTTACCGAGTGACTGACCGGGTTAGGGCATCCATTAAGGAAGAAGTTTCCAAAATGTTTGCTTTAGGGGTGATTGAGTCCTCAAGCAGCCCTTGGTCCAGCCCAGTGGTCTTGGTACCAAAAGCTGCAGCGCCTGGTGCCACCCCAGAACTTCGGTTCTGCATGGACTACCGAGGTCTCAATTAAGTCACAAAGACTGATGCGCACCCCATCCCCAGAGCTGATGAGCTCATAGATCGGCAAGGGGCTGCACGGTACCTCAGCACGTTTGATTTGACGTCTGGGTATTGGCAGATCGCCTTAACTGATGGGGCAAAGGAGAGGTCCGCATTCTCCACACCAGATGGGCACTACCAGTTCAGGGTGATGCCCTTTGGGATGAAGAATGCCCCTGCCACCTTTCAGAGGTTGGTCAACAAGGTGTTGGATGGGCTGGAAGATTTCAGTGCCGCCTACCTGGATGACATTGGAGTGTTTAGTTCTTCATGGGAGGACCACCTGCGCCACCTCTGGGAAGTGTTGATGGCACTGCGAAGGGCAGGCCTCACAATCAAGGCAAGTAAGTGCCAGAATGGGCAGGGTTCTGTGGTGTACTTGGGACACCAGGTGGGGAGCGGCCAGGTGGTGCCCCTACAGCTCAAGATTGAAACCATCCTGGCTTGGGAGCCCCCCAAGACCCAGACACAGGTGAGAGCCTTTTTAGGCCTCACGGGTTATTACAGGAGGTTTGTCAAGGGGAGTATGGCAACATTGTTGCACCCTTGACTGAGCTGACTTCTAAGAAGCAGCCCATGATGGTGAACTGGACTGGCACCTGTCAGAACGCTTTTGGCGCCCTGAAGACTGCTATGTGCACAGCACCTGTACTTCAGGCGCCCAACTTTTCAAAAGAATTTGTTGTCCAGACAGACGCTTCCGAGCATGGTGTGGGGGCCGTTCTGTCACAGATCAATGAGGAGGGCCTAGACCAACCTGTAGCCTTCATTAGTAGGAGGTTACTTCCACGGGAACAGAGGTGGAGTGCAATTGAGCGTGAGGCATTTGCTGTGGTCTGGGCACTGAAGAAGCTGAGACCATACCTGTTTGGGACTCACTTCCGGGTTCAGACGGACCACAGGCCCCTCAGATGGTTGATGCAGATGAGGGGAGAGAATCCAAAGTTGCTGAGGTGCTCCATTTCCCTACAGGGTATGGACTTTGCGGTGGAACACCGCCCTGGTACAGAGCACGCCAATGCTGATGGTCTGTCCAGATTTTTCCGCCTTAGTGATGAGAACTCCCAAGTGGGTGGGTAGTTCTCCCCACATTTCAGCTGGAGGGGACACGTGTTAGACCTGGCACCATTGGCGTGGGTTTCCCCTCCATTTTTCGCTTTTTGTCTCCTCTGTGTTTGCTGGTGTTAGATGCTCTGGGTGCTGTGCCACGGTCATTCCGTGCCACAGCGCGAATGCTCCCTATTGTAAATTGACTGAATGAATTGATGTTCCCATAATTGGCTCATTTGGTTTACCGGTTAGTCTCTAGTATAGTGCACCGTGCGTGCCCAGGGCTTGTAGACCGAATGCTGCTGGTGGGCCTGCAGCGCCGATTGCGCCACCCACAGAAGCAGCTTGTAAAGTGGAAAGTCGAATTTAGTATGCCTGAGCTCAGAATATTAAAGTACATCTTTTTGTGAGGGTTATTTCTATATTCTGTGTCGGAAAATACCACTTTGGGAAAGTGGGTATTTTCTTGCCCAAGTCTTCGAGTGTGCTCTGCTGTTATGTGTATTGGCCGTCTGGTTTTGGAGCGACAGCGTAGGCTGAACCCGACCTGGGTAGAGTAGAGAGATCTGCAGCTGGAGTATGGGGAGGGGTGACCCTTTGATCTGCGCAGGGCTGTGCCTGGCAAGGTGAATGATGGCTCCCCCTCCCACGGTGCATCTGATGGCAGACCCCCCCTCTCCTAAAGGGCAGGATGCCGCCTCGTAAACAACGTGCCCCCAGGACCTCCCCGAACTGGTTCTGACTGGGTTCAGTGACTTGTGGGAGAACAAAGGCTAGGGGGGTATAAAGATGTGCGCGAAAACCCCCACGAGTGTGTTACTTCTGGATGCCAAGACGAACCTCTGTCCGTGTAACTAGAGGGAAAGGACTTTGAAACTTTAATCCATCTTGCTGAAGCAACTACCCAAGGGCCTGATTTGAGCTCGCCTGCTGCTGAAGTCTCAGGGACATTAATCTTCACCCATCAGCCGTCTGGATTCCTATTTGAGGGGGATTCTACCCGTAGGTGAGGCCTCTGTTGAGAATTCCAGAGCCTCTGGTTCTACTGCGGGGAACGCGGGCTGATCATCGCTATCACTATTGTGGGCCGCTGCAGCTGAGGAGCTGTGCCGCTGAGTGCCCGCATTTGCCATCCTACGAAAATCATCGCTATCGCTATTGTGGGCCGCAGCAGCTGAGGAACTGTGCCGCTAAGTGCCCGCATTTGCCATCCTACGAAAATCATCGCTATCGCTATTGTGGGCTGCTGCAGCTGAGAAGCTGTGCCGCCGAGTGCCCGCATTTGCCATCCTACGGAAATCATCGCTATCGCTATTGTGGGCCGCTGCAGCTGAGGAGCTGTGCCGCCGAGTGCCCGCATTTGCCGTCCTACGAGAATCATCGCTATCGCTATTGTGGGCTGCTGCAGCTGAGAAGCTGTGCCGCCGAGTGCCCGCATTTGCCATCCTACGGAAATCATCGCTATCGCTATTGTGGGCCGCTGCAGCTGAGGAGCTGTGCCGCTGAGTGCCCGCACTAGTCACCACTTCCAGGATCTTGTTACCACCTGCGTGTGCCGCTGGGTGCCCACCTTTAAGCCCCGTCCCAGGATTATCGTGATTGCACGCCGCGGACCGCTACAGCCGGGAGCTGTGGCCGCTGCGAGTCCGCCGGTCATCACCGCAGCTTCCTTGTGAGGCTGCGGGGCGTGCCCCTTTACATCTCAGGTACATTGTGCATCACCGGGTCGCGTGGACCCCGGCCCCGAACTAAGTCCGTTCCACCCCCGTTTCGAGTGCCTTTATTGCTTTTGAAGTGAATCTGTAATTGTGTGCATTGTGGCTCCTTGAGTGTTTTTAGCCTTGTGTTCAGTCTATATAAAGATAACTATTTTTCTATAACTACTTGTGGTGTCCGTTTGTAGCGCCTCTCCTGTGTTATTGGGTATGGTCATAAATGCTTCACACACTGCCTCCGAGATAGGCCTGTCTGCTCGTGCTACGTTACCACAGGGTTGAGCAGGGGTTATCAAAGGGTGTAGCCCCCTTACTCTGACTTAGGAAGAAGGATCCCTATTTGGACCTCGGCGCCAGCCGCGGCCAACTAGAGATCCCCATTTCTAACAGATACTAAGTGGTTTTTTTTCACAACTTGCAAAGTAAGTTAACAGGACTAATCTTGGGTACGGGCAGACCGAGAGCAGTCGTTCGTAAATCACAGCGGTCAGTTAGTAGGGACGGCACTGAAGCTTCGAACTGCGAAGTATATCAATTAGAGAGTCAGCGACAATGGGTGATGCAATGGATGGATGAAAGCAGAAACCCAGAGACAGGTGATGTGCCAGCGGCATTAATCAATGGGGGAATCCTGGATTGGATTCTGACACCACAGTAACCTCTGTCAACATTCCCAAAGCGGTTCGTTATGGCCAGTAGCTACTGATACTCAAAAAAATAGAAGGTGGTTATACCATATTTCCTGGAGAATCAGTTATGGTGCTTGCCTAAAGTCAGAGAAATTGCGAGGACCATGACAAGGGACTTTAGTCAGGGGCAGGTATTATCTCAATGGAGGACCTGTAGGAACATGGAAGAATGCACATATTTGATGAGATGTGGGGTTTTGGGACGGTGTTCCAAATCTCAAGGGGTCAATTCTTGACATAATACCACTCACCAGGCCACATCATGGACCTGGTGACTAGGCATGACTGAAACTCCTAGATCATAGGCATTACATCTCCTCTTTACACACAGGTGGGATAAAAAAGTGTTACAGAACAGGACTCTACTCCAACACTCAAGTGATAGTGCAGAATTAAAATTGAAATGGGAAAACCAAACGGGAGAGGAGATGACAAAATATTCACAATACAACAAAAACAATGTCTATAAAACCCAGATTGAAATAGGCAGAATTTAATTATTTACAACAAGTGTATTTATCCCAAAAGCGCATCAGTAAGATGTATACATGTTCTGCCAGCTACTGTCCCAACTTTTGACCCCTCAAGCCGATTTTTACCACATGATGTGGGAATGCCCCACGATCTCATGATACTGGGGTGGGAAAAATCCTAAAAGATATTAAGAACATCACAAATAAAAAGACTGAACAGAAACTACTTGAATGCTAACGGAGCCAATTCCACAGATCTAAAAATTTCAAACAAATTAATAAAATCATTGACCTAGCTCTTGTTTTTGTGAAGAGACGCATAAGCCACGTCCTGGAAGGCTCAAAAGGGTACTCTCATAAAACTGCGGTTGAAAGACACTATGAAGTAGGGAACCGCAGAAATAGACACACTGATTGAACTTCACAAAGTGCACAGCAAGAGTACTGCATGTACTAGTTTGGATACAATTCTTGCAAAACTAGTAATGAAATTTGACGAACGCCCGAACTGTTTGGGTCACATATATTAAATGTTGAGTGGCTGGGCTGATGTTTTTCCACACATGAAGAAGGCAAGCCACTTACTGCACTTTGCACTAATGGTATGGTCGATGCCCCTCCCCTTCCCTTGCTGGGACGGACACCCTCACTCACTACCAATTGAATTTACAGCACCACAAAGTAATGAGATGGCAGGTGGCGACGGTATGGAGTCTATTTCTTACAAAGTTTTAATGCTGTAGTCATGGCTCACACTGGATTGGCCCCCATGCTATTGTTGCTCTCGTTTAATGTTCTGCATTTATACATTGATACATGGCCCACAAACAATGTTGTGTCACTATTTGAATAGTGTAGCTATATACCATGATGCAAGTGTAACTAATGTTAATAAAATCCAGTAAAGGGCTATTAAAGAGATAGTATAACATGGAGAACTTGCCATAGGCAGCCTTCAGTCAGACATCAGGTTGAGGAGGACACCAGTACTGTCTATGAGCTCTGAGAGGAGGTCAACAACCTATGTAATCACTTGAAGGGTATGCTAAGAGTCCTTAGACATTCCACTTCACCTTCTCTAAAACGCCATGTGGAGTACTGGGCTGTTCTAGGATCTAGAGATAACAGATGCCTCTCCAAGCCTACTCTCGGTCCAATCCCATCTAGGTGCCACACAGTGAGAGATTGAGCGTAGCCGAGTATCAGCATTATATGCTGGTCATTTGCAAGATTGTCAAGCAGTTAAAATAACCATTTCAAAGAGCTCAGTTGATTAAAAAGGCAACAATCAAGTATGGCAGCAATCATTCCTAAAAGGATGTATTCTCCACTTTTGACCAGATTTCCAAAAGGCTTTGAGACATAATGGTGAAGCTCACTGCTTTCAAAGGATAAGCTAAGTCGGTTAAGAGCACCACAAACAGAGACATCACATAGGGTTCCTGGTAAACACCACTTCTTAAACATCAGTAAGAGGGACAGGAGTGTCCAAAGGCTTACTACAACATGAATGGATTCTCTCTCACCCAGTACTCATATGATGACTTAGATGATTGCATCACCAGTTTTCAATGTCTCTGTATGGTCAGAAGTTGGCACATATATACAATTTTGAGTCTCCAGCAAAGGTATGCGCTTGAAGTCCCGCAATGTGATCATCCTGAGAGCCTGAAAGGGATTTTAATTCCTTTGTGCACCAGAATAGCGCCTTGTACCACTCTTCCTTCTACTCTTCATGAATGCAGGCACAGCAAGTTGTCATTACATCGTTGCACATTTGTTGAGGGGCCAAGGGATGAGCATACACTTCATAATGGAGCAAATCACTCTGGTTCTGTTTTGGTGGGAGTAACAAATTGTCGCTGTTGGGATAGAAATATCCCTCACATGTTGACGGACGTGCACCCCTGCCCTGAGTGCCCCAGATGCAATGGTATCTGGATCTGTGGTGCTGATGTTTGTTACCATGGGCAAACACTGATCATGCGCGTGCGCTTTGACATACGCCTGTCTAACATCTTATTGGACCAGTAGGGGTGCCGAAAGCACTACTCTCAGAGTGGTGAAAGGATACTGCGTTTACTAGCAGTGGTGTAACACAAGCGCAATGGTAGCAGCATACCGTGTTGTGATCAGTAGAAGTGAACAGACCTTTTTACTTGCGTCACTGGAGTGAGGCCTAGAGGCTCACTCATGTAAAGTTCTGCTGTTGTGTGCTTAACTCACCCTTGTTCTACATCAAGTTAGTATGCAGTGCTGTGCAGCAAGCTTGTGGTTGCATTTATGTGCTGACACTTTGGGTTGCTGGCATGTAGAGGAAGAGGAATCTCCTTTGACAGATTTGTGGACTGCTGCATTCTTGTGAGCTAGGTGGGACACACTCCCGAGGAAGGAAGATCCAGGTTCTTCAATACACTTTAAAAGGCGGTCTTTGATTCAGGGAGAATGAGTCCGGTCAGTCTTAGGGTGATCTTTCCTCCCCTCTAAACTTTTTGCTGATCTCATTTCTGCTACCTTAGGACTCTGCACACTTCAACACGGCTAACCAGTGCCAACATGCATGTGTCCACTCCTTAAAACATGGTAACATTGGCTTATTTCCAACTGACACATTTAATTAACTTATAAGTCCCTACTAAAGTGATACTACATTTACCCAGGGCCTGTAAATTAAATGCTACTAGTGGGCCTGCAGCACTGATTATGCCACCCACTTATATAGCCCTTTAAACATGCCTCAGGTCTGCCACTGCAGCCAGTGTGTGCAGTTTCAAACTGCCATTTCGACTTGGCAAAATAAACTTTTTGCCAGGCCTATACCTTCCTTTTTAATACATGCAACTCACCCCTAGGGTATGCCCTGGACATCCTAGAGAGCAGAATGCAGTGTATTTAAAATGTTGGACATGTACCTTTACATTTTACATGTCCTGGTAGGGAGAAACTCTTAATTCGTTTTTCACTGCTGCAAGGCCTACTTCTCCCATAGGATAACATTGAAGTTACCTTATTACATTTAAAAAGTGGTTGTTTCCAAATGGAAGGTCAGCAGTTCATGTTTGGTGTCTCTGGAATTGT
Source organism: Calotriton arnoldi (assembly GCA_963921515.1). Taxonomy (NCBI): domain Eukaryota; kingdom Metazoa; phylum Chordata; class Amphibia; order Caudata; family Salamandridae; genus Calotriton; species Calotriton arnoldi. The sequence continues at coordinate 3,228,672 of CAWUFW010000291.1, forward strand.
AATGAAAAATCCTCTCTCATGGTAGCATCAGATTTTACATTATAATAATGAAAATGCCACTAAAAAGCTGACATTTCCTGCCCTTAGCCATTTAGTGCATGTAGCCTGTTTCTAGGTCACATGACTGGGTGTAGCTGACAGTTGGGCTTTGTGTATTCCTCCTAGACAGCCAGACACAATAGAGAGCTTAGGTGTGCCTGGATGGGTCATCAATGACAGGATGGTAGGGTGGAGCTGGACACAGCCCTACTTACACTTCAATAGGTTCTTTCCTGCTTTAACACAAAGGGCTGCATACTCCCTGTAGTTGGTCTAGAGCCAGAGCAGGGAAGGTAGGAAGCCTGTGCACTTCAAAGAATATTTATAGAAGCCTCTACCACCCTCCAGAGGAAGGGTACCAGGTATAAATATTGGACCTCAGACACCCAGTGGATACTCTACTGGGAAGAAGGAATGCTGTCCTGCTGAAAGGACTGCCACTCTGCTGGACTGCTGCCCTGCTGGACTACTGCCTTGCTGTGCTGACCTGCTGCCTAGGTAAAAGGACTGGACCTGCATCTGTTAAACCTACTACTTCAAAGTAACTCCAAGGGCTAGTTGGCTGGCCTCCTGACTAGAGACTCATGGACAGAAGGCTCCAACAACCTTGAACCCAGCACCTGGACTCTGCCATCTGTGAGTCCTACCCAGACAAGTGTTGCCACCCAAGTCATGGACCCTGAGAAGTAAGCCTGAAGGTGCTCTGCCAGCCGTTCACTGGGTCCAGCAGACCCGACCCATCTACTTTACTCTGCAGCACAACCCTGAGTAGAAATTAGAGCATCACCTCTGCTGCAAGGGTTCTCCAACGCAAGGACTCTGCATCGACCTTGCAGGTCACATCAGAACTGCCGCCTGCGTCAAGCTTTCCTGATGCCGGCCCTTATACCGCAAATCGCTTGTCACTGGCAGCCTCGACAACGAAGCAGGTTCTTGCATCACAGCCTCATAGCTCTTCAGAACAGACACATTCTCGGCGCTGGACTTCGCATCGCAAGCCCTTGTCTATGGGATCCTCGACGACAATGCAAGGCCTTACATTGCAGCTCCTCAGAACAGACACATCGTCTTGGCGGTGCGACGCATCCTTGGCACGGGACCTCGCAACACTCTACCACCAGGACTGAAGGTACTCTTCTTCAGCGGGACTAACTGGGTGAGTCCCTGTAACCGGCCCACGCTCCATTGCGGTCAGCCTGAACTTGTGACTTTTTTCAAGTCAGGTGAGACCAGATATACTCAGTTGGTGCTTTGTGCTTTTTGGCGCTATTTTCACTGAAATCCTAAAACCTACATATCTCCGGTTCTACTGATTAAATTTTTGTTGTTTTGGTCTTGCTTTATTTATTAAAAATTACTCTATTTTTCTACATTGGTGTGGGGTCCTTTTGTGGTGTCTTTTCACTGTGTTTCTGTTTGAAGTGTTGCACAAATACTTTACACATTGCCTCAAAGTTAAGCCCGACTGCTCTGTGCCAAGCTACCAGAGGGTTGTGCTCAGGTTAATTTGCTTGTGACTGCACCCCGACAAGGATTGTGGATTCTCCTTGAGTAGGGTTTCACCCTCATTAACAAGCTACCCAATTTCTTACAGAGAGGGCACTGGAAAGGGACCAGGGTACATTTCAGTATGAAGATGGGCTGATAAGACAATGATAAAGAGTAAGGATGGGGCCCTGAAGTAACCTTTTGATGCACATATCACTGGGGCTGACACCCAAGTGTGAACCTCTCGTCACTCTCATGGCCTGTGTTGTGTGACTTTTACATTTGAAGTCGCTCCTGCAGTGACAGACTACTTTCTGGAGCAAGGGCAGGATAGAGAAGTGGGCACTTCAAAAGGAAGAAGACCTCCATTACAAACTTCAAGGACTCCGACCCTAAATCGCATTTGGTGTCTGGACATGGACTATAAGAAGGAGAGCTCAAGGCCCCCAAAACTGTCAACTGTCAAACAGCCAGTTGGGCTGTGTGAGGAGGAGAAGCCCTGAAAGACTTCTGCCTGTGACCAGAACTGGGGGCTAAGGCCTACCAGTCTCCGAGACAGGTGAGGGGAACCCCCTGCCCCCGGAGCACCACTGCCTGCCAAGACCAGTGTGCCATGTGAGGAAGAGAGAGCATTTGGAGAGACCGATATCCAGTGGGGGATCCTGGAGAGTGGATCTCCATAGCAAGGTGTGAAGAGATGGCTGCTGCACTGATTGAGCCGTCACCCATGTGCAGTTCCCACTCGGCAACCCCGGAGTGTGGATCTCCATAGCAAGGTGTGAAGAGATGGCGGCTGCACTGATTGAGCCGTCACCCATGTGCAGTTCCCACTCGGCAACCCCGTTTGCCAGAGGGGGCCAATGTGAAGAATAAGGGATGCTGCCTGGTTCAGCCATCATTGAGAGGAGAGGATGCCATGGTGACCTGTGAATGCCCGAGCTCTGACTGAAGACCAGAACCCAAGCAAACGCCCCTCACCTGTGAGGAGGATCAAAGGAACTTACCATTTCAGTGGAAGAAGCACTGTAGACGCCCAGCCACTGCCCCTGTAGATCTGTGAGAGCTACTCACTGGCAGCAGCTGATGCAGTCCTCCGCGATGTCCAAGAGATAAACGCTCCCAACGACTCCGGTAATGCAACCCCTGCAGGCGTGGGCAAGACTGACTGCAGTGCTAGAAGGCCTCAGGCGTGGGAAGCACGGGGGCTTGTTCTGTCGCATAGTGCTTCGGACACTGGAACACTTTTGAAAGAATCGGGGTGGAACTCCTCAGGCTTGGACTACTAGTGAGGCTTAACATGAATGTCGCCTGTAGTGAATGGGCAAATAATGCTACCAGCAGTGACAGGGAAGTGGGATTCAGAGACCTGCCTATCGAACACTATACCCCAACCTCCGGGGACGGTATGTATGGTTTGTGTATGCTATATTTAACTCTGTGGTCATATCTAAATACTCCTTTGTTCATAAAAGCGAGTATCTGACTGGATAACCATTTATTGCTGCTATTGAATGTATTTTGAGTTGTGAGCCTGTGTGCCACCTCCCCCCCCCCCCCCCACAAGAAGCCTTTGTCTGCTCAACCCGTTCTAATACTGAAAGTCAAGTGCTTACGGGGTACTTGGCACAGTTTCTCAGGACCAATAGTAAGTTGAGCCCCAGGACATCAACAGTAACAGGACTCAACACCCAAGGTTGGGCCTAGTAGCTCATGCTTGCCCCATGGACCTCTGAAACAGATTCTGTCAGTGGCTATTGCCACAGGCTGACACCACAGCACCTAGAAGCTTCAAAATAGCAGGGTTTTCTTCGCCCAAGCTTGAGGCTTCAAGGATAATAGAAGGTAGGCATGAAACTGATATTTATAAGAAACCTTTTACAGAGGTAGTCATTTGCATGGCACTGCTAAATTAATCTCCGAAAACGATGACAAGTTCCATATTTCCTGTGGCATTCTTTAAAACTCACATACATTTCTTTGACTGGGGAGGATCAGCACTATTCTAATGGGGACATGCTCCGCTGTAAAAGACTTTGCTCTTCTCCGCAAAGCTTTACCTGTTCAGTTTCCATACTGTGCGTGCTGTCTACAGTAGTAGGATACCGTAGAGGGACTTGTCATGGTTCAGAATGCCTTTTTCTGGAGTATTAAACACTCTGAGATTTTTCACTCTGTGATTATTTTTCACGGTTAATAACAGATGTTATTTTTAATTGATTTTGCATTAATCGAAGATATTTTTCCGGGAAAACCAATACGAATACAAGATTTTCGTTTTTAATGTATAGGCGAAATACCCTGTACCTCCCCTTACTCTTATGTTTTTCCATTTTTTCAACTTTTTAAACATGTTGCCTTCTACTATTAACCCTTCCTATCCTATTTCCATTTCAACCAAATTTGCCAGCCATTCCAACCCTATGTTATTGTTTAATTCGCCCCGTTTACTTATCTTAAGCAAACATTATACTTGCCTGTACCGATTAATGATTTTTCTCCAATATTTTTTTTTTTAAATTTTTTTATCAGGAGGGCTTTTGCTCACAAAAACATGCTAACATGGAAATCGAAGCATTTATCGATGAAAATGAAATCTCGCCCTTATTAACAGAATCGCCGGTTGTGAACTCTACATCAACTCTGACTCGCAAGCATGTAGTCAAGCAAGCCCTGAAACCAAGGCCCGCAATTGCGGATTGATAGGTCACAGGTGGGAGGGTGCGTAGCTGGCAGGCAAACACTCAGGCAGGAAACTCTTGATCAATCCCACAGATAGGCGAGGCAACATTACCAATGTTCAAGGGAGATTGCCCCAATAAAGCACACATGGCTGGAGGGGGTACACGCGCTCCAAAAAAACACCATATAAGTCAGATGCCACATGAGTTAGGAACACATAGCCAATCAAGACCTAGCACACGCAGTGATCACGTGCTCCCCATGCCAGACATCTGGACACATTAACCACTGGCCACATTGTGTCCAAGGGAGGTAAAGAACCCTCTGTGGTAACCCTTAGACAATTAATGTATAAAAGAAGGACATAGGGGGCGTGGCCAGGCAAGATGGCCGTACGGACGTGATCCGTGTTGGCTCCCGGTCCGCACCAATATCTCGGGGCATTTTTAGCCGCTCTACATACCTGCAGTTCATGAACTCCTAACGGGAGGCGTCTGCAACACCTTTGGCGCCCGAGGAGTCCCGCTGTGCCGCTCCGACGATGGTGAAAAGCCCGCTTTGGAGCATCGCCGCGGCGCTCTTGGAGGCTTCACGCTGGACTCCATCTTAGATCCTCTCGCCGCACCTGGTGTCTCTCGGCGCCTACTCCGGAACTAACACGGTGAGGGGGACGGTGAGGGAGCCGGGCGCTGCTAACGCTATACGCTGCTCACATTCCCGCTGAAGAATCTTCCCTACAAACCTGAGGCACAGACATCAGACCCGGTGGGAGACCGCGAGAGCGCCGATGCCTGACCCTGACATGGCGGCCATATCCCCAGACGGGCCCACTTTCCAATAGCCCCTGAAAGCTGCGTGGGGGAAGTCTTTCCAGCTCCAACCGCTGCACCGCGGTGCCAGTCCTTGGATCCACGCTCTCCTTCGGAAGCTACACGGCTCCCTCTACGAGGTCATAACGGCGGCCTTTATAATTCCCCACAGTCGGGACGGATCTCCCGGGAGCTCCCCACATAACGGCATGCCGCGGATGAAAACCCCACTGGGAAATGGTGCGCTGGCAGTCTGAGGAGGGCCAGGAGTGAGAGTGGCACAGCGGCGGCGATGGGAGTGTATGCAGTGATACCACAAGAGGTGTACACGAAGTGCTTGGGGCCTTGAATGGGGAGTTGGGGCCTCTTCCGGACCCCACCTGAACAAGGGGGCCTACAGCAGCGATCCCTGGCAAGGCATACACACTGGGATAGTCTACGGGCGCTCTAAATCAGTTTGTGGGGGATTACAGCGAACCGCCGAGGAGGTGCTGGGACGTTGGGGGAAGGGAGCCCGGGAGGCTTGCCTCTATGCCGCCCAAGAAAACTGCCACCAGGACAGCGACCGGGGTCACCAGTTTCTTCATTCCCGCCGACAAGCCCCCACCCACAAGCAGTGAAGACAACGCCGCCATCATGTCCCTCACTAAAGAAGACCTTATGGCCTCATTACGAGACTTTAAAATGGAGCTGCGTCAGGAGCTGAGCCAAGACATTCAGAGCTCTATTGATCAACTGAAACACGACCTGAACGACCGCATGGCCTCCCTCCAGCGCGATGTGGACTCTGTGGGAGTAAGAGTTGTGGAGTTGGAGGAGCAGACCAGGGATATTGACACGCGCTCCGCTAAAATGCAGGATACGATCCACGCTCTTCAAGACCAGCTACACCTCCACCAAATGAAAACGGAGGACCTTGAGAATAGGGCACACAGACAACCTACGGATTCGCTACCTGGACGAGGGGGCAGAAGGGCCCGACCTAGAAGCCTCTCTCTTAGGCCTCTTTGCAGAAATCATTAGCCCACAGACCCTGCAAGTCAAACTGGAAAGAGCACACAGGGTTGGAGGTCCGGTGACGGGGGAGCGAAAACGCACGAGGGACATTTTGGCGAAATTCCATTCTTACAAGGTTAAGGAGGCCGTCCTGGCTGCCGCCAGGAAAAAGTCCGCAATCTCCTTCCAGGGGCACGAATGCAGCATTTTTCAAGATGTGGCGCCTGCAACGCTCTTGCGGAGGCAGCAGTTCCGACCCCTCACGTCCAAGCTCAGAGACGACAACATTCGATATCGGTGGACGTATCCCTTCGGCCTCAGCTTCGAATGGCACAACAAGCAGCGCCACATCACCGAGCTGAAGGATGGCCTGCATCTTCTGGGCCTCCCTGCCACTGAACCGGACCCCACGGCGGACACTACACGGGGCCCCAGACGTGGAGCCCCCTCTTCGGCAGGGTGGGCCACAACCTCTAGAGGGAATCACAAATGAGGACAGTGCCCATTCTCTAGTTCCCTTGCATCGCTGTGACCTACCGGCCTTAGACACCAATCTGGGAGACTCCTTTGGTTGCTCTGCGGAACCCGTCCCGCCGTTGGACCTCTGGAAATCTCCGTGCTGGATTGCTTGGCCTCCTTCCGGGCTGCACCCTAGGCTCTGTTAATGACCCGCTCTGCAGGACAGCGCCCCGAGATGGGCGCGGATGGGACTACGGGTCAAGCCATCCGCCAACCACACAACGTGGGTGACTTCACCCACGATGGGACACCATTCCCTTTACAACACAAGTTCTAGTTGGTATTGTTGGGGACTGTTTCCCCCCCCCTTTTTTTTTCTTCTCTTTTTTCTTTTTCTTGGGCGGGGGGGATGGGACGCAGGTGGTGGCGCTGCACATTTATTGCTTGGGAGACGGTTGGGGCAGTTGCATGTTTACGATGGCCTTCAGTGGGAATGTCATGGCTTCAATGTGTGGGGGTGTGGAGGGCAGAGGAGGTGAATCCCTTTTGACAAGATGGTTATCACGATAGCATCATGGAACATCAGGGGCCTTAATTCGCAGCAGAAAAGGCAGAAAGTATGGAAATATATCACGGATCACCATTTAGATATAGTGGCACTCCAAGAGAGACACCTCCAGAGGGCTGACGAAATGAGGCTCAAACACAAGCAGTATCCCCTTATCTATAGGTCATCATCTCTCACCAAACTCCGAGGGGTAGCACTTCTCTTTCGCTCCTCCATGAAATTTCAACCTCTCGACCTTCAATCCGACAAGGAAGGTAGAATGCTTTTGGTTAAGGGAACCCTACAGGGCACGCTTTGTACTTTGGTGGCTACATACGCACCTAACACAAGCCAAACAAGCTTTCTCAAACTCCTACTGGATAAAATAGGTCACTTTGCGGAGGGTCCTATAATTTGGATGGGGGACTTTAACCTCACGTGGCAACCAGACCTCAATAGCACTCACACAGGTCTGACACTGGCTCCTTCTCCGATGACTTAAAGCAAAGAATGCTTGGCTTAGGCCTCTGCGATGCATGGAGGAACCAGCACCCACAGACCAGAGATTACACGTTCTACTCTCATGTGCATCACACGTACTCCCGTCTTGACTATATATTTGTTAGTCAAAGACTTCTGGGCACGCTTCAGGAGGCTAAAATCTTTCCCCTCTTTCTCTCTCCGACCATTGCCCGTTAGCGATTTGCCTAAACTGGGGCTCAACCTCCACCACGAACCCTAAATGGTACTTCCCAGTTTCCCTAACACGTGACAGAATACTCCGAACTGAGCTACGAGACACGATCACGGAGTTTTTTTAAAACCAATAGGCCTGAAGACACCTCTCCGAGCAATACTTGGGATGCCTTCAAGGCAGTCATAAGGGGGAAATGTATTGAGCTCAACTCCACCCTGAATAAACAACGGGCGCGGGAACAGAAGAGTTTGGAGAAGGAGTTGGAACAGGTAGAATTAGTACATAAAAGCAAACCCTCTAAGGTTACTTTGCGGCCCCTTACGACTCTACGTGGCAAATTAAAAGCAATTTACAACAATAGGGCGGAATACACCCTCTTAAAACTCCGCCATACCGCCTTTACACAGGGGAATAAAATTGGCCGACATCTTGCACGTCAACTGCGGGAGAAACGCGAGAGGGTGTATATTGGTGGCCTTCGTGATGGGAATGGTGAGAAGGTCCACCGGGACGGGGACAAAGCTAACCTCTTTCGCTCCTTCTATGAAGCATTGTATACCGCGGATCCCAAAGATTCACTCCTACAAGACAACTACCTTCAGGCTCTGCGGTTCCCACATATCTCCCAAACCATGAACGACCAACTCACGGCCCCGATAACCATAGAAGAAGTAGGCGACTCGATTACAGCTCTTAAACTCCATAAAGCCCCGGGACCAGACGGACTCACTGCACACTTCTATATAACCTTTGCCCCCGACCTCATTCCCCATCTCACACGCCTGTTTAACCAGGTAGCGGAGCTAGGAGAGGTGACTCCATCGATGACCGAGGCGGTCATTACGGTAATCCCCAAGCCTGGGAAGAACACACAACTATGTTCCTCTTACCGCCCTATAGCACTCCTAAACTTAGACGCTAAACTCTACTCTACTATCCTCGCAAACCGAATACAGGAACTCATGCCCGATTTGATCCACCCCGATCAATCTGGCTTTATACAAGGCCGGCAAACGCATGACAACATCAGGCGCACCATCCATCTCATTGAAAAAGCCACCAAAACGGGGAATACCGGCGGTCTTGGTGGGACTGGACGCCGAGAGGCATTTGATCGGGTGGATTGGGCATTCCTCTTTCGCACCCTGAAAGCTTTCGGCTTTGCCGATAAATTCATTCGTATGATCCAGGCCAATTATGCAAAGCCCCGTTTCAGAGTGCAAGTTAATGGAGTGACATCAGCCCCCTTCTCTCTTACGAGGGGCACATGGCAGGGGTGTCCCCTGTCACCCCTGCTCTTTGCGCTCAGCATTGAGCCCTTTGCAATGTCCATTAGAAACAATTTGGAGATATGGGGGATCCCCTATGGAGGAGAGGACCACAAAATTTCACTTTTTGCAGATGATGTCCTCCTCACTCTCGCGGAGCCGTCTCGATCACTCCCAGCCTTGGAAATTGAACTTGCCAAATTCGAGGTGGTGTCCGGCTTCAAAGCGAATTTGGATAAATCCTTTGTCCTCAATCTAACTTTGCCGGGCGATGAAGCACAGACACTCCAGTCTCAGGCCCCCCTGCAGTGGACTAGCCGCTCTCTCCAGTATCTGGGAGTCCAGTTGACTCCGCGGGTAGAGGGGCTGTATAAAGCCAATTTTCAACCAGCCCTCCGTCAAATTGAGAAAGACCTCCAACGATGGAAGCTCCTATTTATTTCCTGGCTTGGCCGCATCCATGCTATAAAGATGACACTACTGCACAGATTATTAAATCTATTTCAAGCCCTACCTATCGCTCTTGATGCTACATTTCTCCCTAAAATTAAATTGCTATTTACACAGTTCATCTGGCAACGGGGGCGGGCCCGCTTATCCTTTGCCATCCTGTGAAGCCTGAGAGCTAAGGGAGGGGTGGGACTGCCAGATATTGGGTTACACTACAAAGCGGCTCAATTGCGCATTGTGACAGAATGGTTTAAAAGGGAGTCAGGGAAACATTGGCTCCATATGGATAGGGGCGTGGCGGGGAGGACAATATGGGATTTGATTTGGAAGACCAAGGCAGACCGTCCCGAGAATGCCTACATCAGCACCCCCACCCGCACCGTTTTGAAAGTTTGGGACTCGGTTTCTGGGGAGAGGGATGGACCACGTTCCCCTCCCCTTACACCCCGATCCATTTTAACCCAGCCTTCCCGCCAGCTCTCCATGAGGGCCCATTCGACGCCTGGAGAGAGGGGGGCTGTCTCATGCTTGACCATCTGTTCCACAACCACGACATCCTCACTTTTGAGAATTGGCGTCGAGACTTCCACCTACAACCAGAGGAACACTTTCACTACCTTCACCTGAGACACTGGGCACTCACTCCTCACATACATGAACAGGCCACAAGGGAGAAAACGGGATTTGAGAACTATGTTAGGTCAGTGGGCTCCATGAGGGGGGTGATCTCTTTTCTTTATAACTATCTGCTCTCCACCACACATTCAGCCCGACCCCGTTACATGTATATGTGGGAGGGGATAGTTCAACGCGACATACAGGAGAGGGAATGGACGGCACTATGGTCCGATATCTCATAGTTCAATCACTCCCTGGAGCTTAGGGAAGCACACTTAAAAACACTAATGGACTGGTATCTAGTTCCCTCCAAACTTAAACGCATCTTCCCGAACACGACTGACCGCTGCTGGAGGGGGTGTGGGTTACTGGGGGATTTTCAACATATATGGTGGGATTGCCCAACCATTCGCCCCTTTTGGGAGGAAATTCTGGCCCAAATTAAAACTATTTTGGGGTACCCTATACCGACCACTATGGAGGGAATCCTCCTAGGCCTCCGAGATCCCACCCTAGAACATCAGACCAAGGCAGATAAGGCCATTATGTGGACTTGCATAGGTGCGGCGAAGATAACAGTCGCAGTAGCCTGGAAGAAGAGCGCAGTACCTTCCCTCTCTTTATGGCACTCACGGCTATGGAAACTCCTTTGCTTAGAAAGGATGGCGGACATATTCCGCGACGATTACAAAAGCTTCGAATATAAATGGGGTCCCCTATTTGCCTTTCTTACGAAGGGCCTGCCTTCAGCGGTATGCCCCCCGTCGATCAGAGACATCCACCTGTTCCAATTTTAACGATACTACACTTATGCCCCGCCGACCATACATCGTCCTTCCGCAATGTCACCACCGCCCACCTGCGTCTTTTTTTTTTTTTTTTTAAGGGAGGGGGGAGGGTTGGGAATTGCAGAGGGACTTTCCTTTTTTTTTAGGTTCAATGGGTTAGATTATGATTTCTCCTGCACGGACCTTCCCAGTTGGAAGGCCCGACTGTAAACCGGTCACGACACAATGGTTCTCGGCCAGCTACGTGGGGGACTTTGCCATGCTGTACCTGGGACTTTTTTCTTTATGAAACTGTACGCCTCACTGTAGATTCCACTTCAGCAGACGGGTGCAGCAGAACTCAAATCCACACCCTCCACCTGGCTACTGTTTGATAATATGTATCCCATACTGTGAAGTAACTACTGTGATTGTTGTGACCCTCACTGTGACTGTTTTACAAAATGCCAATAAACATATTTGAAAAAAAAAAAAAAAAAAAAGGACATATACTGATTGTAAATTGAGACAGTCCTCAGACCCTGTGCTTGTAACTGTTCTCCCGGTCGTAATGTTTAAGTAACAAAATGGTCCCGTTTTGCCAAACGCCTTGTCTTCTGTTTTTTTTAACTCAAGCAACATTTTGACGACCCACCATAGGAGCCGATTGGGCCCTCAAACTCAACTGCAGCCGAATGAAGGAGACCCCGCCCGGACGGATTCACTATTGCGCAACATGAAAAGGTGGGCAGACACCGCAATTGAATGGAAGTTCTGCTAAATCCCCGGGGCGGAGGTCCGTCCTGAAGCAGCCGCCGCAGAGGGTAGGAGACTACGTCAGAACCTCAAACATAATCTAAAGCATTTGGCATAGGGTAAACTAGGGAGAAGTATAAAAAGATAACCTAAGTGCCCTGCCACTGTCAGGGTCTGGCATATTACCTATTTTATATATCCTAACTGAATCAGTCGTAAGGCAGCCTTGGAGGAGTACCTGCGGAAGTCACCTGCTTTCAAAAGCCGAGTACACCAGAGAAGGTGAAGATAGCCCTCAATAACTCCCAGGACGTTGATTTTTTGTGATATAGATATCCTGATTGAGCGGATTTGATACCTCAGTCTCACAACCTTTTAGTTCAACGTTTTCTCAGTACTAAGAGGTGTCTTAACAACCTTAGTATCTGGAAGGCGTGTGGGAGTACATCTAGCTTGGACCCTAGGCGTTTAACTGGGTGGAATTCGGGCACAGGGAAAAGATTGGACCCAGGAAACTGGACGTAACTTGTGTGTGGCAAAGAGGGGCCGGTGATTCCCGAGTTGTTACGATATGGTTTCTATGATTTCCACCTTTGTCTAGGATCGTATATTGGCAGACTATCCAGCTCACTTAGGAACATATTCCACACAAACCTTCTTTCTTTAGAGGGTAACGTGCGGAGAGCATACTCATTTTTATACGAAGGGAGCTCCAGTCCCCCAGGAACGGATGCCGAGGGTGGGGCTACAGGGATTGGCCAGGTGGCCGAGGAGTAAACGGAGAGTGAATTTGAAGGTGAAACCAGGTCAATTAAAGCCGCGCGTAGCTCAGATTAAAAGAGACAGGCCAGACGGCACGGGGAAGAGGTGTGAGCCGATGCTGGAGAGAGAAAGGGCACGCAACCAGAAGTTAGAGCAAGAGAACAGGACAGCATGCCTTTTACATGAGGAAAGCGGGGCCAGGTACAGGGCGCAGCGTTGGGAAGAAGCAGAGGTAGATGAAAGGCTACTAGCAGAGCTCAGAGTCACACCATCTGGTGGACAAAGGAAAGGGCTGATCAAGGAATAAGGGAACAAAGCAACCTTTTAGCCGTCCGTGACGCAGGAAAAACAAAATGGCACCTATGCATGCACACAAGGGAAGCAGAGACGAGGATACGCCCTGCTCCGCAAAGTGGACGACAAAGATAAACTAACCCAGAGGGAGATAATAGCCAAAAAGGAAGGCAAGACTTTTACGTTCCCGTTTTGCGACCTATTAGAAGATTGGACTGCGGAGAGGGACCAATATGACAGGTCTTGGCCGAGCAAAGGATCGTTTGAGCCAGATGACATGGCAGAGCGGGGGATTGCATCAGACAAAAGAGAAAAACCCTGTTGGGACTTCTTCTACATGCAGCAATGCCTCGCAAGATGGGAACGCTATGTTCAGGAGCAACCCGTAGAGTCACCTAGAATGAGAATGTACCCGTTACTGTAGAAGGGCGTGGCAGGGGTTATATACGTGCCATGGGCCCAGATGGACAAAGAGGGGTTGAGAACAAAGTTACTGTCATTGCTGGATGGGGCAGGGAAATGGATCACATGCTTCAAGTAAAACACCACAGGTATCAACCTAGCTATAGGTGACCTTAAAAACCTGCTAAGCAGCCTAATTGGGGAGCAGACAACCAGTGTTCACGCAAGCTCGCATTCCAGCAATCACGCTAACAAATACCCAGCATGATGGGACCGCATTTAATACATACAGGCACCGGATATGGACCGCCCTGTGAGAAATATTCCCGGACCACCCAGATGTAGGAGAGCTAATGGCAGAGACCACGAAGCCAGAGGAAAGCATAACCGATTTCTTAAATACAATGAGGGAAAGATGGGGACAGGAAACTGGACAGCTATGGACCAACACAGGCCCACAAGTCACATTCTTCTATAATATTCTGAAGCAAGGGTTACCTACCGAGATACAGAGCAGGCTGCACAGCGTAGTTGGTTTAGATACCAAATCCTGGCAGAAAATACAAGCCCATATACTGCACTACTATAAGAAAAAGCAAGCAAAGGATAGAGAGAAAAGCAGCAGACCCAAAGAGGCACAGCAAAATTAGTGCAGCATAAGATGAAAAAGACTGCCCTCGAGGGAGCAGCGATGGCCGCAGCCGTACAGATGGCGCCAGTCACAATGGGAGTTCCACCACAAAACTTTAGAGGGTTCCAAACAGGTAGCCCCCCAGGAACATCAACAGGCAATGGTAGCATACGCCAGGGAGGTTGGCCACAACCAAACATTAGAGAGTGCTACTATTGTCGTAGGCGGGGTCACCTGGTAGAGGCCTGACGGATAAAGGTATACCATGAGCAGCAAAAACAGCAGAGGTTAGAGAATACAGGCCAGCCGCCACAAAACCCCACTCGACAGGATATGGTTAATGTCTCTTCTCCATACCAAGCACAGGGTAATCAGAACACACCATACACTCAGTCGCAGGGAGGCCACAACCCCGGCAAGGAGGGGTGACAGTGTGGGGAGGTAGCGCCTTCACGCACCCACAGGGCCAAATTCAGAGTAAAATAGAACCCCTAATAAATGAAGACAGGTAATAACAATCCCAGCGACTTATCCCCTAGTATTCACCTCCGATGATAAAGACAACCAGCATCCTCCTACTCTCTCCCCATAAAATTGTATTGGATCAGACATGACTAACAAACAGCAGTAGGGGTCCAATTTTTTAAAACTTGTGTCAAGGTATTCAGGGCTGCTGGGGGCTGTGTCGATCAGGCGTCCACACAAATGACATAGGCATCAAATGGTGATTCCACGGGAACACAGAATAATCAGGTTGCCTAAGGCGCATACTGAAACAGGCCCCACTCTGCTGCTGATCCTGTAGGGCGGAGTTCATTGGCCACACCCCAGAGGCAAATCATTTTGACGAGGTCCAGCAGCCAAAGTCTAATGGGACGCATTCCAATCACCAAGTCAAAAGGACACCATTTTCGGGCATTATGTCCACGCTTAAGGTTTCCTTTGAGGCGTGTACTCCCAATAGCGCCCCCAAATGGTCTAGAAGCCTCCAAATCCAGAGAGGTCTCCCTTTCAGTTCTAAAAATGAAGTCATCCTCGGCGACGGGAACAATCTTCTTCTTGTGCCTGGGGTGATAAGACCCTAAAACCCCACACGCGAGAGTCAATAAGCCAAGATCATCCGCATGATGACACGTTCGAGACTCCAGCTGGGGGTTCACTCAACCTTTTACCTTTTCAGAGATAATCAAGATGAGCACCAATTTTGTTTGGCAATCAACGACCCTATCTAATCTGAGTAGCTCAAGAGATACCAGCCAAGAACTAGGGGCGGGGGCCCACGAAAAACACCGACAGAAAGCGGGGTGTGGTCCGAGGGAGAGGTGGGTGCCAGGGATGGAGGCTTCCAAGCCTCAACACCTGCTCCAGATGAAACGCATATCCATTCCAGGTATAGTCCGCTCACATTGCTCCAACCTTGCAAGCACAATCCAGGAAAAATAGTCGGCCTTGACTTCCGACCCCACAGGAGGAGGGGTATGGGGGGAGATGGGGGCCACAGAGCTGCCTCTGACCCTCTCCCCGTGGGGCAAGGAATTGTGCAACTCAAGTAAACCACCCAAAATTAGCCCAAAAAGATGATTCCATGTAAAAGGCCTATCCCTTTTGGGACGACTCCACAACATAGCTAACACTGATCTGGCCACCCACTGCCAAATTGCCGGAAAAGGTCAGAAAACACCCTAGTAGGATGGGGGGGGGGAGGGGGGGGGGGAAATCAAAGGCTCATAAAAATAAGATCTGTCTCATTATTTTTTTTTTATAGTGATCACCCTTACTCCCCTAATTACTGAAAGATATATCCAACAGGGGTCACCTTCCGATAACTGACCAGATCGCAACTGGTTGGTTGATGGGATCACATTCCTGTGGTAAAATACAGGTTCTCCAAAACCATTGAGAAAGGAGCCTATGTAACCAACACTGAATTAACAGGGGGGGGCCTGGCTTGACTGACTTGAAGATGGCCTCAGCCTGAGTGAGCTCCGGCAGCCGCCCAAAACATCCTTCACTTATTTGCGCCATCTGAGCAGTAGATGGCATGAACCGCAGTGGTAGACGTGACTTCTGTGGCGGTGCACGATTGGTGGCAGTCCGGCGTTGATACTTGGCCTGGAGACGGAGTTACGCCGTGATTCGCAGCAGCGCTCCTGCAGAGGCCTACTGCATCCATTTTGTGCTGGTGGCCGATCCTGTGCTCCACGACTGGTCTGCGTGCTGTGGCTGGATCCTGAATGGCCCCGCTGTGCTGAGCGTCCGAGGTGCGGCATTGACATTGGAGGGGGCGAAGTCCAGGTGAGCCCTTGCGTGTGTGGCGGAGTGGGCGAGCCGGCCGGTTAACGCCCGCTGCGTAGCTGCGCACTGAACTCGCTGCGCGCCGGACTCCTTCTACTCGGCCCCGGCCCGCGAGGGTAGCTGATTGTGATCTCACCAAACGCAGCCTCTTTCCGCGCACGGGTGCGCTCTGCCTCCTTGAAACCTGTGCTTCTTGCCTGCAACATCCCCTCACAACCCTCATTAGTACAAGTTGTCTAGCGGCCTGGTGCTGGCTCCCGCATGGCTGTGGCTGGAGTATGAGACTGGGGAATACCGATACATAGGTTCTTCAAGCACAACCCAGTATCACCCTTGTCGTCTACCCTGGTCGTGTAAGCACCATCCAGGCCTGTGAGTGGAGTCGACCCTCCCGGGCCCAAGCTGCGGTCGAGTGGTTGACGGTTGGTGCCCCGATAGTGCATCTTGGAGGGGGTCTCACATCTTGCTCTGGTTTGGGCCTTGCCGCCAAGTGGCTTATCATCGAGCGGTTGTGTGTACTGCCCTTGTGGCGGGATAACGTGCTGTGGACACTCGCCCCATTGGATATTTGCTAACTAACCGGCGGCGGTTGAGTCATACACACCTGCTTCCCAGTCCATTGGTTTCTACCGGCGACGGGGGAAATGGGTAAAGGCGATAAAACACAATCTAAACTCCAGTTCGAACAGCGTAAATTATCCAGGCACAGGGACGAGGATCACGACCCCACTATGGCCGAAAATGAGGTGGACCCTGCGGCTCCTGACGGGGATATACGGCAAATACTGGGGGCCATGCAGCAGAGCCTGTCATCCATAGATGCCAAAATAGATTCCTTGGTTTACCGCATGGACCGCATGTCCAAGAGGGTGGACAAGCATGCAGAAAGATTAGATATGGCGGAGCGCCGGATCTCGGAGGCTGAGGACGCTCAGTCTGACATGGGGGCAGCGCAGAAACAAATGGAGAAACTGGTGGCTCTGATGAAAGACAAGGCCGAAGATCTCGAAGCTCGTTCTCAGCGCAACAATATTCGCATACTGGGTCTGGCGGAGTCCACAGCTACCGGCAACATGGAGACTTTTGTGGAGAAGCTGCTGGTGCAGTTGTTGGGTCGTGAAACCTTCTCTGAGGTCTTTGTCGTCGAGCGGGCTCACCGCACGTTGGGCCCTAGACCGCCTCCGGGCGCGGCGCCGCGACCCCTGATAGCTCGAATACTGAACTATAGCGACAGGGACGCTGCATTGCGCCATGCAAGAGATTTGAAAGTGCTCAAGTATGAGGGTTCTGAATGGTCCCTTTTCCCTGACTTGACTCAACTCGTTCAAGAAGCACGTAAGAAATTTGGCCCGGTTAAGTGAAAATTAAGGGAACTTCAACTGGACTACGCAATGCTATACCCGGCCCGGCTCAACTTCGACGGCCAATCTAAACTGTATGCTGACCCTAACCAGTTGCAGCGAGACCTCAAAAAGTACAATGCAGAAAAAACGAACAAGTCAACTCGAGCACCTTCGGCGGAGAAGGAAGCTCCCATGGGGGACGCTGAAACAGAGCTTACCGGGGTCAGGTACACCACCTCCGTAAATGTCTCAAGTGCACCGGACTCTACCTAAAGTATAGGTTGGACATGTTTTATTCTGTGCTGCCAGAGTCGTAAATGTTTTGAAGTACCACATTGTAATGTTTAATTTTTTGCACTAGCACTGCAGGGTGGCGTAGCATATTCATCCAGACACCTAGATGGCAGTATCGAGCGTGGGCGGCAGCTGGCTACCTACTAACACCGCAGGTCTGGCTGCCACTTCCTTCGTGTGTATTACACCTGGGTGTTTTTTGTATGGGTTCTGTTTTACGCGGGGTGGGTAGTTCTCAGGTGGGGTGGGGAGTTAGTTGGGTGATTCTGCAACTGCCATGTCTCTTTCTTTTGATGTGGTGTGGGTGGGTGTTTTTTTTTTTCTATGCGACACATTGGTTGCTTTGTTTGTACCGGCAGGAAAAATGCATTGTGCTATGCTATGTTGTGTGTATATTGTGCGGAATGTTAGTTCGGTTAAGTAAGGTTACAAATGCCTCTGCCCATTAAGCATCACGCTGATGTCCGATTCCTATCCTGGAACGTTAGGGGTCTAAATGACCAAAGGAAAATACGCAAATTGGTGGCATACCTATACAGACACAATATAGACGTTGCCATTCTACAGGAAACGCACCTCACCCCTGGGACTGGGCTATTATCCCAGAGAGGGATGAAGGGAACGTGCATTGCATCTGGTTTTACCTCACACGCTAGGGGGGTGCTCATATGGGTCCGCAGAAACTCAGGCATACAGGTACAGGCCATGGAAATTGATATAGGTGGCAGGTATGTGTTAGCAAAGTGTCGTAAAGAGCACTTTAGTATCTTGCTGGTTGGGGTTTATGGGCCTAACTATGATGACACCCAATTTTATCACTCCTTGCACCATAAGATAATACGGTACTCCCATATGCCCATTCAATTGTATCCAGAATCCTGACCTAGATAGGTCAAGGGGAGCCCCCAGACCTCCATCTCGTGCTGCTGGAGCCATAGCTAGTATTGCCCAAACTGAAGGGCTGCGTGATGACTGGCGTCAACTGTTCCCTCTGGGTAGGGTGTATACACACTACTCTGCGGCTCACGACATTCATACCAGGATAGACTGCTGGTATGCTTCCACCACACTACTTTCCTCAACACATGACTGCTCACACATGGCACGTACCTTGTCTGACCACTCCCCAGTGCCATTACAGATAGGGCTGACAGAGGTGAATGTTAAAAGGCAAGCTTGGCGATTCCCCCAATATTCTTTATTAGATACGGTTTTTCGTACGGAGCTAGGCACGGCAATTGATGACTTCTTTTCCACTAATCTGGGCAGTGTCACGACTATGGGTTCCATATGGGAAGCCTTTAAACTCTACATAAGGGCCATCACGATCTCTAAGCACGCAGGTGTTCTCAAATCCATTCGCACCCAAATTGCGGAAGGTGGAAATTACACTTAAGGCACTGGAGGATATGCTTCACAAAACGGGCGACCCGCTGATGCTTGCGCAGATCAGGACACAAATTGACGAATATAATGAATTGGCGGACACCCAAGTCAAGCATCTAGGGAAATGTGCTGTTGCCAGGACTTACTCGGAGGAGTAAGAAGACCTAGCGCTACCCTGGCTGCGACAGTTAGGCCTCCCAGAGGCGATAGCCATATCATCAGCGTTTATAACGCAAAAAATTAACTGGTAGACAGCACACCGGCTATATTGGAGGCTTTCGCTGACTATTATACAGGACTCTACACCTCCAAGGGGGCCATTGCCTCCGAATCGGACGAGGAATACCTGGCACACATAGCCATGACATGGCTGGAAAATAGCGATAGGGAAAGACTCATAGGCCCTTTGAGGCCTACAGAAATAATAGCTGCATTGAAAGATATGCCTAGCGAAAAAGCCACTGGCGCGGACGGACTGACAGTAGCTTTCTATAAGGCGTGTCAAGATAAACTAATTCCCCACATGGTTAATTTATTTGAAGAGATGGCTAAATCGGGCACAATGCCACCTTCAATGAGGGAAGCTACTATAGTTAACTTACTGAAGCCTGGGAAGCCTCCTGAGCATTGTTCTTCTTACAGACCGTTATCATTGCTCAACACTGACACTAAACGTTTTGCAAAGGTGCTGGCAAACAGGCTAGCCCCCCTGTTACCTAGGTTAGTGGGGCCAGAACAGTCTGGGTATGTCCCTGGCCGTTCCTTATCTAGTAATCCTATTTGGGACCATAGCTCGTATCCACCCAAAGGTTAAGGCTGCAGCGCTGTTTATAGATATTGAGAAAGCCTTCGACTCAGCGGAGTGGAGGTTTTTATATGCAGTTCTACGTAGGGTGGGAGTCGGAGACATTTTTTTGCAACTGGTGGAGGTTCTATATGCCCAACCGATAGCCCAGGTCAGGATTAACGGGTCTCTGTCTCGACCAATAGCAGTAACCAGGGGCACAAAGCAAGATTGCCCTCTCTCTCCCTTCTATATGCCTTGGTGGCGGAGCCGCTACCATGCGCGAGTATCACGCATACCGTGGTATTCGGTCCTTGAATTACAATCTCACTATTTCTGCATATGCAGACAATACTTTACTGTATATTCGCAACCCAGAGCAAAACTTGGTTCCAATGCTACAAGAGGTGGAGCGCTTTGGGCAACATTCAGGATTATATATCAACTGGCATAAATCCATTATTTTTCCGTTAACAGCCGCCACCGCACCAGTGCAAACCGCCTACCCCTTGGAGTGGACCACGGACCCGATAAGGTACTTGGGCATCATGATACACACTGATCCAGGGGTCGTTCTGTCCGAGAACTACAGGCGTGCACTACACAGGCTAAGCGAGGTCATAGATAAGTGGATAAAGCTTCCGCTCTCACTAATTGGTCGTGTCGCCTTAGCGAAAATGGTGGTGCTTCCTCGTTTTTTATTTTTTTTCGTGAATATACCCATTAGTCTGCCTCAGACCTTTTTCCGAAGCTTGCGTACACTGCTGTCCTGTTTGGTGTGGGCTGGTAAGCAGCCGCGTGTGAAGTGGGACACCCTAACGAAGCCAAACGGGGAAGGCGGGTTAAATGCCCCTGACATGGAAAGGTATTATAGAGCTGCCCAGACGCTGCACGCCCATGGGTGGATACATGGCCCTAATAACATGCCGCATCATCTCATAGAATATAATATGGTTTCCCCCACCCCACTGCCAAAGCTGCTGACCGGGGCGTTGCGGAACGCGCCGCGCGTGATAGACCCTGTAATTTGCACTGGATCTCAGTTATCTAAAGTAGCTAGCAAGCTTCAGCTACGTTTAATATATTCTTCAAAATTGCCAGTACAATGGTGTGACTGGTTTCCACTCTGTGATGATAGAGCTACGATGCGAACTCTTGCCAAACTGGACATAAGGAGCATGGGCGACATGTTTCAGGAGGGACTTGTTAAAACATGGGACCAGGTAGCCACACGGGCAGAGGGGGTTACAGCGTTGGATGCATTTCAGTACCACAGGGTCCATAGTGCTCTGCGCGAGCTGTTGGGCCCGGCTATGCAGGAACCGCCAGAAATGAAACCACTGACATACTTGTTGCAAACTCAATCTCCACAAAGAGGTATTAAAATCCTTTATACGCTTTTCAAAGTGCAGGGTGCGCAAGCTAAACTAAAGTTTCAGTTGGAGTGGGAGGAAGACCTTGGGTTAGAAATTACAATGGCGCAGTGGTTTTGGTGCTTCAGCAAAATCAAATCGATCTCACAGAATGGTCGGCACCGACTGCTCCATTTTAAATATCTCCATAGGACCTATTATACGCCAGCGCGGCTATGTAGATACGGGCTGAGGGAGGATGATAGATGCAGGAGATGCGCTGCACCAAATGCACACTTTACACACTTAGCATGGGAATGCCCCAGAATACGGGAGTTTTGGGGTGAGGTATTCACTGTCCTGTCTAAAATGCTGGATCACGCACTGCCAGAAACACCTCTGGTCGCTCTACTGGGGTTTGATAAACTAATACCTAAGGGCGTGCACAAACTGGCCGCCATTGGCTTACTTCTGGCAAAGCGCAGGGTGGCCATGAGATGGATGAGGGGACTTTACCCACCATTGCGGACTGGCACACTGATTTAGCATATTGTTCCACACAATCAGAAAACTACAATACTTTGATGCCTGTCAAATCTACACCTAAAGATATTTGGGGGCCATTTCAAAAATACCTACAGGAAAAAGCCGTAGAGGATGGAGCCCAGGCAGAACACGCTCTTACCGGGGTGGGCTGAACAGTGCGCTGATGCGGGGATCGCATGTCAAGTTGATTGTTTGGTCTACTACAGACGTCGTTTTTTGCAATCTATTAAAGGATGATGTTTCCGTGCAGCGGGAAACGGCCACTACAACGCGGCCGTTTCCACACAAACCTTAACCACGCATGCATTACAACACATGCGTGGTTACCACGAAAGCCTTTACCACGCATACCTTTACTACGAGATACGTAGTAAAGGCATGTGTGGTAAAGGCTAAAATTAGAAAAAGGGGGCTTGGGGGGTCTCCCCCCCCAAAATAAAAAAAAAGCGTGGGAAAAAAAAGGGGGCTGGGGGGGGGGGGGGGGTCTCCCTCCCCCCCAAAAAACGAACCTGATGTCACGTCGCGAAGTGGAGGCAATCGGCGTCGTTTGAGAGGAAACGGAAAGAAACTTCCGCTTCCTCTTTACGACGTTCGACGTCACCAAGGAAGATGAAGGAGAGGAGACGACGTGAAGGGGTAAGGGGAATTTTAGTTTTAAAAAAAAATATATATAAGGATTGAGGGTTCAGGGCAGGGGTAATTATAAGAAGGATTGGGGGTTGGGAGGTCACGTAAGGGTACAGGGGAGGGGTATAACCTTTACCAAGAGTATGCCCTTACCATGCATAAATTTACAACAAAAATCGTTGTAAAGGTATGCGTGGTAAAGGAATGTTTGTGGTAAAGGTTATGCGTGGAAATAGCATTCCGTTGTAACGCATGCGTGGTAAAGGCATGCGTTGCAACGGAATGCGTTGTAATAACATACAACCCCGTGCAGCACAGTATCTCATATAGTCGTTAAGCTGAGGGTTTACAAGCTAGGTGTAACTAATGTGATACGGCAGTCATACAACTGTTGCACTGTATACTGTACATGCTGTAACAACTACACGATGTGTCCCACATACTTTCTGCTGTAATGACTTTTCATGCCTTTTGTTTTCTGAAAAATCATAAATAAAGTTTTTTTTTTTTTTAAACTGAACAGTCAACAAAGTTCTTTCAAAACAGGTAGCCGCAAGGAAAACGAAGTGCACCAATGCCGACTTGTCATCAAGCCCCATGACCTCAGGAAAAAGGACATTATTGAACTTGCGCAAATGGAAGGAAGAAAAAAACACTGGCCCACAGCAAGGGGTCTGCCTAACACCTACTGCCCTCAGAGAGAAGGGGAAAAGTATGTGGGTGCGCTGTTAAAAAATGCTGTCAAGCACTTCCATGGTGACAACACCCTAGTACTAGAGACTACAAACCTTTATGAACTGGTCAGAAGGAACACAGCCACCGGAGGAGCACAGACGACTCCCAGGGGACCCATAGCTAGACCTGCAGTGTCGCAACAAACGTTATGTATAATTATATGGTTATGAACGATCTGCCTACTATGGATAGTCCCACACTTGAGTAGTACAGAGGAACTGCAGAGTCAAAAGAAATTTTCTAAAAGGGAACCACAGCGCCTGCGTAGGGATCGCTCATACGTTACCTACAATTACTCTAAACACCAGCATCCCACACGTACTGCACAGCGCCCTTTTGCATAACATGTGGTATCAGAACATGACCACAGTCGGCTCCCAAGCATCAGCCAGGTCATGTTATGTCTGCTCACTAATCCCACATGCGGTAGGCGCAGACAGGCTTTACTTGTCCCAAGAAGTAGCCCCCGAGAAAGCAAAATGCCTTCTACACCTCTATGCATGTACAATAAGGGCCAAGATCCAACCCAACAAGGTAGAACCACACAGGGTAGTTGTAAACATAACCAGATATGACCCCAACCCTACAGCTATATACATCCTGCCTGAACCCACTGATATCCAAACCGAGCTGGACAGGATACGTAGGAAGGGCCACATGGGGGAAGGGATCACAGGGCCCCAAGATTTCCCAGAGAAAAGATTCTTGAAGGTGGCAAAATCCTGCAAAACAGTGCACAAACGCATCTACTCCAGCTTCCATCTGTGAACCGAGAGTGGCTCTTAGTGTAACCTCATCCTGAGCTACTGAAGACTAATCAACTTGCGCATTGTTACCAGATGCCCCCCATGTACAACTTAATTGACTTTACGCCTAATGTCCATAGAGCTAGATGCTATGGTTTGAACAAAATACTTTGACTAGTGGCACTATGACAGGGATGCCATGTGTGTTAGTGAGAGCGTGGTCTTTGGGGATGTATGAACATGTGTGTGTATGAGTGGGGTATATCTGTACGGGTGACTGCGAGACTGTCGTATGTACTTGTGGCACAGGACATACCTTTCGCCATATGTAGCCCCGTTACGTGTATAACACAAACGGTAAAAATGTAAAGTGCAGAAAAATGTCCTGCAAAAATGTTCACATGAAACATTTTCCTACACTTTACATTTCTTCAACTTAAAATAATAGCTGTATTTTTCATTTATAAATATGGCACTGTACCAAGAAAAGAGTTAACTTTGTTTATATGGATTCCATAAAACGCATCATTTACATTTTCTCCCATTTCCAAGTGTCAATTTTACAAACACCAAGAATCTTGTTCCCAGTGGCCTGTGGACATGCTGCATATATATGACAGAAAAATACATTTGTTTAATGGAAGGAATTCTAAGTGAACAAACATTCTTCATAAAACATTAAGATGTATTTGGCTTAATTGAAAGTGGAGAGTGACATTAATACTTAATGTTTCATAGAAAAAGTTTTCTTCACTTTAAATTTCTCCCATTTGGAAAAAATTACTATTTTCCAGTTATAAATATAGCACAGTGTTTACTGGCCACTGGGAGAAAAAAGTCTTTGAAATGGGAGAAAATTAAAATGAAGTGATTTGCGAGTTGTCCTGTCCTCAATATCTACTGATACTGTGTTTGACATCCACAGCCCACACTGCGAATCGCTAAAACCCCCACAGACAGTTTACACACCAGAAGCACACCCCCACACCTCCCCTCTCAGACCTGACCTTCTCTATTGTTTCTCTCTTATACTTTCTACTTTCTTCTACTATTGCACAATACACACCTGAATACCACCGGCTGATGGATGTAGGTGGATTATAATGTATCGTTCTTATTTCCTATAAAATCAATAAAATAGATTTAAATCTAAAAGCATTCAGAAACATCATTTTGTTCTCACACTCCAATTTTGAGTCAACAAGGACTTTTATTTAAGTTAAATACTTCAGTTTTTTTTGTTCTTCATTTCTGTGACCCAGCCTGGCCAATACATCGGACTGAGCGCTGCTCATTATCAGGCTTTGCTCTCTGCAGCCTGACTATAATAATGTAAAGTAAACACAGTAAAATGTGACCCTGTGCTTACTTAAAAATGAATTTTAAAGGAAAAATTGGTTCTGTCGGGGTATCAATTACTTAGGACAAGTAGCAACAGCTTACTTATAACCAATATAAATGATTTACAAAGAAAAACAAATAAAGATATAACACACCAAAAATTTTTGAATCAATAATGTATTAAGAGAAAATCAAATAATAAAGGCTGTCACAATTTACATTTTCAATTGCAATGTTCAATACGTGACTGTGGTGAAACAGTGACATGTGGTGAATGGTGATAAATATAGACCACTATATACAGAAACAATTGTGCAAAAAATGGGGAGGGGGAGGGAGAAAGATTTCATAAATGTCCTTATTATTAGCACATATGCTTAATGATCCAATGACGAATGGGACTGTGATCAAAAGCGTTGTGTAGACATATACAATACGCCGACGTTTCGACCCTGTGTATCGCGTAAGAAGTGAAAGTGCGTCAAGGCGGGTCTTCCTCAGGGCAGGAGGGGGGAGAGATGGCAGCCCAAAAGCAGATTTTCCTAAATAAACCACGGACAGAAGGAGGCTTGAATTCCAGATCACGAAACACATCGGACTGGCATAAACACGACTCCAACCGACGGGTGGAAGTCCAATACAGTTTATCTTTGAGGCTCCAAACCGGCTGGTGGAGATCCTTATGATTTATTTTCCTACCCATACCTGACCAAGAAATTATTAGTGGCAGGGCCACCTAGGCTAACGGCCAGGGCGGCTGACCTCGAATCTGGGGAACTAGGTTCGAGTCTCGGCAATGACGCTGAACATCCTGTGATTCTGGGCAAATCACTAAATCTCCCCGTGCCTAACCAAAATGAATGTGTGTCCTCATGTAACGTAACTGGTGCTATGTAAAGCGCTCGGATACCCGATTCGGATCAAGTTCGCGCTACATAAAACTCTGCAAAAAAAAAGACATTCCAGAAGAATTTAGACTGTTCACGAAAGCACAACTGGGGGGAGAGGTTTGATACACTTCTTCACCCTGCAAACAAAATCTAATGCCTGCTGATTACAAATTACCCAGTGGGAGATGCTCAAAATGATTAACAGTACTCAGCCTCAATTCAATCAAAGAAGAAATTCAATCAAAGAAGAAATGCAAGCAATCGGCCTCATGGTAATGCAGCACCGATATGTATTGGACTTAATTACCGTAATGGAGAGAGGGGTCTATCCCAAGATCGGAGCCACCTGCTCTACGTTCATCCCAGGGAATGACATGGACAATGAAACACTGACACTTGCCATTCAAGCATTGCACAATCTACTAAGAGACATGGGCAAAGAGGGAGGAGCCCCTGAGCATGAGTGGTTTTCAAATTGATTCGCCTGACTCCCAAGATGGATACCCGGTTTATGTAAATCACTGTTGCCAGTTATGTTGCTATTGGTATATGGGGTTATACAATTGGGGATCACCTGCTGTAAAAACGTAGTCCTCTAAGTGGGAAGAATGCAGGTAAATAGAAAGGCAGTTGTTGTCAAAAGCGAGCTCAAGGAACAACAGGCCCTAAATAAAGTGACTATCCAAATGCATGAGTTAGGCAGATAGTTGAAGAATCAACTAGAGGGGGAATGTTAACCCCTTCGGTGCTCAGGACAGCCCCCGGCCGTCCAACGTCACGGTGGGCGTGTGCGGAGGACGGCCGGGGGCCGTCCGAAACACGCCCACTCATTAATTCTCCTGTACAGTGGGAGAATTCGCGCAGCACCGAAGGGGTTAATATGGAAATCGATGCATTTAACGATGAAAATGAAATCTCGTCCTTATTAACATAATCACCCATTGTTAACTCAACATCAACCCTAACTCGCAAATATGTAGTCAAGCAGGCCCCGAGTCCTGATTGATGATAGGTCATAGGTGGGAGGGTGCGTAACTGGTAAGCAAACACTCGGGCAGGAAAGTCTTGATCAATCCCACGGATAGGCGCAGCAACATTACAGAGGGTCAAGGGAGATTGCCCCAAGAAAGCACAAATGGCTGGAGGGGGTATGTGTGCTCCTAAAAAACCCCATAAAAGTCAGATGCCACATGAGTTAGGAACACATTGCCAAACTGGACCTAGCACAGGCAGTGATCATGCGCTCCCCAGGCCAGAAATCTGGACATGTTAACCACTGGCCACATTGTGTCCACGCGAGGTAGAGACCACAACTGTAGTAACCATTAGACAATTAATTTATGACTCCAAAGGCAGCAACCAACATACCTCACCATATATGGTACGCCGGAAACTTTTACAACTCATTATGTTTTGTATATAAGAAGGACATCTACTGATTGTAAATTGAGACAATTCTCAGAACTGTACCTGTAACTGTGCTCCCGGCCTTAATGTTTAATTAAACAAACTGTTGCTGTTTTGCCAAACGCATCTGGTCTTCTGTTTTTTAAACGATTTTAAACTCAAGCAACAAACCAATACATCACCTTAGTCACCCCCTCTATTTGGCACAGATGTTCAGCTCAGGGTGACATCAAGTGATATCAAAGTATCATCCCAGACAGACTGAGTGTGAATGGGAGGAGTGGAAAAACCCTGCAATCCACACATTAGCTTCTTCCCATCCGGTGTGATCCAGTATACTCCAGTTAATCTTTCAATCTCCTGCATGGGTGATGGGAATGTGGAAAGTCATGCAGGTCTGGAAGTCACTCACGTTGTGCTTCCCTTCCGTAGGCAGACAAACGTCTCCTCACATTCACTTTGCAAACTTTATGTTAGCCGAAGGAAAGGAAGGGTGAGAAGCAGCAAACTGTTAACTTCTTACTTGGCACCATTCAAACCGAATCTCTGGAGCCATAAAATTCTCAGGACAAATATGCAACTTTGGGCTGAAACAATTTTTCCCAATTCCATTTCCAGTTCCTTAATCTTGGAGCCCTTCTCCATTTTACACAAATACCAATGGTTCACAAGGGTATCTTTGAGAAAAAAAAACTAACATTTGTGACGTGAACTCCTTCATAGTCCAGCAACAATCACTTTCAATGAATAATTTAAGCACAAGCAACTTTAAAACAGAATGTTTTATCATGTAATAAATAGGAGGCAAACTTAATAAGAAAACAGTTTGAGATGCACAGCGACCACACAAGGACAGTATAATCAGTGCCCAAGGAGGCACTGACATGAGGTTGTATCGACACAGGTACTGAGCAGTGAGGGTTGTTGTTAAAAACTAAACAATATAGCGATGTTATCTGAGGGTTGTCATAACATCTAAATGGATGACATTTCGAAAAACAGGGGGAACGCAGTGGGAGTTGCATTCGGAGGACACTTGAGAAAAATGAAGGCTGACACTTCCTGATGCAGTGTTGATGAACTGTGTAAGGGAGGTGAAGGTGGTGCCCTGGGAAATTTCCTGAGACCTCACAAAGAATGGCACAGAGGCGAACTATCTGAGTCCATCAAGAAGTGCGAGAGGAGTGTCCTTGCAAATGAGTTGTCAGCAAAAGCAAAGAATATGGGAGAAGGCAGAGTCGTGCCCTGGGAATCACCCACAGAGAGGCTCTTATGATTTTCCCCGTGGACCTGGGCAGACCGTGCAAAGTCATCAAGAGGTTTGACGTACCCTTGAGGGCATTATACCATACCTAAGGATGTGAACCCTAGCCTCCTGACTGAATATATGAGTACAGCCACATTGGGGAATTCAATCGTTATTGTGCTAGGGAACTATTTAAACTCTATCCCATATCCTCCTTCATCACAGTCTTCCGAACGCACATTTCCAGTTTACTTCCCTCTCATGTTTCTCCCTTTTGTGTCACTCATGACCACCTGCCTACCGTCCCCTCTTCTCTCCTTTCTTCGCAACCACATGAAAATGTGAGACTCATCTTCTAAACCAAGCTGCTCCCCCTTTGTTTGCATCGCTTTCTGAAAGCCTACGGTCACTTTGGTAACACAGAACTGCCTATAGTTACATCTCCCATTTGGAGAGGTGCCGACCAAACTGAAGAGGCGACCAATCCTTATGACATCACCAGTAACATGACCATTTCTGGACGACTACAATTTAGGTTTGAAAGTTATATGACCAATTATTATTCTTTAAAAACATTTTACTTGAGATTAGGAACTGCCACTGGAGTAGCCTCTTGCTACATTATTGCTTGGCTTAATAAAGAAAAAATATATATAAAAACCTTTCCCATGTTCCCTTGCTTTTCATGAGTGTTTACAATGGCAACTTTCTTGTTCCCACTGTAAACGCCAATGGACCTAAAATATTGTCTATGGCCCATAGGCACCAACAGACAGGTCACAAATCACGGATGCAAACTGCACATCGACTTTTTGTGAACTATATCTAATTTTGTGATGCGACTTATGTCGCGTCTCGAAATGTCGAGTTGTAGGGCGTTGCTGAATGACCTGCTTGATGAAAATGATTTAGGCTGGTCACTATTGGCTATGAGCAAAGATATGGTAACCTGCAAGGAACTGCAGATCACCATTCTTGAGTTTGCATTCCCAAACAAGAAACTTTGGGCCATATGTAGAAAAACTAAGACTTGCGATTTCATAATTATGATTTTTACCGAATCGCAATTAGGATATCGCAATTCCCAATGTAAGACAACTTACAAACTTCAGATAGAGATTCCCGATAGGGTCGCAAATAGACCTATCTCAAAAATAATAATGAGGTAGGTCGCAATTTGCGACCCAATAGGAATTGCAGTCATCACATGGTGGCATGCTGGGGTCATTAGACCACCAGGTCTGTGATTGCTTTTTAATAGAGCAATCTTTTTTTTTTTTTTTTTTTTTTAAAGCAGCCTGTTTTCCTTAAAGGAAAACGGGATGCGTTATAAAAAATAAAATGAAATGTTTAAGTTTCTTTTTTTAAGGGTAAGAGTTGGTCCCTTGGACAACTGCCTGCTCTTTAAAAATAACTGTTTTAACATTCACAAAGAGTAAGGGGTTCACTGGGAACCCCTCCCCATTTGCGAACGGTTTCCACCACCATTAAGGTGTCCGTAAAAAAAAAAAAAAAAAAAAAAAAAAAAAGAAGGCGGCGGCGGCTTTGGGACCATAATTCGATTGCGAAACATTCCTACAAAGCACTGCAATTCAGTATTTGGAAAGTATGCCCTAAACATGTCCCTTCCAAATACCAGATCGCTAAACACAAATTGCGATTCGCTAACATGTTACTGAATCACAATTTGTGTTTTGCACATATGAAAAAGCATTTTGCGTATCGCATCAGTTCCGACCTCAAAAATGCATTTGTATATATGCCCTTTTATTTTTAAAGTAGCACTTGCTTTTTAAAAGGACCCTGTGTTTCTTTAAAAGAAAAAAATGTTTCCCATTGGGGAAGACATTGTGGGGAGCAGGCAGAAAGCACACTCCCCCAGCGGCTACTTGACACAGTTCTCAAAGGAGAAACTGTCCAAAGGGGGGAGCTTGCTCTTTGCGTATGAGTTATCACCACCTCTGAGGAGACTTTTCAGTGGTTTAGTTTTGCAACTGCAGCCACAAACCACCGATACATCTCAAAGCGAATAGGAGAGGAAGCCCTTTCCTAACTGCGATTTTTATAGAGTTCCAAAATCCCTTTTGCAATTCAGAAAGGCTTATCCGAACCACAAAAGGGGCTTAGTATGTTTGAAGGTACCATTTTGCAGTCACAAACCTTGTGATTTTGCGACTCCAAAAAGATTTCATACATCTGCCCTTTTATACTGTGCTACAATAGAATATGAACAATCTGTATTTCTTTCTATTTAGTATCAGACGGTCCCTTTGGCGTAAAATACTACAACTTCCTAAAACAACACCAAAAGCCACTATTTGTGCCAAGTGGTGACTGACAAGGTTTAAAGTGCAAGAAGATAATTAAAATTGATCTACTCGTGTAATACGTTTTTTTCCTTATTAATGCTGGTCTCAAAATGATGGATTCTAACAAGCAACGCTTTGAACCAAAAATGGCAAGCGGCTGTGATTATTAGATGTAAGCATTAAAGTAAAAACGTGGCTTAGACCAAGATTTGGACAAGGAACCTGTCAACTTATCATTGAAAAATACTGGTTAAACGTGCTCTAGCAAACTATAGGAGAACTAAGGATATATAACCTGAGAAATGGAAAACATATAAAAGTTACTCATTTGGCCATAGAATAAACCCAGAAAGAATATTTATGGTCCACCCTGGACCGTAACAGAATGCAAGTGTTCGTTGAAACTATTACTGGGACAAAATATTTTACAATAACATATGGGTCCCTTAACTAGAATGAAAAAATTCCGCCTGGAGTTTATCTTGCACCGGTTGCTCTGGCATAATACACATTCTTAACAGTTAGTTTATCTTATAACACTCGCCTCTGTTGTCCAGCAAAAAAATTCTAGTTTATAGTGCGTAGGCGTTATATACCATAGCGATATATCGGGTGTTACGGTAGTTAGGTAGCAAACTGATTGAAGTAAGGCTTACTTTTCACTTTGAGCGTTCCGGTTTCGTGAGCCATGGACGAGAGGGTTTAACAGGCGCTCCGGCTGCTGTCGGCGCCTAGACCGGTTGGCTGAAGGGGGCGTGTCCGCATAGTCTGCGCGGCTGGTCTCCAGGGGAGTGGTGGCAGCCATTATAGCGTGCCGTGGTGATCACCAGGAGAGTGTCCGGGGGCCACTCGCGAACATGTGGTGCTTCCCCTGCACTGAATTCCAGGCGGGGTGGGATGAAGGAGGGGCCGCAGGGCATGAGCGGCAAAGTGAATACTAAACGGGGTCAGGGAGGAGCCCAAGTGCAGCCTTCAGTCCCGCGTCCGAAGAAGACCATATGCAGTCAGAAGGAGGAGGGGGGAGATACCATGGGGGGAGATACCAGGTCTAATGAGATTCAGTCACACCCACTGCCAAGGCAGCAGGCTTTGGAGTGGGCGCCGACCTTACGGACAGTTAAGAGCACAAAGGTAACTGCGACAGTGAATCCAGAAATGGTATCAACAGGGGCGGATGCAGGGTGTGGGTGGGTTCCGGAGGTAGCTTGATTGCAGTAGGGTAGGTATGTCAGTGACACAGGGATAGGGACGGTTGAGAAGGCACAACAGACATCAGAGTCACGGAAATCAGAGACGGACAGTGGGGAGGTAAGAAAGGATTAAGGGACGATCCCCAGGTTAGTAAAAGGTACAGAGCACGACAACAAGCACGAGCGAAGGGGACAAACAATGAGATAAGAGGAAAGTTGACAAAGCCAAACGCAAGGAAAGCAAGGATCTCGAAACACGGAAACTTCCCTACATGGGGGTTGCCAAGCCGCTGGGGGCACATCTGATGTTGTCCACCAAAGAAAAAAATCTGGGAAAGGGAATATAGCGAAATGTTTAAACTACTACATAGGGAACTTAGAGCCAAAGAAAGCTCAAAAGAAGAGGATAACGAGCTGGCAAAATGCCCAGGAGGGCCCATGACTATAGAGAATTGGGTGGCGGCGGTTCTTATATATGCCAGGGTATATTGTGAAAAATACCCAGAGAGGGGCGTAGCATTATTTAATTAAGTACCTGGACGTCATACATAAGGCCCAAATATCATTTGGCAGTAATACCTGGGCACAGTAGGACGATGAGTTTCGGGCACGTAAGGCCTGGGATCCGGACGCTAAGTGAGGGGAGATAGATAGCGACCTGTGACAGCAGTCAATGGGCCCGGCGAAATTTGGTAAAACCATATTCACAGCAAGTGGGCTGCCAATAGTTTATCGGCCCTTTCAAGCCGATCCCAACCTAGGAGGGGTGGGTACCACGATTAAGGCACAGGGAGGTACCCACTAAGCCTGTTGGGAATTTAATAAAGGGCAATGTACAAGGGAGTAATGTCAATTTAGACATGAATGCTCCAAGTGCTCTGGCAGGCATGCCCTGGTGCATTGCTACAGAAATACAGGGGGCACATCAGGGGTAATTTAGACTCATTCAACACTCATCATGACCGGAGTGTCAGTCAATAAAGGATTTTATTGGCAAGGACTTGACATCAGTGTCTTATTCCTCAGTGAACGTAGCCATGGTAGAACAGCCAGGGATGGAATCCTACATGGCTAACAGTGACATAAAATCAGCTTTCCGCTTATTACCAGTGCACCCAGAGGACTTCCAGCTACTGGGCATACAGTTGGAAGGGTGCTGGTATGTTGACAAGCCTCTTCCTATGGGGTGCTCTATTTCTTGTGCATTATTTGAGCAATTCAGCACTTTTTACAGTGGCTCTTCGTGCAAGTTACAGGTCATGGAAAGGTTACCCACTATTTGGATGATTTTTTTCATCATCATGGACTTCAGCTCCGCGGACTGCCGGCAGTTGCTAGTAAGTTTTCAGGAGCTCCTGGAGGACATAGGAGTTCCATTGGCACCGGAAACGATGGTAGGACAGGTAACCAACTTTCCTTTTTAAGAATTGAGCTGGATTCGGATGCAATGGTGGCTTGCCTTCCGATGGAGCAAAATTTGGGGTGCAAATACTTTTGAATTCAATTCTGTCACAGAAGAAAGTTACGGTGGAAGAGTTACAGGTGCTATTGGGGCACTTGAATTTTGCATGCAGGGTGGTACGGGCCGGCAGGACTTTTTGCAGAAGACTGGGTTTAGCGCTCTCTAGGTTGTCTTTATCACAATGTCAAGTCAGGTTTCTGCAGGGGTGAAAGAGGATTTATGGATGTGTCATTTCTG
Source organism: Calotriton arnoldi (assembly GCA_963921515.1). Taxonomy (NCBI): domain Eukaryota; kingdom Metazoa; phylum Chordata; class Amphibia; order Caudata; family Salamandridae; genus Calotriton; species Calotriton arnoldi. The sequence continues at coordinate 3,262,524 of CAWUFW010000291.1, forward strand.
TCTGGATCCATTCAATGGCATTCCCATTATGGCACAACAGCAATTCGACTGGGACGTTTAGATTTACTCGGATGCATCAGGGGGCATAGGCTTTGGCCTTTACTGGCAGGGACAATGGTGGGCGGAGGAAAAGCCGGACTGCTGGAAAAGAGGGGGACCAAGTATAGCATTTTTTGAGTTTTTTCCTTTGGTGGTAGCTGTTACTTTGTGGGGTAGATTGTTACAGCACAATAAGGTACTCTTTAGAATAGACAATATGGCAGTAGTTCAGGTGGTTAACTGGCAGTCAGCTAGGGATGTTCAGGTTCTCGAAATGCTGAGGGTATTTGTCTTGGAATGTTTGCAACAGGATATTTTGTTTGAAGCCAGACACGTACCAGGTGTGAACAATGACATTGCAGATGCTTTGTCTCGTTCACAGTGGCAGAGGTTCCAGGAATTGGCCACGGAGGCAGACAGGGATAGGATGCGCATGCAACCGTAATTATGGAGAGTGGGAGACAGAGGATGTTTCAGCTGGTAGTGGGGTACCCGCCGACGTCCACTCGAAAGGCAGATTTATCAGGCCTCGAACAACTTTCTGGGTTCAGGAATTTGTCGCCATTCCGGGGAATGGGAGAGACTAGAGGATGTGGTGCCGTTCAGATTGAGATTGACAGGTGTAAAGGTTTCTCTGGAGTCAAGATTGAGGTCCGAAATGTACCAAAGGTCCAAGTGGGCAACAGTAAGATTACAGGTACAGGAGGAGGCGGTCTGCCCAGTGGCATGGGGCAAGAGGCAGCAAGCACAGGCGGGGGACCGTGCTGGGGTGGTTTTGCAACACTTGCAAGGTGACAAGGTCACTGCTTTTCAGTTATTAGTAGTCCTGAGAAAAGCGGTAACCATGCAAGGGTTGGTGGCAACAAATTTTAGTACTAATCTTTTCGTATTGGGCAGCCTCAGAGGCAGGCAGGAGGGGATGGTCACAGGAGCAAATAATGGACCTGGGTATATGGTTGTCAAGTTGTTTTCAGAAGTATGTCAGGACAAATGAAGGAGACAAGCTGGAATATTAATTCAGACTATGTTGTTTACACCTTTTTCCCTTTGCAGGTTCAGTTACGGGCCCGTTGGCTTGTCGGTGTGGATTGTTGGTCATTCCTTTATGAAGTGGGCTGAGCGGGCTGTGGGGAAAAGTACATAGGGAAGGAATCTCGGGTTCCATGACGACAACTTGTCCGTGAATTGGTATAGTAAAGGAGGAATGAGGTGGAGAGAGCTGTTATCCAAACTAAATAAGTTAATGTGCACTGCTATTTGCCTGGACATATTGATAATACACCTAGGGGAGAGCAATATGGTAATCAAGAAAGGTCTGGTGTTATGGTGAACCATAAATCATGATTTACAGGAGATTAAAGCCCAATGGTCTGTATGAGGAGGTTGCGTTTTGTAAGGGTGATGGTGTTCGTCTTTCGAAGTATGGTATGGAGTTGGATCTTCTGGAGTTGAGGGAGTTCTTAGGACATTGAGGAGACCGGTTTAAATCACTAGAGTTTGAGGGGGGTAAAAAAAACTGTTGGGTGCCTTTTTCTGGTGGCAGTTGGCCCACACGTTTGCAGGCCTGTAAATAAGGTTATTCTGGTTAACATAGGCTAATCAGACTGATAAAGGAGGGGGTCAACAAGCCCACACAGAAAGTCCTGGAGTTTAAAGGTTACTTCATAGGATTATCAAGTTCAGCACATGTTAATTTGTTAACTGATAAGTGGGAAGAGAAGTTTAAAGTGAGACAATCAGAGAACAGCAATATGTCTTGATATAAAGTGGTTGAGGGGTATGTATGCGGGGCGGGTTTTATGGGTGGGGGGGCTAAGGAGTGTAGGTTACTAAATGTATAGTGAGGTTTTAGTTCTGTAAGGTGTTAGTCCGAGGTTGTTTATGTGATACACACCTGTTTCAATAAAGGGCCTTTTCCACACTACAAAAAGTCAATGGTTTATGATGTGCCCATTTCACCCTATAGGGCTTTGAGGGACGACGGACCGAAGGGAAGTCTGTCCCGCGGGGGCATGGGGGGGGTGGGGGTGTAGGCACAGTCTAGATGACTGTGCTACTTTGGGCTACATCCGGTAAAGGATGTAGCCCAACCGGTATTTAACACACCATTTTAGGGCTGCCACCCACCATTTTATGGTAGGTGAACACGGTGGCAGACCTCTGTTGTGCAGCAAAAAAATTCTCCCACCCGCCCACGCCTTTTTTATCAGCTTGGGGAAGCTAAAGGTGATTTATTGGAGTTATTTATGGCAGGCTAGTTGCAGCAGGTGCGTAAAGGGCAGGAAATCGTATTTGGTTGTAGCTTTGAGACAGGTGCTGGTAGAGGCGGTCGGCCCACAAGTTTGCAGGCCTTTACTTAAGGCGGATAAGGGAGGGGGTCAACAAGCCCACACAGGAATTCCTGGAGTTTAACGGTTACATCATAGGATTTTCAAGTACAGCACATGTTCATTTGTTCACTGTTAAGTGGGAAGAGAAGTTAAGTGAGACAATCAGAGAAGTGCAATAGGTCATGATATAAAGTTGTTGAGGGGTATGTATGCGGGTGGGGTTTGGGGTTAAGGAGTGTAGGTTACTAAATGTATAGTGAGGTTTTAGTTCTGTAAGGCGTTAGGCCAAGGTTGTTTACGTGACACACATGTTTCAATAAAGCGGCCTTTTCCACACAACAAAGAGGCAGTGGTCTATGTTGTGCCCATTTCACCCAATGTTTAGAGGAGTGAGATCCCGACCATATAAACTCTAAAACTCCTAATCCAAAACACTAAATATCCCCTCCCACTGATTTTACCGGGCAAGTTTCCAGGTGCTTTTCTAACTTGGTTCAGCTATTTGCCCTTTCACACCTTGGATAAGGTCTGGTTGATGACAAAGGTCCTGATTACGAGCTGCTGATTCAATTGTGATCCTTGTGCAAACAGGACTTTGAGCAGGAATCAGACTTCCATTAATTATTGGCCCCCATTTTTTTCTAAAAACAGATTGCAGCAAGTCAAAGCAGCTGAAATTTATCAGGGAAAAAACCCACCTTCCCCCCCCAAAAAATTAAAAACATGCAGAATTCAGTTTTTTAATTACCAATTCTGCCTGTTATTTATCATTTCCAAGTACGACATTTGGAATAGGAGATATTTACTGTGCACAGTAAATACCTCACCCCGGTGTTAATGGCATTTATCAGGCATGGTAATGCCTCACTTTTCATACTTACTCTGAATAGATTCCAATATCAACTTTCTTCCCACAACCCATATTGGGAAATAATCTTTTGTACATGCTTCCGGTAAAATATGGTGCAATTTGGTGTTCATGAAAAGCTTTAGATTGAGAGCATTGAGGTGTACAGTTCTCCAAAGCGATGGTACTGTTACACTTTTCCAATCTTAGGTGTAGTTGGACATGTGCAGTCTCCCTCACTTGAGGACTTGCATGTAATGTAGAAAAAGTGTGCCACCCCCGGCCTGCAGAGTCAAACCATGGTGCCATGAGCAATGCTGCAACTCTACATAACTCAAGCGTTTGTTGTCTTAGATTGCCACAAGTTTGTGGGAGGAATAAAAGGTGCGGTTTGTATGCCAGGTGTGCTTGGAGGCTAGATATATTATACAGATTATTCCAAGCACACAGAACTGCACAAGTTGTACATTACTAGACAAAGATTCATCTGCCATCTAACATTTTACCAGAATTTCTGCCTATCTGTGCCCTCCCTTTTGGACCTCAGCTGGGAAATCTGTTCTGTGCATTTTTTGCCAATTTATGTGTTTCAATTAATGGGACAATTCTCCATGTGGGAAATGGTATGCCGTAAGTAAAAGGGATGGCTTAATTGGAGAAATGGGCAAGCAGCAAAGGCAGGATACAGCTTCGAAATGCGAGAAGAGGCATAGGTAGGATTGAGAGAGCGCAAGCTTGGGAAGTATTACTGGAGGAAATGAAGAATGAAGACCAAGAATCTGAATATGCCACCTCAGGGGGAGCATCCAGACAGGGGAGCCCCGAGAGGCGGGACCAAGGAGAGGGAAGGGAGCAAGAACTAGGCGAGAGGAGTCCATAAGGGAGAGGCTCTCCAGGATTGACAGGGGAGACCTGCAAGCTATGGATGTGCATGTTACAGGATCACAATGCCTCTCAGAAAGATATATCACGATACCATAGGGAACAGCAGCGCGGGGGTGGGGTGGATTGTTGGGGAGAAGTTGGGAGGGGGGTTAAAGCGCGTATAGCCACACACTGTACTGTGGTTCTAGGGTTAACAGTAACACACTACGGAGCTCATGGATCTACTATGCAATGAATGTCTGTAATATGAGACGAAGAAATTGATATGGAATACGTAAGTGAACTGTAGATATTGCATGAGCATTTTTTAATACAAAAGGCAATAAAATAGGTTTAAAAAAAAAAGTAAAAGGGATGGCTCAGAGTAAAATTTCTCTAGAGCTATGCGTTTCTTTTCTCTATGTCCACAGCAAAAATCTAAATCTGAGGCCTACAAACAAGGTTAGAACCAGATCTCCCTAGATATTCCCTTGTATTATTCTCTTTTCTGCAGCAGTCAACAATGGTGTAGATGTTGAAAGACAGTTAAAATTCATAAACCTACATCAGAAATGGTGTAAACTTGTTTCAGCAGCAAATTGTATGCAGTAAAAATTATTCCTTTACTCCAGGCTCTCAAGTAAATCCATGTAGGTTAGCTTTCTACAAACAAGTTCACATCTTGCGATTTTGCTCCAATTGTTGGGAGTCTGTCGAGATGTACATGTAAAAATATAGTTTTTACCATAAAACAATTAACTACTTAACAGTTGTTCAATGCAGTAACATTATAGCAGCATAGAGGTAAGCTTTTTAAGAAATGCATGAACTCTGCCAGGACCTGGGCAGACTTGTTATCACTGATGGAAATCAACTACTCACTGATGCAGCAGAAGAGTTGCCTCCTTGCAACAAGAATTTGCTATGAGTGCCTCCAGGAGCTGAGAAGACTTTATTGTATGATTGAATAGCTCCAGAACTACGGGAGAGGAATAGGTCTCACTCTTTCTAGGACACTGAGAAAAACCAGCCAGGGATCCAACTTTGACTAAGATCAGAGAAGTGAGAAGCATACTCAATAATAGTGTTGGATTTGTGGGTACCACGCACTGCATTAACCTCTCATAAATTTTTTGCATGCCAATGACTGCATCTTTAGGTGAGTGAAACGCACCTGCTTTGAATTCAGCCTCCTCCAAGTAAGGGGAATGAGAGGAATTCAAAGCCAAGTGTGAATGTAGCATGCCAGCGTCCTACCTCCTACACCTAGAAAACTACATCTTGTAAGAAACATTGAAGAACTTCCCAAGATACTGTCTGCCTGTGCCAATCTATTAAGTGCCAACGGTATATTAAGCATGGAGCCCCACAGTGCTGCACTGGACCAAGAGGGGCAAGCGCTAAAAAGAAACTTTATGTACATGACTTTCATCTGTGCAAAAACTGAAGTTCTGAGAGCTTTCTGTAGAAGTTCATACTTCTTTGTCACGTGAACTCCGCTTTCTCGGAGGGATTATACTTGCAAAGGCATTTGAAGGAGAGAAAACGTAATCCTACAGTTCAAAAGAGTTCCCCAGGGCAACTTCCTTTTGCAAATCAGATCTTTAGTTCTAGCTGATTTCATCCATGCTACTTAGCCTTCCCCAGTTGTTGGGGCCCAGTAGGCAGTTAAAAAAATATTTTATATTTAGTTTAATTTGATATTTTTTGTAGATTTATTTTTATTGATTTTCATATTCATGCATACATATATAAACCAACATCACTTATTCACAGCATCTGCCAGCAGTTTGAATCATATAAATCAAAGTAATGCTGTTTAGATAACGGTGGTGCATGCATCATTTGTTCCAATTCAATTAAACAAGAACCAAAGTTAACAGCCCTCCCCCCGTACCACTCGAAGAGAAATTTTTCTGAAAATGTAAGCATTGCAAATTTGGGACAATTTGCATAGGCCAGTATAAAGATCGGTAATGCTAGGCAATACATACACTTGTTATTCATGTGGATGGTTATCTCTGATCAGTGGAGTTTTTGTAGACCTTCCAGTCAACTATCTGCTGTGCCACTCTGTGAGTAACATACTATAAGGGACGTCACCCATGGACCTTTCATGGTAGAAGGTGGTCGAATTATAATTCAATGACCGTGAGGAAACCCTGACAGCTATTAATCGGGTAACCCTTTGTTCCCCGACCCGAGAGCTTGCAGCACTAGATCTCGGCCAAAGACCATTTGTACATATCTTTCAGTCATGGTGCACGCCCTGGAGCTAAACGTCCCTTCCAGCAAATTGCATAATTTTCTTTTAGCCAAGACTAGAGCTAGGTTTCACAGAGAGTTTCACAAAATGAAATTGGGGCTGTGGCGGGATTATCATTTTAGTGAAGGCCACTCTCCCAGTAGGAGAGAGGAGTTTCATTTGGTTTATGGATAAAGCATATCAACATAATTCAGGTTTATTAAACCACAAAACTACAATTTATAGAGGAAAGATTAAGTCCATGCTCCTTATATTTTGCATAAATACACATACAAATATAAAACTCTTCATCCTTGTTAATTAAAAAATGTAAAGTGCAGCTACGGTTCGCAAACATTTGCTAGGTACATGCAAATTGAAATACACCACTTATCATACTTGGACAACAGCAACTGTAATTGTATCCTTAGTGACCATTCAACTTCCATTTACTGCAGGACAAGTACTGTAAAATAGCACACTTATTAAAATCTCATTGAATGTTTTGCCCTGCTGAATTCACCCTCTCTTTGAAAGTATTCAAAATAATTATGATTTATCTAAATATTTGCATCTGAGCAATATATATATATATATATATATATATGATGGGCCAATTCAGCTTCAGCACAGAATAGCCCACAAAGCAGGGTCTCTATCAGAATACCTGTACACGCTACCTCAGTCTCCAAGGTTGATGTCATGCCTTATCTCAATTGTAGGAAACTATTCCTTCCACTTGGTGTGTGGAGCTCAGGGCCATAGCCATTCATAGTATTGCATCACAATAGGTAACAGTCACCCCATTATTTTTAGGTCTCGCCTGAGCCAGCGCATGTGCTGTCTCAGGCGAGACATTTAGTAAGTGGGTTTTCAAAGTGCTACCACACGCTTTTGCTGGCCTCAAGCTTGCGGTTACGCGTGCAGCTGCCATCTGGCTTTCCTCTCGGCCTTTAGCCGTCGCTCTCCCTCAGAGCCTCCTCTCCGGCCCCTTCCCTGCTGCTCTTTCACACCAGCCACTTCACGCGCCGCCCCATCTGGCGTTCCTCTCGGCCTTTAGCCGTCGCTCTCCCTCAGAGCCTCCTCTCCGCCCCCTCATTCATTCACTGCTGATCCTCTCTACATTTGATACTTTCTTTTTTTCTTATTTTTTTCTGCCACACGTTTCTACCTTTCATTGTTGTTTCCTAGCCCCACCACGTTTAGTGTTGTCCCTCTGCACTACTTTCCTGCTTCCCCCATTGCTCACCTTTCACTGTCTCCCCTCATCTTTCCCCTCTCACTGCTTCTCCCTCCTCCTTTCACTCCTACTCTCTTTCATAGTTGGCACACCTCTCCGCCTTTCTCCGGTGTCATCCTCATCTCCTTTCACTCAATGTCTACACAGAGAACCCCGCAACAGCCTGTTAACTGCACGGAGAACCCCTCCACAGCAGGTTACATTTAATTGTCCTGAAAAGGTCTTCACAAAAACGCAGATGAGCTGAACTGAGCGTCAAGACACAGGCTGAAAGCTGCGATTTTCCCACAGAACTGTGTCTGAATCTGCAGACAGCGTCAGGCCACTTTTTCACTTTTACATTTTTAAAGCCCCATGGGAGGCGGATGTGCCCTTTTACAGAACACCAACTGCTCACAGGTCTTGGCAGCATCCAGCGCTGAAGCGCCTCATGACGTGAAACCCAAGTTTATGATACTTTAAATTTAACCAACACAAGCACATTCTAAGAAGGACAACTGTACTGTGTTAAGAAGTCTGCACACAGTCGCTCCCTCTGCCCCCTCCTGGGGTGGAACGCCTTGGCTAGAGGCATGGGCGAACGATAACACTTATCTCCTCTACACAACAGTGATTTATTTTTACTTTCAAAAGAAGCTGAAGTAATTTGGCATTTGCCAGCCCCACCCTTCATAACTCTCGAAGCATGCCAGCTCAATCACGTAAAAAACTCGCCTCAGGAACGGGGCAAGTTCACAACACCATGCAAAATTTTATGTTGCCTATGAAGTGCTCCCGAGGCCAGAATAGACGGTCGTTTTGCTGTTACTGACTGCTGCTAGATGGCGCTGCAGCACCGCTGTCTTGATTCCCCTTCTGGAGGTGCTGTGTCCCTGGCCCGAAGCAATAAGCCGAATAGTGCAGCATCATTTTAAGCCCATGATGAGTGCGTCATTTTGGGACTATAAGAAGTGCTGAGCCACAGTAAGGACATTTTATAGAGTGAAAATATATAGTATTTATAATAAACGTATAGAATATCTAAATATATACTGTCACTAGTGACAATGAGCCAAGCTGTGCATGCACCCGTGTGGGGATTCTGAGCTGAAAAACCCTCAATAAATAGCTGCAGGAAGGAGCCGTGAGACTTGGACGGGACCACGTGGGGTTCAATTAGTTCCTAACGCACAAAAAGCGAACAACTAATCGACCGTGGAATACTTCATTTACCAACTTCGCCCAACTTCTTTTACGGAATATAACTTGTCCACACAAAGGAAGTTTTACAAGAGAAATTTCTGAAACAACTTTTGGCAACAGAACCGACCACCTAAAAAGCACCTTGGTTCAATTTTACCGTGCAGGCCTAGTTTTAGCGAAACGTTTTCTTCTGCTATTTTTCGAAACCTTGCAAACGTCCTGACAGACATACATTTTTGTAAAGTAAAAAAAAAAATACAGGTAGTTGACAAGAAAAAAATCCCTTGCAAATCCCGACCGATGACGGGGTGGCGGGGGGAGCACGTGCGGCGACTGTCACTAGGGGCATCAAAGTTTTCTTTTTAATTGTATTTGTATTTTCTTTTTCCAAAAATTAAACACACGTTCCACACAGATAATTAAACTCAAGTTTAAGTCAATTTTAAAAAAAAGGTATGTACATTGTAGTATAAATTAACACAGCTAGTCAAAAGTATGCAATAATGAGAAGCAAATCTATATGTAACAGCCCAGCCTATACCATAGATGTCCTTATATGTGGGAATGTATTAACATCTTCAAAACAAGCATTGGCATAGCCAATAGGTCTCGCCTTTGGGACCTTATAAGTGTTTAACCATGCAACAGTTAATGTTGTTGCACCAAGGATATTGTGCTGCATAACTAAATACTTATAAGGTCCCAAAAGCGAGACCTATTGGCTATGCCAATGCTTGTTTTAATATGATTGGAGTATCATGTTTTAAACAAGCATTCATGTATAGCATCCCTTACTGCATTTTTAAAATCAGAATATAATCCATTCCTTGGTACACAGTATTTACCCAAATCAATTCCTACAAGCTGCATTACAAATTATGCTGATTTTGGATGTAAATACGCCCTAGCAATACCGATAAAGTTCAACAGCTTCGCACAATCATATGTGTCAATATAAAGTTTCAAAATAACTTGTTATTGTTGTTAAGAGTCTATAAAACATTGGATTGGCTCTATCACCCTAGTTGTACACATGGATAAATGGTAATCATATGCTCTGTATATCACATAGACCTACTTCAAGAGATGAATTTCCAAGCTGAATACATCTGGAATTAAAATCTCAGGGGCATATGAAAGCACAGAGGGTCGAAAATCTTTAAGAGAAAAGGTTATTAATTTGTCACAAAATTCCACCGTGATAGAGTAATTTCCCCTCTTGTTAACTTAGAAGTATCCTCTAGAAATGCCACGTACATTGAACGTGTTAGATTATGTGGTCAAATTAACAAGTATGGCATTAGGGCTAGCATAAAACAGTTCTGATGTCAGATAGATAAATGTCTTTATTCGGTTAACTAGTAAACCATAAAAGATATAGAACATAACAGTTGTACAAAACAGATACAATAATCATAAAATCTTAATTCAATATATAAAAATCATAAAAAATTCAAGTGCCATTTTACAATAGATAATGAATAAAATCAAACAGCTTCTTCATAACCACATAGAAATAAGGACGCCATTCTTAAAAATAAAAAAAAAAGGGGGCCTGTGTCAATGCCAAGCATCTCGTATCTTTACTACACAACTTAAGAAGTGCCCCATACAAACCCATGTGTAAGCATCTCCCAACATGGTCAGAAAAAGCATAGCCGGCCTCACGTGGCGAAATGTTGCCTCCTTTAGAATAGAAGTCAGATATTTTTTCCTTGATAGAATTTAATGACCACAAAACATGACAACATGCAACATAGTCTGCTCAGAAAGGCCATCACATCCACACGGCCCTAAATGGCTATCTGCAGCCCATCCTTTAGGGAAGCTAACCATTGGCAAAAATGCATTCATCCTGAGTCTGGAGAGAAGATGACGATGATAGATTTTATTCACCCAGGTCAAATATGGGGCCATGGAGCGACTGTCTGTGTCACAAAATATGCCGGCACTGATGGCTTACGAGATTCTAGTTCCTCTCGATCGACATTAGGCAGTGATATTTAACCCATTGATAATCTTGTTTGGCAATAACTTTTGAGTGCGTGAACAAACTAGGGCGACCCAAAAAATTAAAAGCAGACTTTATATAATGTAATTATGATTTCAGTTTAAGATGCTCATTAATCTGCTGAATTTAAAAAAGAAGAAGAAGATCGCAAATCTAGAATTCCTCTCGTATGTAAGGAAGCTCTGTTAGCTAGATCTAAAGATAGCGATCAATGTTGATTGCCTTGGTTTATTCTCGCCAACAGTACACAGGCGTTTTTGCCAATTTATCATTTGATTGTTTAGCAAAATGGTCAAAGGATTCCACTGATCACAAATTACCTATATTTGAAGTCTTTGATTTTAACTTAGCTTTTTTAACAGTTACATCTGTTTTTGTTTAAATCTCTCCCATTTTCTGATTCAACATTTAAGTCATATTTCATTTTTTTTAAACTTACTATTTGTACAACCTTTGGCTGACCCTTTCATCTCTTGAATATACTTCACAGTGTTAGTTGATTTATGCCTCCCCATTCCCATTGGTGTGGTTTTAAACAAGGAGAGAACTAATGTAACTGGAGGACCTCCGTCTCATTTCGGACTGTAAAGAGCTAAAAGGAAAGGCAGTGTGAAATCTGTTTAGATGTATCAAGCCTGCAGTTTCTCTCACATAACCCATGAGAACTGGATACATGCATGCTTGTTTAAAGGTTCCCACAATGGAGGATGGCTCCTTGTATTCATTTGGTACAGGAAGGGGACAGTATTTCTTACAAATATTGTATGGTTGTGTTTCAATCTGAGTGATTTGAGAGGCTGGGCCAAAACCTAAAATCAGAGCTCTCTTCAAAGTAACAGCAAGGAGAACTGTGCAGTGTCTGAAAAATACAGTGGTAGGCTGAAGATAAAGATGATCTGACTTGGATATAAAGCAGTGTTTTGTCGAAGTGAATGAAAACTGCCCGAAAAAATAATACATCGAGAAGGTACGACAAGGTACCTGACAATTAAACCCCTTTATTAGTGGGGCTTGGTCTGTGCTTAAAATACAAACCTGAAATTCGAGTGCTAGCAAACCCAAACATTGAAAGGTGGAGAAAGTTAAGCAGTCAGCATCTGGCAAAGTGAGATGACAAGTCTTGACACCAGTTGTAATGGAAATGGAACACCTACGGGCAGATTTGTGGGCAATATTGAAAACATATTAATAGTTCACCTTACTACTTTATATCCAGCACCCCGAGCAGTACAGCATACTGGGAAGGGCTAACCATGAAAAGGAGTAACTCAGTACCTTAAAATACAATGAAATGTACTTGAGGTCAGAACGATTGACAATAGCAAGTGACGAAAACAAATAAATGTGGCATTATACCATAAATACTGCACACAGAGCATCTTCAAAGCACTCATCATGTACATGAATCAAATAGCAACCTGCTATTATTTACATACTCATACACAAAAATACAGCTGTGGCATCTGTGGTTCACACTCATAAGGACCACAGAAGCAGCTGCACACAATGCAGTGCTGGCTAGTAAGTTCAGCCCTCTACCAGTAGTGCACTTGCTACAAACAATATAGAGTCTTACGGCCATCATTTCACTAGGAAATGCCTACACACCTGCACTCGTGTCTAGGGATATCACTCCTTTATCACCCTGGCAACGCCTGCACATGCTACAATGATATAAGGAACTATTGCTTCTCTTATACTTTGGCCCACCCTATAAGCACCCTGCCACTGACTGCACACCATGGAGTGATATTTGTGCATGCTCTTCTTAAACTCACATACATTGCCAACAGATATGGCTACTACTTTTTTGGCCTATTCCTTCCTTTAAGCCAGCTCTGGATGCATGCAGTGCACTGTTAAGAAACAATGCAGTGTATGTTTTTCTCCATCACTACACTGGCAAAGGCCTCATGCGCTGCCATCAGACAACCTGTTCAGTCCCTCTATTCGCCTCACCAGCCACCACCACTGCCACCACATCCCAGTGCATGGAGGCCCTCTGGAATATTTACAGTGAACAAAATCTACACAAAAGTATACACTAAATAAATAGAATCTTATTGCTTCAGTCCCAAGTTATGCCACCAGTGTCAACGATGTATTGTATTGTAATTGCATTTATATAGCGCTTACTACCTCTGACGAGGCGTCAAATCGCTTTTTCGGCGAGTAGCACGCTTCTCCGGAACCCATAAAGGATAAGTGTTGAGTTAGTATAGTAAAATATTAAAGTAATTTGAGTGGTGGATAGGTTAGTCAGTTATTTGGATTCAGAAGGATAGCAGAGGGATAGAAGAGGGAAACAGGTTAGCATTTACATAGCGCTTGTTACCCCTGATGGGGTGTTAAAGCACTTTTTCCGGCGAGTAGCACGCTACTCCGGAACCCATAAGGATTAGTGATGAATTAGCATAGTGAAATATGAAAGTAATTTGAGTGGTGGATATTAATCAGTTATTTGTATTGAGAGGGATAGAAGAGGGAAAAGGTTTGCATTTATATAGCGCTGGTTACCCCTGATGGGGTGTTCAAGCGTTTTTTGGTTTTTTTGGGCGAAAGCTACTCCGGAGTGCTCATCTCGAAAAGGTACGTACATCAACACTCTTCCCTGGGTTGCCACGAAGAGTGTAGTCAAATAGAATCCTAAGCCGCATATCAGCATTAGAGGTTTGGGCAAGCCTCAACTCTCGTGACCAGTATACAAAAGAGCTATGGTCCTTCAATACACCTGCAACCATTTCTTTTGTCTTGCTAGATTCAACTTTAGACAACTGCAGTTCCATCAATCAAGAATGGGCAACATGCATGGCAACGAAATTGATAGACAAGAATTATTTCTCAATTTAACCAGAAGAAAACATTGTGGTAGCCACCACACATGTAGAAAATGTGCCACAGCACAGGAGAGACCTTTCCTGTAATGTGCGCTTGAAAGTGGAGGCAGCGCAGCAAACTGAAATGTAAGGAAAAAGAAATGGCCCACGATAAACAATACTTGCATAGGGCTACCTCTAACATGGCGCAGGAGTAAGGCATGGGCAGTCTTAAATTGGGCCGATAGACCAGAAAGAACTAAAGCAGACATGGGCAACATTCAGAAGTGTCAGAACTGTCACTAGGCCAGATTCAGCTACTCAATGTGAACGTCTGTACCCATGATTAACATCCTTGACGTTTGCTCATTTGACTGGTCTGCCAAATTAGGAGAGACTCCATTATGAGTGGATAAAGTGAAAAATCTGGGTTTCTCAACAACTGAATATCATCTTCCCCACAACTCAACGAACTGGAGAAACAGGTCAATTTCCAATTAAAAAGTCAAAGTAACAATAGATTTTTTGTTCCCACAGCAGAAAAACACCCTATCAAGTTCTAGTAATACTTTTACTGAGAAATGGAAATGCTAAGTAGATCTGCCGAATAAGCAAATACATACTTTTAACATTTTCAGCACAAACTAAGGAATCTCATCTTCCAAAAAAAGCCAAACCTGCACTGAAGGCCCTTTATTGGTTCTCAATAGAAAATGCATCCTTCCTTAGAACAATAAACAAATGTAAGTGATGGGACCTCGTCATACTAAGTACCAACCAAATATGAAAGGAGACTAAGCGAAGGATTGACAATTGCTTGCCATTGTTGTCTGAAACAAGGAATATATGGCAGACTCCCCCTTTCGCTCCTCTGGAATACTCACTCAAATTTCAGGTAAGGAACTTCAAAAAAAGAGCTGAGAATGCACCTGTTCTAACAAGGGTTGTCGTAGACACATGGGAACATGCATTTACTCGTGTTTTCCGTGCCTGTAAGCAGCAACACTTTAAAGCAGCCTTGATGTTGAAATAACATCATCTTCATATATGATTTGCCCAAATCGCACTCAACGCTTTTCACCACATATCCATCAAGTCACTTTAGGGTCAAATAAACAAGGCTCCATTCTTCGAAGTTCACAACTGTGGCAAAAACCCACATACACACTGACACTCCCCAAATATGCATGTAGTTGAACGGTAGGGTCTTCATACAGGAATCTGGAGCCATTCAGGTAGGAGGTAAGTTCTTTATTTCATGTTAGGCCCTTAGGTTTCAGCAAAAGCAGGTATTCCTGTCAGGGCTCCATACTCACTCCATCTATCACCATCTCCTTGCTTCCACTGCCAACTGCACACCGATATTCTAACACATCATTCACTCAGCATTCCAGACAGCATCTCAGACATAGGGCATAGGGACACACCGGATGCTACGTATGCCATTCTAGGTGTTGCACCCGGCTGAGGGCATTCCCTTACTCCACAGGAGGGCAGCACTCCTCCAACTTATTTCTGCAGCCTTTCAATGCTGCATCTCATCATCAATCCATCACTGCATAACTAACCACTCTGTTTCCACCCCCTCCTCAGCATCTCAACTGCCTTTCCCATATTGAAAGTCTCTTTCCGTAGAAGACTATCTTCAGCCCATGCTTCCATCGAATGGTTCCCCTACACTGCGTGTCCTGCGCGACTGTCACCGCATGCTGCAGCTCACCACAAGCCTGGCATTTCCCTGTCCTTTCTTCATCAGTTTCCTGCAACCCCAAGGATGCACGCCATCCGTCCGGCTTCCCATTATCTTTTGGCTCCATGTCCAACCTGTAGGGTGACCAACCGTCCGTAAATTTCACGGACAGCCAGTAATTTCGGCCGTCTGTCTGTTGTCCGTGAAGGTTTCTTTAACGGACGCCATTTGTCCGTAATTTTACCTGCTGTTGGGTGACAGCCTTTCTAGCACCAACCGTTGCTCCAATCTTTGCTATGGAGAACAAACAAAGCGATCTAGGATTGGCTTGAAAGCCATCAGCCAATCCTAGAGCTTGCTGGTACACTGCAGGAGTGTTCTCATTGGCCCTGATGCTTCAGGGCCAATGAGAACAGCTACGCTATTTCTGGACATGCAGAGCACGTTTTGAGCCTTTAGCTTTTGCATTTTTCGGGACCCGGACTCGACCCCTGAGCTGTGGACTCCTGTGTGCGTGTAGGCCTGGCGGCCTAGTTGTGTGCCGCTACTGCCAGAGGAGGAAGAGAGACCAGAATCACCAGTCTGCCGCGGACCCGCTGTTTCCCAGCAAACACCTTCTCATTCCGATTTGGTGATCGGTAAGTTCAGTTGCTTCAGCTTGCTGCTTTCTTTGCCTCATGAAGCATGATGTGCGTTTATTTTCAGTGTATGTTCACTATGCCTCACTCTCTCCGGTTACCAGAGACTGAGGCATAGTCTGTCTGAAGGGGAATCAATCACGGTGTTTGTGAAATCTACACAAGGAAACTTGTGTTCGAGATGAATCTCAGTGCTGCATTCAAGGTTGTGTCCAGTGGTGAAAAACTTGTTTTGGGGATGTCTGACTAGAGAATTTCTCGTCGAGAATAAAACCTGAAAACTTTAATTTATCTTCAGTGAACGGCACAGCAGTTACAAAGAGAGGAAACCCGATTACCACTCATTTTCACTACTCCACCGCTTAGCCGCATGTTGTAAATGAGAAGTCCCAGGTGCAGATCACTTCATAAACACACATCCTTTCTACAGAGATTAAAGTGCCCCTCGTGGTATAAGTATTTAAGAGAAGATGTACATTTGGAACAAAATGAATAAAAGAGACCGGTCCATCCTGCAGCTGAAATGGACTCATGCCTTTCCACAATGTTAATATTAACTACTTTCAGTCATAAACACTGTCGGACATACTTCCTGGCTCATGTAAACTTATTAGAGATACGTGCATGTATTCCCTGGAGAGATTCCCATGGGAGAGATGAGACATTGATGGTCGTTCGTCCACTATCTTTACAAGACTTTCGTTAATGGGTTGCTCTCCATTATGTAACTTACAAAGCAGTAATGTGTAATTAGGACAACACCATTTTATAGGCTGTCCTTAAAAGGTCTACTCCCTAAAGAACGAGAACCAGCCCCCCTCAACATTTTTAGTAAATTCCTCCTATTCGTATTTGTCTTATTATTTAAATGCTAAGAGGCTGATAACACAGAGGTTTTATCAGCATTTGCAATGCAATCGGTCTCGCCTTTGGGACCTTATAAGTATTTAGTGATTCAGCTTATTATCGCACAGTAGTGCAATGTAGATCTCTGTGGCTGTAAATGTATCACTGTGTAAGCGCTCTGACAAAGCATCAGATGCAGCCCCCTCTAAAATTTTATTCATGAGGTAGTTTAGTGGCTAATATAAAGTAAACTTGCACACCCATGGGGAGAGTAAATAAAGTGCAGAGGAGCTGTTGCCTTTATTAAGAAGAGCCAGCTTTAAAGGGGCACTTTTTGAATGTCAAAAAATAAAGAAAACTGGAGCTGACATCGTCAAACAAGAAGCATTATGCATGCCAGTTGATGATCTTTAGAGAAGCAGGGCTGTACTAAGAGGTTTAACATGACTTCAATGGAGGTCGACCTGTGGTGAAATCCAGCAGCCCAAATTAAATACTTCAACAGATTGTGTGTAGGCCACCGGGCTTGTGTGCCCCAGTACCGATCTGCATGCTTTTACTGAAAGCTTGCAGAAAGCCTTCCCTCTCACAAAGAGAGCCGGGGTGGGGCCTCGACAACATTCTGCAGCCACCGAGAACACGTAAAAAACCTATCTTGTAAGCTCTGATTACAATGGTCTCTGTAATGCTTCGTACGCGCAGCTCCCCCACCCTCCCAAATTAAAGCAAAGTTTGGATTTAGTGAAGCTGACAATCAACAAGCAGCGAGCTCTGATGGCAGCTGCACCCTGATGGCAATTTAATGAAGCGTTTCGGCTGGTTAATATGAAGGGAAAAGCTATAAATATATCACTGTGTAAGCGCTTTGCCATGATCACAAATGTCACGCTATGTCACATTTTCTTAATTTATTCCTGGCAACAACTTGATGAGTTTGACATATAAATGACAACACCATAAGAGTGCATAGCTTTTGAAAGCAATCACTCCCTCCATTTCTTAGTTGTAATTTGTTAAGGCATGGTAGATGGTACAGCTGTTCCCTATTCCAACAAGCATCTCTTCCCATTCCACAGCAGGTTATGTAAGCAATTTTTGTGTAAATAGAGGCTCAAGAATTGCCTCAAACAGTCAACAATCAACTATATAACAGGAATAAGTGGATTATAAATTAACAGAGCGTCCGGCTGCCTTGAGGTTAGCTACAATATCTCTAAATCCACATACATGGATACACACACTAATCAATGCACTGTATAATAGACAAAATGTAAAATATAAAAAAAAATTAGGAAAATATATGGCTACAATTGGATAATTTTCTAATGCGCCCCTCCAAGTTCCCTCTTCGGTCCAATGCATTCAAAAGGAAGTCGATGCAGAGCGCGCGCCTCCGTGTTAGTACACCTTTAAAAGGGGTGTTCATGGCTGTTCGTCAGTGTAAATGTCAGCGCTCTCAAGGCTTCTGATCTTTTAGTCCTGTACTTCTATTTCTGGCCTGTTCTGATTTTTATACGCGCACACACACACCCTTTAAGTGGGCCTCGTCTTGCCGGTGTTCAGCACCGGCAGTTCTAAAAAGCAGGTACTGAGACTGGTCCCTTCACTGTCTTTAATGTAAATTTCAAGGAGAATTGTTCTTTTATACTGTCATCATTTCAAAACAGGAGCATTTTCAATACGCTATACTACGAAGCCATGGCTATTGCTTATTCATGTTATGCAACTAACACCCATTGACAAAGCCAATAGTACTGGCTTGTTGTAAGGGTAATGTTACTTGCTGAATTTATGTACCTGGATGTAATGACAGAAGTACCAAATTGCCAGTCGGACAGCAACCTGAGAAGCTAAGCATAGATTTTCAGTTTAGGTGCTTTTAAGCCGGACCCTTAATTACATTGGTCACGCCCCTTTGCGAGACCCCCCAGTTTTTCCATCCCACTTAAAGCCCTGTATGTATGTATATGTGTGTATATATATATATATATATATATATATATATATACATATACATATATACATATATACACATTTGCTATGTTATCTATGTAAATGCGTGCCTATGGCAGGATCGCCAGCCTGAGCCTCCTCCCACTCTGTCTCCTCTGAGCATGCAGCCGGCCTCCTCCTGCGCAGGTTGAAAGAGGCAGATACATTATTTCCAACGTTAGACGTTCCTTTAAAAACTCTGGAAACATGAGCACAACTTTCAACAGTGCTTTGGTTTGCAGGAGGACTTGACCTTTGTTCTAAAAACCGAGACGTACTTAACATGAAGAAAAGCTTCGGGACAGTACTCTGAAATCCGTGACTGTCCCGGGAAATCCGGGACGTCTGGTCACCCTACCACAAACAACGTCCATACCACCACCACCACGTCCCTCTTCAAGCGTGTCCTTCTTTACCACTCATACTGCAGCCCTTTGTAATAGCAAATGTAATTAACCCTTTAAGGGCGCCCGTTGGCCAACTGCCGTCGCGAGCACTACCTCGGTAGTGCTGCGCACGTCCGTTGGCCGACGCGGCCCCGCCCACATAATGGAACGCCCCGTACTGCAGCGAAATTATCGCCGCAGTAAACGGGTTAAAAAAAAATACGAACTTGCACTTGGTTTCCTCGCTACTTGGTTACATTTATAAAGCACCTTGTGCCTAAATGAAGCATCGGGACGCTTTAAAATGTAGGTCTGGTGCGATAGGGATAAGTACAAGGAAAGCAGGGAGCTCACCAGGTAAGAACCGAATGAATGTTTGTGTAAGGAGACTTTCAGCAGCTTTCTTCATTAAGAGGCCTCATTACGAAATAATATAAACGCGGATAAACATCCAGAGAGGATGTGTCCTTGTAAAGGTAACTGGTGCCTGTGTAAAGCGCTCCAAAATACAACTGCCCAGAATCATAGAATGTTGTTGAGCCAATGCCGAGACTCGATTGCGAGGATGTGGCGTAATGGCCAGAACCGCCGACTTTGGTGCTGGGGAACCAGGTTAAAGTTTCGGCATCAGCTCAACATTCTGCGATTCTGGGCAAATCCCTTAATCTCCCTGTGCCTACCATAAACAAATGCGTTCTCATGTAAAGCAGTCCATTACCTTCTGTCGAATTAGCGCTAAGAAAAAAGTAAGGGTTAACAGATCTTTTCTCGCTCCCCCAGGTTGGTATAAACTGTGGCGGATATCACCCCTGGCAGTGTCCCCACGACCCCCGTAGAATCTCGACCCATAGACCATTCGCTCATGGGGCTATATGTATAACACCTTTTTTGAAAGGATAAATCAAAACAGCCAATTAGCCTATGCTTGGACCAGCGAGTAACTAAAAACACAGTACCTTTTGTGAATAATTGTAGAAGTTATTTATACAATAAACATGCCCTTCGCCTATTGACTCACTTGTGGCTAGTAGAGACCTCCAAGATCCTGCTGTACCTCTGTCCGCCCCAGTACTTCCGGGTCGTATCATGGCCAATCCCATGGCTGAAAATTTTCTGGGAGTGGGCGCGACTCGAAATGTAGACTATGGCCTAGGATTGGAGAATTTTTGGCACCTCAACCAATCTTAATGGGCAGTGTGAAATTCCGATGTGCTTATTAGCTGTGTCGTCCACGCGTGCCTCTGAGGTGCAGAGACAGTATCTGTCTGACCCGTCTTACTATATAGCTGACAGGTGGGCTTCTGAGTGGGCGTGACTAGGCAGGCTAGTGGCCTAAAACGGGCCAGTCACGGAACTCATGCCAAACTTTTAGCCGTGTGCTGAGAACTGGTTGCGGCCGGGAGAGGCCGTGCTGCCTCCACTTCCATAAGGAAGGTTGGGTGGGTAAAGTGGCGGTGCGGCGGTAATAGCAGCATACTTGCCAACTTTCTTAGAGTGCCAGGATCTTGTTCCCAGGTTGAAGTTAGCCTCTGTTTCTGCCAGCAGCCTAGCCGTAGGTTGACCTTAAAATCTTAATCGGCTAGCATCATTTTCGCAGTCAGCATATTAAACGAGTGGTGTGCGCGAGCGCTGGAAACCAAACACCCTCCTATCCAGATCACTTCCTGTTTTTCCTCGTGGAGTGGGAGACTTTTGGCGCATGTGCCAGATGTAAGGCAGCGCCGCGCGCATGTTAATGCTCACTACTTTAAAAACAAGCATTTGCAATGCAATAGAACTCGCGTTCACGCGAGTCCTATTGCATTTGAAACGGGAGTGCGGGCGGGCTAAAAGGCACGAGCGAGAGGGGGCAGAGAAATCCAGACTGCGGGGGGCGTGGGTGGGGGGACACGGGGAAGAAAATAGTGTTTTGAGTAAAGGGGCCAGTAGCCCTGGAAGGATACAAATGACTGACATGGCTGTCATGGGGCGGGACTAACAAACTTAAAACCAATCGGAAGGCAGCATTTATAACCTAAGCCAATGAAGAAGATGGGCCGGAGAGTGGGCGGAGCTTCCATGAAGCTTCCACACTATAGTGTATACTGCATGCCTCGCAAAGCGATGGCAGCGCATTCGCGCTGCAACGCTAGGCGAGACCTAAAAAGCACTGCCTGTACCTGCATAAGTCACAAAAACAAAAAGAAATTGCACATGCCCAGGATCAGACAATGTATGCAGAACTCAGGCAGGTTTTATAAATACACTGCGTTCATTTAAGAATATTTTAAGATATTGGCACAATTAAGGTGACAACTTAAAATGTCCCAGTAGGCAAGTCCGCCTCTGACTCCTTATCCCACGTTTGTTTAAGTTTGTTTAAACATTTCAGTTTTACAAATGCTGTGATTCTCCTATGCCTCAGTCTCCGATGACCAGATCAGCCTAAAAACGGCTGACTCTCCGGTCACAGTATTATGTTTAGGCCTAATTATGTTGCGTGATAGTAGCATGCACAAGTTGTCACCTCAACCAAAAATAACTCCACATACTGAGTGCCTAAAGTAACGCAACTCAGCACTCTAGTCAGTGCAATGTAATGAGTTCAATATAGCATAGCTTGGCTGTATCAAACTCATTACATTGTGCTCACTAGAGTGCTAAGTTGCATTACTTTAGGCACTCAGTATGTGGAGTTATTTTTGGTTGAGGTGACACGTTGAACTTCGGCCTCAGGCACTCAACAGTGCACACAAGCAAGTGCAGAAAGGGCTGCTGGCCTCTAAACCGCCAGGCCCTATTATATACTAGGGACTTATAGGTAGGTTTAATACCCCTACCCTATCATCTACTAGGGATTTATAGGGTAGGTCATGCCAAATGTAAGTGCACCCTTTTATATAGTTTACCCTAATGCAGGCCCTATTATATACTAGGGACTTGTAGGTAGGTTTAATACCCCTACCCTATAATCTACTAGGGATTTATAGGGTAGGTCATGCTAAATGTAAGTGCACCCTTTTATATAGTTTACCCTAATGTAGGCCCTATTATATACTAGGGACTTGTAGGTAGGTTTAATACCCCTACCCTATAATCTACTAGGGATTTATAGGGTAGGACATGCTAAATGTAAGTGCACCCTTTTATATAGTTTACCCTAATGCATGTGTGTTTTCACTTGAGCTTTCAACTTAACACTGGGTCTGGTTAGGTGGAGCCTTTAAGACTTATTGGGCTTTATAGAAGTCCTTCTATTCCACTATGGCCAGGATGGGTGAGGGGGCAGTCCAGTGAGTGAGTGGAAAGTAAGCGCCTGATATGTTTTATTTTCTTCCATGAATACAGTATGAATATACAATCAAGTGTACAAAAAGAGAGCATTTATAAGCACACCCTTCTCTAGTAAAGAATCACCCAGAGTACTGGTAAAGTCAAAGACAGTTCTAAGTGTCTATAATTAGGAACATATCAATTTCAGGATGGTAATGGTCAATGTAATAACACACTGCTCCTGATTATATGCGATATACAGAGTCTACAATGTTCAGATTTCTTCAAAAATAAAATTCTTTATTCTCAATTGCATAAAATCCAGCACGAAGAATCTAGCTCTCCGTTTAAATTGAGAATGGCGGCTGTGTTTTCGAAACACGCCACAGCAAAGAGTAAATGCAGGGTGGACGATGAACTTTCGCCTTACTGCGGTGAGTCTCTGTTTTTTGAGTGTTAGAAGCCCTAAATAATTATCTTGAGTACCGCGTTTTTCTTTTTGATTGTTCTTTGTGACTTAATTAGGGACTAATCATTGACACGACTTTCTCCCCTATAGGAGTGAAACTTATCAAGGTTCTCCTCCGATATTTTTATAAGGTCTTCTCATGACAGGAAGGAGAAGGACAAATATACTCTCCTTTCCGGATATCCACACACCCGTTTTTACCAAATACGAGGTGTGCTAACATTATCAGTAAATGAGGCTGTGATACGCATATCTGGCAGTCGATATTATTTACAAGGTAATTGTGGCATTGTTTTTATCATATACGATTCGCTGCTCGCATTCTTAGTGTTTTTAATACATCACTTATAATTGTTAATATCTGTGTGATTTGGAATCTCAGGGACATAGTGTTTATGCCTTTTGGGTTAGTCAGGAGGCACAAAATGACTTCCCAATGTCCACTTGCTGAGAGGTGAAGTGTGCGCGTTTTTTAATGTGACTTTCTGTGCTTCTTGGCACAATTATAGCAGTTTTTGGACGTGTAGATTTAGGCGCGTTATATCAAGATATAGGGCTCTCTTTGTTTTTTTGTTTTTCTC
The DNA here is from genome assembly GCA_963921515.1 of Calotriton arnoldi. Lineage (NCBI taxonomy): Eukaryota > Metazoa > Chordata > Amphibia > Caudata > Salamandridae > Calotriton > Calotriton arnoldi. Next base: position 3,285,952 of record CAWUFW010000291.1, read on the forward strand.
CCAATGGGGAGAAGGGACCGTCTGACACATATATTGTGTTTTTTTTCCATTTCAGCATTGCGGGTTCTGATTACAATAAGGGACACGCACCTGCCGTCCGTATATACATGCTGGACAACATAACTTTCATTAATCGGTGGGTTAATTGCCCAGTTACTATTTTTGGATGCTTTATACTTCCTTTTGGTTTAGGGTTGTATTCTATTTTAACACATTATTCGGGTGTTTCTTTCTAATGCACTGAATGATTTTCTTTACGAAGTTAGTAGGTTAAATCTTTTCATGGGGACTTATTGGTTCTGTCTTTTACATCATTATAAAAAAGATATAAGAAAAATCTTTTTCTTTTTTTCTTTACTCTTTTTTTTTTTTTTTTCCTTTCCCACCATGAGATTCTTTTCTTGGAATATGCAATGCGTTAGTTCTGTGTCACATTTCTAAGGCATGCAACAACTGTGCTAATGCTCAGGTCATTACTTCTATCTGGCTTCTTTGGCCCATTTTGTTGATTGTAAATTGGGATAACTAATGTTGGCATTTGTGAAGATCAAATATTATAACAATGCCTTAATATATATTGTTCCAGCCTTGAAAAAGTCTAAGGGAAGACGAAACACGTGTTGGCTGATTCTTCGTGCTGGATTTTATGCAATTGAGAATAAAGAATTTTATTTTTGAAGAAATCTGAACATTGTGGACTCTGTATATCGCATATAATCAGGAGCAGTGTGTTATTACATTGACCATTACCATCCTGAAATTGGTATGTTCCTAATTATAGACACTTAGAACTGTCTTTGACTTTACCAGTACTCTGGGTGATTCTTTACTAGAGAAGGGTGTGCTTATAAATGCTCTCTTTTTGCAATTTTGTGTACACAGTAGTTTTCTTCTGTGACAGTAGCATCTCTTGGTAGTAGGTGCATTAGAGCTAAGGTAGCACCCCATTGAGAAAACTTAATGTCTATTTTAAAATTGATTCACACTGTATTGTATTTGTTATGTTAAAGAAAATATTTTTCTCTTACTGATTGTGCGGTTTTTCCCAATCTTGGGAACTGCTACTACCAAAAAACTTCTGTTTAAATACAAGCAAGTGTGTTGGGTATTTTACAGAGTACTTTAAGGGAAAAAACGCAATGTCTGATAATGAGTCAGACGAAGGTGCTGCAGAGGAATTCTTCACATCGGATAGCGAGATATATTCGGATGCAACATCTACATCGCAGGCAAACTCCATGCTAGAGCCACCCAAGAAATGAGCAAAAAAAGTGCTTTGTGAAGTACAGACCATAATGGGAACTTTCACACCGCAACATCCGCAAGGTGTCAGAAGATGTGTACAAGGCCAGGTGCAACCTCTGCAATAAAGACTTTTCCACTGCCCATGGAGGAGAGCGTGATATCAAAACCCATGAGGCTGAGCACAGCATAAGAAAAATGCCTCAGGCAGGGCGAAGATGGCCACAATTTCATCTTACCTGCAACCAAGCTTCCAGCCAGAAGTATCCAAAGTAAGTCATTGCTTGCTTCATCATAATGTGACATAGGTTTTATGTAATTCTTGTACACTCTTCTTGCTTTGTCACACTCTAAGACTCCCAAACTGAATAGGCGAGCCATCTAACAATTTTCTGTTACTTTCTTTAAATGTGCAGCAGTGTTTACCAAGTCAGGTTGCCTTTACCGCGCTTTTCTCACTCTGTTTATATTAAGAGCACATCATAATTGCTTTTGGGTTACCAGCTGACACTTTAGTTTAAATTTGCAGTTCTAAGCCCCATTGTGGCCACTGTTTTCTTCACCAATGGAGATTTTCTTTGCGTGCTTATACCTTTGTGTATTCATTTTTTACATTTTAGGTCACAGCTGCAGAGGTGACTCAGGTGTACCATGCTTTGAAGCATCACATCTCCTACCGCTCCCTGGATTGTGGCATCAAGCTAAGCAAAGTAATGTATCCCGACTCATCCATAGCGATGAAAGCATCTTGTGGCCGCACAAAGGCATTGAGCATCACTGTGAATGTGCCTGCACCTCTATCGTTGCAGCAAGCACAAGAAGACTTAAAAGATGGATATTTTTCCGTTTGCAGTGACGCCTCAAACAAAGGTAACATTAAACTCTACCCACTTTAGTTGCGGCACTTGAATTTCACCTCCGGTGTGGCCTACACTCTGCTGGATTTCTACGAGGATGCAGCAGAGACTGCTACAGCTATTGCACAGCAGATCACAACAAAATTAAATAACCATGGTTTGAAAATGGAGCACGTCGCGGCATACTGTGGGGACAACGCAAGTGTCCACTATGGACGACATCATTCTGTGTTCCAGCTTTTGAAGGGAGCAAATGGAGACATTCTGCCTGCAATCTGTTCTGCCCATATCCTGCATAACTGTGCTAAACAAGCTATTAATGGACTTTTAATGGATGTAGAATCCTTTTGTTCTAAAAGTCTACAACCATTTCTCTTCTTCCGCAAAGCGGACAGCGGAGTTGAAAGGGTTTTTCGCTTTTGTGGACCTAGAGTGGCAGCCTTTGTTTCGGCATGTCCCAACACGGTGGCTTACATTGTTCCCAGCCATTGCGCGACTGTTGAAGTGCTGGGCAGCACTAAAATCCTATTTCCTTTCCCTTGGGCCAGAAAAAACACCCAGAGCAATATGGGATTTTCTAGGACTTGAAAGTGGGGAGGTCACTATGTCACTTATTTTGACTTGTACTTATGTTTGTTGTATATTTACTCACATACTATTGCACAACTTAATTTGTAGTGTCGGTAAAACTTGCCCTTTGTCCCGAATTATTGTCCTGAATTTTGACCCTCCGTCCTGAATTTTTGTCCTGAATTTTGACCCTTTGTCCTGAATTTTTACACTCCCCGTCCTGAATTCACACGCATGCCAGTTGGTCACCCTACAGATATGGGCCTAGGTCCATTGTGTTTTTTGCAAAGTAAGATTGCGCACACCGTCTCAATCAAATTTTAAGGAACAGAGAAAGTTGGAAATATTTACTTCGGTAACACTAGCCGAGAATCTTCAGTTGAATTATGAAATAAGGCAAGGAGACGAAAACAGCAAGGAGCCGGAGGGGGGCAAGTTACTGGGGCTACCTGAAACAACAGAGCCGCCATACCAGGCACTGCTGTTTATATGCAACACAGGGGCATATTTACTAGTAAAGTGGCAAAGCATGTCGTTAAGCCAAGAAGGCTAACGACACGCTCCGTCACTTTAGAAATGCGGGGCTGCACCATATTTACTAGAATATGGTGCAGCCCTGCATTTCCCCTGCGCTGGGGCTAAATTTAGCTGCCTAGTGCCAAAGCAGGCACCCTTGCACCATAGTGCAAGGGTGTCTGCGTTGCAGGGAAGGAGTCCCTTCCTGCACATAAACAATCTTTAAATAGCGTTTTGTAACTTCTATGTGTGCTGCTCAATGCAGCACACATAGATGTTGCAAAATGTAATTTTTTAAAATTATTGTTTATGTGCAGGAAGGGACACCTTCCTGCACATAAACAATCATTGGCGTTTTGCTGTTACCATGTGTGCTGCACAACGCAGCACACATGGAAACAGCAAAAACGAGGAGAAATTAAACATTTCTCCTCGTTTCCCAGGGTAAGACCAGTTTTCCCTGGTCTTAATTTTAGCGCTGCCACATATTTACCCCACCCTTGTAAATATGGGGCAGCGTCAAAATCAATAGATGTTGCGGTGGAACGCCCACAGCAACACCCATTGCCCTCCCTTTCACAATAAGTATAGCGTGAACGGGTGCCTTATTTACAAGGCAGCGCTAAGCCACCTTAAGTGGCTTAACGCTGCCTTGTAAATAAGGCAAAGCCCCTATAGCCATCATAACGTCCTGAAAAGTGACGTTGTGGTGGCGATAGGGGCTTGTATATATGCCCCCAGTGTCAGAGCTGTATCTGCACAGGCGCTGCTTTAAACCCCTAACAAAACACAGCACTTCAGCACCAAGCCAGGTACTGCTCAGCCACCGGGACTGGCACTTGTAACCCCATTGCAGTATAGTATCCAATTCGAAGTAACATGCAAGGCACTGCTCATCCACAGGGACAGGCATTGCTGCTTACCTGCTGCACAGTACCAGACCAATAAGTTCCCGTCCTGAATTCACACCCATGCCAGTTGGTCACCCTATGTCCAAGTCACTCCATGTCACAACAACATATGGCTGCAGCTTTCCTTAAGCTTCCATATAGTGACCCTCATTAGCTCCGAGCCCTTGGCTGCAGGTCACACCCACTGTAAACCTTCCTCGTTGCATGCACATAGTTTACCTTCATTTGGAGGTTCGGACCCTCGGGTTTTCATCAAAGGCAGGTTGCTGTCGCTACCCTCTAAACTGTTCCTCTCGGCAAATGAATTTCAACATAAAGTTGAAGGTGAACTGGGATTATATTTCAGAGTATCAAATCTCATTAGAACTTTGACAGGTTTAAGGTGCTATAATAGTTGAATGTCTACCATTTTAATGCTCTCATTAATGTCCCTCTTACTGCATGTGTTCACTCCCCTAGCTCTGTGCGCGTGCCAGCGAAACTGAGGAGTACTCACCCGGCTCCCCTTCGGCTTCCATCCTCCTTGCCGGGGACAGCCACTGCAGTATCCTAGAACCCCTCGCGAGCTCCGATCAATTCACGCCCAGGGGAACGTCACCCTTCAACAATCACGCCCCTGCCACACTGACAACCGCCCCTGAAACTCTAGGAAACATCTGCATTGACGTCAGCAGCAGCCTAAACCCCATCCATCACCGTACATTCAGCCCTTCAACTGCATGTCACTTAAAATTGACTCCGCCCTGTTCTCCCTGCCCCGGTTCTAAACACCGCCCCTACAGACGTCACCCAGCTGTGTGCTTCTTCATGCTGGCTTACGCCCACCTAGGCACCTCCTCCGAACCACGGACTGCTCTTTTCTTTTTTTCACAATACCTTTATTGCAAACGAACATTAACAGTCGCCCAAAATACGTAACGAGAGCGACGACGCACCATGCCGCCCAGTCACCTTTAATGCAAAAATAACTTTATCGACAATAAACATTAGCTGAATTATTGAATGTGGAGACTTGGTGTCGAATACTCCAATTTCTACACCGGCGCTATAGTTAATACAGAGCCTACTTTTTATCGTTGTCGCTTGTTTTTGTGTAATTTTATATAGGTCAACATTCTGGAACAGAGGAGAGATAGATTTAGGAAAAGGGGAAATGTAATTTCCTCATGAAGGTGCATTTAAGAAAGTTTTAAAGCGGGAGAATGTGAGTATGTGACACAGCTGCCACGTTTTCAGATTGCTTATGTGACATTTCCATGGTTTCAGTGAACCTTGTCACCTATGAGTGACATAATGCTGCCAAATGTGTGACTCTTTATCTCGAGTAAAACCAAGCAATGAAGTTCACAGAAAGGTATAAATGTCAGAAATTACACCCTTTTGAGCAGTGATAAACCCTAAACAGATCTTTACCCCTCTTCCACACTCTGACAGACTGTAGTTATCGTGCTTACACTGTTACAGAATCTCTGATCTTTCTCCTGAGCAACTGGCGATGGCTGTGGGTCCGTTTACTTCTTGACTTCTTCACTTCAATAAATCTTCTTAACGAGGCATCAACACTGTTTCCTGTGTCCAGTGTTTCTACCCCAACACTACATCTGGTACCAGGAGTGGGGTACTGCTTTCTGCCTCCTTCTACGCGGCTTCATTACCGGCGCTGCCGTCATCCTGCTGCCTTCGGACCCACCAGCTTTATTATTGGTTTAATACCCTTCCAAACCACTCTTTTTCTACAAGGTGCGTGTTTTAACGTTTATTTTGCCTATTTCGCCAGGCTTTGGGTTTTTTTGCGCTTATTTTTGAAACCCAACGCTTCCCTGGAATTCACCAAGCCGCTCGAGACACTCCATTGTTCTCGTTCCTGTCTGCGGCCTCACGAGTCTCTCCAGGCATTCTACGGCCCTCGCGCACACCGCCGGCTCGTGACCAGCGTCAGAGTCACAGCGCGAGCTCTTCACCACGAGCATAGCAGTCAGCTGAGTGCCGTGAGCGCTGTCACGCTCTGCCGTCATACCCGTGGCAACCGGATACACACTTATCCTAGCCTGACATCTAGTGGACAAAATGAGTATTCTCATACTTCAACGAGCTCATTAAGCGCTCCGCGCTTCATCTACCTCTATCGCTGGCACGCCTTCCCCGGCACTGGGCATACTTTAATCAATTTTAGTACTCAGTCAACATGGGATCTCTGCGCGTGTGTCTCACTAGTTGCTTGCTGTTTATTCACACGCATGTCCCGCCTTCTACTTCCTGCTTGATCTGGATTGGGTATTGAGAAGCCTTAAAGAGTCACTACTGCTTCTCACACAGATTCTTATAAACATATTGAGCCACAACTACCTTATACATCCTGCTGTGGGAGTTTCGGTCTGCGTTTCGGCAGTCTTGCTCCAGCCAGGATATTTCTACATTCAATTTATATAAATGTATGGTTGTGGGAGCTTCGGTCTGCATTGTCGGCATACTTGCTCCAACCACTCATTTTGCTTCATTTTTATTCTCTCTACATTTAATATTACTTTACTTCACTTCTTTTACTGTTTCTGCAATTTTCACTTATTCTTTCTTATTTTCTTCTTATTTCTTCTTTTCTTCTTCCTTTTCTCACTCTGGCTTCTTCTAACAATGTTTTACATCCTCCTCCTTTTTTACCGAAACCTGGCAAACCTGAAATCAAGTGGAAACAATGGCTTCGAGGTTTTGAAGGTTATTTAGTTGCGATTGATGCTCTTGATTACTCGCCTGCTAGGAAACTTGGTTTACTTTTTAACAACTTGGGTTTTGCAGATCAAAGTATTTTTGATAACCTTCCTGTTTTTCCACGTCCATCTGGGGATTCTGTTTGGAATGTTTTTATTGAAGCTAAGGAGAGGCTTAAGAAACATTTTTCTGACGAACCAAGTGTCTTACTAGAAAGACACAGCTTTGTCATGCGTAAACAAGCCAGTGATGAAACTGTGGAGGAATTTATTGCTGATTTACGTGTCTTAGCTTCCACTTGTGAATTTGAGAATTCTGTAGATACTTACATCAGGGATAAATTTGTTTTCAATTGTTTAAAAAAAAAAAAAAAATGCAAGAAGGTTTACTTACCTGCCGTAATCCTTCACTCTCCGAAGTTATAGACATCGCTAAGAGCATTGAACGTTCTATTTATCTACTCAAGCTCTTGCATCTCGTTAATTCCAACCTTCTGTTTCTATGGTTACTGATGACTCCACTATTACCGCTGTCAAATTTTCTAAGGATACTAAAGATTTGGAAAGACAAGCTTTTTGTTATCAGTGTGGGTCTAAAACACACATTGGTAATAATCCTAAATTTCCTGCCATTGGGAAGAAATGTATCATTTGTAAGAAGTTAGGACATTTTCACACTGTTTGCAGATCACAGAGTCTCGTTAGCAGATCTACTATTCATGCTCTTGATTTACAACCTAAAGAAGATTTACAATCTGAACCCTCTGTACAAAAATCTGATAGCAATGTCAAGGATTGTATTTATAGAATGTCTAATCTATTACTTACTGTTGGTGATGGTCAAACTTTAAACAAGATTGAAGGCCCTTTTTGTCAAGCTTATATTGGGGACAAAAGTCTACATGTCATGGCAGATTCAGGTGCTCCCATAACTGTTTTAGCTGACAAAACTTTTCATGATTTGAGATCTTCTTCTGTCCAACTTTTTACTCCTGATATATGTCCCAAAGCATTTGGCGATAAAGAGATTGACCTCTTGGGGTTTTTCTTTGAAGATTTATGTATTTTAGGCAGATCTGTACACACAAAGATTTATGTTGCAGTTAATGGCAAAGATCTTGTTGGTTGGATGGATTTAGCCAAATTGGGTATATATCTCAAACCCAGTCATAAAAATCCCATTGTTTTGGGAGAGATACCCATTTTGTCTCTTTCTAATGTTTCTGATAACATTGTTTCTGATCTCATGCACACATTTCCTAAAGTTTTTAAGGATGGTATTGGTACTTTTGATGGGTTTGAGCATGAAATCAAACTCAAAAAACATGCTACACATGTAATACAAAAAGTTAGAACAGTCCCTATCACTGTTCATTCTGAGTTGAAAACTTTGCTGGACAAACTCACTGAGGAGGATATCATTACCGCTACTGACTCCTCAGAATGGGTTTCTCCCATCGTTTTAGCCAAGAAAAAGAGTGGCACTTCGTCTATGTGTGGACTTGAGGTCTCTTAATCGTAACATCTTGGTTGATTGCCACCCCTTGCCCCACATTCAGGAAATGTTGTCTAATATTGGTGAGGCCAAGTACTTTTCCACAATCAATTTGCATTCCGCCTATCACCAAATTCCCCTCACTCCTGTCTCACAAGATCTCACCACATTTATAACTCAGTTTGGTGCTTTCAAATATTTAAGACTTCCCTTTGGTCTCGCTTCCGCGGCAAGCGTTTTTCAGAAAGCCATGGACAATTTGTTTAAAGATCTCAAGAATGTCCAGGCTTCCCCAGATGACATCCTTGTCTTCACAGAAACCCAAGAACAACATTTGTTGGTACTTGACAGAGTCTTAAATATTCTCTCCACTAGGGGGATTACTATTCAATCTGAGAAGTGCAAGTTTTTGGTTCAAAACTTGGACTATCTTGGTCATTCCATCACACCCGATGATATTAAGCCTAAATTCAGCAACATTGAAGCCATTCTCAAAGCACCTGTCCCCACAGATAGAGATTCGTTGAGATCTTTTCTCGGTCTCTGTGAATTTTATGCTCGTTTTGTGCCCTCCTACGCTTCTGCTGTTCAGCCTCTGAGGCAGCTTCTTAAAAAGGGTACTAAGTTTCTTTGGAATGAAGAAATTGACCGTGCATTCACTGATCTCAAGCATTTGGTCTCCTCTGCTCCTGCTCTCAGTCTTTTCGTTCCAGGTTATGACTGTGTCATTTACGTTGATGCCAGTATGAAGGGTATTGGTGCAATTTTTGGACAAAAGGTTGAAGGCAAAGAGGTCACTATAGCCTCTGCCTCTAGAGCCCTTTCGCAGTCCGAGTCACATTACAGCACCATTGAAAGGGAGACTCTGGCTTGCGTCTGGGCTGTCCAGAATTTTAAAACTTATTTGTGGGGCTGTTCTTTTGAAATTTTAACCAATCACAAACCCCTTGTTTTCTTACTTCAAGGGAATGGCCTTGGCAAAGCTTCTTCTAGATTAGTGCGTTTGCTCTCCAAATTACAGGAGTATCACTTTACCATCAATTATATACAAGGTGGACATTTTTTTCATGCAGATTGTTTGTCTCGCATGCCTTTATCTTCTGAGTCTGATTTCAACTATGATTTTGAATGTGTTGTTGCTTTTTTAGATGCTTTTTCTCCTTGTAAAGAAATTATTTCTGAAAAGGACTGGCTAGATGCCCTTTCACAAGATGAAGTACTCAAGAAAGTCATCGAATACGTCAAGGGAGGTTGGCCTCCTTTATGCAACCTTCATAATGACCTGAAACCTTTTGCTCAAATTTCACCTGAGCTTTCTATTGAGAATCAAGTTTGTACTAGAAATGGCAAATTAATTCCTCCTTTTCATCTTAGGCCTCGCCTTATTAAATTGGCACATCAAGGACATTTAGGCATAACTGCTTCATGCAAGGTCTTGAGAGAGCACTACTGGTGGCCTGCTATGAATACTCAGGTCTCGTCCTTTATTGATTATTGATTTATGTCCTCAATGTGTCATTTCTGATAAGCACTGAAAGACATCCAATGAGCCCTTACATCCTGTTTCCCTACCTGATGGACCTTGGATTAAAGTGGCACTGGACTTTGCCGGTCCTTTTAACCTTCTTCCATCTTGTAATAGGTTTCTCATTGTTCTCATCGACTATTTTTCCAAATTGATTTATTTCTCATTTGTTGATTCTGCTTCTACACAGTCTGTTTTGCATTTTTTACGTCATGTTTTTTCTCTTGAGGGTACCCCTAGAGAATTAGTTACTGACAACGGCACACACTTTACTTCATCCCTTATGAAAACTTTTCTTTTGGAGTCTTATATTAAACATCTTCAGGTTGCTCTTTACAGCCCATCTTCTAATGGACTTGTTGAAAGAGCTAACTGTTTTTATAAAAGATGTCATTCAATCTGCTCTTGCTTCAGGTGTTGATGTTAATATTTTTCTCAGAGACAAGATTAATGCATATCATTCTGCTCATCTCTCTACAACTGGTTTTTCACCATTTGAGTTGTTGAGGGGCAGAAAATGCAGATCTAAAATGCTACCTGCATGGCTGGATTTTCAAGCTGAGCCCTGTTCCTATGATGCTGATTTGTTAAGGAAAAATGTCTTATTTAAGCAAAAACAACAAAAAACACATTTTGACTCTTCCAAGCATGTTTCCGAAAAGAAATTTGTGGTTGACTCATGGGTTCTTATCAAGAAACCTGTCAGTGTCAAAAGGAGAATCTGTTTTTTCTTCTCCTTGCAAAATTAAGCGTGTCAGTAAGGGGTCTGTTCTTCTACAAGGAAGAGGTTGGTGGAATAAAAACATGTTAGTTCCGATTTTGAATGTACAGAAAGATATTTATTTGAGATCACATGCCTCCACTGTCGCTGGCACTCCCATTGTTGATGATTCCATTTTGTTTGAATCCAATTTTACTGATTTATGTCCCAATCCTGATTCTTCAACTCCTCTAGTTTCAACCTCTCAAACTGTAATGTCTCCTCACATGACTAGTTCTGTAATGTCAGAACCTTGTATTTCCAAAAGAGTTTCTAAGTTACCTTCTCGTTTTCATGATTATGATTTGTCTTAATTTGTTTTATAAGGGGGAAGGTGTTGTAGTATCGTGCTTACACTGTTACGCTACTGTTATGCTTTATTGTAATATGTTTAGTGTTTCTTTTATTGTTATCTTGGATTGTTCATCTGTTCCACGTTCTGTCTCTGGTTGCTAGGAGAGAGATCAGAATCTCTGATCTTTCTCCTGAGCAACTGGCGATGGCTGTGGGTCCGTTTACTTCATGACTCCTTCACTTCAATAAATCTTCTTAACGAGGCATCAGCACTGTTTCCTGTGTCCAGTGTTTCTACCCCAACACTACACAGACATTGCTCTCATCTTTAGTCTGTGCTCTGCTGCTGGACTCACATGTGCCACCATAATTAAGTCCTCTCTGCAGATCCAGGCTGAGTTAGAGAGCATCTTTGATCTGTGTTCTTGGCAATGAGCTCTCTGACAGTGCTTCTGTATAGACTGTAGTTGCCCGCCGTCTCACAGTGCTCTGATGCTCAGAGGCCTGGGCTCTGCTTGCCTGGTTGCTGCACACTGCCAGCTGATGTCACTGGTATGCCTCACATCAAGTAGCATAGCAAGAATGCCATGGGCTCTGGGGCAAGCAAGAAAATGGCCCTTTTGACTGCTGTTGGGGTAGTAAGTATAATATGCTCCCCAATCCAGGTACTCGCCAATGACTATGCCATACGCGGAGCTTAGTATAACACTTCTTTATTCTTCTGCGTGTAAACTCAAACTCAACATTATAAACCTGCATTCAATTCACTACACTCTAATGCTTATGTCACAGTTGTACGGAGACCATCAGGAGCCACAAAGGTTCCGTCATTACAAACTCACATGGCACTACATCGCCCCCTCTATTAAAGAAAAAGGATGTTTTTTTACAAATATATACAATTAGAGCTCTTCAATAAGTCTTCGTGGTGTTTGGATCACACATCCTGACTGTGTCTTTGGAAACTGGGGACAGGCAGAAGAAATGTCCATGGCTGGCATTGGTGATGGAGAGGCAGCAGTAGTCAGGGGTTCTTTACTTGTCCTTTCAGACCTAGTCTCTTCAATGACATCAGTGCCTGACGAGCGATGAGCCACATGTTGGAATTGCAAGGAGTCTCGCGTAATAGACCTCCCCAGATGCTGGGCAGTCACCATCTGTCCTTTGCTGGTCACAACATGAAATGGTTTAGCATCGAAAGGAGCATCAGACTTTCGTTTTCTATGCTGACGAACAAGCACTCGATCTCCTCTACTGAACGTGACATCTTTTGCATGTCAGCGCTTGTCTGCACAGGCCTTCATTTTCTTTGTTGAAACAAGTCTTTCATGTGTGTTTCTTTCTAGGTATTTGCTCTTCTGTTGGTCCATTGAGGTAACTTAGTCGTCAAGACTCTCCCGAACACCAAGGTTGCAGACCTTTTACCTTTGGTTGAGTGAGTGGTTGAGCGATAAGCTCGAAGAGTGGCATTTTAACCAGCTTTAAGGGCAAGCTTTTCCAGTACAGCATGCTGGACAGCTTTGTTTAAAGTACTCATGAAACATTCGACAAGGCCATTGGCCTGTGGCCAAACAGGGGTGGTCTTCTGATGCTTCACATTCAGATGACTGAGAAAGTCTTTGAATTCTCGACTGTTGAATGGTGGGCCGTTGTTAGACTTTAAGATCGCAGGAACACCCCAGTTCGTGAAGATGTTGTCTAATCTCTCAATGACACGTTCTTGAGTGATAGATGAGAGATTTTCGATCAATGGAAAATGGGAATATTCATCAAAGATCACAATCAGGTGATGTCCTTTGTCAAGAGGACAGAAGAAGTCCATGGCAATTCTTTTCCATGAATGCATTGGCAACTCTGACATGTTTAACAGTGTTGAGTGATTTTCAATGACAAGCAGTTGTATAGATGACAGGCCTTTAATTCTCTTTCAACCCTCTCATCGAGATGTGGAAACCAGACTCTGTCTCGGAGAGCTCGTTTGGTGGCAACAATTCCACAATGTCCTTCGTGAGCCACTTCAATTATCTGTTGTCGCAGACTCCGGAATGATAATTCTCGAACCTCTTAGAATAATACCTTCCTGAGTAATGGACAGTTCATATTTGACATTCTAAAACTTTTGATATACACTGTCACTGGTAAGAGGTTGAGGGTGCTGGTACCAAGACTGAGGTGTAATAATGTCTTTCAGATTCAGCATGTCAGTATCTTGGCTTGTGGCAGTGACAATTTGTTCCAACGAAATGGCAGCTGGAGTGCTTGATTTCACTATGAAATTTATGTAAGCTTCAGTCATCTTAGAATGGGTGCCAGGGCATGATAGAGGCAGGCTTCTGATCTTTCCCCGGACAATGCACAATGGTGTAGTTGTACTCTTGCAATCGTAGACCCCAATGTTCAATGAGAGGAGGCATTTTTGCTTTTGGATTTCCAAAGATAGTCAAAAATGCTTGATGATCTTCCCATACAAGAATACATAGAAATGTTCACAAGCCCACACCACTGCTAAGCTTTCTTTCTCAGGTTATGAATAAGCATGTTCAGTTTGGGACAAACTTTGGCCTGCATATGCCACAATATGTCTGCTATGCTGTGTGAGGATGGCACCCAACCCAACAGGGCTAGCATCAACAACAACCTCAGTATGAAGCTTTGGATCAAAATATGCCATTTCAGAAGCGTTCTCAATAACTTGCTTGATTTTCTGGAAGCTTTGTTCGCATTAATGTGACCAAAGAAGAGAAACATTCTTTTTCGTCAAGTCTCTTAATGACGCACTGACAGTGGCAAAGTCTCGTATGTATCTAGAGCAATAGCTGGCCATGCCAAGGAATGAACGTAACATGGAAACATCTTGTGGGGGACTGGCAGTTGACAGCGCTTGCACTTTAGCTGGATCATGTGTCAACCCCATCAGAAAAGATATGGCCAAAGAATTTTAACTTTGTCTTATGGAACTCATATTTCTCTGCATTCAAAGTTAAACCAGCATCAGCGGGCAACTGACACACTTGCATGAGAGCTTTGTCATGCTCCTTCTGTGTAGCCCCGATCACCAATATGTCATCAGTGTAATTGAAAGCATTGATGGCAGACTGTATGATACGTCAAATGACATCTTGGAATAGCTGTGCAGCTGATGATAGTTCAAAACTTAGGGCCTCATTTACAAACTTTTGATGCACGCCAGCGCAGTAGGCCTTCTTGCTGCGCTGCCGTGCGTCAAAAGAAAAGTTCAGGAATACGCCGTATCTACAAGATACAGAGCATTCCTGTCCCTCTCCCTTGCGCCGGCACACAAACAGCAGCTGTGCACCAACGCAGACACCCTTGCGTCATGTTGCAAGGGTGCCTGTGTTGTGGGGATGATTGTTTTTGTGCAGGAAGGAACACCTTCCTGCACAAAAACAATCATTGATGGCACTTTCCTCTTTCTATGCTTGCTGCAGAATGGGAGGAACCCATGGGGTTGGATCAGTGGAATGCTCAATGATATTGTGCTTGAGAAAGGATTTAAGTTCATTTTCAACAGCTTCCTGTAAGTGAAAGGCAATTTATGTGTGTCTTTGACCAATAGGACAGATGTCCTCATTAATGTGTAATTGGACTTTCATAGTCTTGAGTTTTCCCAACCCATGAAACAACAAAGGGAATTGACTTACTATTTTGTGATGAGCATTCATGCTATAGCTCACAGATATCGGTCCCATATCAGCAGCTGTGCTGAAGCCAAGTGAACAGGTGCTTGACACCGTATCTTCAAGTACATGAGTGAGTGCTTGTACTTTTGTTTTCTTATGCTTCATTGTTGCTACAAATGAACCTTGACTTTTTAGTGGCGTCAATGCAGCCCACATATACACTTTATTTTTCGATGGCGTAAGTCAGGGCAATGGAGACATTTCAGTATATTTCTCCTCAGGCATAATATTTATTGACGCACTACTATCGATAATGAAAAGTATTAAACAACCATTGACTTTTAGAGTGATCTTTGGACAATGTATAAATGACTGTAGTGCTTTGTCATGTTGATTTCTCTTGGACTGGTGTTTTCACACCGGTGGCCAATCCAACACGCGCATGCTTCTCTGAGGTATACATCGACATACCACAACCATCTTCTTCACTTTAACTTGATATTGATACGGAATAACTGTTTGACAAATATTTAGATGTCGGTCAACTTTATTTGGTGTCTATTTCGTCTCAGCTGATGTGGTTGCTTCGCCTTCTGGGCGTGCGTCGAACGTCGCTTCTGGAACATTTGTGTGGCCATTTTATCTTCACGTCATGACGCACGTACTTTTTTCTTTGTCTTCCACACCACCACAAAATGGTTCTCCTTTCCACAGCCTTTGCAGATCTGTCCAGGGCCGGACATTTACCTTCATGTGGAAACGAAAATCCACACCTGAAGCACAACTTCTTTTTCTGTGGAAATTCACTTGATGTCCCTTGGCCTTGTACTTTGGCTTATTTTTCACATTTATGACTGACTCACTCTGGGCACCTCCGGTCTCCATGTCAGCAGCTTATCGATACGCACGTTCTTGAGCTCTGGTAGCCATGAGAATTCGTTCCAGACTGAGTTTCTCTCAGCATTCATTGTCTGAACAAATCTGACAAGCATCCATAAATCACTTTGAGTTGTATAGCTTCATCATCATTAAATTAATTGAACTTAGTGTTTGGAGTGTGTCCAGTCTCTTAACAAATTTAGCAATGGTTTCTCCAGCTTTCTGTCATTCTTGACTGAAGGTGTACCTTTCATAATCTACATTTGGCATTGGATTTAAATTGAAATTCAAGGCTGCTTTGATTTGACTGTATGTAATTTCATCAGTTCACAGCATTTTCTTTATGACTTCTTTTACACCTTCACCAGAAAGATTCTTAAGGTACTTGATAATCTTCTTGTTATCTGCTTCTTCAATTGCATCAATGAAATCATCCAGGTGGTCCATTTGTTGCCAATATTCAACTCTTTGGCGGTATCGAGTGGTGGTTTCAAGAAGGCAGCGGCATTGTAACCATTTACGAGATTGGCTGACACTGAGGGTGGAGTTCCTTTCAAAACAGTCTGCTGTCCTGTGCTTCACTCATACCATCTCTAAGGCCATGTACTGTGCTGGCCTCTAGGTCATCTTGGACAGCCCGTGAAACATTGACCTCCCTCTTGGTCTCCATGGGAGCCCTTTGCTTTTAGGAGATCTTGGGAGTTGTTCTGAGCACCACCCAGCAGCTTTGGTAGTGGGCCGCTTTGGGTATTGACAGCTCTGTAAGGACAAATTCAGGAGCTTTCTCTGGGGATACCTCCCCCAGAGCAGTGGCACAACGGCTCTCTTTACTCAGCACTGGTAAGCAAATTACAGTTTCTTGTATCACTTTGTCTTTAGGCATCTCTTTGTGCTGAATGATACATGGTTGATCTCTGCCTATAGCGTTGTCACTCTGTATGAATGTATGGCTTTGAGTTGCTTAGTAGCGCAGTACCTCCTTTTGCGGCCTTCCTAGCAGGTTATCGGCTACCGATTTGTAGACTTCTCAGTGAAGCTTCATTAACCATGCTTTACATGGAACTGGGGCTGTGCTTTGATTCCACATACACCAGACGTCGATTTTGCGCTTCGATGGAGTCACACATGGTACACAGAGCAGTTTGCTGGACCACGGCAAACTCTCTTGGAGAACACTGTCAATGTTCGGGTTACTTATCATCTATCTCATTGCCAGTTGTAGTGTCCTCCCCAGCCCGGGTACTTGCCAATGACTACGCCACACACAGAGCTTAGTATAACACATCTTTATTCTTCTGCGTGTAACCTCGAACTCAACATTCTAAACCTGCATTCAATTTACTATGCTCTAATGCTTACGTCACAGTTCTATGGAGTCCATCAGGTGCCACAAAGGTTCCGTCATTATAAACTCACACAACACTACAGTAAGATACACCATTTATCAGGGTTCAATGGGCCCTTGAGGGACTCTGGGCCCTGGTGCCACTGCACCTTTGCCCCTGCTCACAATAGCCTCCAACAATTGCTTGTTGATCGTCATCCCTCCAGTCTAGTCAGCAGCCTCTGAGCTCCCAAGGCTGGTGGTGTTGAAGCATGCCAGCACAGGCGCTTTTAAGTGAGTGTTTGTGCCCATTCGCCAGGAGTACAACACTTAAGTAAGTTAAAAAAAATTGACACCAGCGTCAACAACACAGTTTATAATCTGGGTCCCAGGTCAGCATTTGTGATGGCCTGGGAACTCCTCCACATGAGCTAGTTGCAGAGTGAAACGACTGAACAAAGTAGCAGGCAACTTTCACTGTGACCATAGCAACAGTCACGACTCCATTGCAGGCCTAGCTCCAGCGAGTAAACATTGCCTGCACTGTAGTGGTAGCTGTTATGATTTGTCTAATAAGGAAACCTCTGCCTTCAGGATCTACAAAATGAGCTGACTTTCAATTTAGGGCTTTTCTGAAAAAATCCTTTCTAGCTAATGCACTTGACTTGTTTTATTTTAAGAGTCCGCATTTTCCAATGCCCTCTCCCGTGTAAGGGGAAATTAAAATTGTGGCAACATACCACCTATCGGCCAGGAACTAAAAGAATGCCAAACCCTAGCATCTCCCCTACAAATCAGGTAACAGCGGCATTCTGTGGAGCTGTAAACCCTGGACAGCGGCACTCAAGCACAAACAGTTCAACTCCATTTCAAAACCTAAGGAGCTGGTACAAAAAGTAAGCATGCACTTGTCGTATTGTGTCTCTTAAACAAAACCCTTAAAGAAAACACTAATTTGCATGGAAACAAAATCAGCAGGCTGCGCCTAAATAGAACTGGATCTGGCTTTGTGCCTCCAAAAAGGAAGCTCCTGCCTTGTGCCATGGGGAACTTAGGGGCAGATTTACAAGAAACTGACGCATCTGTAGAGATGTGTCAGTTTCCCTGCGCCAGCCTGCTATACCCTTGCGCCACCATGGATGTGCCATATTTAGAATACGGCGAACCATGGCGCAAGGATTGACAGATGCGTCAGAAATTCTGACGCATCTGTTGGCGCAAAAGTCACGCATTGCTGGAGTCGTGTCGCAAGCACAACGCAACTCCAGCAATGCACGGAGAGGCCTATACTTATTGTACTGCGTCACTCCTTACGCCTGCTTCAAGCAGGTGTAAGGTTTTGACGCCGTGGTGTGCTAGAAGTGGCGCAGTGAAATCTTGTAGATTTCACTGCATCACTTCTACGAGGTTTTCCTGCTTGGGAACGCCCACCCTGTATACATTATACCTGATGCAGGTATAATGTGACATAGGGCTTTACAAGGTGACGCATCTCCTTAAATGCGTCACGTTGTAAATTGGCCACATTGTTTACGCCACTGATGCGTCACAAAAGTGACGCAATGGCGGCGCATAAGTGTCGCAAGGGGCTTGTAAATCTGCCCCTTGGTGTGTTATTCTGCTGCTGCTGGCACAAAGGGAAGCGAGCAAGGCAGGTGACAATCCCCATTCAGTAGAGAAAGCCTCGCTAGCTCCAAAGGGAAAGGAAAACAACGTTTGCTTCCTACAGAGGAGAACCGAGTTCTGAATAGTCATAAAAAGGCCATACATCCATGGGAGTATTGATTGTTCTCCCCTCCTGTGGTTGTGTCACCCTACCCCCATTCCCCCTCAGAGAAGACACAGAATGAAAAAAGCAATGAGGTATCTCATAAGTAATAACTATAGTTAGGGTGATGGCTGCTCATGATGTTTTTTTTGGAAGCCGTGCTGAAACAATAAAATTGCAAGCGACTTTCACTGTGACCATAGCAAAGCGACACAAGAGTAGCATGCAAGTTGAGAAGAGACCAGTGATTGCAGTGAGTCGGAGGAGCTGGAATTATGCATGACTAATGCATTTTAGTAGAGGGATGTGGACACCAGCACTAAAATATGTTAGTCTAACTCCCGATGCATGGTACATGGCAGGGCTGAATGTGTAAAATATTTTCGTTCTATTATAAAGCGGTCTATTGTCCTTCAGCCAGGTTTGCACTAATAAAAAAAAGTAAAAATAACATATCTTTGCTTTAAAAATTAAGAGCTTTTTGCATAAATTTGGAGAGTTGACATATCTTATAGTATTGTCACCTAGTCGTATTTTACCGATCTGGCCCGTATTTTAATGCCAATGGCAGTAAGAAATTGGGGAAATTAGTGAAATCCAGAAATATTTTTCCTTTTCAAATGTAAACCTAAAACAGCACACTCATGAAAAATCACTTCAAAATATTTGAAGGTGGGGTGTGGCGAACAGCCCAACATGGCGGTTGCACTCAAGTGAGGTTCCCGCATCCTCGCCACTTCACCCAGTATTCTGCCCTGTATCTGACATTGCCCCTGCTCAACATCACCATCCAGGTACGTGAAGAGAGATGGGCTGTCCGGGGATGCCCCCCCCCCGAATGTATAGCCTGGAGGGAGGCACAGCTGTTACAGGCCCGCAACGATTTGGGCCACAGCGCCGACGTGCCAGATCGCTATGCAGCCCCTATAGGCTGTGGACAGAAGAAATGGGCTCCACTTGGCTGGGGCAGGATGCGCAGCGACAGGGCTGTCGCCTGGGGCCTGAGGGGGCAGGAGGCTCGTGTGGGGCCTCCTTGGCGGCTGGAGGCCCGGCTGGTAGATCCTAATGGTACCGGCGAAGACAAGGACATTCCCTCGAGGTGCCAGTTCACCATGGTTGGCAGCAGAGGGGGTACAGCAAAACAAGATGGACAAATATGCAGTCCCCACAGGCACATAGCATGAGACTCTGCCCCCAGACGCACTGCTGAGCCCAACCAATGTGGCGCCAGAGCCGACCCTCAAAAAGATCATGGCCACCATCCAAGTCATAAAGGGCACACTGGAGCCCAAAATCGACTCCTTTGTGGTTGAAATGTCACTGTTACAGGTCGACGTTAACAAAACAAGCAATTGTTTGAAAGATACTGAAAAAAAAGTGACAGACATCTCGGACACTACTACCACTCTGCGAAAGCAAGTGGACTGCCTTCCAAAAGACTATGCCTTCATGCAAGCAAGATTGGAGGACATGGAGGGTAGGTCTAGGCGCAACAATCTCCGCCTAGTGGAGGTGACTGAGCATGCTGAGGGACCAACCATGGACCTCTTTGTGGAAAACTTCACCACCAACATCCCACAGCCTAGGGGTCTTTCGAAGTTCTTCTCTGTGGAGCGGGCCCACAGTGTGTCTATGGCTACCCCGAGGTCATCGGTGCCACCTTGAACTATAATAGCCAGAATCTTTAACCATAGAGATCACAACCCCATATTCCAGGCTGCACAGCAACAACCAGACCTAAAGTTCGAAAACACCTCGATCAGTTTGTATACGGACTTCACTCTTAAAGTCCAATAACAGCGGCGCAGCTGCACCGAAGTCGAAAATGTCCTCCGTGGAAAAGAACTCATGCATATGGTGCTTTTCCCGGCTAATCTACGCGTAATAGCAGAGGGAAAAACATGGTACTTTGACTTCCCTGAGGAGGCTTGGGGTGGTTGGATGGCTAGCACCTGGTTTCCAGCAGCGGATAGCGTAGTGGCCCTCGCAGAGCCATGGAGGACATTGGTAGTGAAACCGACGGAGGCTGGCCTGCATCATCCAGAGAAGAGACCATAGGCAAACAGAAGATTCATGCCAGACGGAACCTAGTGGCTAATGATACTTGATCTCCCCCTCCTTAAAACTGACACTGTGCAATGAACTACAATATCAGAGGGGGGAGGAGATCACGGACCAACAAAGTCATGCAAAATGTGAAACAGCCTGCCCTGAGCGGGGGCAACCAACTACAGCTCACCCCCCAGTTCTAAGGCTTGCTAACATGTCCGGAGGTGCAAAAGCAGTGCTCAATTTATAAAAATAGAAGTGCCAGGGGACTTTTCAGGAGGCCACTTCCGCTTGTACCGCCCATTGCTGCTGTCAGCGCTGCCAATAACAGGAACAACACAACTACTAACCATCACACACCTATAAGTGTGACAATTCTGACTATTCCATACCTCCAAAGCTATAAAAATGGCTTTGGCTGCAGATATTAGTCATTTTTAAAGTGTATTAACTTAATAAACAACTGTTGTTATGCTTGTCTCTAAATGAGACAAAGAGCACCACCATGCAGCAGACTGTCATACGTGCCGGTGTTGACAATTAAGTGCTGGTGCCGAGCACCGGAAAGCACCAGCTCAAATTAAGTACTGGGCGAAAGGTGCTCTGCAAGTTGGAGGATGGTGGATAGTTCTGAGCTCACTAAGCAGTATGGCAGGGAGGGAGGCCTTCATTGGGGGCAGGAAATTCATGTTAATGTTACTTGGCAATGACAACTCCTATCGCAAGCGCACCACACAGGACATAGGTCAATTACATGGGGCACACTACAGAGACTAGCATGCAGGGAGCAACTATGACATATAGCCCTCTTACCTGTCTGAAGGTCCAGTCCTGGAATGTGAACAGACTGGGGGACAGGCTAAAATGGGGAATAATAATTGCAATACCCTTAACGTCACAATCCTGGCATTGTATTGCTGCCAGAAACTCACCTCTTGGGTAACTCCTGCAAAGCTATATCTAGATGTCGATACAAGACAGCACATGAAGGTTTCACAACTGACTCCAGAGTGGTGGGAATTCTGCTCAAAAACAATGTCCCCTTCACCCCACACAAGACCTGGACCCACCTCCAAGGGAAATACGTGGCCCAATCGGGTTCATGGGAGGGTCTCCTATCAATCTATGCTCGGTATACATCCCACAGGGCAGCAGCAGATCACACTCCCGGGGTTGAGTGGCCTCTTACTCCAAATGCCAGAAGGCCTCTTACTTATGTGTGGGGACTTCATTGCAGTCATGGCTGAGGACATGGAAAGGGCACTTGCAGGCGCAGTCACCACGCTTAGACCCTACTCTAGCATCCTTTGTGGCAGCACTAGGATTAGTAGACATCTGGTGCCTCCGTTACCCGGAGGAGCGCCAATACACTTTCCAGTCGGGAGCACACCACACCACAGCTTCTCAAGGCTGGATGTTGCGGGTCTTACTCACTTGAAGACCAGGTACTACGGGAACTGAGATAGCTCGTCCTCTCATCGAGTGGTTAACCCTCCACGCTGACTGGAGAACAGCCGTGGGTGGTAAGCCACTGGGGGAAAATGGGAAAATAAGGAAACAAGGGAAGGGTTCTTTATAATGTGTTGTAGCTCACTCAAGGTAGGTGCTCTGGATGGGTTTTATCACCTGGCCGGTATCCCTTGCTTCAGGGAAGGGGTTCATCAATATCGCCTTTAAGACAAAAGAAACAAAACATGAAAAGGGACTAGGAGCGTACAAAACATTCATACCAGGTAGACACAGTCTGATTCATTCTACATCTATCAGGAAATGGTGCGGGCATGCTCACCCATTAAGATAACTCGTAGCCACTCACAAAGCACCCCAAAGCCATAGGCAACAGAACAGTACAAGGATAGCTCCTATTAATCCATAGGAGAGGGTCTAAACATGATTCCTAATAATATCATAAGAAGCGCTGAGAAGAATGATATATGTCCTTCTTGTAGGGATTGCAATAGGCAGTCAATTGAGGAAATAGATAATCCCAGACAATAAACAATGGTGTGACCAGGAGTTTGGAAGGTAGCAAAACAGGAATCTCCTAGCAAGAGATTCCAGGGAAGCAAATCTCCAGAAATGGACTAAGGAGTTGTTGGGATCGATGCACTGACTAGAAGGGTTATGACAGACAGGAAAATGAAGTACATAGGAGCAGGCTTATGGTTCCTGGCATTGGAAGGAGACGGAAGGCGGGACCAACAGCAGCTAAGACAGCACCATGTCAGCAGGAAAAACTGCAGAAAGGGATCCACATGGGAAAAAGAAAACGATCCAAAGTACTCAAATGAGGAAACAATAACTCCATTGGACCGCTCTCACAGGAACGGAGAACAATGGCAAGGCAGGCAAAGCAGGGAAAATACAAGTATCGCTGGTGTCTGCAATCCTTCCCAGTCCGGAAAACGGGAAACGAAACCATGCATCTCGGACACCCCTTAAACAGTCCACACCTTCGTTCCAATGACGCATTTTCCATCATGTGGTGGCTGCTCCAAACTCCTGTGTGGCTGCGGCACTCCTTTCCCCATAGGACCAACGCGTCGCATTCCAGGAAACATGGCCGCTAATCAGAACGCATCTGAAGGGTTGGAAGATGTGGAAAATTGAGGACCCAAAAAATAAATAAATAAAAGTGAGATCACAACCACTGCCGGATGCACATTCACCCTGATTGACCCCCACCAACATGACACACAAGGGCGACACGCTTCTTCCCCTGGCCAGGCAGCGTGTCTAATATGGGGGGCGTCTGGTGCCACCAGTGTGGGAAATAACACTGGACTACATATTTACACAGGACACCAACATGGCCAGGGTAGCTGAGATTCGGCAGTTAGCCAGGGGCATCTCGGACCACTCGCCGGTATGGCTAGAGCTTTGGGAAAACTTGCAGAGGCCAAGTGGGCCCAGGACCATCAGTGCCTGGCACCTAACAGATAAGACACTGAACAGGTAACTTCTTCATATTTTGAAACTAATGAGGGAAGTTCCACTCGCAGCAGACTCTCTTGGAGGAGTACAAAGCAGTGATTAGGGGTCAGGCTTACTCCCTGATTACTGGGAGGAAAAAGATGAAGAGGGGCAAGCTTGATGCCTTAGAGGCACATTTTGCAGACCTAGAAACAGAAGCACAGCACAGGACAGGAAGTCCATAGGGGACACACATGCCGGTAGACTAAAACAGAAAGAATGAAGGCATCAAATTGAAGACAGCAAAAGGGCATTCCACATACTGGCCCATAGAAGGATATTTGAAGTGAACAATAAGGGAGGAAAGCTGCTTGCATGGCTGCAAAAATGAGACCAGGCCCGCAGCTGGTTCATACGCATAACCACCAATGAGGGGAGACACGGTCTGACCCAGAGAGCATAGCAGAGGGATTCACAGATTATTACGAGAGCCTCTACTCTGCTAAGACACACTGTACACCATCTGACATCAAAGCCTTTCTAGATGACATTAAGGTCCCTCACCTCACAGCGGAACATAGGCAGATGTTGGATACTGGCATACAACCTAGGGAAATAGGCCAAGTCTTACGTTCCCTCAGGTCCGACAAGGGGATGGGACCTAATGGCCTCCCCATTGAGCTCTACAAGTGACCAACCTGTAAGCTAGAGCCCCACTTATTAAAGATGTGGCTGGAAGCCAGAACTTTAGGTCAGCTTCCAGAGGATCAGAGGCAGACCACGATAGTAGTGATCCATAAAGAAGGGAATCCCCCGCACAGATATAGCTCTTACAGGCCAATATCCCTCTTCAATGTGGAGATACAAATTGTAGCCAAACTACTAGCCAACCTACTCCGTTAGGTAATCACGTCTCTTGTACATCCGGACCAGTTGGGTTTCATGGCAAACAGGTGGACTAGGCTCAACCTTCGACAGCTCTACGTGGTTCTGGCCGTGTAGACAGATCCTAGGATTTCCACCATGTTGTTGTCGATGGACTCCACTATGGCATTTGACACTCTTGAGTAAAACTACATGTTTGGAATGCTAGCAAGGCTGGGATGTGGGCCAAAATTAATAGGTTGGATACGCCTCTTCTATCAGCCATGTCCTGGAGCCCCTGGCAGCCTGGGTCAGGCAGGACCCCCTGGTGTGAGGCATACAATGGGGAGAGGCCTTGGAAGAGCGTATTTTCTGATACGCTGACAATATTTAATTTTATGTCTCAGTACCCCACCCCCCCACTACAATAGCCATACTGATGGATGCAGATTCTCCAACTCTTTGGGAAATACTCGGGGTATACTATTAATTGGGGTAACTCCCTCACCACCTGATCATGGGCTCCACACCCACCTTGTGCTGGGAGATCCTGATACATTTCCAACGACGGATTTAAGTACTTGGGGATCTATGTCACGACTGATCCACAGCTCTATTTTTTGCAAAAACCTGGCCCTATATTAGACTGCTTTTCTGCAGACGTGCTGCATTGGAAGACGTTGCCGCTCTCCCTATTGGGTAGGGCAGCGATGTTGAAAATGATGACACTACCTGGCATGATCTATCCTCTCCAACATACTTCGTATCGAGTACCCGAGGAGTTTTTCAGTAAGACGGAGGCCTCGCTCCAACTACTACTCTGAGATACTGGCCTGCCCCGAAAAGCTCTTCAAAAATTAATGTGCAGAGTATATGATGGGGGGGATCGGCCTGCCGACATACGAAAAAACTACTAGGCTACTCAGCTAGTGGTGGCTAATGACTGGTTGTTCACTGCTTGGGAGGACCATGCATTCAGGCTGGAGGGCCTGGCTTGGGGACAGGAGGAGTATCTTGGGGTGCTATATAGATCTTCCACCTCAAGACTAATGCTGCCACATACCCAAACAGTGGTGCGAACCTGGAGAGAAGCAACTGCCTTTTTGGGATGGAAAGGGAAACCAAAGGAAACAGCCCCCTTCTGGTCCAGTGACATTCTAAAGAAGATGGTGAGGTTATGGGGATTCAGGAAGTGGAACCTAATTGGTATATCCATACTCGGGGACATATGGAAGGGGGACTCCATGCTCACACAAACTGCAATGTAAGAGCAGTACGAGCTCGTGTCCTCGGAGGCATACAAATATATCCAACTTCGACACACGTTAGCGGTACACGTCCCCAAAAATGCCCTGCTCAAAGACTCATTGGCTTTAGAAAAACGCATCCTGACAGAACAGCTACATAAAACGGCTATCTCACTAATATACAAAAAACTGATTAATAACTCCCCGAATATCCTGAAAAAACTTAACACTAAATGGGGAGCCGATCTGGGAAACTTTGAGGAGGGTGAATGGGAAGAAGTCATGGGTGCCTTCAGGGAGATTGCCATTAAAACAGGATTTAGACTAGTCCAACTGCCTATCCTGAACTGATCCTACTATTACCGCATGACTTTGCACATCATGGGCAGATGTCCCACAAATCTTTGCCTCTGGGGATGTGGGGAGGCGGGTGCATTCCTTCATATGATATGGCCCTGTCCAGGGACACAATCCTACTGGTCAGCACTTAGAGGAATTATGAGAGAGGTCCTGGGCACAGCAGTCCATGACACAGCCAAATGCTGTATCCTGCATATCCGGGGGGTAATCCCCCACCCAGATATGGTAAGCTCTGGTTGTCCCTGGGTCTGGGGTGGCCAAGCGGACCATTGCTCAAATGCATGGAGCAAGAAGCACACCAGAGGTGAAAGATTGTGAGAAAGACATGGATCAGTGCATGTTAGCAGAAAAAACCAATATATACTGTCAAAGTAAGCCCCGGAAAATGGGGAAAAATCTGGTCCCCATGGCGGGAATTTCAAGGGATTGATGAATAACCATTGGTGGGAATTGTATACTAATTGGATGGGCCCAGTGGGCTTGTATGTGATTTGTTCACAATTATTAATTGTCTATGATGATTTGCCTTGTCTGTGCCTCATTGACCAGTCTGGTTGTGTACTGTCCTAAACCTGCCATTGATTCATACTGTACTGCCTTCTTATGTTTTAAAAACTCAATAAAAAAGATTTAAAAAATAAAAAAATATTTCAGAGGTATCTAAAGTATTGGTGAATATGTAATAAAGCAAATAGCAGGATAATTACTATATTAAAAGGAATGATGAGGATTTTACTCTGATTCTTATTCCCCCACGTTTGGCCCTTCCAGAACAGCAAAAGATAAACAAATGGCCAGTACTTTCTCTGAGACAGGTAGCTACCATCTTTGGAGGAGGTTGTCACCCTTTTTAGGACTCGTCTCAGTCAAAGCATGGGCTGTCGCTTGCAAGATCTTTTGTTACTTCAAATAAAAATCTAAAAAGGGCTTAGAGCTCAACCATTTCTTACCACTACTTGTCTGAATCGTCACTCTCATTGTTCAATGTGAGCTGGTTTCACTTTCTCTTGTCGTGTGTTTGTCTCTTCAATGGAGCATAGACCAAGTACTGATTAAAATCAGTATCCTTCCACTGCTCAGATATAGTTACTTTTTTTTTCTGTTGCTTCCTCATCGTTGTTGCTTGCACCCGCCCAACTCCCATCCTCTTTGTTTAACCCCGTACCCCTGCCGATGTTGTTGTCTATTTTCTACTGCCTGTTTAGTTTTGCTGTAATCCATTTATTTGCTGCTGTGAGCCAGAGAGATCCATGTTGTTGTGAAAACGCTGATGTTTACCAGACATAATGGTGATTAATCTGTTAGTATGAAACATGATGAGGTAATATCAATTCAACATATTTGCAAGACAGATAATACGTGCAAATACGCCACAGAATCCCAGCTTTGCTCATTACGAATGATGTTAATGAAATCACTCCTGATATTTCCGTTGTGTTTTACTTATGGCCTTGCTCTAGAATGTTGCGCGGTAATTTTGTGGTACTGTGGCTCACATTTTTGGGGCTGTTTCTGGGCCTGTTTTGTGGTCTGATGGGTTGATATTTACAGTTGATTTCCCTTCCATAACCACCAAGCATAAATGAGGTAACTCTCCAAAACCTTTCAAAACACCTATACAGAAAGTCTTCACAATTTCAAAACTACCCCGACTTGCACACGTTGACACCATTGTTTAAAAATCTGATTTACTAATGGGGCGACATTTAATTTGGCCCCAGTCCTATTTTGTGTCCCAGTCCAACCCTGGTAGCAAGAACAGAGGCAAGTACATAGGTGTTGTCTTAATCTGAACATGTCCACCCATAGCAATAACAAAGTCAGATGTAGCACGAATGGCACAGAAATCGCAAAAAGGTGATGGAACAAGGTCAGTGAAAATATAGGCAATGCAATGGTAGTGAGCTGTGGGATTCCATAGGGAGCGTATTCAGAAAGCAAACAGCAGTGTGCAAACAGCTTCTCAGAGCTTTACCTTGGCATAGAATGTGCTATTTAAAGGTGGCAGGTTAAAGGATAAAAAGAAGAGACTCTAGGGGGGGTAACATCATATGATCCATGCCCCTGATTTTGTCCAGGAAAGCATGTCACATGACCTTAAGAAGACAATTGATGTAACTGCATGAGTAGTATAACAGCATGATACAAACAAATGTCTATTTGAGATACAACCTATATTATGGTGCTGACTTGATCTTTAAAAGTTCACGGGCATAATACTTGCACTGAATTGTTGGGACCGAGCAAAGTAAGTAAGTCAGATTATTCTAGGCGGTATCTCCTAAGAGTGGGCGTAACTTGCGTAATTCAGAGTAGCGTAATCTTGTGGAATTACCTGAGAATACTGCGAGATTATGCATACCTACACAAGAAAAGTAATTCTGCGTTTAGCGCTATTTCTTAGCACAAACATGCCCCCTTCTATCCAAAATGGCGCAGGAATGCATTTTGCACTAAGAAATAGCACTAAATACAACAGAACACAAACAGCGAATGCAAGCTAAATATGCTTTTGGGGTAGGATTTCCCCCCAACTTACACCTGGCATTTAGGGCTATTTTATAGCACAAAATGCACGCTTTGCCCTAAATGGACGCAAGGATGCATTTTGCACTAACCTTTAGCGCAAAATGCAGTAGAACACAAATAGCAGGAGTAATTGTGTTATTATCAGTAATACCTTGTGAAAATTACTGAAATTACCCTGATTACTACAGTGTAATTGAAATCGCACCCTGTCCTAATTTGTCCCAGAGAAAATTTTGAAAAGAATGGGGTGAAATAGTACATTTTAAAGCCCACTTTTCACATAAATTTACTAAAATGCCATAGAAAGGACAATCATTAAATATTGAAATCCTTTAATGGTGTGCCAAGCCAATAAAACCTGATGTCCCCCAGGACTTGATCCAATATTTTTCAAAATGTTGTATGGGTGCTCCCATATTTCAAAAACGTCCTCCATTGTGCCAGGACCACCATTTTATCAAAAGTACCCTCATATTCCATGGTTCCCTCTTATATAAAAAATGACATCAAATATGCCAGTGCCAGAATTTTGCAATTTATGCTGTCCATATACCACAGCTGACCCTTATGTCAAAAATTACCTTAGTTTGTAACAACTAACATTTTCTCTTGGTTGCCACCCTCAGATATGTCATGTTGTGCACCTTTATTCCAAGCATTACCTCCATTGTGCTACCACTAGCATGTTACCACTGGTGTCCCCGTGCCAAAAATGTCGTCAGGTATGCCAGTATATTTTCATAGGGCACCCTATATGCCATGAATTACCTCTAGTATGCCAGTACTAGTATATTACCATTGGTACCCACTATGCCAAGAATTACCCCCAATGTGCCAGTATTTTGTCACAGGTGTGTATCATGCTAAGAATTGCAGCAAGCATGCCAGTGCCAATAGATTGCCCTGGGTGTCTCTCTAATACAATAATTATCCTCAGTATTCCAGGGCTAATGACAAACTTGCAATTATTCATCACTTCTGTGACTCAAACCCGCGTAAAGAGTCAGAATTTGTATTGGATAGTATCCCAAAGTAACACAAAGTTACACTATGGCCCAAGTGTGTGTGCATTGGCAGAGCACAGAGAGAGAAACAAATGCACCATATCTTAGTAGGTATGGCACATTTGATCTCTCTCCTTTTGACACTAGGTAGCACAGCAACTTTGGTGCAGCGTTGCCTGGCATCAAAGAATAGTCGATCTAGGCCTCAGTGTCACACAGTCTAAGTCATTACCTGTCACTGCCTCACTCACTTTCACTCACACACATGCTTACACACACAGACACACATATACATGCTCTCTCTCACACACACTCACCCGCACACATGCACACAACATACATTTAAAACCATTTTTACTTACTACAGCGGTCACCAAAGCTCCTATTCCATTTAAGTGTGCTTAATTGTTTTATTACACTAACAGTGAAAAATAGAATAATATTCACTATTAGTATAATGAAAAACAGGCAGCAAATAAGGAATGCAGAGCTGCCTCTGTGTTCTTGGCACTGATTTTGCCACCTCTGATGCTAGAGGTGGCAAAGGCAGTGCCAGGGGTCACAAGGGGCAATCCAGGGGTAGCAGCTGTGACCCCTGATGACCGGTAAATGACATCCATGGAAGCTGTCTCTTGCGCCCTGCGATGGGTTATGCACAAAACAATGATAATCTCTACAGAAGATGGGTAATTTTAAAATGTAACACATTTCTCTAGTTTTTTTATAGTAGTGCTCATTTCATGGAGGCAGAAGGCTGATTCGAGGTTGCATCAGAGCATGTTCACTGTGCCTGATACGTAGCGTTACTATACAATAGCCAGGGTATTTTTAAGGTAATTGTATGTAAGGTGATACCTCAAGTAAACAAGGATTTGGAATGCGAGAAGATATCGTCTATGCAAGATCTGTTGGCTTTGTCAATGTTTTTTTTAGCCATGTCCTACACCAGCTCCGCTTCTCCTTGTATTTGCACCCCTATTGGCTATTCAAGGGCTTCCTTTCACCTAATATGGCCACCACGTTAAACCGTAATGATGTGGCGGCATGCAAAGAAAACTTGTTTCATTTTCCTAGATTTTCTCTTCTTAGGCACGGTACTTTAAAAAAATATTTTTTGCAGTTCTATAGACCGCTTTAGATGAGCGCCAGTTACATTACACGGGGTCTCATTCATGTTTTATTTTTAGGCAGGGGGTGTTGCGCCGATACCAAGACCCAAACTTAGTTCCACGGTTCCAAAGTCGACAGCTCTGGCCATAATGCTACATCCTCATGGGCTTCAATTAAACTTTTGAGAAACTTTAGAAACTCATAACGTTATACTTTTTGGGCAGCCACAATATCTGGATAGAAACAGTACAACAGACTGTAATGCACAGCAACAGTCCCTGAAGACTGAACAAGAAAAGTGACCGGTTCCTGTCTGTAACTCACAGTGATTAGATTTCTATCCATTATGGCAGAGGAGCGTCGCCCTACTGCTGAGAGGCAGCAGAGGCAAACGTGAAAAATAAAATTATAATAAAACCATTTTATTGTTGTTTTGTTTTTTCTTACCTTGCCATTGCCAGCCGAGTCATAGGTCGGCGGCAGGGCCATCCTAGGAGGATCAGTGCATCAGAAGGAGAGAGGTGGAGTGGTGGAGGCACTGTAAGTGCGCATGTTGGTTTGGCTGGCCGTCTGAGGACGGCCAAACTGACATGGCACTTTCATGGCCTGGTGATTGGAATGCGAGACGTTGTGCACCACTGGCGGCAACTGATGGCCCCAGATGCAGGGGCATGGTGTGTAGAGATGGGCCTGTGTTGCATCAGACAGAAACCGATGTATGTAGTTCGGGGCTGTCCCCAGAAACATGAATGGGTATGGGGGAATGGCAGCGATATCGGGAGGGGATGAAGTAAATGATGTTATACATGTATCCTTCGGGACGCCATTCTGGGGGGCGCTGGCGAGGTCACAGGTGAGCATGTGCTGAATTACTGTTTTATCTTCAGATTTCATTTTGCTTTGATGTAAGTTCATGACTCGAAAAATGTGATAAACAGATAAAAAAAAAAAAACATCACTTGCTTTTTGGCTCTTCTTTTAACTACACCCTCTCGTTTTAGGGTCGAGCCTGCGAGACCATGTGCTAGCGCTTGCTTCTCGCTTGAGAGACACTATTGTTTACAAAAGGGCTTGGAGCCCACCCATTGCTTACCATTTGTGCACTTCAGTGTCACTCTTCTTTCCAGCATCCCTAATTGGCTAGTCCTGCCGAAATGTAATTTCCGCTCCTTTCAGTGGAGGTATTTCTTCCTCCCTCCCACTCCTGCTGCTACCCCGTAATGCTTTTTTTCTTGTTTTCTTGTTATTCCATACAGAGATGTAAATAAAGAAGGGAGCACCGCCTGAATAGTGTATTCCATGAGACAGCGCAATATAAAGGGAATGGGATGTCTTTCATTCACAATCATTGCTGATAAGGAGTTTCCGATCTGGTCTCCCCTCACACTCCTGCCCCCCCCCCCCGCCTCCCATGTGGGGATTAACAGCCTCCCGTGTCCTTTCTGTGCTTTTTGAAAAGCGAGAGTGACTATAGCAACACAAAAAGATGATGGACGGAATGCTGAACATTGTCAAACAGTCACCCACAGTATACAGATATGTAGGGTGACCAACCGTCCGTAAATTTCACAGACAGCCCATAATTTCGGCCGTCTGTCCGTTGTCCGTGAAGGTTTCTTTAACGGACGCCATTTGTCCGTAATTTTACCTGCTGTTGGGTGACAGCCAATCATGTGCCTTTCTAGCACCAACAGTTGCTCCAATCTTTGCTATGGAGAACAAACAAAGCGATCTAGGATTGGCTTGAAAGCCATCAGCCAACCCTAGAGCTTGCTGGTACACTGCAGGAGTGTTCTCATTGGCCCTGATGCTTCAGGGCCAATGAGAACAGCTACGGTATTTCTGGACATGCAGAGCACGTTTTGAGCCTTTAGCTTTTGCATTTTTCGGGACCCGGACTCGACCCCTGAGCTGTGGACTCCTGTGTGCGTGTAGGCCTGGCGTTGGCCTAGTTGTGTGCCGCTACTGCCAGAGGAGGAAGAGAGACCAGAATCACCAGTCTGCCGCGGACCCGCCGTTTCCCAGAAAACACCTTCTCATTCCGATTTGGTGATCGGTAAGTTCAGTTGCTTCAGCTTGCTGCTTTCTTTGCCTCATGAAGCGTGATGTGCGTTTATTTTCAGTGTATGTTCACTATGCCTCACTCTCTCCGGTTACCAGAGACTGAGGCATAGTCTGTCTGAAGGGGAATCAATCACGGTGTTTGTGAAATCTACACAAGGAAACTTATGTGTTCGAGATGAATCTCAGTGCTGCATTCAAGGTTGTGTCCAGTGGTGAAAAACTTGTTTTGGGGATGTCTGACTAGAGAATTTCTCGTCGAGAATAAAACCTGAAAACTTTAATTTATCTTCAGTGAAGGGCACAGCAGTTACAAAGAGAGGAAACCCGATTACCACTCATTTTCACTACTCCACCGCTTAGCCGCATGTTGTAAATGAGAAGTCCCAGGTGCAGATCACTTCATAAACGCACATCCTTTCTACAGAGATTAAAGTGCCCCTCGTGGTATAAGTATTTAAGAGAAGATGTACATTTGGAACAAAATGAATAAAAGAGACCGGTCCATCCTGCAGCTGAAATGGACTCATGCCTTTCCACAATGTTAATATTAACTACTTTCAGTCATAAACACTGTCGGACATACTTCCTGGCTCATGTAAACTTATTAGAGATACATGCATGTATTCCCTGGAGAGATTCCCATGGGAGAGATGAGACATTGATGGTCGTTCGTCCACTATCTTTACAAGACTTTCGTTAATGGGTTGCTCTCCATTATGTAACTTACAAAGCAGTAATGTGTAATTAGGACAACACCATTTTATAGGCTGTCCTTAAAAGGTCTACTCCCTAAAGAACGAGAACCAGCCCCCCTCAACATTTTTAGTAAATTCCTCCTATTCGTATTTGTCTTATTATTTAAATGCTAAGAGGCTGATAACACAGAGGTTTTATCAGCATTTGCAATGCAATCGGTCTCGCCTTTGGGACCTTATAAGTATTTAGTGATGCAGCATATTATCGCACAGTAGTGCAATGTAGATCTCTGTGGCTGTAAATGTATCACTGTGTAAGCGCTCTGACAAAGCATCAGATGCAGCCCCTCTAAAATTTTATTCATGAGGTAGTTTAGTGGCTAATATAAAGTAAACTTGCACACCCATGGGGAGAGTAAATAAAGTGCAGAGGAGCTGTTGCCTTTATTAAGAAGAGCCAGCTTTAAAGGGGCACTTTTTGAATGTCAAAAAATAAAGAAAACTGGAGCTGACATCGTCAAACAAGAAGCATTATGCATGCCTGTTGATGATCTTTAGAGAAGCAGGGCTGTACTAAGAGGTTTAACATGACTTCAATGGAGGTCGACCTGTGGTGAAATCCAACAGCCCAAATTAAATACTTCAACAGATTGTGTGTAGGCCACCGTGCTTGTGTGCCCCAGTACCGATCTGCATGCTTTTACTGAAAGCTTGCAGAAAGCCTTTCCTCTCACAAAGAGAGCCGGGGTGGGGCCTCGACAACATTCTGCAGCCACCGAGAACACGTAAAAAACCTATCTTGTAAGCTCTGATTACAATGGTCTCTGTAATGCTTCGTAGGCGCAGCTCCCCCGCCCCTACCCTCCCAAATTAAAGCAAAGTTTGGATTTAGTGAAGCTGACAATCAACAAGCAGCGAGCTCTGATGGCAGCTGCACCCTGATGGCAATTTAATGAAGCGTTTCGGCTGGTTAATATGTAGGGAAAAGCTATAAATATATCACTGTAAGCGCTTCGCCATGATCACAAATGTCACGCTATGTCACATTTTCTTAATTTATTCCTGGCAACAACTTGATGAGTTTGACATATAAATGACAACACCATAAGAGTGCATAGCTTTTGAAAGCAATCACTCCCTCCATTTCTTAGTTGTAATTTGTTAAGGCATGGTAGATGGTACAGCTGTTCCCTATTCCAACAAGCATCTCTTCCCATTCCACAGCAGGTTATGTAAGCAATTTTTGAGTAAATAGAGGCTCAAGAATTGCCTCAAACAGTCAACAATCAACTACATAACAGGAATAAGTGGATTATAAATTAACAGAGCGCCCGGCTGCCTTGAGGTTAGCTACAATCTCTCTAAATCCACATACATGGATACACACACTAATCAATGCACTGTATAATAGACAAAATGTAAAATATAAAACAAAATTAGGAAAATATATGGCTACAATTGGATAATTTTCTAATGCGCCCCTCCAAGTTCCCTCTTCGGTCCAATGCATTCAAAAGGAAGTCGATGCAGAGCGCGCGCCTCCGTGTTAGTACACCTTTAAAAGGGGTGTTCATGGCTGTTCGTCAGTGTAAATGTCAGCGCTCTCAAGGCTTCTGATCTTTTAGTCCTGTACCTCTATTTCTGGCCTGTTCTGATTTTTATACGCGCACACACACACACCCTTTAAGTGGGCCTGGTCTTGCCGGTGTTCAGCACCGGCAGTTCTAAAAAGCAGGTACTGAGACTGGTCCCTTCACTGTCTTTCATGTAAATTTCAAGGAGAATTGTTCTTTTATAGTGTCATCATTTCAAAACAGGAGCATTTTCAATACGCTATACTACGAAGCCATGGCTATTGCTTATTCATGTTATGCAACTAACACCCATTGACAAAGCCAATAGTACTGGCATGTTGTAAGGGTAATGTTACTTGCTGAATTTATATACCTGGATGTAATGACAGAAGTACCAAATTGCCAGTCGGACTGCAACCTGAGAAGCTAAGCATAGATTTTCAGCTTAGGTGCTTTTAAGCCGGACCCTTAATTACATTGGTCACGCCCCTTTGCGAGACCACCCAGTTTTTCCATCCCACTTAAAGCCCTGTATGTATGTATGTGTATATATATATATATATATATATATATATATATATATATATATATATATACACATATATATACACACACATTTGCTATGTTATCTATGTAAATGCGTGCCTATGGCAGGATCGCCAGCCTGAGCCCCCTGCCCTCCTCCCACTCTGTCTCCTCTGAGCATGCAGCCGGCCTCCTCCTGCGCAGGTTGAAAGAGGCAGATACATTATTTCCAACGTTAGACGTTCCTTTAAAAACTCTGGAAACATGAGCACAACTTTCAACAGTGCTTTGGTTTGCAGGAGGACTTGACCTTTGTTCTAAAAACCGAGACGTACTTAACATGAAGAAAAGCTTCGGGACAGTACTCTGAAATCCGTGACTGTCCCGGGAAATCCGGGACGTCTGGTCACCCTACCACAAACAACGTCCATACCACCACCACCACGTCCCTCTTCAAGCGTGTCCTTCTTTACCACTCATACTGCAGCCCTTTGTAATAGCAAATGTAATTAACCCTTTAAGTGCGCCCGTCGGCCAACTGCCGTCGCGAGCACTACCTCGGTAGTGCTGCGCACGTCCGTTGGCCGACGCGGCCCCGCCCACATAATGGAATGCCCCGCACTGCGGCAAAATTATCGCAGCGGTAAACGGGTTAAAAAAAATACGAACTTGCACTTGGTTTCCTCGCTACTTGGTTACATTTATAAAGCACCTTGTGCCTAAATGAAGCATCGGGACGCTTTAAAATGTAGGTCTGGTGCGATAGGGATAAGTACAAGGAAAGCAGGGAGCTCACCAGGTAAGAACCGAATGAATGTTTGTGTAAGGAGACTTTCAGCAGCTTTCTTCATTAAGAGGCCTCATTACGAAATAATATAAACGCGGATAAACATCCAGAGAGGATGTGTCCTTGTAAAGGTAACTGGTGCCTGTGTAAAGCGCTCCAAAATACAACTGCCCAGAATCATAGAATGTTGTTGAGCCAATGCCGAGACTCAATTGCGAGGATGTGGCGTAATGGCCAGAACCGCCGACTTTGGTGCTGGGGAACCAGGTTAAAGTTTCGGCATCAGCTCAACATTCTGCGATTCTGGGCAAATCCCTTAATCTCCCTGTGCCTACCATAAACAAATGCGTTCTCATGTAAAGCAGTCCATTACCTTCTGTCGAATTAGCGCTAAGAAAAAAATAAGGGTTAACAGATCTTTTCTCGCTCCCCCAGGTTGGTATAAACTGTGGCGGATATCACCCCCTGGCAGTGTCCCCACGACCCCCGTAGAATCTCGACCCATAGACCATTCGCTCATGGGGCTATATGTATAACACCTTTTTTGAAAGGATAAATCAAAACAGCCAATTAGCCTATGCTTGGACCAGCGAGTAACTAAAAACACAGTACCTTTTGTGAATAATTGTAGAAGTTATTTATACAATAAACATGCCCTTCGCCTATTGACTCACTTTTGGCTAGTAGAGACCTCCAAGATCCTGCTGTACCTCTGTCCGCCCCAGTACTTCCGGGTCGTATCATGGCCAATCCCATGGCTGAAAATTTTCTGGGAGTGGGCGCGACTCGAAATGTAGACTATGGCCTAGGATTGGAGAATTTTTGGCACCTCAACCAATCTTAATGCGCTGTGTGAAATTCCGATGTGCTTATTAGCTGTGTCGTCCACGCGTGCCTCTGAGGTGCAGAGACAGTATCTGTCTGACCCGTCTTACTATATAGCTGACAGGTGGGCTTCTGAGTGGGCGTGACTAGGCAGGCTAGTGGCCTAAAACGGGCCAGTCACGGAACTCACGCCAAACTTTTAGCCGTGTGCTGAGAACTGGTTGCGGCCGGGAGAGGCCGTGCTGCCTCCACTTCCATAAGGAAGGTTGGGTGGGTAAAGTGGCGGTGCGGCGGTAATAGCAGCATACTTGCCAACTTTCTTAGAGTGCCAGGATCTTGTTCCCAGGTTGAAGTTAGCCTCTGTTTCTGCCAGCAGCCTAGCCGTAGGTTGACCTTAAAATCTTAATCGGCTAGCATCATTTTCGCAGTCAGCATATTAAACGAGTGGTGTGCGCGAGCGCTGGAAACCAAACACCCTCCTATCCAGATCACTTCCTGTTTTTCCTCGTGGAGTGGGAGACTTTTGGCGCATGTGCCAGATGTAAGGCAGCGCCGCGCGCATGTTAATGCTCACTACTTTAAAAACAAGCATTTGCAATGCAATAGAACTCGCGTTTACGCGAGTCCTATTGCATTTGAAACGGGAGTGCGGGCGGGCTAAAAGGCACGAGCGAGAGGGGGGCAGAGAAATCACAGACTGCGGGAGGGGGCGTGGGTGGGGGGACACGGGGAAGAAAATAGTGTTTTGAGTAAAGGGGCCAGTAGCCCTGGAAGGATACAAATGACTGACATGGCTGTCATGGGGCGGGACTAACAAACTTAAAACCAATCGGAAGGCAGCATTTATAACCTAAGCCAATGAAGAAGATGGGCCGGAGAGTGGGCGGAGCTTCCATGAAGCTTCCACACTATAGTGTATACTGCATGCCTCGCAAAGCGATGGCAGCGCATTCGCGCTGCAACGCTAGGCGAGACCTAAAAAGCACTGCCTGTACCTGCACTAAGTCACAAAAACAAAAAGAAATTGCACATGCCCAGGATCAGACAATGTATGCAGAACTCGGGCAGGTTTTATAAATACACTGCGTTCATTTAAGAATATTTTAAGATATTGGCACAATTAAGGTGACAACTTAAAATGTCCCTGTAGGCAAGTCCGCCTCTGACTCCTTATCCCACGTTTGTTTAAGTTTGTTTAAACATTTCAGTTTTACAAATGCTGTGATTCTCCTATGCCTCAGTCTCCGATGACCAGATCAGCCCAAAAACGGCTGACTCTCCGGTCACAGTATTATGTTTAGGCCTAATTATGTTGCGCGATAGTAGCATGCACAAGTTGTCACCTCAACCAAAAATAACTCCACATACTGAGTGCCTAAAGTAACGCAACTCAGCACTCTAGTCAGTGCAATGTAATGAGTTCAATATAGCATAGCATGGCTGTATCAAACTCATTACATTGTGCTCACTAGAGTGCTAAGTTGCATTACTTTAGGCACTCAGTATGTGGAGTTATTTTTGGTTGAGGTGACACGTTGAACTTCGGCCTCAGGCACTCAACAGTGCACACAAGCAAGTGCAGAAAGGGCTGCTGGCCTCTAAACCGCCAGGCCCTATTATATACTAGGGACTTATAGGTAGGTTTAATACCCCTACCCTATCATCTACTAGGGATTTATAGGGTAGGTCATGCCAAATGTAAGTGCACCCTTTTATATAGTTTACCCTAATGCAGGCCCTATTATATACTAGGGACTTATAGGTAGGTTTAATACACCTACCCTATAATCTACTAGGGATTTATAGGGTAGGTCATGCTAAATGTAAGTGCACCCTTTTATATAGTTTACCCTAATGTAGGCCCTATTATATACTAGGGACTTGTAGGTAGGTTTAATACCCCTACCCTATAATCTACTAGGGATTTATAGGGTAGGACATGCTAAATGTAAGTGCACCCTTTTATATAGTTTACCCTAATGCATGTGTGTTTTCACTTGAGCTTTCAACTTAACACTGGGTCTGGTTAGGTGGAGCCTTTAAGACTTATTGGGCTTTATAGAAGTCCTTCTATTCCACTATGGCCAGGATGGGTGAGGGGGCAGTCCAGTGAGTGAGAGGAAAGTAAGCGCCTGATATGTTTTATTTTCTTCCATGAATACAGTATGAATATACAAGCAAGTGTGCAAAAAGAGAGCATTTATAAGCACACCCTTCTCTAGTAAAGAATCACCCAGAGTACTGGTAAAGTCAAAGACAGTTCTAAGTGTCTATAATTAGGAACATATCAATTTCAGGATGGTAATGGTCAATGTAATAACACACTGCTCCTGATTATATGCGATATACAGAGTCCACAATGTTCAGATTTCTTCAAAAATAAAATTCTTTATTCTCAATTGCATAAAATCCAGCACGAAGAATCTAGCTCTCCGTTTAAATTGAGAATGGCGGCTGTGTTTTCGAAACACGCCACAGCAAAGAGTAAATGCAGGGTGGACGATTAACTTTCGCCTTACTGCGGTGAGTCTCTGTTTTTTGAGTGTTAGAAGCCCTAAATAATTATCTTGAGTACCGCGTTTTTCTTTTTGATTGTTCTTTGTGACTTAATTAGGGAGTAATCATTGACACGACTTTCTCCCCTATAGGAGTGAAACTTATCAAGGTTCTCCTCCGATATTTTTATAAGGTCTTCTCATGACAGGAAGGAGAAGGACAAATATACTCTCCTTTCCGGATATCCACACACCCGTTTTTACCAAATACGAGGTGTGCTAACATTATCAGTAAATGAGGCTGTGATACGCATATCTGGCAGTCGATATTATTTACAAGGTAATTGTGGCATTGTTTTTATCATATACGATTCGCTGCTTGCATTCTTAGTGTTTTTAATACATCACTTATAATTGTTAATATCTGTGTGATTTGGAATCTCAGGGACATAGTGTTTATGCCTTTTGGGTTAGTCAGGAGGCACAAAATGACTTCCCAATGTCCACTTGCTGAGAGGTGAAGTGTGCGCGTTTTTTAATGTGACTTTCTGTGCTTCTTGGCACAATTATAGCAGTTTTTGGACGTGTAGATTTAGGCACGTTATATCAAGATATAGGGCTCTCTTTGTTTTTTTGTTTTTCTCCCAATGGGGAGAAGGGACCGTCTGACACATATATTGTGTTTTTTTTCCATTTCAGCATTGCGGGTTCTGATTACAATAAGGGACACGCACCTGCCGTCCGTATATACATGCTGGCTGGACAACATAACTTTCATTAATCGGTGGGTTAATTGCCCAGTTACTATTTTTGGATGCTTTATACTTCCTTTTGGTTTAGGGTTGTATTCTATTTTAACACATTATTCGGGTGTTTCTTTCTAATGCACTGAATGATTTTCTTTACGAAGTTAGTAGGTTAAATCTTTTCATGGGGACTTATTGGTTCTGTCTTTTACATCATTATAAAAAAGATATAAGAAAAATCTTTTTCTTTTTTTCTTTACTCTTTTTTTTTTTTTTTTTCCCACCATGAGATTCTTTTCTTGGAATATGCAATGCGTTAGTTCTGTGTCACATTTCTAAGGCATGCAACAGGTCATTATTTCTATCTGGCTTCTTTGGCCCATTTTCTTGATTGTAAATTGGGATAACTAATGTTGGCATTTGTGAAGATCAAATATTATAACAATGCCTTAATATATATTGTTCCAGCCTTGAAAAAGTCTAAGGGAAGACGAAACACGTGTTGGCTGATTCTTCGTGCTGGATTTTATGCAATTGAGAATAAAGAATTTTATTTTTGAAGAAATCTGAACATTGTGGACTCTGTATATCGCATATAATCAGGAGCAGTGTGTTATTACATTGACCATTACCATCCTGAAATTGGTATGTTCCTAATTATAGACACTTAGAACTGTCTTTGACTTTACCAGTACTCTGGGTGATTCTTTACTAGAGAAGGGTGTGCTTATAAATGCTCTCTTTTTGCAATTTTGTGTACACAGTAGTTTTCTTCTGTGACAGTAGCATCTCTTGGTAGTAGGTGCATTAGAGCTAAGGTAGCACCCCATTGAGAAAACTTAATGTCTATTTTAAAATTGATTCACACTGTATTGTATTTGTTATGTTAAAGAAAAAAATGTTCTCTTATTGATTGTGCGGTTTTTCCCAATCTTGGGAACTGCTACTACCAAAAAACTTCTGTTTAAATACAAGCAAGTGTGTTGGGTATTTTACAGAGTACTTTAAGGGAAAAACGCAATGTCTGATAATGAGTCAGGCGAAGGTGCTGCAGAGGAATTCTTCACATCGGATAGCGAGATATATTCGGATGCAACATCTACATCGCAGGCAAACTCCATGCTAGAGCCACCCAAGAAATGAGCAAAAAAAGTGCTTTGTGAAGTACAGACCAGAATGGGAACTTTCACACCGCAACATCCGCAAGGTGTCAGAAGATGTGTACAAGGCCAGGTGCAACCTCTGCAATAAAGACTTTTCCATTGCCCATGGAGGAGAGCGTGATATCAAAACCCATGAGGCTGAGCACAGCATAAGAAAAATGCCTCCGGCAGGGCGAAGATGGGCACAATTTCATCTTACCTGCAACCAAGCTTCCAGCCAGAAGTATCCAAAGTAAGTCATTGCTTGCTTCATCATAATGTGACATAGGTTTTATGTAATTCTTGTACACTCTTCTTGCTTTGTCACACTCTAAGACTCCCAAACTGAATAGGCGAGCCATCTAA
Source organism: Calotriton arnoldi (assembly GCA_963921515.1). Classification (NCBI taxonomy): domain Eukaryota; kingdom Metazoa; phylum Chordata; class Amphibia; order Caudata; family Salamandridae; genus Calotriton; species Calotriton arnoldi. The sequence continues at coordinate 3,327,734 of CAWUFW010000291.1, forward strand.
CAATTTTCTGTTACTTTCTTTAAATGTGCAGCAGTGTTTACCAAGTCAGGTTGCCTTTACCGCGCTTTTCTCACTCTGTTTATATTAAGAGCACATCATAATTGCTTTTGGGTTACCAGCTGACACTTTAGTTTAAATTTGCAGTTCTAAGCCCCATTGTGGCCACTGTTTTCTTCACCAATGGAGATTTTCTTTGCGTGCTTATACCTTTGTGTATTCATTTTTTACATTTTAGGTCACAGCTGCAGAGGTGACTCAGGTGTACCATGCTTTGAAGCATCACATCTCCTACCGCTCCCTGGATTGTGGCATCAAGCTAAGCAAAGTAATGTATCCCGACTCATCCATAGCGATGAAAGCATCTTGTGGCCGCACAAAGGCATTGAGCATCACTGTGAATGTGCCTGCACCTCTATCGTTGCAGCAAGCACAAGAAGACTTAAAAGATGGATATTTTTCCGTTTGCAGTGACGCCTCAAACAAAGGTAACATTAAACTCTACCCACTTTAGTTGCGGCACTTGAATTTCACCTCCGGTGTGGCCTACACTCTGCTGGATTTCTACGAGGATGCAGCAGAGACTGCTACAGCTATTGCACAGCAGATCACAACAAAATTAAATAACCATGGTTTGAAAATGGAGCACGTCGCGGCATACTGTGGGGACAACGCAAGTGTCAACTATGGACGACATCATTCTGTGTTCCAGCTTTTGAAGGGAGCAAATGGAGACATTCTGCCTGCAAACTGTTCTGCCCATATCCTGCATAACTGTGCTAAACAAGCTATTAATGGACTTTTAATGGATGTAGAATCCTTTTGTTCTAAAAGTCTACAACCATTTCTCTTCTTCCGCAAAGCGGACAGCGGAGTTGAAAGGGTTTTTCGCTTTTGTGGACCTAGAGTGGCAGCCTTTGTTTCGGCATGTCCCAACACGGTGGCTCACATTGTTCCCAGCCATTGCGCGACTGTTGAAGTGCTGGGCAGCACTAAAATCCTATTTCCTTTCCCTTGGGCCAGAAAAAACACCCAGAGCAATATGGGATTTTCTAGGACTTGAAAGTGGGGAGGCCACTATGTCACTTATTTTGACTTGTACTTATGTTTGTTGTATATTTACTCATACTATTGCACAACTTAATTTGTAGTGTCCGTAAAACTTGCCCTTTGTCCCGAATTATTGTCCTGAATTTTGACCCTCCGTCCTGAATTTTTGTCCTGAATTTTGACCCTTTGTCCTGAATTTTTACACTCCCCGTCCTGAATTCACACCCATGCCAGTTGGTCACCCTACAGATATGGGCCTAGGTCCATTGTGTTTTTTTGCAAAGTAAGATTGCGCACACCGTCTCAATCAAATTTTAAGGAACAGAGAAAGTTGGAAATATTTACTTCGGTAACACTAGCCGAGAATCTTCAGTTGAATTATGAAATAAGGCAAGGAGACGAAAACAGCAAGGAGCCGGAGGGGGGCAAGTTACTGGGGCTACCTGAAACAACAGAGCCGCCATACCAGGCAATGCTGTTTATATGCAACACAGGGGCATATTTACTAGTAAAGTGGCAAAGCATGTCGTTAAGCCAAGAAGGCTAACGACACGCTCCGTCACTTTAGAAATGCGGGGCTGCACCATATTTACTAGAATATGGTGCAGCCCTGCATTTCCCCTGCGCTGGGGCTAAATTTAGCTGCCTAGTGCCAAAGCAGGCACCCTTGCACCATAGTGCAAGGGTGTCTGCGTTGCAGGGAAGGAGTCCCTTCCTGCACATAAACAATCTTTAAATAGCGTTTTGTAACTTCTATGTGTGCTGCTCAATGCAGCACACATAGATGTTGCAAAATGTAATTTTTTTAAAATTATTGTTTATGTGCAGGAAGGGACACCTTCCTGCACATAAACAATCATTGGCGTTTTGCTGTTACCATGTGTGCTGCACAACGCAGCACACATGGAAACAGCAAAAACGAGGAGAAATTAAACATTTCTCCTCGTTTCCCCAGGGTAAGACCAGTTTTTCCCTGGTCTTAATTTTGGCGCTGCCACATATTTACCCCACCCTTGTAAATATGGGGCAGCGTCAAAATCAATAGATGTTGCGGTGGAACGCCCACAGCAACACCCATTGCCCTCCCCTTTCACAATAAGTATAGCGTGAACGGGTGCCTTATTTACAAGGCAGCGCTAAGCCACCTTAAGTGGCTTAACGCTGCCTTGTAAATAAGGCAAAGCCCCTATAGCCATCATAACGTCCTGAAAAGTGACGTTGTGGTGGCGATAGGGGCTTGTATATATGCCCCCAGTGTCAGAGCTGTATCTGCACAGGCGCTGCTTTAAACCCCTAACAAAACACAGCACTTCAGCACCAAGCCAGGTACTGCTCAGCCACCGGGACTGGCACTTGTAACCCCATTGCAGTATAGTATCCAATTCGAAGTAACATGCAAGGCACTGCTCATCCACAGGGACAGGCATTGCTGCTTACCTGCTGCACAGTACCAGACCAATAAGTTCCCAATCACTGGAACAGGCGGTGGTGTCCACTTCCAATGTAGGGCTGCCACACTGCATCAGAGCAGCAGCAGGCCAGGCACTGCATGGACACCCCAGGTTGGCACAGGGACCCCATGTGCTTTAACTGGGCTGAGTGATACCGTCAGATACTGAGTACCTGACCTTCTTTAATTTCAATAGGTGCGCACCTGCACTTCTCAGCAAACGTGCAGTACTTTTGATGGGTGAGTGCAGTACTTCTTAGTAGAAAGTGGGTACTTGGACATAATGAGTACCTGCACTTTTATACTTCAATTTCAAGAGCTGGAGAGACTGCTGCCCACCTGCAGCACAGTGCCAGAACACTAAGCCAGGTACTGGTCAGCCACAGGGACAGGCTCTGTGGCCCACCTCAGAACAGTATCAGACCTGCACCCGGAGAAGCACTGCTGTAGACCTCCAAAAGAACACAACAAAAGAGCAGCAGAAGGGGAGGGACACTACAACCCACGGGCTTGGCATTTGTGCCCACCTCCAGCACAGTAGCAGTACTGCAAAGTTCCTGGTCTGTGGCCCACCTGCAGCACAGTAACAGAACAGCAAGTGACAAGGTACCTTGTCCCTCCCCTGGAGCACAGTATTAGAGCAGCATGCAAGGTACTGTTTATCTGCAGGCAAGGGCACTGCCACTCACCTGCAGCACACTGCCAGAATGGCACCAGACCAGTGCCAGGCAAGAACTGCCCAATCACTGGGGCAGTGACAATCCCTCACACCTCTCTTGTCCATATTACCTCCCTAATTCGCCTTCCCTATTACCTCCCACCTTCTACCCTGCAACAAAAACAAAAAACGCAATGACACAGCCAGCACTCAGACCTTTTTCCTCACACCCTCTGTTGTCTGTGACTGCACCCACACTCCTTCCCTGTGTTGCCTTCTGTTCAGCCAGCAATAAAAAAAAGTGCGACGACGCAGCTAGCGCTAGTCACGTCATAGCACCTTTTGCATTAACTTTCAGCCATGCTGCAAAGCAGCTGTACTGCTGAGCAACACGGCTAAAAGACATTCAGTCTTGTATGCGAGACCTACTGGCTTTATCAATGCTTGTTTTGTTTTGCAGTTTTGTATAGTGTGAAGCTGACCCAAAGGTATTTGGAGCGATATATATGATCCTTAGTTACATTACAAAAGGTCACATTCATTTTTTTAGGAACAGGGAGGTCAAGTGATTTGCCCAGAATCACAGGATGTTGAGAGACGCCGAAACTCCATCTGTCTTATTTGTTTTATGATATGATTGAAATTCGGCTGCAAACCTTGGTCTTGTGTGCAAATGTAACTGATCTTCGGCTTCCTAGGAAAGGGATGTACTAGTATTGCAACACTGCAAGACTACCAGCTAACCTACACCCTTATGAATGTGCACAACCAGCTCTTTTGTTTTCTCTTGTTTTTGCATTAATAAAACATTTGATTTCTTCTGTGCAGCAAATTATGCATTATCAGCATATGAAAATAATGTTCAAGTACATATTATTTGAAATTAATAATGTGATTGGTAATGAGCAAGTAACATTTCTAGTGCTGCCTCTGTATGTAAAATCATGCTATGAATTTGTGTTTTGTTTTTTTCTTTGTGGAGTAGATTATAAAAGAAGTACTTTTCGGGAAAAAGCAAGACTTACGTTATTATTCCTATTATACCTTTCTGTTAGATTTTAGATATCTTCTTCCTAGGCTGCCAGACTTTACTACTTCTTGCTTAGCGAGGGGTAGATGCCCATGGTCCTTTCTGTATTTAGGACTGTTTACTATTATTCATTTGATTGATTGCCAGCTGTGCTGTGCTTGTGTAAATTTTTAAAGACAAATGCCATTGTGCAATTATATTGATTTTGGTTTTATGCTAATTTCCTTGATTCACTAACTTTTGCTTTCTGTAAATATACTATTATTTGAATCGATCTATAAATACTGATAGCTGGAAATGCCTTGAGCAGGGTTTTCTAATAGTTTTAACTGAGTGTTAAAGGTTATGATTTTCCCTTTCCTGCCTATTGACCTCCCTTAACAATTAGGTCTGGAGTGGACACCCACCTCCTCATTCACACATTGCTTATTTTGTTAAAAAAAAAAAACCACGAAATAAATAAGTGCAGCTGCCCAAACGTTTTCTTTGGAGCATGTTGCTACTGATGCTGAATGCTAGGGTTGCTGAAAATCAAGTCCCAGATTTACCAAGACGCACGCAGCACATTGTTGCGCAGCATGAGAATGCATTATGCTGCGTTACTTTACTTTCGTGCATCATAGATGCGTCATATTTACTACTCTCCATGCCACTGGAGTCAAGCTAGCCTGGCTGATGAGGGGTGAATCCCCGAAACCGGTCCTAGGATGATTGTTTCCAGTCCAGGGAGGACCTGGCCTGGCAGTTCAGGCTGGACCGTTCCCATAGGGAGCAGGGTGAAGACTGATTTGCATATGGCTGGGTTCAAACTGTAATGGCATGGTGAGCAAAAAAACGATGGATTTGGGCCCAGATCTCTGTACTGGGGTGAATGTATGGCCTTGTTCTGCATTCTGTCCATCAATTGTTCTTTTTGCATTTGTCACCCCGAGTGGGATGGGTATGCCCAGACATGGGTCCTGTGCTCTCCATGCCACTGGAGTCAAGCTAGCCTGGCCGATGAGGGTGAAACCCCGAAACCGGTCCTTGGATGCTTGTTTCCAGTCCAGGGAGGACCTGGCCTGGCAGTTCGGGCTGGACTGTTCAGACTGTTCCTATAGAAAGAAAGGTCAAGACTGATTTGCATATGGCTGGGTTCAAACTGGAATGGCATGGGGAGCAAAAAAACGATGGATTTAGGCCCAGATCTCTGTACTGGGGTGAATGTATGACATTGTTCTGCATTCTGTCCATCAATAGTTCTTTTTTCATATTTATTATACGGCACACCATGACGCAGTGTAGAGAGTTGCATTATGCAGCATGGCACAAGGCTGTAGTTCCAGCACAACGTAGAGTAACGCAACAGCTGACTGCATGATGCAAAGCTGAATTGTGTGCACAAGACATCTTTACGTGCCGAAAGTCATCTTTGCGTCATGCAGAGTCCAATGCATAGCGCAAAAGTTCAAAAATCCACGCAGAGCTAAACAATTGTTTGTTCGAACACTCCACCATTTAGGAGGCATGGAAGGGGCATCAGGGAGGCAGGAGGGCACCCACACTGAAGATGGGTCTGACATGCAGACCAAAAAGAAGAGAAAGCTCAGTTTCACAGATGACGAAAGCCACATTTTGATCACTGAGGTGAGTAAAAATTTGAAACATTTGTTTGTCCCCTCAAATTTACGATTAGGCAAGGAAGGATGCATTAGGCAAGCAATAGTGGACAATATCAATTGTTCTGGCTTGACCACAAACGCAGAACAAAAGAGAAACTGGCCAGGAACCGGAAGGCTGCAATGAGGACGGGAGGAGGAACAGATGTCCAGGAGGAGTTGACCCTATTGGCGGAGCAGGTGGCATCACTAACTAAATGCACAGGTTGAGTTACAATGTAATGTGTGTGTATATATATATATATATATATATCTCCAAAGGAAAAGGAATCCAGGAAAAGATTACTCGAGCCCACACGATCAAGTTTGCAGGTGAGTCTATTTTCTAAGCTGCAGACAAGGACAACGCTTTTCGACCACGTTCATCAATGTGTCCCCACTTCAAAGACGCACTCCACAGCAGATCTAGTAAAAGCAAAAGGCATTTTTAATTCAGAGTTCTTTGTTTGCCTAACGTGTTTCGGAGCACAGCTCCTTGATCACAGGCTGCCAGGGTGCCCGCAGACATACTCAAAGGCAAAACTTCTCAGCACATTTCAATTGACCTTTAGTAGGTTTCACAGGTGAGTTAACTTGTGTTCATGCTGGGATATGTAGTCCCTTTCAGGCAGTGTTCTATCTCTTGTAAACTCTACGCTGCAACACTGAATATGCATTTTAAAATTACCCTGCGGTGGGCCTCCAAATTATAAATGCTCCATAATGTTTGCTGATCTACTGTCCAAACCAGCTCCGGATTTCCAGGCTTTTATGGCCCCAACTTGGGGTGGTGCAGTCTTCACGTCCGGACTGCCGTTCAGTTACATGTTCATCAATGTGTCCCCACTTCAAAGACGCACTCCACAGCAGATCTAGTAAAAGCAAAAGGCATTTTTAATTCAGAGTTCTTTGTTTGCCTAACGTGTTTCGGAGCACAGCTCCTTGATCACAGGCTGCCAGGGTGCACGCAGACATACTCAAAGGCAAAAGTTCTCAGCACATTTCAATTGACCTTTAGTAGGTTTCACAGGTGAGTTAACTTGTGTTTGCTTTTACTGCGTCTTTGAAGTGGGGACACATTGATGAACACATATATATATATATATATATATATATAATATACATGTTTACATTTCCAATATGAGTAGTTACTAGCATGTTAAAATAACCCTTACATGTAAGTACACATAGGGCAATAGTGTGAGTTACACAATTGACCCCACATAATCATATAGTGCAGGTAATGCAGAATTCCCTGTAACCAACTGTAGAATTACCATCATGAATCAAGATGTGTGTATGTGTAGAGGTATATTGTAACACACTGGACAGATGTGTATGTTTCTTAGGAACATTTCTACATCAATCAATCAATCAAGAACATTTAGAAAGCGCACTACTAATTCCGACTGGGTGTCCCGGCGCTCACAAATCAGACCTGAAAGATTGAGGCTTGCGCAGCTATTCCCGTTGCTTGAAAAGTCAGGTTTTCAGCGCCTTTCTGAAATCCTGCTCTGAGTTCAGCATACGTAAGTGGAGAGGTAGGGCATTCCAAAGTTTGGCGGTTCTTACAGTAAAAGACCTGCCCCCCCTGTCTCATTTTAGAAAAGCGAGGGACAATCAGGAAACGCTGATGGTTGGATCTTAGGGGCTGATGATGGTGAACCCGCCACCGGCAGGCTGCCGGTGGTGGGTTCACCGACATCGCAAGACCAATTACCGCCCGCCAGATTAAGATGGTGGGCGGTGTGCCTGGCGGGCGGAAAGCCCGTCCATCACGGGTCCAACAGAGGCAATCGTTACGATTGCCCGTCGAAGCATGCCGCATCCACAGAATGGTGGCAGTGCCTAGCAGGCACCGTCCGCCAGATCAGGATGCTGGATCCCTGCCAGCCTTTCCATGGGAGTTCAACCGCCATGGAAAGGCTGGGGGGGATGTACTTTGGCGGCCCGTTGCGGGCCCCCCTTGTGCAGGGGCAGTTGGTGTGTGCACTTGGGGGGCACCTATGGTACCCCCCTACATTTCCCTGCACTATTTGGCAAGAACCGCATGGTAATATAAACAGTGTTTTTTTTAAATTGTGGCAGGTGCTGATGGCTGCAGCACCCGGCACCATGTTAAACATGCCGTTTGTGGCTGCCGTGGTGGCGGTCGCATCCTAATTTCATTTGCAGGACCACCGCCTTATAGACGGGTGGTCCCCATCCCCGGGACGATGGTGGGCGGACTGAAGTCCGTCCACCATCGTAATGACCCCCTTAGAGTCCGCTCCTGGCGGTACAGGCTAAGTCGCTGCCTGAAGTAGCTGGATGGCACGAAAAGCGAGGGTGAGGGCCTTGAATTTAATCCTCCTGGCTATTGGAAGCCAGTGAAGCTGTCTGAGAGGAGGTGAAATGTGCAGGCGCATAGTGAAATTACGGATGAGCCTTGCCGCCGCATTCTGCTCTGTCCTGAGCCTTTTGATCAGGTACCCTGGCATCCCCAGGTAAAGACCATTGGCATAGTCCAGATGTGATGTCACAAGGGCATGAACCGTGATTCTGCAGCTCTCTTCTGGCAGGAAGCCTAGAAATTTTCTGATAGTTCTCATTTTTCTGAAGCATGCTGCCGAGATTTGCTGGACTTGTGCAGCGAGGGCCAGGTCCTTTTCCCATCTGACTCCAAGGTTTTTAATCAAGTCCTTAGGGGAGGGTGTGGAGCCCAGCTCTCCAGGCCACCAAAGGCATGGTGGAGGAGGTGATGTTTGATTAAAAAAATAAGTCCTCCATCTTATCGGCATTCAGTTTCAAGCAGTTTTCATTCATCCATCCTGCAGTGTCTTTAAAAGAAGCAAAGGCCGCCGTAGAATGTTCTTTGAAGGAGAACACCAACTGGGAGTCATCCGCGTAAGAGACCGCCTTGACCCCTCTCCTAGAAATTAGGGACGCCAGCAGAGCCAGGTAGATATCAAAGAGCAACGGACTCAAGGCCGAGCCCTGGGGCACTCCACATCTGAGTTGTTTAGCTGCTGAAGTGAAAGGGCGGAGAAAAACTTGCTGCCCACGGCCTTTAAGGTAGGAAGAGATCCATTCAAGTGCTACCCCCTGTACTCCTATAAGCTTTAGCCTTTTCACCAAAATTGCATGTGACACTGTGTCAAATACTGTTGAAAGATCTAATAGCACTAGCATGGCTGCAGTGCCGCCATCCACTGTCATTCGAACTGAGTCGGCTACTTCTATCAGCGCAGTCTCAGTGCTGTAACCTGCGTGGAAGCCCGATTGAGAGTTGTGAACAAGTTAGTTGGCTTCCACATAGTTGGCTAATTGTTGATGAGCCATTTTTTTTTAGCACTTTGGCCGGTCCCGATAGCAAGTAGATGGGTCTAAAATGGCTAAGTATTTCTGGGTCGGCATTGGATTGCTTCAGTAGTTACAGCAAATAAGCTGGTTTCCAAGTGGCTGGGAAGATTCCAGTCCTGAGGGAGGCATTATTAAGTCACTCGGTCAGCATTCTGAACCACCGCGCTGGGCAGGAATCACCTGGAGAACCTGATTTACATTAAAGTTCAGCCAAAGTCACCTCTGCTGAAATCGGGAGAAATGCTGTGAATTCATGCAGATCATTAAGGGGGACATGGGCGTCTTCACTTACTCTAGACTCTGTAACCGGAGTAAAAGAGGAGTACAGCTGAATTATCTTATCTTCGAAAAAATCTGATAATCTTGTGCATAGAGCCTGAGAGGGGCGGAAACCCGGGTTCTAGGGGTTCTAGCGTTTAGTGAAGGATTTCACAATCCTAAAAACTTCCTTTGAGGAGATTTCTGAGAAAGCGATTCGGTCTGCCAGGTATTCCCTCCTCTTAGAATTTAGTAGTTTATGGTATATCTACAGGGCCTTTTTGTACGCACGTTTTGCGTCCGGCAAGTACAATTTTCTCCACTCGCGTTCCAGCCTTTTACTCCTACTTTTTTCCAGTCTAACTTCCTTCGAAAACCACAGAGCAGACAAGGCCGATCTGGATGAGGTGGCAGATCTCAGAGGGGCCGTTTTGTCCAGTGCAGACGTCAGCCACTCGTTGAAATCAATGGCGTCTCGGTCGGAGTTGTCAGCTAATTGAATTCTTGATCTGTCAAGAATTGGGGCCAGGGTTTAAGTGGAGACCTTGCTCCAGTTCCTTTTGACTTCACAAGCTGTTACCTTGGTCGCCTCATGCGCAGTGGCTTATCGGCCCTCAGCTCCTGAAGATTAGAGCAGATGAGGTCTAATATGTGGCCGGCCTTATGGGTGGGGGAAGTCACCAGCTGGACTAAGTTACAGCCAGTGAGTGCTGTTGTAAAATGCGCACTGTTGAGGCAATGGGAGTCATCAACGTGTAGGTTAAGAACCCCCAACACTATGAAATTGGCATAACATGTGGACATCTGGGCAATGCAGTCTACTAGTTTCGGCGTATAATTGTGTGGACAGTCTGGAGGTCTACAGTCTGGAGGTCTATTGATCAGTAGCCCCGAAAAGGAGAAGGAGGGGGCTAATTTAATACAAAAGATAAGTTCTTCGATGTTGCCTATCTTGCCTAGGTTGGAGGTGGCAATCTCCCAAGAGTCCTTATAAACAATGGCCACCCCACCCCCATATCTATTGCCACCCCTGTTGGCACATGCTATGCGATAGCCTTAGAAAATTGCCAAGGCCACATCCTGGTTCGTTTATTCCATGAGCCAAGTCTCAGTGAGGAACATTATATCCCACTTGTTATCCTCTAGGGATTGGCTAACATCGGATGCATGCTTAGGTAGGGATCTGCAGTTGATAAGGCATGCTTTTATCTCAATAGGTCTGGTGGTCTGGAGGGAACTGTTGCCTTAGTCTCAGGCCAAGTGTTAAATGTAAAGTCACAGGCCGCGCAACAAAACTCCAGGTCCCCTCTCCCAATGTTGGCGATTGGCATACCTGTACATGTTTCCCTTCTTAAAACCATCAGCTCATCGCGCCCCCATCTTTGAATCATGCTGCTGTCCTTTTGGGCAGCATGGCTGGCGCTGGCATCGAACTGGCCGCGGACGGGCGCAGACGGGCTTGCCTTCGGCATGCCAGCAGCACATCCGCTGCGCGTCCGCGTAGCGGTGGTGAAGATATAGCAGGCAAGAGGGGGACTGGACTGCTAACCCTCCCAAAATGGCGTTGGGGAATGTCGTACTGGAGCGAAGAAAAAATGGCGCTCCAAACAGGACGTCTCCACGCCAGAGGAGCACCCGCAGACGGGTCTGCCACGGTCGGGGTAAGCTTTAAGAATTGCACATAAGTAAAAGTGTCCTCAAGTGCAGCGTCAAGCTATCAACCAAAGCGCAATAAAAATTGTTTGAAATATTTAAAACTCGGGCAGTCCAGCACCCCTTACAGTGCACCCTGCAACATGCAGTAGTGGACACAGAAGAATAACTTTGCGGCGTCAAGCTAATTAACCATTGTTGTATGTATTCTCAACTTCAGAGGTCAGGATGTCCTGCTACAGAAGGCCAGGGAGAAGGCGCCCATTGCACGGGACAAGGCAACTGTGCCTCTTTTCTCAGACTACACACTGGAGGTTCAGTGCTGCCTTGCATCCTTCCTGGCTGCCAAGAAACAACTACGGGCCAAAGGGCTCCCGTATGCGCTGATGTTCCTGGCAAGCTTGAGTGTAGTCCACGAGCAGCACACTCCAGAGGCAGTATGAGACTGGTTGGAACAACGCTACCTCAGTGTGCACCATCCTCCACCATTAGGGCTGCCAACTATGGAACCGTGGGAGCAACCCCAGCAACGTTGTCGTGGACCCCCCTGGCGGGGGCCTCTACATTGGTCCCCTCTCCTCAACAGACCCTGGAGGGCAGAAGGGCCGTGCTGGCAACGGTGTCCTCCACCAGGACCCAGCAGGAACTGTCCCCCTCCAGTTCCTCGGCAAGCACTGCATCTGATTCTGATGCCAACACAAGCATGGCTCTTTTTCCCTTTGTGATGCTACAGACAGCCGATAATGTGATTTAAATAAGTGACCACTGTGATGAGCACCATGTCTACTGTGGAGATATATCAATTGCCCTTACTGGAAGGGCCTTTCCCTTTGGCCTACTTTCTCTATCCTCTTTCCCTTCTTCTCCTCCCCTTTCTCCGTACTTTTCCTAACCTCCCCTCTTCTTTGCTACATACAATGGGCACTATTAATTGAGGTGAAAGTGTGATTCATTATTTGTTTCTCCCTTCATGCAGATGTCCTCTCTATTGCGAGGTGATTTAATTACATGGTTCTCTCATGGCACCCGTGCGGGGTATCTCCACCTTCAGTGACCAGTGCACGCTTGCCCCGACTTATGATATTGTTGGCCTTCCACAAAGCGATTGCACAACATATTATCTTGTTATAATGGTTTCGATGTTTGTTATAGTTTGGTCGAACTAATGTTTTTCGCTAGACCTAGCATTGGGGAAATGTTCTTTTCTTTTTTACCATTACTTTTGTTCCAATGTCTTACATGTAGCTGCTCATAGGGTGTTGGATCCTCCCATCTTGAACATCTGGCACACTGACAAAATATCGACACCCAAAATATCCCCATACAAAAATATCGTGAACAAAATATCGATGTCAAAAATATCTACATCCAATACTTATAATGGTAAAATGTTGATGTCATAACTATAGTTGTACAAAATATTGCTTCATATATATATATATATGTGTATATATATATATATGTATATATATATATATATATATATATAAAATAAATTAATAAATATATTGAAGAATAACATTAATTAAAAAAATACTTAGATTTAATATACATTTTAACAAATAAACTTAATTTAAAAAAGTTAAACACACATATATAATAATTTATATATATATATATATATATATACTTTAAAACAATTATTAAACTAATAATTTTTATGTATTATACAATTTTAAAATATATAAAAATTTAACAAATAGATAAATAAATATATAAATATATATATGTATATATGTGCATGTATATATATATATATATATATATATCCGGAGATGCTTGCGGAATGGGCTACTAACAATCTCCAGGCATCCATGAACATGGTGAATATTTTAATCAAGTATGCGGAGATTGATAGGGATGTAATTGTCAAAGAGATTGAAGAGCTAATTGTGATCCTTGAGGCCAGTGAACAACAAAAAGAATTAATCGCCAAGGGCCGAGCAGACATTTTGACCAAACTAAAAAATCATGAAGCTACAATAAAGACACGTAAAGCTTTTAAGTTTGCCCGGGATCGGGATGTTTATATGTCGGTAAGGGTGTTTACGTTTTCACGCAAATTCGACAATGTCAAAAGGAACGCTCTGACCAATCCGGCACTTGTACCATCAGTACCCGGTGAGAGAGGGAATAATTCTGCCCAGGGAGATTTGGATTCTTTGACTAGCTATGATTCAGAGGATGGCGCTAGTAGTTCACTTCCCCAATCGGATACAGCGGTGAACATCAAACACACGCTGGGGGAAGAATTGAATTTTTTAACAATGGACAGGCGAGCCACCCTACGCCCAAGGAACAAACAGAACACCACATCTGCAGCCCTAGTCAATCCCGGAGGGAGAGGCGTAGGCAGCGGCTCAACCACATCAAACAGGGGCAGAGGATGGTGGAGGCGCAATCGCTAGTTCAACAAGACAGTACCATCATTAATCTTACTGATACCATCCTAACAACGGCAGAAACGCAGCTGCTAACTCTGGGCCTTTCATTCTGTCCGGAATCGAACTTTTCGTATAAACAATCTCGTGTTGACATCCATAAGTTCATTCGTAAGATTAAGCTTAAAAAATTCTTCCAACTTAACAAACCTCCCACCACAGCACAAACCATCACTGCTGCCTCATCAAATCTTATAGCTGGTGATCTTTCTACTCTGTGTGTTCTACAGTCTCTAGCCAATAATGATGATGTTGACTTTAATGATAATATGGATTCGACTTCTAGAATGGGGGTCAATATGGGAATGGCGGCTGCCAGTCCCTTCAGTCCCCCATCTTCTTTTTACCCATAGATGCCCAAAGATTGTGTGGATGTATTTAGTGACATGGTTGTGGAAGATTTGAAGAAACTCCACACTTCTGTTAATTCTCGCCATGATAAATGCAACTATCGTGTAAGAAATTATTGGGCTTTGATTAATAAATTACGCAATAAGAATGAGATTGTTGTGATGAATGCTGACAAAGGTGGCAATATAGTTTTGTGGCCGAGGGCCGACTATTTAAAAGAAGCAGATCGACACTTATCTGATACTAATTGTTACGCAAAAGCGAGTCGAGATGATTTGAATCAGGTAAAAGATATTGTGATCAAGAGTTTACTACAATGGAAGAGAACAGGGGTTACTAACTAATAAGGAGTTTCTATTTTTGAAGAATGATTTTCCTACAATTCCCATTATGTATTTTATTCCTAAAGTACATAAGGGGATATCCCCTGTCCCAGGTAGACCTATTATCTCAGCGAGAAACAATGTTTTAGAGGCTGTGTCCAAATATGTAGATTACTTCCTTCAACCACACATGTTTAATTTGCCATCATTTATAAGAGATACTGGAGATTTCTTGATGAAAATCAATCAAATTGAGTGGCAAAGTGGTTGTTTACTAATAACTTTGGACATAACATCACTATATACTTGTATACATCTCTCACAAGGCTTAGCAGCAGTCAAACACTTTCTCAACAATCGTGAAATTTATTTACATGATCATAATTGCATGCTGCTTCGGATGATTGAGTTGTGCTTGAACAACAATTTCTTTCTGTTCAATAAGACTCCATATAAACAACTAAGGGGAGTTGCAATGGGCGCGTGTTTTTCTCCCACCTATGCCTGTTTATTGGTAGGGTGGTGGGAGGAACACGTACTCAAAGTGACCCATAATGAGGCCTGGGAAACTCATGTCAAATATTATGGTAGGTACATTGACGACATATTCGTCATATGGGACGGCACTGTACAAGAAGCGATCCAGTTTATCACATCCATTAATAATAACTCTATGAATTTAGAGTTCACTGCCACAATCAGTCAGGAAAAGGTGGAGTTTTTAGATGTAGAGGTTTATATCACTGACAATCATATCCAAACGCGATTACACAGGAAGAGCACTGCTGGCAATTGCACGCTACATGCCAGCAGTGCTCATCCCGCCATCTTATCAACAGTATACCATACGGAGAGTTTCTCCGTATACGACGCATTTGCAGTTTGGAATCAGATTTGAATAAATGTCAAACGGAGGCATTTTCTCGATTTTTGGTTCGTGGTTATGAACATTCCAGTTTAAAGATGGCCTTGGATAAGGCCAATTCCCGACCACGAGAACTTTGCCTCCAAACTAAGAAAGATCTTAATGCCATTTCTTCCAGTGATCCAACATCTGACGAGATTCAATCTATTCGCTTAATCACTACTTACAGTAAGCAGGAGAAGAGTATTAGAAGGATTGTATACAAACACTGGCTCATTGTTCTAACGGATTTGACACTTAAATTTCTGTTACCAAATCTCCCTGATATAACATTTAGGCGGGCGCCTTCAATGAAGGATGCCCTGGTTAAAGTCTGTCCTGAAGTAATAGTGAAAACAACTTGGGTGTCCATTACGATACCGGGCGGTAAAAAATCCGCCATCTACCATAGCGGTAAAAATCCGCCCGCCTACACCGTCTGAATACCGACCGAGCAATCACGATGCCGCGAGCCGAAAACCGCCGGCGGCGGAAAAAACACAAAAAATACCGCCCGCCCATGTCCGAGTCGAAGTCCATCCGCCCGCCACGGACGGAAATACGCACGACAACCCAAAACTGCCCGCCCTGACGACCGAGACACCGGCCGTGAAATTAGGATCGCACCGACATGAGCGCGGAAAATCCACAAATACACCGCCCGCCAGCGTAAACAACAGTGATGAAAATGGACACGGCGGAAGCCCTGGCGGCCACGTCCCTGCACAGAAATCATCCGCGGACCCAAACAAACACACACAACATGGCCAACAAGTCCACACAGCAACCCACGCACAAATACCCAAACACAGTACACATCCCGAAAACACCCCCCCCCTGGACAAACAAATAAACTACAAATTCCAGAACACCAGCCACAACACACCTGAAAACAACAGACCATCATGACACACCCACATAGGTAAGTACAAAAGCAGCCCCTTCACAGACCACAACCCCTTGCAACATTACAAAGCCAAGAAGAGAGGAGAGGACACAGCGACACAGCAAGGACAGCAGCACACCACAGATACGCACCCATCACACCCACCAGCACCACCACCACCACCAAACACCGGCCACACAAACCCCCTGCACATCACACATCACACACCACACACCGCACCAGCACCACAAACACCAAAACACACACCATGGCATCACACAGAATGCCCAAGTTCACTTCCACTGAGCTGACGGTCATGGTCGACGAGATCGTCAAGGTGCACCCACAAATCTATGGCAACCAGGTCCAACAGACACCACTAGCCACCAGAAACCGGTTGTGGAGCAGGATCGTAGACCAGGTCAATGCAGTCGGGAACGTGCCACGCAACAGAGGCGAAATCAACAAAAGGTGGAACGACCTGAAAAGCGTGGTCAAGAAGAAGGAGGCCAAAAATCAGCAGCTGGCTGCCAGGACTGGCGGAGGTAATCCCGCGCTATTCAAGACCTTCAAGGCGTTGGAGGAGAAGTTGCGATTCATCATACATCCAGAGATCCTCACCGGATTACCAGGGGGAGTGGAGGCTGGTAAGTACAAACAAACGTATACCAGCACACCGCTATGTACTCACATGCACTACCACCATGCCATAGCTCCGAGGGACAAACACCCCCATGTCCAGTACACAATACACAAGACATCACTCACACATGCAACAGACACCACCACACACAGCCCAAACCTACCAACTAACAAAACCATGGGGGCATGTGTACAGTCAGCCAGCACCGCAACTCCCACCAGGTCCCCTTGTACTCCAGAAGCGCCAGAAGGAGCACTCCCCACACCCATGTGTCAGCCATAGCTGCACTAACCGACAAGTAACAGGTAAGTAGCCGCAACACAAAGGCAGTGGGTGGGAGGGGGCACAGCTGAAGTACAACACACACCAGGCCCCCAGTCCCACAGCACAGCAAGGTGGAGCACCCCCCACACCCATGTGTCAGCCATAGCTGCACCAACCGACAAGTAACAGGTAAGTAGCCACAACACAAAGGCAGTGGGTGGGAGGGGGCACAGCTGAAGTACAACACACGCCAGGCCCCCAGTCCCACAGAGCAGCAAGGTGGAGCACCCCCCACACCCATGTGTCAGCCATAGCTGCACTAACCGACAAGTAACAGGTAAGTAGCCGCAACACAAAGGCAGTGGGTGGGAGGGGGCACAGCTGAAGTACAACACACACCAGGCCCCCAGTCTCACAGCGCAGCAAGGTGGAGCACCCCCCACACCCATGTGTCAGCCACTGCAGTGCACACCTGCAGTCGACAGGTAGACATCTCACCCCACATGCAGGGGTTTCTGTGGGTGTCAAGCCATCACCACAACTCACAATACCGCCCCCACTCCCACAGACCAGCAACATGGAGCACCCCTCCCGCCCATAACCATGTGGCATCCATTGCATTGCGCACTCAAAAACAACCTGTAGGTGGAAAACTGTACAGGGCGGGGTGTCTGTAGGCATGAGGACTGTATTACGACTAACACATGGGACATGTCACGTAGCAGAGGAACACGCAGCACTGCTCCCTGTCACAATCATGTGACCAATGTGCACACGGACATGTATTACAGAGTCATACCCCACATGACCCATCACAGATACAGCAACACCTAAGGAGCCACGTCTGCATGCACAAGTCCCACTGGAGTACAGACCCACACGGCAGGCACTGTGCCACCCATCACACACATCAGCAACACCATCGAAGTCTTGTCCATGTAGTCCTTACTGCCTGTCACCCATACATCGTACAACAACGCCCATGTAAGACAAACCTTACTAGAAGTAACAGCGTGGAACCACAATATTGCACACAAACACCACTGGACCCATGAAACACACAGGCACACAATGCACATTCAACATATCATCCATCTCATCTGTCAGCCCCAGTGTCATGTAAGGTATGTTATCCGAACAGCTGGCCCTCATACAGTAGTAATGCAAAGATACCTGCCCATGACAAATCATGTGCCTGCAGTGACTGAAGCGCACGTCACACTGTGAGTAACAACACACATAATATAGTCAACACCCCAAGAGCACTGCATTGATGCACATGTACGAGGGCAGCACGCACACCAAGTATTTGGCCCATCTGCAATACGTCGTGTGGCACACAACAAGCACGCACTCACAACAATGCTACCAATGAAATGTCCATAAATGATAACAGTCAGCAGATATGCCGGGTATGTTAGACAGACACACACCTTTGTCTATGCACTGTCATGTTGCCAGAATACATGTCACGTTCTGCACCCATGACTCACAGTATGTACCCCAAAACCATATTTCAACCCAAAAGCGTTGAGGGGCTGTACCCCCTTTTGCCATCTGCGTTTCTAAGCGTTCCATTTGAACCCCAAAACCATATTTCAACCCAAAAGCGTTGAGGGGGCTGTATCCCCTTTTGCCATCTGCGTTTCTAAGCGCTCCATTTGAACCCCAAAACCATATTTCAACCCAAAAGCGTTGAGGGGGCTGTACCCCCTTTTGCCATCTGCGTTTCTAAGCGTTCCATTTGAACCCCAAAACCATAGTTCAACCCAACATCGTCGATGGGTCTGGAGCCCGCATACACCCGAGCCACAAAATGTAGGAGTATAGCAACACACACCCATCGGCATTGCTAATCCGTCCCATGCCACATGTCCACATCACACAGTTCCATTGCCTAGCCCACGCATACACACATCGTACATCCACACACACGCCTCTGGGAAACCTGTGCACGACAGTGCACGAACTGTGAATGTCAGACAACCAATACATACTTTGCTAGGTGCAACACAATGACCTATCTCATTCTTCCCACAGGTGCCGAACTGCTGGATGCTGCAGAGGGAGACAGCAGCCAGCACAGCCAGTCCGCAAGCCCCCGACCAGGACTCACGGATGTAGAGGAGCTGGACACCTCTTCGGACGCGGACCACTCAGCAGGCCCATCTGGAGTGGCAGGGCCCAACCGCTCCCCAGGGCCCCTCCTACCCACCAACCCATCATCCAGGGCTGCTGACCAGTCACAGACCCCTGCTGCCACAGTCATTGCGGCCACCACCACCGCCGCAACCACCACCACCACGTCATCACTGGCCACAGCCCCAGCGCAAGGGGTGGCCCGGCCGTCGGGGTCCACCCTGGGAGCCAGAGCGAGGACCGTGGTGAGCAATGTGGCTAGTGGGCAGGTCGGTGGCAGCAGTACTGGTAGGAGGAGCAGGGTCAGGCCAACGCCATCGGAGCCTGGGAGCCAAGCCCTGCCGCAAATGGCCAGAGTCCTTGGGGCCTATGAAGAGGCCCAAGGACAATGGGCCAGGTCGGCTTCCGACACGCGGGAGGTCCTTGGGGTGTTGAGGTCCATGGACGCCCATATGGGCCAATTCGTGACCCGTATGGACCAACTCGTGGACCTCATGGGCCAGCTGGTGGTGGTGGTGAGGGCACAAGCAAGGCCAGCAACACCGCCTCCGCCACCACCTGCTGTGGCGCAGGGTCGTGCAGCATCGCGTTCCCCTGCGTCCACAGCGAGTGAGCACTCCTCAGCCACCACCAGCAGCACACCAACACACCCCCCCCCCTTCCAAACGTGGAAGGGGCCGTCCGAAGAGGAAACAGGTGTCCAGAGAGGACTTCGCACGCACCAAACGCCAGTGAGGCAGCCAGCCACCTTGACCACCTACTGCATTGACTCGTAATACGATCCTACCCCACACTGCCATGTGAATGGCATGTGTCTGTTGGACTGTGGACATAGAACTAAATGGGTACACCTTGAGCATCACGCAGCCATGACCGTCAACTCATTGTCACTGCACGCACCACTTTTGTCATCACCTTGCACACAATAACATGTCACCGCTGAAAATAAATACACCTTGATCACAATCTGCAGTCTGTGCCCTGTGTTTATTCAACGATGTGCAACCGCCACCATGAGCAGAAATGCATCTGCTGTGTGGTATGTCGATGGGACAGGAGAGGCTGTAGGGACCTAGGGGTGAAAAACAGAACAAGAGTACATTCAATGAGTGTGTCACACACTCATCACACAGTACTTGTCACCAACTACAAGCAATGTACACACATCTCACAGAGCAACAGGGCACAATGCTACAGCCACTGTCAGTGGCATACTAACCTGGACATGGACCATTGACACACAGCACTCAGTGAACAAAAGGCCTCCGTGACAGAGCACACATACACCTGCACAACTACAGCTACATCAGCCGTCGTACATGGACACTCACCGTCAAGTGAAGTAGCGGGCGATGAGCTGCTGACGCACATTCACAGCTTCCTCCTCTCCACTGTCCTGGTCACTGGACCCGTCCTGGTCTGCAGGCTGGGGCCCTGGCTGATCACCGTCATCCACTATTAGGGGGATCTGCTTGCGAATAGCCAGATTGTGCAGCATGCAGCAAGCCACTACTATCTGGCACACCTTCTGTGGGGAGTACGCCAGTGCGCCCCCGGTGCGGTCCAGGCATCTGAACCTGGACTTGAGGAGGCCAAAGGTCCGCTCAACCACACGTCTGGTCCTCCCATGTGCCTCATTGTAGCGGTCATCAGCTGGGGTCCGAGGATGTCGTAATGGGCTGAGCAGCCAGGGCCCATTCGGGTAAGCAGAGTCACCTGGGTGTGAGGGACACAGAGAATCGTTGCAATTCCAACTGGACACAAGACAGCATCGCACACCCAGCACGCTACACGACTCCACATACTCACCAACAATCCATGCACGGTCCGGTTGCAGATTGGTCATCAGACGTGGTAGGATGCTGTTGCGCATGATGTGCGCGTCATGGGCCGATCCTGGAAACTTCGCACACACGTGTGAAATGACCATGTCCGCAAGGCACACCACTTGCACATTCAGGGAGTGTGTGTGCTTCCGGTTGCGGAAGATGTGCTCCGTGGCCTGTGGTGCAACAAGGCCAACATGGGTGCAATCAATTGCACCAACAACGTGGGGGATCCGTCCAAGGGCATAGAAAGCACCCTTCACTGCCGCCAATTCACGGGCCCTGGGGAATCGGATGTACCGGTTCCTGTACAGCATCATAGCTGACAGTACATCCCGTAGCACCATGCTGAACATGGGCTGGGACATCCCACCTCCACTGCCCACTGTGTGTTGGAATGACCCAGTGGCGAAGAAATGCAGTGCAGCCATCACCTTAGCCGTGGGGGTAAATGCAGTTGGATACACCCTGCGAGGACGGAGGTGGGGTTCCAACAAGGCACATAGGCGATGCAGGGTGGGTCGGTCCAGACGGAATTTCCTGATTACCTCCACATCCTCCATGTCTGCCAGCAATTGGTAGGGGCGATGTATGTTTGGTCTCCTCCTAGGAAAGATGGAAGTGGACACATGTCAAAGCAACACGCCACATGGCATTTCCACATACACAAACCAAAAATGACTGACCAAGCAATTGAATCACAGAACAGCTGACAAGTAGGGACAGCACAGCCACAATACACTTACACAGGTCCCCTACCAATAGCAATGGGCAGTGACACACACCATTGCTATGAGCATGCACATGGGGATTTAGGCCTTAATAACTTGTAAGGCATGCTGATGGTATCAGACAGCATATTTGGCAAGCGGCAACACCACGGCAACATAACTAGCTGCTGTGCATGACACTGCTTCCGAGGCTGGGTGAGTATGGCACACACCAACAACGCTATGGACACAGGCTGAGCGGCCAAAACAAGTGGGACCTGAGGCACGAGGGGATATGAGACAGTCATTGATGTCCCTACTTCACCCTATGTACAGCACTGTACGGATCACACCTCCAGAAACATTGACAGGTGTACACATTGACAGCTCCATGCCAACACGGCTGTGTGATTGCAAATACACATCACAAGTGACACGTAACGTTGCACGTGCCAAGTGGCAGATGTACATAGTGAAAGATGGCATGTGTGTGCATATGCATATCCCATGCCAATGTGTACATGATGATATGCCAACAGACATGTGGAGGCTGGCCACTGGCCGTCCCTGCCTATGCACACAGCATGTTGTGGCCCTGTCCATTGTGGACCTGCTCCCACACACTAATCATGGCCACACCTGCAGATGCATTGCGCACATTATACTGTGTGGTGCACATGGCATCAGCGGACTGAACCCGCCATGGGCCAGGCCCTTACGGCCAACTCCAATGACCCTCGCGGTTGCACCCTGCGTGTTCCACTATGGAGGTAAGCGTCCCGGCCCAGCTGGGAGCAGGCCATCGTCTGCAATTGAAGCTGGCAGACATGGTACACAAATTGCAGCAGCTTGGACCCACTGAAACTGCCCCAGGGGTCTATATGAGTGTGTGAGTGAGACCGGCATTACCACAGCTACCTGGGACTGCAGCCTGGCACCCCTCAACAACACCTGCTGCTGCCACCTCTCCACCTACACGTCGATGACGCTGAGGACATGTCCAGGTCCACTCACCAGCGAGGAGCTGGAGATCCTGGATTCCGAGCTCCACGCACACTGCACATGGCTATTCCTTGCGAAAGTTGTGTGTGAGAGACAACTGCAGTGTGTGTGGGAGTGCATGTGGGGGACACATGTCGTTGATCCGCAGCACTATGAGTCAGAGCCTGTGGGGTTCCAACATGCACTGCTCACCATGCTGACTGCAGGTGGCAGGGGTATGTGAGCTCTCGGGCGCTTTGACATGTCTGTCCCTCCCGAGTGGTGGTACATGGCAACTTCATGTCAGACATCCAGTGACACAGACAATTGGCAATGCAGGTCTCAGTGCACTTGTTGCTCGTGTGAATGTCAGGCTGGGGCCATGCTGCCCTTCTCAGTCCCAGCAGGCCTGGCCTGCACATTGACTGCACAATGCCAGTAGGTGACAACACAGAATGACTAGTGGGATACATGTGTCACCTGTTCAGGACTCTCCGGATGAGTGCAAACTCAGCCCTGTCCATTGGTCACACCATGCCTCGTGATAGGGATGTGTGTGTGAGATAGTGGCACTGAATGTGACCACCGTTGCGGGGTGGGCCATGCACAGGGCGAGTACGTTGGTTGTTGCGCAGTGTTGGTCACAGTGGGTACACCCACACAGATGTGTTGCCTTGTGATCTTTTGCTAGGTCCGCCTGACAATGGACAGTAGATGTGGGCAGACTACACATGCGTCGATGTGCTGTCTATATGCATGTTCCTTCACACCAGGCACAGCTGCCCCTGCACATGTGACCCCTGCTGCCCTCAGTGCTGGGTCTGTTGAGCTGATGCGCCATCTGTGCGTGGGGCAGACAGCTCTCCTCACTTCCGTCATTGCCCATGACATCACTTTGCCGCAGGTGACATGGATCATGGAGGGCCCACATGTACGCGTGGGTGGACTACACAAGACTGTCCAATGGTTATCACCCCCAGTCAGTGCTTCGAATGGGAAGAATGTGGTGCTGGTACTCATTTTAATGTGTCGAGTGGGCGGGGCTAGGTGCGGGGCTACATGCAAGACATGGGAAGTTCATCGGCTTATCTACTAGTTGCAATACACACGAGACACGTCTTTTCATGACCACATCAGGGTCATTCCTTAAACTAACTGGAAGTCAAACAGTCATATTTTACCCTGTCCTCATGGCCTCCCCTCGCTCACCCAAATATGCGTTTGCACCTGGGAAGCCAGCGCATGCACAAGCAGCTCCAAGCTCGCCCCAGAGAGGCCAAGGAGTGTATGTGTGGGTCCAGTTGAACAAGTGGTCTGTCTCGCGGCATAATAAGTGGCGGGACGCCGTCCACCTGCGTGGTGCCCCGACTCGAGACCCGGGCAACATTGACAATGCATGACAGGCTCCGCAGTCCGGATACACCACCTGCAACACACAGAGGCTGTAGCTGCCCTAGCGGCCCAGGCCGCGTCCAACTGGAGCTCATGGACCCACACATTCACTCTTTGGCCTCTCTGGGGCGAGCTTGGAGCTGCTTATGCACGCGCTGGCTTCTCTGTTGCAATGGCATGTAACGTGTGTGGGGATATAGGCAATGAGTGAGATGGTGCGAGCCACCTTCCGTGACGTCACTCCTGCTCGTGATGTGTGCGTCCCCCACTACTTCCATTAGACTTGTGCCATACTACAAATTGAGGATGTGTTGCCTGCGTGATGTGACCAGGAGGAGCGCGCCATGACCTCTCACCCACCATGCTCCACTGCCATCCCGTGCCCTGGATTGCCTGTGCAGGTGGACAATGTTGGGGATACACCTGGTCGACAGGGGATGTGAGTGCCTTGGCAAGGGCCTGGCGGACGCACAGCAGTATCCAGCATGTCCACAGAGGGTGGGCTGACGTCTACACCTGATGCAGCATTGATCGTGTGCCCGCCTGTTGTGCACACACGAGTTCACATTCATCCCCAGACAGGTGGTCTTTACAAATTCCCAGGAGAGCGGTAATGTACTGTTCCGGAATCCTCCCAACACAGCGTGTTTCAACATTGCATGTGCGCACCTACCTGTCACACCCACCCACCTGAGCCATGCGTAACTCCCGCTTCACATGACACATGTGTGTCTTCCACAGTTGTGCTACTCTCTCAGGGGCGGACCTGCAACTGTCCCGTGGCGCACACACACAGCACCGAGTCGTACTGGCATCCTGTTAGATTGGTAGGCACACTAACCCATCTCCTTCTGAGACAGTGGTGGCTGTGATGGATATTGTGACTGCCATGGCGGTGTTGGCTGGCCATGGCAGGGCACACTCACACACATTGCATCCGCAGCACTTCGTGTCACTACTCGGCACATGGAACTGGGCACTGTCCCTGGGGTTGATGAGTAATGGCGCCTGTCGATGTGAACTGTGACTGTGTGCTGTTGCTCCTGTAGTCGGTTGTATCTGTGTAGTTGATGATTGGAGTTGTTGCAGTGTGTGGTTGGTTAAGTGGGGCAGATGCCGTGTATGTGACCTCAGCAATTGCAATGTCCGGTCTCACATTCTAATGTGTTGTACACGTGGCAGGGACTTCCCTTCTCTCAGACCCTGCTACTTGTGAGTGTGATGTATCTGCTTTCCGGTGCAACGTATTGACTGCATGTGATTGGTGTTATTCCTGTGTTCATGTATCCGTGTCATGTTTGCGTGCATGCATTGCACAGGGTTTGAGTGTAGCCACAGGTGGACTGGCAGCATGTGCGGAGTATGCGGGCATGTGTGAGCTTACTTGCTGTGTGGCCAGCAGTGTAGGTGTATGTTAGTCATGTGATGTGCATTGTGGTTGGGCACATGGCTTACTTTCAATGTGTGCATTTGGGAGGTGGTGGTGTGTGGTGTGTGATTGTGGTAGCGTTGGTGTGTATGTGTGTGTCGTGTCCATGTCGACTGCACACATATGTCACCCCGGGACATGGTGGATGTTTGTAACCGTGTTGAGGTCTTTGAATATGATGAGATGTGTGTGTTGTATGTTGCACAGTATGCGGTGTGTGGGTGTGTCCTTGCAGTTCAGGCTGACTCCTACTTGTTATGGTTCAGACGTTGTGTGTGTGCAGGGTGTGTGACTGTCAAGATTGTGTCTAGTCCAATTGTGCATGTCAGCAGTTCTTACTCACTGTGCAGTGCTGCCCACCCACACTGATGTCGTGTGTGTGTTTTGTCAGGCATTGCTGTGGCATGCTTTAGCGTGGCTCCCACTTTTGGTTGCTGAGTGTGTGGTCAGACTGTGTGGGTCATTGTAAACATGTGTAGGACTGTGCTTTGTAGTGAGCAGGCCGTCAGTGTTGATGTGATGATCTTTCGGGCGACTTCAGAGTGTGACAAGTCCTGCTCCACGAGCTGTGGTATTTCCCTGTGGCCACTGTTGCGGCTACTCATTTGCGTTGACATCCAATGACAGTGGACTACATGGTCATCTCACGACTGCCGTGTACTTCACACACTCTCATCCTCTCTCATTCGTACTTGTGAAATGATTCAGCAGAGACACATTTTTGCTTCAAGCCATGTATTGGGACTTATGTCCTCTGTGATGCAGTATAGTGGACACTACTGGCAGCGAAATGCATGTGGAGGATATACTCAGCATGATTACACATAGCATAGGGTGTAGGGGTACATGTGATTAGTTGTTGACTGTGGGATGTGGGCTTCAGAGTTACAACTGCTTAGCCGTTGCTGTGCTAATGTACATTTGCTAATTACTGAGGAGCTGCTGACTTTGACACAGACAGTATACATTTTGCCTACCAGACCGCTTGACATCATGGGCACAGTACATCTCAGTTCCATGTTACAGGTTTGCTGCTATAGTTACTCATACACACGTGCGTGAGAGGTGACATCAGGGCATGGGCTTACGTGCATGCAACGGCGTCCCACTTGTTGTTGCAATGTGGTGGCTACTGGACATGACACAGTCACTGGGGTCATGTTGTTGGGGGATGCACTTGTTGTCCATGCAAAAGTCCTGGCACGGAAGTTCAGAGGAGGTGAGGTGACAGCTCTCACATACTACAGCCGAACGATTACTGTCCACTGACCGGTGCATATGTTCATGGGCGCAGGATACATATTATGGCATAGTTGTACGTGCAGTTATGTCCATGTGGTTGCCATACACAAATCCCATGCCTCTGCCTCCCCCTGTTCATGCAGAGTTACTGGATGTGATGAGGAACAGAGTGTATGTCCCGAAAATATCCGATGTCATGGCAGTGTAGTTGATGGTGTGGTGTTAGTTGCAGGTTGCATGGTATGGTTGTTGTACTGGTAACTGCTCAGTCCGTGCGGAAGCCATGCATGGGTACGGTGTAGGACATCATTGTTCAATTGGGGGTATTGCGTCGGGGGCCGACGAATTGACAGGTTGTCAGGTATGCGATACCTTCCAGCAGGGCTTCCATGGCATTGGTGGTAAACATGGATGCCATCCAATGAAGCGGATGGTGGCTGTCAAGGTGTTGGTCGTAAGTTGTCACTTGTAGGAGCATGATGGGACATGTTGGATGACATTCGATGAAACTGTGAACCATAATCCGTCGTGTGGAGCCACAGTGGTCCCATTGCAGTGTGAGTCCGATTGCAGCCACATACGCCATGCCCCCATAGGCTGAACAGACCCTGTCGTGGACGTCCAGGGGGTTGAACAGTTGTACCAGGTCCGCCATTGGACATGCCGGGTTGGAGAGACATAAATCCACAGGATAGTGGAAGGGACACCTCCGACAGTAGAAGACGGGGATGACGCAGCTGAACAATGCGATGCAGTAAGTTAGTCGGTAACTTACGTTCAGCAAGGCCAGAGTATCACATCCCAATATCTGTATCAGGTTATGTTTGTACAGCTTCATCTGTCCGGCGTAGTTGGGTAGGTGTGGTGCAAGTGCCATTTTGCTGCAGGGCGATGTGATGGCGTGCTCCGGCTGTCTGTGCAGTCTGCAGAGTGCAACCTCCGACGTTGCTGGGAATTCTGTGATGGTCGTAGGGAGGCAGGGCTTGGGTTATAGTAGCTTGTGCGGAGGACACGGGCCCTCATCCCACATGCTTCTGTGAATGGTCAAGGTCAGTGGTTGACTCCTTCCAGATAACTTGCATGTGAACCACATGGGGGAGTGTTATCATTTCTTTTTTCCGTTCGAAATGTTCTTTCGTGTTATGCGCTATCTGCCCTGTGGACGGTTCCCTCTGCATGCCTGTGTTGGGCTTTTTTTGGGATAATGACTGTATTGTCCTGCTTGAATAGTTGAGCTGTGGTTTCGGTGTGGGTATGGAAGGCCATTCAGTGCTATCTCCTCTCCCGTGTGTGGGCGGCACGCTGCGTTTCCGCTATACGTTGGGCCTTGTGTGTGGGTGTTATAATTGGAGCCACCTGTTGTCGGTCCCCGGGCTCTTTGATGTTACGTATTGCATGTCTTGGTATTGGGTGCAGGGTGGTATCGGTGTTTCTGTGTGGTACTGGTGTACCTTTTGCCGACGGGGTCCATATTCTGCTGGGTGATGTTGCCGCCGCTGTGTGCTTCGCCATGTTTTGCACACAGGGGTGTGTCCTAATTTGGCGTGACATCACTGACATGTTCGGGTCAGTTGTGTGACATTAGGTTGGCAACAGTGAATTGCCGGTTGGCGACATGACTGTGGCAGGACTGTCACGTGACATGTGCGTTCTGGGTGGGGCTGGTGTGTGGTGTTTGGTTGTGACCCTGTGTTGTTTGTGTGCGGCGCATACATGGCGCTGCCGTTGGGCTCTGCGTTGTGCGCATGTGTGGCTGCGTCATCGCCGCTGCGCTGCGGGGCCGTGACGGGGACGTTAGTTCCTAGTCCCAGGTGGTGTGTCCCCGGTTGTTGCGAGTTGTTACAATTTGCCCGGTGTGACATTTGTGGGTGCAGTGGTGGATGTGTCGTGTCCACGCAGGGGTGTCGGGGGGGGCCATGTACAGTTTTTCCGCCCTTGCACTGTGTGCGGTGTTTGCGTGCCCTTGTTGTGTGTCTGCCTACCTGCGTCGCCGCGGCGCGTTGACTACTAGGTGCTGCATCAGGTAGAGCATGGGGAGGGCCTGCAGTGCTGGATTCATGCTCGGGGGGTCCGCCTCTTTGGTGTCCGTACTCGGCGGTCGAGTTTCCGCCTTGCTTTCACGTGCGGTGTCTCTTAGCCGGGGGAGCTGTTTGGTTGTGGCATCGTAATTTGTACGCCGGGCGGTACGTGATTTAGTCCGTCGGTGTGTCTCCATTGGGCTGCGCCGCTACGTGAACGGGCGCACTTTGATGGCGGACGGCGTCGCTGGCTTACGGGCGGTGTTTGGCTGACTTTTCACATCCTAATTGGGCGGGCGTGTGGGCTGCGGCGGGCGGACGGTAACTGGTGGTTTTTGCATCCGCCAGAACGGCGGTAGTGCTTCCGCCCGACATCCTAATGGGCCCCTTGGTTATCTAAATCTGGCTTTTTCAGATGCTTGTCATGCCGGGCGTGCAAGTTTGGTTTGAACCTGTCCGAGTATTGTACTGCTTTTAGTGACATCCCAATTCGTATAAAAGAGCATTATACTTGTAGAACCGATTTTGCTGTATATCAACTACAATGTACTTGCCATTTAAAATACATTGGCAGTACCAAGCTTCCAGTTTTTAATCGGATTCTTCAGCACTTAAGTTCAATTGTCAATTCGGATGAAAACTATCCAGTAGCTCGGCATTTTAAAGCAGTACACAATAACAGATTGGATGACCTTACATACTCAGTAATTGGGGCAGTTACATCCTCCTTTCGGGGGGGGTAACAGGGAGAAAAAGTTGAGGCAGCTGGAGTCTTCATTTATACTAATGTTAGATACTCGCATGCCATATGGGTTGAACACTAGTGAAGACCTGCACAATTTTTTGTAAACAGTGCATATTCGATTTAAGCTAAGGTCCCCAAGGTACTTAAAACATTTTTGATTATGAAACTATATGGCAATGTCTGTATCAAATCTCTGAACTTCTGATAGATACTACTATGGGCCTTTTGTGTTATGTTCTTCTCTTTCCTCCTATGATGCTCAGACACATTTCTCTTATTAACAGCTGGTTAAATGGGTCTGCCTTGATATCTCATGCACTGTGATAACGCATATATATTAGTGGTTACAGGGAATAATTTCCCTTTTTTTCAGCCATCAGGGAAGAATTATGGAGAACAATGCCACTTTTCCTTAGCTAACACAAATGGGGTTTTTAGCCATGAAGAGAATTCACAAATGGCTTTCCTCTGCTTAAGCCCTGTTTTTGTGTGTTTTTTATTTATGGGTAAAATCAGTTTTTAAAATTTTTTAACACTTTGACACTTTTTGCACTGTTTTGCACATGTTTTAAAGAAATATCGATGATGTATATATAAGACCCTCAAAATATTAATATAGTATGATTTTTTATGATGACTATCAAATTCTTAGTATGTTTTTAGATATTTATTGGGATCATGAATTATTATATTGATTATTTCAATATGGATTAAAACACGGTTGGAGTACGCCTTTTACATTATGATAAGACGTGGGATATGAACCAACGGGCACTGGCCCTCAATTTTTACTGTT
Source organism: Calotriton arnoldi (assembly GCA_963921515.1). NCBI lineage: Eukaryota > Metazoa > Chordata > Amphibia > Caudata > Salamandridae > Calotriton > Calotriton arnoldi. The sequence continues at coordinate 3,357,899 of CAWUFW010000291.1, forward strand.
GGTTGATTTAGAATCATTCTGTGTTTAGTAAATGGGTTGTCGTCCATTACTTTCCATTTGATATCATTAATAATCTAGCTATTTATCCTTGATCTTAAATGTACTATTTTCCATTATTTATTAATTGATAGCTACAAAAAAATTTGGCGTTACCAACATGGGCTATTTGTTTACAAATTATTGTGAATGCTTAGATATTTCGATCGTGCTGTTTCTAATCAGGTGCACATGTCTCTTTAAATGTATGTTTTTAGTGTCTGTTTGTTTTTCCACAAACCTTGTAATGTGATTGGTTGCACTGTATTTAAAAATGGGGACCCGTCACCGGCGCGTCAGGTGATCAAGATTGCGCAAGCGATCGAAACTCGTCCGGGGCGGACACTTGTCTGCACTAATATGGTGACATATAATAAAAAGATTAAGCTGTAACTTCGCGTCCTTGGAATCTATTTTAACAAAAAGTGGTGGTCCGTACCTGTTCTGCTCTCCTCTGGAACGATATCCAGAACAACAGGAAATACTATATATATATATATATATATATATATATATATATATATATATATATATATATATATATACATACATATACCAATAACATTAAATCTATTTAAAAAAACATTCTATTATGAATTAAAACATTAATCTATTTAAAAATCTTTAAACTTAAATTTCCCACTCCAGTGAGTACAACAGTAGGGAAAGTGTTGGATAGCGGAGGCGTAGAAATTACTATATTCACTCCAATGAGTGCAACAGTAGGGAAAGTGTTGGATAGCGGAGGGATAACATTTACTATTCCCACTCCAGTGAGTGCAACAATAGGGAAAGTGTTGGATAGCGGAGGGGTAAAAATTACTATTCCCACTTCAATGAGTGCAACAGTAGGGAAAGTGTTGGATAGCGGAGGGGTAAAAATTACTATTCCCACTCCAGTGAGTGCAACAGTAGGGAAAGTGTTGGATAGCGGAGGGATCAAATTTACTATTCTCACTCCAGTGAGTGCAACAGTAGGGAAACTGTTGGATAGCGGAGGGGTAAAATTTACTATGCCCACTCCAGCCAGTGCATCAAAAGGGAAAGTGTTGGATAGCAGAGGGGTAAAAAGTACAATTCCCACTCTAGTCAGTGCATCTGTAGGGAAAGTGTTGGATTGCGGAGGGGTAAAATTTACAATTCTCACTCCAGTCAGTTCAAAATTAAAAACAAACAAAATATCATCAACAAAATACATTTTTTTTTAAGAAAAGTAAATAATTTTTGTTAAAAAAAGTAAAATACAAATATGTTTAATATTAAAAATAAAACAAAACATATTATAATGTTAAATACATATCACAAATACCTACAAATATTATAATAAATAAAATAAAAAAATATTTTCAAACAAATAAATATGTTCATTTAGAAATTATTAATTAACAAAAACATTAATTATTACATAAATGTAGTCTATTTACTTCCTACCCTATAACACCACACAACTCACAACCCACGTCGAAAATAAAAAAACTATGGGGCCCATTACGATAACCGGCGTTAAAAAATCCGCCCTCTACGATAGCATGACAAAACCGCCCGCCTGCACCATGGGAATACCGACCGAGCAATTATGAAGTCGCGAAGCAACCTCCGCCCGTGGCGGTAAAAACACACAAAATTCCGCCCATCATGTCCGAGTAGAAGATTAACCGTCCGCCACGGACGCAATCCCGCCCGAAAACCCAAATCCGCCCGCTCTGACGACCGAGACAACGACCGTGAAATTATGATCTCCCCGACATGAGCGCGGAAAATCCACATATTCCCCGCCCGCCACGGTTAACAACAGCGATGAATAACTGACACGGCGGAAGGCCTGGCGGCCACGTCCATGCACGGAAATCATTTGCGGAACAAAGAAATACACACAACATGGCCAACAAGTCCACACAGCAAACTACGCAAAAATACCCAAACACAGAACATATCCCAATGACACATGCCCCCTGCCAAAACGAAAAAACTACAAATCCCAGGACAACAGACACAACACACCTGAAAACGACAGACCATCATGACACACCCACATAGGTCAGTACAAAAGCAGCCTCTTCACAGACCACAATCCCTTGCAGTACGACAAAGCGAAGACGCCATCAGACAACCCAGAGAGACACAAAGGAAAGCAGCACACCACACGCACGCACGCACACATCACACACACCACCACCACCATCACCACTGAAACAACGGCACCACGAACCCCCTGCACATCACACACCACACCAGCTCCACAAATAGCAAACCACACACCATGGCAACACAAAGAATGCCAAAGTACACTGCCACTGAGTTGACAGTCATGGTCAATGAGATCATCAAGGTGCACCCACAAATCTATGGGAACCAGGTCCAACAGACACCAGTAGCCACCAGAAACAGAATGTGGAGCAGGATCGTAGACCAGGTGAATGCAGTTGGGAACGTGCCACGCAACCGGGGTGAAATCACAAAGAGGTGGCACGACCTGAAAAGCGTGGTCAGGAAGAAGGAGGCCAAGAACCGTGAGCTGGCTGACAGGACTGGCGGCGGAAATCCCGCACAATTCAAGACCTTCAAGGCGTGGGAGGAGAAGGTGCGAGGCATTCTGCATCCGGAGAGTCTCACCGGAATACCAGGGGGAGTGGAGGCTGGTAAGTACAAACAAATGTATACCAGCGCACCTCTATGTACTGTCATGCACTACCAGAATGCCATAGCACCGAGGGCCAAACACACCCATGTCCAGTACACAATACACAAGACATCTCTCACACATGCAACAGACACTTCCACACACTCAGCCCAAAGGTACCAACAAACAAAACCATGGGGGCATGTGTACAGTCAGCCAGCACCACAACTCCCACCAGGTCCCCTTCTACCCCAGATGCGCCGGAAGGAGCACTCCCCACACCCACACTCATGTGTCAGCCATAGCTGCACTAACCAACAAGTAACAGGTAAGTAGCCTTACCACAAACTCCGAGTATCGGAGGGGGGACTGCAGAAGTACAACCCCCAACAGGCCCCTAGTCCTACAGCGCAGCAAGATGGAGCACTCCCTACACCCATGTGTCAGCCATTGCAGTGCACAACTCCACCCGACAGCCAGATATGTTTCCCTACATGGAGGGGTGTCTGTGGGTGGTATGCCTTCACCACAACTCACAACACGGCCCCCACTCCCACAGACCAGCAAGATGGAGCACACCTCCCCCTCATAACCATGTGACAGCCATTGCTTTGCTCCCTCCAAACCAACAAGTAGGTAGACTACTGTACAGGGCGGGGTGTCTGTAGGCATGAGGACTGTACTACGACTAACATTTGGGACATGTCACGTAGCAGAGGAACAGGTAGCACTGCTCCCTGTCATAATCATGTGAATAATGTGCACACGGACAAGAATTACAGAGTCATAGCCCACATGAGCCATCACAAATACATTAACACGTAAGGAGTCACGTCTGCATGCACAAGTCTCACTGGAGTACTGACCCACATGCCGTGCACTGTGCCAGTCATCACACACATCACAACACCATCGAAGTCTTGTCCATGTAGTCGTGTCTGCTTGTCCCGTTGACATCGTACAACATCACCCTTGTAAGTCTATCTTGTCTCAATGTAACAGAGTGGAACCACAGTAATGTCACATACACCACTGGACCCATGAACCACACAACTACACAATGCACATGCAATATCTCATCCATCACATCTTTTTAGCCACAGTGTCATGAAAGGTATATCATCTAATCAGTTGTCCCATATACAGTAGTTCAGCAAAGATTCCTGCCGATGACCAATAATATGTCTGTAGTGTCTGAAGCGCACGTCACACTGTGATTTACAACATACCTAATATACTCAACACCACAAGAGCACTGCATTGCTGCACATGGCTGAGGGTAGCACGCACACCAAGGAATTGTCCCATCTGCAATACGTTGTGTGGCACACAACCATCACTCACTCACTACAATGCTTGCAGTGTAATGTCCCTAAATGATAACAGTGAGCAGATATGCTTGGTATGTCAGACATACACACACCTTTGTCTCTGCAGTGTCGTGTGCCCAAAACACATGTCCCCTCCTGCACCCATATGTCACAGTATGTACCCCAAAACCATATTTCACCTCAAAAGCGTTGAGGGGCTGTACCCCTTTGCCATCTGCGTTCCTATGCGTTCCATTTGAACCCCAAAACCATATTTCACCTCAAAATCGTTGAGGGGCTGTACCCCTTTGCCATCTGCGTTCCTAAGCGTTCCATTTGAACCCCAAAACCATATTTCACCTCAAAAGCGTTGAGGAGCTGTACCCCTTTTGCCATCTGCGTTCCTAAGCGTTCCATTTGAACCCCCAAACCATTTTTCACCTCAAAATCGTTGAGGGGGCTGTACCCCTTTTGCCATCTGCGTTGCCAAGCATTCCATTTGAACCCCAAAACCATATTTCACCTCAAAAGCGTTGAGGGGGCTGTACCCCATTTCCACCAAAGCCACAAAATGTAGGGGTACTGCAACACACACCGATTGGCTATCCAAATCCGTCAAATGCCATGTGCACCCATCACACCATTCCATTGCCTTGATCACGCATACACATTGTAGAGCCATACACACGCATCTGGGAAATCAGTGCACAACTGTGCACCAACTGTGAGTGTCAGACATCTAACACAAACCTTGCAAGGTGCAACACAATAACCTTTCGTCTCCGCCCCACAGGTGACGAACTGCATGATGCTGGAGAGGGAGACAGCAGCCATCACAGCCAGTCCACAAGCCCTCCACCCGGACTCACGGATGTGGAAGACCTGGACACCTCTTCGGACGAGGACTCCCGACCAGGCACATCTGGTGTGGCAGGGCGCAACCGCACCCCAGGACCCCTCCTACCCACCAACCCATCTCCCAGGGCTGGTGACCAGTCCCAGGCCCCTGCTGCCACGGTCATTGCGGCCACCACCACCACCGCAACCACCACCACCAGGGACTCCCTGACCACTCACCCTGCGCAAGGGGCTGCCCGCACGTCGACATCGACCCTGGGAGCCACAACGAGGCCCCGGGTGACCACTGTGGCGAGTGGGCAGGTCGGTGGCAGCAGTTCAGGTGGGAGGAGCAGGGTCAGGCCAACGCCATCAGAGCCTGGGAGCCAAGCCCTGCCGCAAATCGCCAGAGTCCTTGGGGCCTATGAAGAGGCCCAGGGACAATGGGCCCGGTCAGCTGCCGATACGCGGGAAGTCCTTGGGGTGTTGAGGTCCATGGACGCCCATATGGGCCAATTCGTGACCCGTATGGGCAAACTTGTCGACCTCATGGGCCAGCTAGTGGTGGCGGTGAGGGCCCAATCAAGGCCAACCACACCACCTCCACCACCACCTGCTGGGGCGCAGGTCCGTGCAACATCCAGTTCCCCTGCGTCCACAGCGAGTGGGCAATCCTCAGCCACCACCAGCAGCCCACAAACACAACCCCCCCCTCTCAAACGTGGAAGGGGTCGTCCGAAGAGGAAACAGGTGTCCAGAGATGACTTCGCACGCTCCAAACGCCAGTGAGTCAGCCAGCCACGGTGGCCATCTACTGCATTCACTTGGACTACTATCCTACCCCACACTGCCATGTGAACGGCTTGTGTCTGTCGGACTGTGGACCCAGAACAACATGGGTACACCTTGACCATCACGCGGACATGTCCATCAACTCATTGTTCCAGCATGCACCACTTTTGTCATCACCTTGCCCACAATCACGTCACTGCTCAAAATAAATACACCTGGATCACATTCTGTTGTATCTGCTCTGTGTTTAATCAAGGATGTGCAACCGTCACCATGATCAGAAATGCATCAGGAGTGTGGTATGTCGATAGGCCAGGAGAGGCTGTAGGGACCTAGGGGTGAAAAACAGAACAAAAGTCCATTGAATGTGTGTGTCACACACTCATCACACAGTACTTGGCATCAAGTTTAAGCAATGTACACACATCTCACAGAGCAACAGGGCACAATGCCACAGCCACTGTCAGTGGCATACTACCCTGGACATGGACCATTGCCACACAGCACTCAGTGAACAATAGGCCGCCGTCACAATGCACACATACACCTACACAACTACAGCAACATCAGCTGACGTACATGGTCACTCACCATCAAGTGAAGTAGCGGGCGATGAGCTGCTGACGCTCATTCACTGCTTCCTCCTGTCCACTGTCCTCATCACTGGACACGGCCTGGTCTGCAGGTGGGGGCCCTGGCTGATCGTCATCCACTATCAGGGGGATCTGCCTGCGAATAGCGAAGTTGTGCAGCATGCCACAACTATCTGGCACACCTTCTGTGGGAAGTATACCAGTGCACCCCCGGTGCGGTCCAGGCATCTGAATCTGGACTTCAGGAGTCCAAAAGTCCGCTCCACCACACGTCTGGTCCTCCCATGTGCCTCATTGTATTGGACATCAGCTGGTGTCCTGGGATTACGAAGTGGGCTCAGCAGCCAAGGCCCGTTAGGATATGCCGAATCACCTGGGTGTGAGAAACACAGAGAATCGTTGCAATTCCTACAGGATACAAGACAGCATGTCACACCCAGCATGCTACACGAGTATGCATACTCACCAACAATCCATGCACGGTCCGGTTGAAGATTGGACATCAATCGTGGGAGGATGCTGTGGCGCATGATGTGCGAGTCATGGGTGGAACTGGGAAACTTCGCACACACGTGTGTGATGATCATGTCAGCCAGGTACACCACTTGCACATTCAGGGAGTGGAAATGTTTACGGTTACGAAATATGTGCTCCATGGCCTGTGGTGCAACAAGGCCAACATGGGTGCAATCAATTGCACCAACAACGTGGTGGATGCGACCAAGGGCATAGAAAGCACCCTTCACTGCCGCCAAATCACGAACCCTGGGGAATCGGATGTACCGGTTCCTGTACAGCATCATGGCTGACAGGACATCGCGTAGCACCATGCTGAACATGGGTTGGGACATTCCACCTCCACTGCCTACCGTGTGTTGGAAATATCCGGTAGCGAAAAAATGCAGTGCAGCCATCACCTTAGCCGTGGGGGTGAATGCTGTTGGATACACCCTGCGAGGACAAAGGTGGGGTTCCAACATGGCACATAGGTGATGCAGGGTGGGTCGGTCCAGCCGGAATTTACGAATGACCTCCACATCCTCCATGTCTGACAGCAATTGGTAGGGGCTATGTATGTTTGGTCTCCTCCTAGGACAGATGGAAGTGGACACATGTCAATGCAACACACCACATGGCACTTTCACATACACATAACTACAATTACTGACAAAGCAATAGAATCACAGAACAGCTGACAAGTAGGGACAGCACAGCTGCAATACTCTTACACAGGTCCCCTTACCAATAGCAATGGCTACTGACACAAACCATTGCTATGAGCATGCACATGGGGATTTAGGCCTTAATAGCTTGAAAGGCATCATGATGATTTCAGACTGCATATGTGGGAAGCGGAAACACAACGGCAATATACCTAGCTGCTGTGCCAGACACAGCTACCGAGGCTGGGTGAGTATGGCACACACCAACAACACAATGTACACAGGCTGAGCGGCGAAAACAAGTGGGTCCTGTTGCACAACGGGATATGAGACAGTCAATGATGTCCCTAGTTCACCCAATGTACAGCACTGTACGTATCACACCTCCAACACAAATTGACAGGTGTACACATTGACGACTCCATGACAACACAGCTGTGTGAATGCAAACACACATCACAAGTGACATGTAACGTTGCACGTGCCAAGTGGGAGATGTACATTGAGAAATATGGCATGTGTGTGCATATGCACATCCCATGCTCCCATGCTAATGTGTACATGATGATGTGCCAACAGACATGTGGAAGCTGAGCACTGTCCGTCAATGCCTATGCACACAGCATGAAGTGGCCCTGTCCAGTGTGGACATGCTCCCACACACGAATCATGGCCACATCTGCAAATGCATGGCGCACATTCATCTGTGGATTCCACATGGCACCAGCGGACTGTACCCGCCATGGACCAGGCCCTTGAGGCCAACTCCAATGGCCCTCGCGACTGCATCCTGCGTGTTCGACGATAGAGGTAAGCGTACCGGGACAGCTCGGTGCAGGCCATTGTGTGCATTTGAAGTAGGCAGACATGGTACACCAATTGCAGCAGCTTGGACCCACTGGAACAGCCCCAGGGGACTATATGAGTATGGGAGGGAGACCGGCATTACCACAGCTTCCAGGGACTGCTGCCTGGCATCCCTCAACAACACCTGCCGCTGCTGCCACATGTCCACCTACATGTCGACGACTCTGAAGATATGTCCAGGTCCACTCACCAGCGAGGAGCTGGAGATCATGGATTCCGAGCTCCACGCACACTGCCCAAGGCTATTTCTAGCAAACGTTGTGTGCGTAAGACAACTACAGTGTGTGTGGGAGTGCATGTGGGGGACACACATGTCGTTGATCCGCAGCACTATGATTCTGAGCCTGTGGGGTTCCAACATGCACTGCTTACCATGCTAACTACAGGTGGAAGGGGTATGTAGGCTCTCTGGCGCTTTCCCATGCATGTCCCTCACGAGTGGTGGAACATGGCATTTCCATGTCACACATCCAGTCACACAGCCACTTGGCAATGCAGGACTGAGGGCAGTCATTGCTTGTGTGAATGGCTGGCTGGGTCCCTGCTGGCCTTCTCAGTCGCAGCAGACCTGGGCTGCACATTGACCGCACAATCCTAGAAGGAGACAACACTGACTGTACAGTGGGTTACATGTGTCTTTTGTTCAGGACTCTCCTGAAATGCACAAACTCAGCCCTGTCGAGTGGACACACCATGCCTTGTGATAGGGATGTGTGTGAGAGATAGTGGCACTGAATGTGACCTCCATTGCGGGGTGAGCCTTTCACAGGGCGAGTACGTTGAGGGCTGTGCAGTGTTGGACACAGTGAGTCCACCCACAAAGATGTGTTGCCTTGTGATGTATGTGTTGGTCCACCTGACAATGGACAGTAGATGTGGGCAGACTACACATTGTTCAATGTGCTGGCAACCTGCATGTGAATGGGATGGACAGGTACTGTGTACACGCTCCCAGCAGCATGCATTCACGTGTGGTGTACACATGCTGTTAGGCCATGTCCGATTACTTCCTGGCTCTGTTGCACGTCTCTGAGTATTTGGGATGGGTCAGCAGCATGCCACTGTGATTGGTGGATGCGGGTGATGTTGAGAAGTGTATGAGTGACATTCCAAGGCTCCTGTGTACCATCCCTGCAGTTTGAAGTCCTCCAGCCCAAGGGCTTGTGATGAGCCTTTGCATCCAAGTTGATGTCTCTGTGAATGTGTGACCGACAGTGCAGCCAATTCCACAAAGGGTGTGACGTCATCTGCCGGTTAAGCTACTACGTGGCGATAATGAATCGGGGGATGCCCCCTCGTATTGTCAGGTCAGCACGGCGCTGCATTTCACCACTAATGGTCTGCATCTTGACAGTCACACAGCCTGTGCCGGATGCATGTTTGTAGGGGCATCAGCAGCAAGCAAGTGTACAGTATTGTGGGATGGTGTCTTTTGCGGTGAGAGGCAGCATGTGTCCACAGCCTACCCATAATCTGGGTAATGTGATGTTTGTTGTGTGATGCAGTGGGTTGTAAGTGTACTCTGTGCTGTGTGCATCTGACATGCATATGCGATTCCTGAGGCTCAAGATGTAATTTGAGCACTCTGCATTCTCAATGCACTCAGAGTCATAGCCCTCAGGAACAACCTGTAGTAGGCTGGATTGGCAATTCACATGTATGTTTGAGGCACTGTGCCTACTCTGATTTCGTTCGGTCATATGTGTGCGATGCCTCACCTCATATCTCTGGTACTTACACATCCGGCACACTGTGCAACAGCAGTTGTGCTCGTGTGAACGACAGGTGGATGGCATGGGCTCATGGCCATTGTGGCCTGTCATGTTGCAGTCTGTGTGAGTGGTTTCCCATTCTGCTCCATGCAGGTATGTCTTTGGCCTGATTACATAGTGGTCATCCTTGCCACCATCAGGACAGTGGGTGTACACACCGTGATTTGGGGCTATGGTCGCAGGGTGACACAGGCCGGGTGTAGTGCTATGTGCACAACACATGTGCCACTTATTAGCGGCTTCATTTACTGGACGCCAGCCATTACGTGTTGATTGTGGTGGCTGTATGCAATTGCACAGGTATCGTGCAACATGTGGATTTGTGGATGTTCTGTGCTGCTTCCCTTGCACATGTCTGTTTAATTGATGCCAGATGAGTGAGGCCACCTCGCTCTATCTCATGTGGCATCTCCCGTGGGTGCTGAGGGACAGGGGACGGTCAACAGTGGCGTGGCATCGGATGTAGCAGCTGCACAGGTGCTGAGTGTGACAGATGTGACCAGCGCCTCGGAGGGGCCAGACGTGTGCTGGATGAATCACAGGCCGAGACGGCAATTTCTGAGTCATCTGAGGACAGAGGTGATGCATCCATGTTTGCCAACACAGGGGACGTGGACTCTGGGTCCTCCTCAGCAACGCGGAGGACAATGCCCGCCCTCCCATCTACTTCCACTGGTGCAACACGTGTTGGCACAGGGATGAAGGGTAGAGTTTCCTTCACACCAGGCACAGCTGTCCCTGCACATGTGACCCCTGCTGCCCTCAGTGCTGGGTCTGTTGAGCTTATGCGCCATCTCTGCGTGGGGCAGACAGCTCTCCTCAATAACGTCATTGCACATGACATCACTTTGCCGCAGGTGACATAGTTCATGGAGGGGCCACATCTATGCGTGGGTGGGCTACACCAGACTGTCCAATGGTTGTCCCCCCCAGTCAAGGTGGGCCTTCTACTGGGCCAATCTCAGGCTGACATTCCTGACCCTTTCTCCACCCCACTGGGCAGTGGCACATCTGACAACAGCAGGGCACGAGTCCTAAAATAAGAAGTGGGGGGACGCTGACGTCACGACAGGAAGTGACATCACGGAAGGTGGCTTGCACCGTCAGACTCATTGCCTCCCCTCGCTCACCCCTTATATGCGATTGCATCAGAGAAGCCAGCGCGTGCACAAGCAGCTCCGATATCGCCCCAGAGAGGCCAAAGAGTGAATGTGTGGGTCCATTTCCCCCAGTCATCTGTCTCACGGTAATATAAGTGGGGGGACGCCGTCCACCCGCGTGGTACCCCGACTCGAAACCTGGACAACAGTGACAATGCATGACAGCCTCCGGACTCCGGATACACCACATGCAACACACAGAGGCTGTGGCTGCCCTAGCGGGCCAGGCCGCAAACACAATCCCAAATGAAAGGTAGACCCACCCCTGCGCGCATAGTCATTACAACCGCTGCCATTGACAAGGGACCCATGTGGTGAGTCATGGGCCTCAGGGTGACGGGCCTCAGAGCCATCCCCCGCCAACGAGTGTCATGCAACTCACACATATCGCAAAGCCAATAGGACACTTTGCCTGCACACCAGGTCTCGAGTCAGGGTACCTCGCGGGTGGACGGCGTCCCACCACTGATTTTACAGCGAGCCCGATAACTGTAGCAAATGGACCCACACATTCACTCTTTGGCCTCTCTGGGGCGAGCTCGGAGCTGCTTGTGCAGGCGCTGGCACCCCTGTTGCAATCGCATGTAAGGGGTGGGCGAAGGGAGGCAATAAGTCTGATGGTGCAAGCCACCTTTCGTGACGTCACTTCCTGTCGTGACGTCTGCGTCCCCCCACTACATATTTAGGATTTGTGCACTGCTGCTCACTGAGAATGTGTTGCCTGCAAGATGTGACCAGGAGAAGGGCGCCATGACCTCCCACCCACCAAGCTCCACTGCCATCCCGTGCCCTGGGTAGCCTGTGCAGGCGGACAATGTAGGGGGTACACCTGGTGGACAGGGGATGTGAGTGCCTTGGCAAGGGCCTGGCAGATGCACAGCAGTATCCAGCATGTCCCCAGAGGGAGGGCTAACGTCTACACCTGATGCAGCATTAATCGTGTGCCCGCCTGTTGTGCCCACACGAGTTCACATTCATCCCCAGACAGGTGGGCTTTCCAAATACCCAACACAGTGGAAATCTAGCCCTCCGGAATCCTCCCCACACAGTCTGTTTCAACAATGCATGTGTGCACCTACCCGTGCCACCCACCCACCTGGGCCAAGCGGAATTCCTGCTTCACATGACACATGTGTGTCTTCCACAGTTGTGCTTCTCTCTCAGGGGCGGACCTCCAACTGTCCCGTAGCACACAGACAGCACCGAGTCGAACTGGCATCCTGTTTGAATGGTAGGCACACTCACACATCTACCAGTGACACAGTGGTGGCTGTGATGGCTATTGTGACTGCCATGGCAGTGTTGGTGGCCATGTCAGGGTACACTCACACACATTCTATACGCAGCTTTTCGTGTTACTACTCTGCACATCGGACTGGCCACTGTCCCTGGTGTTGAACAATTTTGCGGCATGTCTATGTAATCTGTGACTGGATGCTGTTGTTCCTGTAGTCGGTTGTGTCTGTGTAGTTGATTATTGCAGTTGTTGCTGTGTGTGCATGTTTAAGCCAGGCACATGCCGTGTATGGTACCTCAAGAATTGCAATGTCTGGTCTCACATTCCAATGTGTTGTACACGTGGCAGGGACTTCACTTCTTTCAGACTCTGCTACTTGTGTGTGTGATGAAGAAGTATTTTTGTGACACGGATTGTCTGCATGTATTTGGTGGTATTTCAGGGAGAATGTATCTGTGTCATGTTTGCGTGCAAGCAAAGCACAGGGTGTGAGTCTAGCCACAGGATGACAGGTAGCATGTGCAGAGTATGCGGGTATGTGTGAGATTACTTGCTGTGTGGCCAGCAGTGTAGGTGTATGTTAGTCTTGTGATGAACATTGGGCCTGGGCACATGGCTTACTTTCAATGTGTGCTTTTGGGAGGTGTAGGTGTGTGTGGTGTGACTTTGGGGTAGTGTTGGTGTGTGTGTGCGCGCTCTGGCAATGTCGACTACACACGTGTTACCCAGGCCCATGGTGGATGTTTGTATCCGTGTTCAGGTCTGCGCATGTGTTCACATGTGTGTGTTGTATGTTGCGCAGTGTGTGGGTGTGTCCTTGCAGTTCAGGATGACTCCTACTTGATATGTTTAGGACATTGTGTGTCTGCAGGGTGTGTGACTGTCAAGATTGTGCCTTGTTCAATTGAGCATGTATGTGAATTTCTACAGTTCTTACTCACTGTGCAGTCCTGCCCACCCACACTGATATCGTGTGTGTGTTTTGTCGTGCATTGCTGTAGCATGCTTTTGCGTGGCTCCTACTTTTGCTTGATGAGTGTGATGTCAGACTGTGAAGGTAATTATACACATATGTAGGACTGTGCTTTGTAGTGCCCAGGCCGTCAGTGTTAATGTGATGATCTGTTGGGCCACGTCAGAGTATGACAAGTCCAGGCCCACGAGCTGTAGTATTTCACTAGGTCCACTGTTGCGGCAACTCTCATGCATTGACATCAAATGACACTAGACTACATGGTCATCTCACGACTCTCGTGTACTTCACACACTCTCATCCTCTCTCATTCGTACTTGTCTTCGATAAAGAATTCTACATAGTCACATTTGTGCTTCAAGGCATGTATTTGAACTTACTTCCTCTGTGATGCAGTATAGTGGACACTACTGGCAGCAAAATGCATGTGGGGGATATACTTAGCATGATTACACATACAAAAGGGGGTACAGGTAGATGTGATTGGTTGTTGACTGTGGAATAAAGGCTTCAGAGTTACAACTGCCTTGCCCTTGCTATGCTAAAGTACATTTGCTAATTACTGAAGAGCTGTAGACTTTGACACAGACAGTATTCATTTTGCCTACCAGACAGCTTGACATCATAGGCACAGTACATCTCAGTTCCATGGTACAGGTTTACTACAATAGTAACTCCGACACACCTGCGTCAGAGGTGACATCAGAGCATGAGCCTACATGCATGCAGCAGCGTCTCACTAGTTGTTGCAATGTGGTGGCTACTGAACATGACACAATAACTAGGGCCATGTTGTAGGGGGTTGCATTTGTTGTCCATGCAAAAGTCCGGGCACGGAAGTACAGACGATGGTGAGGTGACAGTTCTCACGTAATACAGCAGACAGATAAGTGTGCACTGACAGGTGCATGTGTTCAGGTGCGCAGAATACATGTTATGGCATAGTTGTTTGTGCAGTATTGTCCATGTGGTTACTGTACACAAGTCCCATACCTCTGACTCCCCCTGTTCATGCAGAGACACAGGATATGGTGAGGAACAGAGTGCATGTCCCGAAAATGTCCGATGTCATGGTAGTGGAGTTGATGGTGAGGTGTTTGTTGCAGATTGTATGGTATAGTTGTTGTACAACTAACTGCCCACTCCGTGCGAAAGCCAAGCATAGGTACGGTGTTGAACATCATTGTTCAATTGGGGGTATTGAGTCGGGGCCCGATGAATTGACAAGTTGTCAGGTATGCGATACCTTCCAGCAGGGCATCCATGGCATTGGTGGTAAACATGGATGCCATCCAATGAAGCGGATGGTGGCTAGCAAGGTGTTCATCGTAAGTTGTCCCTTGTAGAAGCCTGATGGGACATGTTGGATGACATTCGATGAAACTGTGATCCAGAATACGTTGTGTGGAGGCACACTGGTCCCATTGCAGTGTGTGTCGGATTGCAGCCACATACGCCATGCCCCCATACACTGAACAGATCCTGTCGTGGGCGTCCAGGGGTGCAAACAAGTGTACCAAGTCCGCCTTTGGACATGCCGGGTTGGAGAGACATAAATCCACAGGACAGTGGAACGGACACCTCCGACAGTAGAAAACGGGGATGACGCAGCTGAACATTGCAATTTGGTAAGTTACTCTGTAACTTATGTTCAACATGGCCAGGTTGTCACATCCCACTATCTGTAGCAAGCTCTCAATGTACAGCTGCATCTGTCCGGCGTAGTTGGGAAGCAGTGGTGCAACAGCCATTTTGCTACAGGGTGATGTGATGGCGTGCTCCGGCTGGCTGTGCAGTCAGCAGAGTGCAACCTCCGACGATGCTGGGAATTCTGGGATGGTTGTACGGAGGCAGGACTTGGGTTATAGCTTGTGCGGAGGACACAGGCCCTCATCCCACATGCTTCAATGAATTGTCAAGGCCAGTGGTGTCTGACTCCTTCCAGATTACTTGCATTTGACCCACATGGAGGAGTGGTATAATTTTTTTTTGTGTTATTAACTTTCTTTCATGTTGGGCGCTATCTGCCAGTGTACAGTTTACTCTGCATAGCTCAGTTTGGCTTCTTGTTGGTACAATGGCTCCATTCTCCTGCATAAATTGTTGCAAGGTGATTTCGGAGTGGGAATGGAAGGCCATTCAGTGCTATCTGCTCTCCCGTGTGTGGGCGGGACACTGCATTTCCGCTATACATTGGGGCTTCTGTGTGGGTGTAGTAATTGGAAACACCTGTTCCCAGGCAGCAGGGTTTTACAATTTTGTACATTGCATGGCTTGATATTGCGAGCAGGATGGTATAGGTATTTTTGGATGAGACTGGCGTGTCTTTTACGGACAATGTCCATATTCTGCGCTGTTATGTGGCAGCCGCCGTGTGCTTCTCCATTTTTGCACACAAGGATGTGTCCTATTTTGCCATCACATTACTCCCCTGTTCGGGACACTTGTATTTCATCAGGTTGACAACTGTGATTTGTCGGTTGGGGACATGACTGATGCAGGAAGGCCACGTGACATGTGCCTTCAGGGTGGGGCTGGTGTGTGGGGTGTGTAGTTGTGGCCCTGTGGTGTTTGTGTGCAGCCCATGCATGGCGCTGTCGTTGGCCTCTGCGTTGTGCGCATGTGTACCTGCGTCATCGCCGCTGCGGTGCCGTGACGGGGACGTCACTTCCTGGTCCCGGGTAGTGGGTGCCCAGGATGTTGCGAGTTGTTTATTTTTGACAGGTGGGACGTGTGTGGGTATAGTGGTGGATGTGTCCTGTCCACACAGGGGTGTCTGGGGGGGCCATGTACAGTTTTCCCGCCCTTGCACTGTGTGCAGTGTTTTCGTACCCTTGTTGTGTGTCTGCCTACCTGCGTCGCCGTGGCGCGTTCACTCCTAGGTGGTGCATCAGGTAGAGCATGGGGATGGCCTGGAGTGCAGGATTCATCTCTGGGTGTGGCCGCCTTTTTAGTCTCCATACTGAACAGTCGGGTTTCCGCCTTGGTATCTCGTGCGGTGTCTCTTTACCGGTGGGGCTGTTTGGTTGTGGCATCGTAATTTGTACGCCGGGCGGTACGTCATTTCGTCGGACGGTGTGTCTCCATTGGCTCGCGCCGCTACGTAGACGGGCGCACTTTGATGGCAGGCGGCGCCGCAGGCTTGCGGGCGGTGTTTGCCTGACTTTTCACATCCTAATTTTGCGGGCGTGTGGGCCGTTGCTGGTGGACGGTAACTAGCGGTTTTTGCCTCGGACAGCACGGCGGTTGTGCTTCCGCCCGACATCGTAATGGACCCCTAAGTATTTGCATAATTAACATTATTAATTATCAATAAAACAAATATTATTAATTAAAAAACAAATTAAAACACATAAAATTTAATTAACTCTCCACCCTTTACACCTATAATCCCCACAACCCACACCTAAAATTAAACTGTAAAAAAATTAATTACACAATTAAAAAACCTTTACAATTAAATAACTAATAGTATTTAACACCTAATTATAAAGTAAGTAAAATAAATATACTCCCCACCTTTCACCCCTATAAACCCAAAACCCACACACAAAAAAATAATTAAACAATTACACTAACTAATTATCAATTAATTAATTAATATTAATTATCAACTAATCATTAATTAAAATAAATTACTTCCCATCCTTTACCCCTAAACCCCCAACCCACACCTAAAATTAATTACACGATTACCATAATTGTCAATTAATTAATTAATATTAATTAACAACTAATTATTAATTAATTAAAAATAAATTACTTCCCACCCTTTACCCCTATAAACCCCACAACCTGCACCTAAGATTTACCCCCAAAAAATTAAAAACACAATTAACATTATAAAATCTCAATTAAAAAAATATTAATAAATACATTCATTCATTAAGTTATTATAATTAAATTACTTCCCACCCTATTCCCCTATAAACCCACAACCCGCTACGGAACTAAAAAATGCAAAATTTCATTAAAATAAAATTAATAACTACTAAAAATGTAACACATATATTAAAAATCATAAACAGTACTTATACAAAAAATACATCACATACATTTAAAATGTATGCTAAAATACATAACACTAATTAAAAAAATCAATATGTTAAACAACTACATTTTTGCAAACGATATTAATAACTATATTTTTACAATCTATATTTCTTACCTTAAAGTCGATATTCTTGACCACAATATTCTTGCTGTCGATATTTCTGTCATGATATTTAAAACTCGATATTAGTGTAAGTCGACATTTCAAACTCAATATTTTGACTGAATACCGAACATCTATAGTTTGTTCACATGTCACCTGTTATACAACATTACAAAATACTGACCCAGAATGTCAGAGGTAAGGGGTATGTCCACAAACACCACAGACGTTTAGCACAGCTCCATAGCCGCAAAACAAATACAGTTTATTTACAGGAAGCTTATCTCTCTGCTGCTGAGGCACCTAACATGCGGACACAAAGGAGGGGGTCAACAATTCGCTACTACCTATTCAGCATTTGCCCATGGGGCGGTCTTCTGGCCGAGGGCTGGGGTCCCATTTGAAGCATATGACACAAAAATTGACACCAATGGTTGTTAGCTCTTTGTCTGTGGAGTGTTGGATGGTGAAATGTTGGTGCTCATTAGTGTGTATGCTCCGCATATGCTCAAGATAATTTCTTGCAGCGCCTGTCCTCAGTATTAGCTGAATGGTCACACCTTTCATGGATTATAGGGGGTGATTTCAATGCGGTTCTGGATGTAAACCTTGACCGCTTTCATCCCCCTTGGCCAAGTGCTGGTTCTGTCAAACAGGCTAAGGCCCTCTCTAATTGGGTATCGAGTTGGTATTTGGTACATGCTTATATTGTGTCCTTTGCCCCTCCTCACTGTTGGAGAAATTTACACAGGCGACCTATCTGGGTAAAATGGTCTCAGACCACAACCCTCTTGGATTGGAGATAGATTGACGTATGGTCCCAACCTCTATCCCGACATGGCACATGCAGACACTACTTCTTGAACACATAGGTTTCAGGGACACCTTAGCCACCACCATAGAAACATATTTAACTAATAACGAGGGCACTGTGTCCTCACCACTTATAGAATGGGAGGAGTTCAAATTAGTGATCAGGGGGATGTCCACAGCTACAGTTACTGGGGTCAGACAGTCAGTTTTGCGTGACTTACAACACACTGTAACACAAATGGGGCTCCTTGAACAGGTGACTGTACATGGTCCCACACGTTTAGAGGACTTACAAGAAGCCAGAATCCAACATGCAGAGCTCTTGGAACGCCTGAGGGTTATAGACCATAAAACATTTTTACAGAGACTACACTCTCAAGGCAAGCTGGGTAAACGCCCTCAACACCTCTAACCCTGCCCCTCCACCAACCTTGAACAGGGAGTAAAACACTTCAATGCCTGGATCACCAATTGTGCAGACAGCATAGACCCCGTCAAGAGCAACATTGAGAGCAAATCCTCCAAAAAGGCCAACTGGTACACCCAATAACTCAGAACTGTGACACAGGACAACAAACAGTAGGGGGGGATTGGTGCGCCAGCAAGGACCTTTCTGACAGGGCAGCATTCAAGACCTCCCGCAAACTCTACCACCACCTGCTGAGGGCAACAAAGAAGACATCCCTTGTTGCTTGCATCGAAACCAGAGCCAACAACACCAAGGAACTTTTCAACACCGTTACCGAATTCTCCAACCTGGCTGCAAGCGAAAACAACATCATACCCTCACAGGAGTTATGCGACAACCTTGCCTAATTCTTCGACAACAAGATTGCAACAACATACAGAAACTTCGAACCCCAGCCCACACCTACGGACTTCCTCGACAGATACGCCACCATCGTAACTGACATGAACCACACACTGATCACCTAGAACATCCTCTCCAATCAGCACACCACCTCCACCATGAAATCCATCCACTCAGGAGCTCCCACAGACCCATACCCTCACCATATCTTTAACCTCGGAAACCAAAGGATCGGCCAGGAACTCACCACCATACTCAACACATCTATCCCCACCGCAACATATCCCGATGCCTAGAAACAAACCGAAGTCAGACCACTACTCAAAAAACCCTCCGCCGACCCCAGCAAACTCAAAAACTACTGACCAATCTCCCTGCTCCCATTCCCAGCGATGTTAATAGAAAAGATCATCAACAATCAACTCATGACACACTTGGAGCAAAACCAGCTACTCAATGCCTCCCAATCCGGCTTCCGCAGCAATCACAGCATGGAAACTGCCCTGATCGCAGCCACCGACGACACCCGAACCCTCCTCGACCGATGAGAAACAGCAGCTTTGATCGCCTTGACCTCTCGGCAGCCTTCGACACCGTATCCCACCACACGCTGATCGAAAGACTCCACCACATTGGGATCAAAGGGTATGTGCTCAGATGGATCACCTCCTTCCTCACTGGAAGAATCCAGAGGATCCACCTCCCACCTTTCACCTCTGAACCCAAGGAGATCACCTGCAGTGTCCCCCAGGGCTAACCCTCAGCGCCACACTCTTCAACGCATATATGACCCCGATGGCCAACATCGTCAGATCCCACAGTCTCAACATAATTTCCTAAGCAGACGACACCCAACTCATTCTCTCACTTACCGACGACCCCACCACCAAAACCAACTTCCACAGATGCATGACAAATGTCACCAACTGGATGAGGAGCAACTGCCGGCAGCTGAACACACACAAGACAGAAGTACTAATCTTTGGCAGGCACCAGCAGCAACACATGGAATGACTCCTGGTGGCCATCAGACCTAGGACCTGCACCCACTCCCTCCGACCATGCCAGAAACCTTAGAATCATCATTGACAACAAGCTCACCATGAAATCGCAGATCAACGCCATCTCCTCCGCCTGCTTCCTCACTTTGAGCATGCTACGTAATATCTTCAAGTGGCTACCCCTACACACAAAATGCATCATGACACTGGCCTTCATCACCAGCCAACTGGTCTATGGCAACTCCCTCTACATAGGAATCGCCGCATACCTGCTATAGAGACTTCAGACCATACAGAATGCCACAGCCAGACTCAACCTCAGCCTTCCCAGATGAACCCACATCCCACGCCACCTCAGTCAACTCCACTGGCTATCTGAACCGAAGAGATGCCAATTCAAGCTGCTGACCCACGCTCACAAGGCTCTACACAACCAAGGACCCGCACACATTAATCACCGCCTGAACTTCCACCAACCGTCGAGAAGACAACGCTCCACCTCCCTTTCACTTGCCTATACTCCCTGCATCTACCGAAGCAGAAGTGGAGGATGCTCCTTCTCCCACATCACAGCAAAGACCTGGAACAGCCTCCCCACGCACCTCCGGACCATCACCTCACTTCTGGAATTCCAGATGGCCTTCAAGACCTGGCTGTTCGAATAAGCCTCCAGGACCTGCAAGCACCTGGATACCCTATTGGGTGATTTGTCATGCTTTATAAATCCTGATTGATTTATTGATTGATAGAGCGGGTACATTACTGGCCACATGATAAAGCTGCCATTATCACCCACACTGATCCTTTCCCTGGCAAAACCCTCAAACACATGTTGCACTACACAGTTGGAGATCAATGAGGCTTTCAGTGCATACTATACAAGGCTGTATGAAGCTCGCTCTTCCCAATCCTCCACGGACGTAGATGCTTTCCTACATGATCTGAGGCTTCTACAGGTCACGGCAGTGAATAGACCAGTACTGGGTGCCCTGCTGTCACCTGGCGAACTACGCCAGGCAATCAGGGATATGGCAGATAACAAAATTCCAGTAATAGATGGCTTACCCATTGACTTTTAATTAAGTTCACTTTCCGGTTGGCCCAGCTATTGGAAAATCTTTACAAATCCTTGCTTGATGCGGGTGCACTACCAACTACCACTTGCCAGGCCCTGGTCACCTCTTTCCTTAAACCTGGCTGGGCTCAAGAAGAACTCTCTACTTTTAGGCCACTCTCCCTTCTGACCTCAGAGTATAAAGTATTGAGTAAAGTGCTAGCACAACGACAGCTCCCCCCATCTCCCTAAATATATCCATATTGACCTATGCGGTTTCGTTCCACGCAGGAGCAGCTCTTTAAATATATGGCGATTATATCAGGTGATGGAGATAGCGCATGAATAAAACTATGCTTGGGCGGTGAACTCCGCTCTGTTCACAGAGTTTGTGCAGTTTTCTGCACTCCGTGAAGTTGTGAGGAGTTTATTCCTCGCTCACCAACGTTAAGTCGGCGAGGGCGAGCGAGGAAAATCCAACCACTTCCCAGCAAGATTTCTCAACGCGGGTGGTCGGGGATGGTCACGACCGCTCGCGTTGAGAAAAACCATCCGTTCGTGTTGAGGAAGCTGTCGCTAGAGTAGAAAATCTACTTGAGTGGCAGAAAGAAGCAGTGCCCTCCAGCACTGCTCATGGTGCAGTTTGTGCTGATTTTCCAGCGCGGAACGAATACCCGGTGCTGAAAATCAGCACGAACTGTGCGATCTAACACACTCCGCTGCCAGCGGAAATCCGTGTAGCATGGCGGAGTTCTTCAGTCAGGCCTAAACAATACCCAAACGGGGGCTGCCTTTCCTCAGATCACCAGTAGGCATTTGATTCCCTGGAATGAGATTATGTGTCTTGACACTGCTCAAATGTAACATTCCCCTCACCTTTATCCATTGGGTTAAGCTCCTCTACACTAATCCCATAGCGAGGGCCAAAACTGGGACACATATTTATCACAATACTCAATATCCAGTAGCTGCCCAAAACCAATCCTTTTGTTTGTTTTAGCAATGGAACCCCTGGCGCAGAAACTCAGGCAGGAGGCGGTAGACTGGGGCATCCCACGAGGGCCTCAGACCCAAGCGGTTTCGTTACAAGTGGACAATATGATAGTTTACACTCGGACCTGGCCATGGACCTCACACCTATCTCCACTATACTTCGGTCCTTTGACCCCTGTCTGGCCTCCAAGTCAATCATACCAAATTACATGTATTTTTTTCCAAAACACTATGCCCCCCTACATCGGTGTTCCTTGGCACTCAGACCATACCAGTTGCACATAATACATTTTGTTACCTGTGTACAGGTGTACAGATCAACTACAGATTTGTTGGACGGGAACCTACTAAAAGCTATCACGTCATTAAACTCTAAGGTGAAATTCTGGGTTACATTGCCCCTGTCGGTGGCAGGCCATCTGGCGTTATCTAAAATGTTGATGCTGCCCAAGCTGTTATACTATTTTGTAAACTTACCGGTTGCTGTCCCCGGGGCCATTTTTAAGACATTAAACTCTCTACTGCTTTATCTCATTTGAGGCTCAGGGCGGCATTGCGTGAGCCTACTTAATTTGCAGCTGCAGCGGGGGAAGGTGGGTTGGGTGCACCAGACTCTAAGGCCTACTGCCTTGCTGACCAGTTACAATGGCTGTCCTGTTGGCTGGCGGGGATCCACTTACAAGAAATTGGTTATTCGCCACCTATGTTGCAATCGGGCATGGTACAAAAGCTGCTGTTGCCTAGGACAGTGCGAGCCCCCCCGGAGCTCCCCATACTGCTTAGCAATGCTTTTACATACTGGAGAAATGTGCTCCGTTATACTAATACACCCAGAAACTATGCCCCTAATATCCCTCTATGAGGCCTGCCAACACCGGTAAGCACACCAAAGTCCACCAGACTACTACCATAGGAAAATGAAGGGATCACAACGGTGGGCGATTTGTTCAGTGACGGGACACTCATGTCCCATAAGGGCTTTACGCAACTACACAGGCTCCCTAGTGTCCTCTTTCTGACACATGCAAATATACTATGCTTTGTCCACTTACACCTGTTCACCAACAGGATCTGAACCTGATGCGCACACACTGATTCAGGCTGTTTAGGAAATGGGCACTGGCAGCTACCTAGTCAAGTGGCTCTACAATGGGTTACTGCTCACTTACACACTTCTTTATTCCCTTTACGTTCACAATGGGAAACAGACCTAAACCAGGCTTTCAACTACAAAGAATGGCGCTTTCTAATTGAATATCCTAGCATGATCCCCCGCAATGCACACTTCAAATTTGTTCAGTTTTCACTCTTGCATAGGGCGTATTTGACACCATTGAATCTCCATAGGATATTCCCCACAGCTTCACCTTCTTGCCCTAGATGCAAGGCTGATAATGCGGACTTACTGCACATGCTATGGGCCTGTCCCACGTTATCATCCTATTGGAGGGATATTAGGGAATCGCTCACAACACTTACAGGGACCACAATCTGGGACACTCCTGAACATTACCTGTTGGGCCTATACGCTAGGCTCAAGACCTCTAAGGCTGAGACTCGCTTTGTCGATTTAGCACTTCTCCTGGCCAAATGAGAGATTACACACAGTTGGAAATCCCCTATAGCTCCCATTATCGCGGGTTGGCTAGACGATTTGGCGATGGGGCACGCCAGAAAGTTACTCACTAAGCAGGGAGGAATACCGTGGCCTATCTAAGTAACCCATAGCAATGCTGTGGGATGATCAACTGGAACAATTTAAATCTCAGGAAGAGGACACCACCTGACCGAATATAGCATTTTACTACGCATGCTATTACATCACGTTCCATTACAACGCGGTCGTTACAACGACCGCGTTGTTAGAACACGATACCTTTACATCGCAAGTCATTAGATCAACTTGCTGTAGGGGGCGCGCTGGACTTAGGAATAGTATAATTTACTATTCCAACTACAGCGTGTGCAACAGTAGGGAAGGTGTTGGAATAGTAAATTATACTATTCCTTAGTTTAGAGCGCCCCCTACAGCAAGTCGATCTAATGACTTGCGATGTAAAGGTATCGCTTACTAACAACGCGGTCGTTGTAACATTCGCGTTGTAAAAGCACCGCGATGTAATGGCAGCGTTGTAAAAGCTGTTTCCTCGCCTGACCTCGACACATACAATGGAGATTGTACTTTCTTATTGCTGCCTCTTGTCATTCCCCGCCGTTAATCTCACAGGATATAAGTTAACCCTTATGCTTACTTACAGACATGGATAGATCTCACCCACTATGTTTTGAGCTGATATTCTAGCGACATGGATTCAGTATGGCAGATTATGTTGGGGCTGGGTAGGTATTGGTTAGTAGATAAATCCCTTTGTTTTTTGTTCAATCTTTTTGCTATGCATGTAAACATGATTCTATGTCTTCTGCATTGTCTACCACTGGTTATGTGTTCCATATGCTTATTTACATATGTGTGTGGATGCTGCCACCCCTGTTGGCTTACACCACAATGTATGACAATAATTTGCTCAATTATGGCTTGGTTATGATCGTTAAAATGCAAAAACATTGGTTTAAAAAAATGTATGTCGTATTGGTCAACACACATGATAGTAATCTAATATGCAAATAAAATGCCCTTCAGGACTACCATATATAATCTCACTTAATTCACACCTCCTACAAATACCAAAAATGAGTGCTGGATTAACCACTAGCCAGCTCATAGTGTAACACTGACTGCCATTAGAATGTAAAATTGTAACATCTCTAACATTGTATGAAGAAGTTAGCCCCATTATCTTTAACACAATGCTGCTGATCAACCTCACTATAGTGGATGTGTTGTCTCACAGTTGACATGAACCAGTCATTAATTACCAGGAGTTGGGTGGCCAGATAATAGTAGTAAAGGTTGAACATACCTAGACCGCCGTCATAGGGAGTGCGCTGACAATGTGCAAGGGCCATGCGAGGCCTGGATCCACCCCAAAGGAACGAAGCGGCCAGCTCGTCCGAGGTCAGAAATCAATGACGTGGCAGGCAAAGCGGGAGGTTCTGAAAGACGTAAAGGAATCGGGGAAGGATCATCATTTTATATAGGGCTATTCTTCCCATTGGGCTTAACAGCAGCATCTTCCACCTTCTTAGGTCTTCTTTAGCTTTTTTAGTCAACGGGGTAAGGTTCAAGGCCCAGGTGAGCTCTGGGAGTAGTGTCACCCAGATTCCTGAGTATCGGAAATTAAGACGTTGAATTGGGATGGTGGATTGACATGCGGTACAGTCCTAAGAGTCTGTTAGGGGTACTAAAATAGATTTAGCCAAGTTAACCCGCAGTCCAGAAGCCTCACCAAAGAGCTGGAGTATCCAAAGGCATCAAGGACCCATCGTCATAGGGTCCGCCATGAAGAGCAGGATATCATCCGCATAGAGTGCAATACGGTCTTCCTGGGTCTCCCCGCACCACTAGCCACTGATCTGGGCGTCACACCTGACGAGGCAAGCCAAATGTTCGATTGTCAAGGCAAAGAGGAGGGGAGACAGAGGACAGCCCTGGTGTGTCCCTCTGCGGATGGGAAAGGGGTCGGAAAGAACAGCATTGACCTGGACTCGAGCCATGGGGTTGGAATAGAGCAAACAAATGAGTTCGCAAAAGTGCGGTCCCACACCAGCTCTTGCCAGCACTTCCTCTAAATATCTCCAATCCACAGTATCAATTGCCTTCTCAAAATCTATAAGGGGCAAGGACAATTTGGACGACAGGAGGTGTAAATGAGCTAATGGCATGTGAAGGCGTCGGAGACAGTGCTTGGTGCTTCTAAGGGTATGCAGCCACATTGGTCGGGGTGAATAAGAGTACTAAGCACTGGTCTAAGTCAGGTAGCTAATATCGTGGCATAGATCTTTACTTTGGTATTGATAAGTGAAATTGGCCAAAAATCGGAGCAGGAGGACAATGGAGGCTGCATCTTGGAGATCACTGCGATCATGGGCATAGCAATGTCTGAGGCAAAGGTACCCCTTTTTGTCGCCTATAGGGCATGGAGTCGTGGTATCAGGTCCTCCCTAAATGCCGAGTAGTATTCTGCAGGAAAACTAACAGGGCCCGGAGTCTTCCCGGAAGCCAGAGCTGAGATAGCTGCTCCTACCTCTTCGATGGAGATAGGCTGGTCAAGCAGTTGCCATTACGGCTGGGAGAATCGCGGCAGAGGTATCTTTTGGAAGAGGTGGAGCTTCCGCTCAGGCTCAGCCAATGGGGATGCTTTCCACATCTGTTTTGCCGTCTCAAAAGAGATGTGGCAAATTTCATCCCACACAAGGTCAAGCTGTCGGGAAGCTCCTTCCCCGCTATTTAGGTTTGTGATTGTTCCTTCTAGGCGAACGGCCTGTGCCTCCAGGTGGGAGAGTTGCTGGCCTTGGGTCTGTTGTTTCTTTTTTGAGGTACCCCTTGGCATAACCTCTAATGGTAGCCTTTCTTGCCGCCCACAGTGTGCCTGGTGACTGAACCGTGCCGTCATTAAGTTGAAAGTACACCTTGATTTCTACTCTAAGTGCCTGTTTGTATTCCTCGTCTTGAAGAATCCAGGCGTTCAAATGCCATATGGTTTGCGGTTCCCTGGATGGAGCACCCAGGCGAAGAAGCAGAGGGGCATGGTCCGAAATACCGTGAGAGAGGATTTGAATAGGAGTGACAGTTTGGCAATCTGTGGCAGGCATAAATATGTGATCTATGCGGGAATGAGTATGATGTGCTGCAGAGGTGTGAGTGTACTGATGCTGCCGGGGGTTCCATATTCTCCAGACATCACATAAGCCGAGACTTGAGGTCCAGTCCGATAGACACCTAGCACCGAACGGCAACTCGTCGAGGGAACCCTAGTGGCATCCTGATTAGGAGCCATGACTGCATTGAAGTCACCTCCAACCACCGTCAGGCCCTACGGACGTTTTAGAAGTACGTTGAAGAGGTCCTGAAGGAATATGTCTAGGGCCGCTGGGGGTGCATAGGCAGAAATGAGATTAACTATCCTTCCGCCTAAAGTCCCCATTAGGACTAGAAAGCGCCACTGGGGTTCCCTAAGGAGCGGCGAAGGAATAATGCCACTCCTCGGGAGCCACGTGATAAGCCTGAGTGGAAGAATCTATCGTATCCCTGTTGTGATAAGAATGGACAGTGGTCCCCCATTGAGTCTCTTGCAGCATCAGGGCCACTGGAAGAAATCGGTGGGAATATTTTAGGACTGCAGTACACGTTACATGATCCAAAAGCCCAGTGACATTCCCAGAAAGCACCTGGAAAGATACTAGGTCAGGGTACAGCGAGGCCATGGAGGTGTGGTGCAAGAAATGATCCCACTGATGTGGGATGCGAGGTGGTGGCACTGTGTCATACAAGAAGAGCGGTGGTGTATCTCCAGCATAGTGTAATTTACATGGAAACAAGTTATTGTTAAGAGATGTGGCGTGTGGTGTAGACCGAAATTTAAAAAAAACAATAAAACGTATTCCCGAACTTCCACCCAACCTACCCTACTCCCCATACTTCGATCCCTGAAGCATCTGTCACCCCATAAGTGAAAAACTAAACTAGAACACAGTCTGAACTTAGAAACGGAGTGGTGGACCCCTCCGTTATATAGGATCATGCTCGGTAAATCAGGACCAAAAGTCATTCGATAAGTGTTGATAAGTGTCAGCAGCGCCACCCAGCCAGCGGCAGCAAGCATGAACTTTGTTTCATCATATCGTGGGGCTCCTTGAAAGGTCAGTGTCGTCCACCTGAGCTGACAGCAGGGTGGTGCGTCGTTCACGAGGATCATCTTGGTTCGTAGCAGCGTCCAGAGGCCCGAGAGGCGAAAGGGCCCGTGTTGGGGACCCAGTCTGGTTTCCTGCCATCGAGGTGGGCAACAACGAGACCGCCCTTTTGATGTTGCGCCCCCTGCGTGAACGAGTACGGTGTCTCCATGGCTTGGGGGCCAGGTCTACCACACTCAAGCCACTCAACTGCGGGCCGGAAGGAGAGCCAGGTCCAGGCTCTCTCCGGAGTTTCAAAGAAGCGGGACTTGCTGTCGAATATCACCCAGACCGAGCTGGGAACAGCAGTCAGTATGGAAGGTTAAGGACCTTGAGCTTCTGCTTAACTGCTGTGGCATAGGACCATTGCTGAGTTTGTACCTCTTTTGTGTATTCTGGGAATATAAGAATCTTTCTGCCTTGGTAAGATAAATGTGGATGGGCCCGGGCTTATTGCAGAACAGCGTCCCGGTCTCCAAAATTAAAGAAGCAGGCAATCATGGCATCAACAATAGGAGCAACAGGGGGATCAAGAATTCAGACCGCCCCCCACTCCGTCAATTATAAACACAACTAGGTCTGACCTCCAAGAGCAGTCAGTCACGAACTTTAGAGACTTCTGGGAGTTACCAAAACCATTTAGAAAACACCTTCCCAGTACAGTTCCGTTAAACAATCCAAGAACTGATTAGTCCTTGCTGCTCCAATTTAAAAAGAAATTGTCAATAACCACATCACATATACATACCACAGTGGTAAAGAACCTTCACATTAATGTGCATGTCAAACTCAACAAATGAGAAAAATATATAAAAAAAATAAAAAAAATGTGAGAACGGTTAGAAAGCACCTCACGTGCGCAAACCCACAGGGCTGCTGGATGGTGCTCGCCAGTATGCCCACGTTATCATCATTTGTTGCTTTCTTAACCTTAACAGAAAAAAGAAAGGAAAAGAGGTGTGTATTAGAATTCCACAAAGGTGGAAGGTCAAAACAACATGGACAGTATGTGACCGATAACACTGAGACTCCGTAATTCACTCAATGTTCATTCGTCCCCAACCGTGCAAAGAGAGCAAAGTTCTCAACAGATTAACAATGAGGTATCACTCACAAACAGCACAACCTTTATTCAATGTTGTGAGCGTCCCCAGTTGAAAAAGCAGGCATGTATCTGGCCACTTTCATTTGCCAAAGGCCAACATGTTTCGTTGCCAGACCATCTAGGCAACTTCGTCAGGGCTGTTGGGGAACCAATCTTCACCTCAGTCCTTGTTCACACCAGGTCTGTGGTTATTCGCAAATTAAAAAGAAGAACGTGCCAGTCATAAACAACCCTACATACGATCAAAATTCACAACCCCTTTCACCCAGACATATAATTACCGAGTGGTTGCTTGTGTCCAGCGTACCTACAACCACCTTCAGTACAGGAACCTGCGCCAAATGGTCGTGTTCCACTCTAAAGACTGCAATTGTCAGTCTCCACCTACAATCCCACATACAATGTATTATTCGTGATAGTCCACGTGCCTTCACATAGCCGCATTGTAAAAGTATTACACTATTCCTTATGCATACTGCCCACTATTACTAATGGTGGGTCCCTCAGATGATAAAAACAATCGCTTTCTCAGGTGGCATATTAGTATGTTAATATAGCGGACGATATTCTCATTGGACATCCTCTCATGAAGCAGAGGTACCGCTACTCCACCTCTATTGCTGTACTGTCATTTTAATGTAGCAAATTTCGAGTAGCGCTGTAGCCAACTTTTTAAGCGTAAAAGCCATGTTGCAATTCTCCAACCCTTTAAGAAGGCTACCCGCATGTGCCAGCACTGAAAACCGGCCAGTTCACGTGAGCCCATCTACCGGAAGCCCTTTACCGCATTCATGAGCTCGCTTCACTTTCTCTCGTCCTGCCCAAACACCCATCCCCGTCGCCTGTGTTGTTTTAATTGCGCCCGGGACCACGTGATGCGAAAGTATAGCCCATAGATTGATGTCAGTGCGGCGGCCATCTTAAAACGGGGTGCGTGTACTTACTGAAGGTCATATTTCAGCTTTGCAAATGCCGCAAAAAATGTACAAAATGTATTTAAGACCTAAAATACACTTAAACATAGATTATTTAGTTGTAATATGTGTAATTTTTAAAAGAAGGGATTACCAGGAACCACAATATGCAGATGTACAATCCAAACATTGCCAGACCGGAGGCCATTTTGAAGTGGTATATTTATGCTCAGGCTCCTACATTTTAGTACCCTACAGCCTAGATAATGGTATGTCAACAGTTATTTGATATCAATCAGCAGTCCAAGGGGACAAAACCCAGCTTGATTATACTTCCTAAAGAAGAAATATTTTAATGCATGAAGTCGAACATCAATTTCTAAATCAATCACCTGGTGGCACATCACAGGGTACTGGCTTCCCTACAAATATCAATGCATGTGCCTACCTCGCACATAATCAAGGCATTAACCTATCTTATTCCACAAAACCCACCTAGGTTATACTTTATAGAAGAGGGATATTTTAATGCATGAAGTCAAACATCAGTTTCTGAATTAATCACCTGATGGCACATCAAAGAATCCTGGCTTCCCTACAAATATCAATGCGTGTGCCTTCCTCACATAAGATCAAAAAGTTAACCTATCTTATTCCACTCAATGGAATCATTTAAACCCTGGTGATCCACTTTCTCAGTGAAAATCCATTTCGCCTCCTTCCTGGCCAGGATATCATCAATGTTGTATTTCTCTCCCACTACCCTCTCCAACACTGTCCATCTCAGATCCCTGAGATCATGTTTAGAATCACGAAAGTGCTGGACGAGGCGTGTGGTAAGCTTTCCTGCTTTCAAGGTGCTCAAATGCTCTTGTATCCTCACCTTGACCTTCCGGGTTGTGAGGCCTATGTAATGCAACCCACACGTGATCCTATAGATCACGTGTGTGGTGTTGCAATTACTAAACTTGTCGAGGTACCATGTTTTCCGACTAACAAGTTTGACACTCTTTGTCGGTTCAGTAAGTCCACATACCGAACAACCACCTCACCTGTAATGCCCTGTGGGTAAACTCGATTCCTTCTTCTGTTGTTCCGGACGAGTATGGACTAACTTGTCCTTCAAATTAGGAGCCCTCCTAAAGGCAAATCTGGGGGGTGGCATTTTATTGGCCCCAGTGTCCAACAATGGCCAATGCTTCCGTATTACCTGTCTAACTTGGGTCGAAAGAGGATCAAATGTTGTTACTACCGGTACACATTGATCCTTCTGTTTATCAACCCTTTCCAGTAGTGCTTCCCGGGGTGTATTAAGGGCACGTTTGCGGGCCCTTTTAATCACGTTGTTGGGTTATCCTCTGTTCTTAAGTTTCACCACTGGATCTTCAGATTGCTCCAAAAACGATCCCGTTGAGGAGCAATTTCTTCGATACCTCAAAAACTGCCCTACAGGCAAATTGTCACGGAGGGCTCGGGGGTGGAATGATCAATAGTGTAATAGAGAGTTCCGGTCTGTAGGTTTCTGATGTACGGCCGTCATCAGTCCGTTACTCTCTGCTGTGATATCTACATCCAGATATACAGCAGTGTCTTTGCTCACACTCCAAGTAAACCAAAGGCATTCATCTTGTGCATTCAGCCACGAGAGAAATTCCAAGAGCTTGTCCTCTGATCCAGTCCATATACAGAGGACATCGTCTATAAACCTCTTCCAGAGGGAAATATTCTCCTGGAAGGGGTTGGAGGGATGATATACCACATTCTCCTCGAACTGGCCCACATAAATGCAGGCTTGGGGGCCAGGTCTACCACACTCAAGCCACTCGACTGCGGGCCGAAAGGAGAGTCAGGTCCAGGCTCTCTCCGGAGTGTCAAAGAAGCGGGACTTGCTGTCGAATACCACCCAGACAGAGCTGGGAACAGCAGTCAGTATGGAAGGTTAAGGACCTTGAGCTTCTGCTTAACTGCTGCGGGATAGGACCATCGCTGAGTTTGTACCTCTTTTGTGTATTCTGGGAATATAAGAATCTTTCTGCCTTGGTAAGATAAATGTGGATGGGCCCGGGCTTATTGCAGAACAGCGTCCCGGTCTCCAAACTTAAAGATGCAGGCAATCATGGGCCTGTGGGGGGCAACCAGCGGTGCTTTGGCTTCACCGTCAATACCCGATGTGCCCATTCAAAGGCGAACCATGGAGACAGGCGCTCCAGGGGCATCCAGGATCTGATTCATTTTTCTATAAAGTTGGCTATTTGCGCCTGCTCTACCCCTTCAGGAATACCCATGAATTGCAGATTGTTACGGCGGGAGTGGTTTTCGCTAGCCGGTGGAGTTCGGCTGTATGTGAGATCTATCGGGAGACTTGAGTTTTCAAGGTGGTGACGTCACCTTCCATTGTGGATATGCAGGATTCTGCTTCGATGATCCTCGCTGTTGCATTGCGCAAGTCTTGTCGCATGAGTGCCATGTGACCGCGTATAGCTCCTATTTTGGCTTCAAATGAGATTTGAGAGGTATGAATGGCTTGGAGGATGGTGGTGAGGTCACCCTCGGGCAGCGGGGCCTTGTCCGATGAGGTACTGGTGGTTTTGCCGTGACTGGTGGCATATTGATCTATGCGGGTTTGGGAGGCAGCAGGGTGTGCCGGTTTGTCCTTGCCTATAGCTCTAGTAAGATAAGGTGATGTCCAAGGCGTGTGGAAGGGGTCAGCACTGGAGCACGAGCAGCGTGCCCCCAACATTTTAGTGCAAACCAGAGAAGGGGGCCAAGCTGTGTGCTGGAGATGGCCGCCGCCATCAGAAGGCCCGTGGGTCTGCTGCTCTCAGATTAGAGTGGAGCTCACAGCCCAGTCTACTGGGAGTAGGGCCCCTGGAACACAGAGCATAAAGAAGCAGCGCCTCTGTTCAGTTCTCGGCTCGGATGGCGCATTCATCAGGATCCAGATGTAAATGTGTGTTCTGAGGGGGTGCTGCCAGAGCATGCCAACCACTGTAACCCCACTCTCAGGGGCACCCCGGAGTCCTGCACATCAGGAAAAGGAGGTGTCAGACCGGAGACTCTGTAGACTGTCTGCCAAGGAGGAGGGAGTCCTCGCCCATGTTGCCCCCATTTCCAATGGTGGGTAGAGGGAATGTGGTGCTTATAAAGTTCACAATGGATCGGGCAAGGCCGTGTCCAGGCCGCCACCCATGCAGTGACAATGGACAGGGGCTGTAGGAAATCCGAGAGTAGGTCAGCGCTTACCCTCCTCAATGCTCAGGGCTTCAGTAGGTCTAAGGTGAAGGATCCAGGGCCCCACAGGGGTAATGTCCAGGCCACTGACATTCCTCTACGCAGGCAGGCCCTGCTGCAGTCCACGACCAAGCGGGCTCACCTCTCGCTGTTCTTTGTGTTGCAATTCAGTGCCCAGCTCAAACCGCAGCAGGCCAGATGTTCTCCCAGGCACTTGGCGGCCCCCAGAGTCACACACTGTATGCTGCCTAAGGTTTTAACAGCCCCCGTTAGCATAGCTGTAGGCTTTAGGGCCCCCATAGTGCCCCTAGGCAGCTCGCCATCCCAAGGACTTCCCCGGAGGCCCAGGAGGTTTAGTTCTCCGTATGTGCCCAGTTCAGGTGGGTGGCTGTGCAGGCTTCCCACTTGCTTGCTGGGTGCGGTGGAGAAGGCATAGGAAACTAGGCGGCAGGCAGCCTATCTCAGTAATTTAGTTCTTCCCCTCTGTGGGTTATAAATCTGACTGTGCACTGCTCAATATCAGGTCCTACTATCTGCAGCCTGATGAAAATAATGTTAAATAAACACAGCCTTCCCTTTAATAGGAAAATGAGACACTATGCTTATTAAAAAATGTGCTCGAGGCTAGGAGCTACTCTGAAGGTGTCTGGGTGCTACTAGTAGCTCGGTAGCTCGCGATCGACTGGTTGAAGACACCTGACCTAAGTGTATTGTGCATCTTTGTTCAAAAGTCAAGGATGCACCCATTCATTCACATACACAATGCAGCTTATAATGCTGCCACACTTACACCATGGACCTAGACTGGCTGTATAGGGGCTGTCCAGCATACAGTGGATGATCTCTACGAGACAGCATATAACCCACACAATATGCCAATATTTAATCCTCTGAAGTAGTCATGTGAATATATAGGCATATTACAGTGTTGGATGGTGTTTTGAGGCTCATACCTAAAAGATTTACAGCTTCATTGCATGATGTGTACATATGTCACAAAGAAGTTATGCTTCAGGCCATATATAGATATGTTTGGAAAAGTCACAAGAGAGTGCTTACTGTTGACATATTTGTGTCTGTAACTTTTTGTCTAATGAGGCCTTGACTGCCAAGGGTGATTGTCTGATAAAGGTACACAATAGTAAATATCCCTTGTAGTAGAGGAACGTCAGGAAGGGAATCATCATATGTTGCATTTAATACACAGGCATGTAAATGCATCTTCAGTGGGTTGTTGGTCACACAACTTATTTCATGAGTAGTCTGAAATGCTTGTATATCATTTAGTCCAGTGAAACTTCATTTTTATGTAAGCCTGGAATGTAACATGCAGCTATCCATAAGTGAGATTCTTAAGTGTTTCTTTGTGTGAGAGAAGGGGAGACATATACAACATCCATAGTGTGCTGTCCGACTACAGGTGGAGTGTGAGTGTTCTCATCACATGATGCATGCAACACTGTACAGGGGAGGGAATATAGAAGAAAAACTTAGGTGCAACAAGGAGAAGGGCACTGTGATGAAAGATGTGATTAAGAGTCTTTTTTTTTTGTAATTTTTTTTATTGGCATTTCATCACTATGCAGGGTGCATACAGCATGATAGATTATTGGAAGATGTACAGTACATTTTCTACATGTTATGCATTTCTCAGGTATTGTAACAGTAGGTATGGACATAATTTAGGACTCTTCAAGCATCTTTGTTTCTGGGAAAGGTGTGTCACTGTAATCGGCTCGATCTTAGATCGTTTCCTGCATGACGTACTGTCTCTCATGTGCTGCCCTGCTGCACCGGTGATATAGACCACCGTGTGTTGTGTCTAAATACAATAGGGTACATAATTCGTCAACATGGGTAACTAAAACTGGGATTCACTGCATGGGAAGTGACTCGTTTTAGTGAGGGCTAGTAGGTCAATTAGTCGGCGTCAGTTTTTAGTTCATACGGCTCAGCGTGTGGGGCGCGGGTGTCTATATGAGATGTGCCAGTTGCTTTTCATACCCAGGTTGTGGGCCACGGCTGTCTAGATATCAATTTTCGGGGGGGGTGCTGTGCGCTCATTCGGAGTGCCCTGTCTGTCGGGGGTGGGGTGGCCTGCGCAGATAGTTCAACTACTGCATGCTGTTTGGAGGCGTGGAGTAATGCCGCCCATTGCATGGAGATGTGGTGCTTGCGAGTACCCCGAATTTCCTCAGATCTAAGCAGCTCCTCTTCTGCGGCCCCCCACTTGTTTACCGCTCCCCTCCAGGCCTCAATTGGTGGTCCTTTCGGGGCTCTCCAATGCATGGCTATGCATCTTTTCACAAGTAGGATCGCTAGGGAGGCAAAGCGCGTCTCCACTTTCTGTTGCTTCCGACGCCTGGTTATGCCTAGCGCACAGGCCTTCCAATTGTTAAGACCTGTAAGTCCTGTGATCTCTAGTAGGGTGGCATGAATTGTGGTCCAGTAGGAGTGAAGCGCTGGGCAGTCCCAAAACATATGGATGAAGGACGCCCCAGGTTCCGGGCACCTAGGGCAGGTAAAGCGCGTGTTGGGATAATAGCGTTGGAGACGTTCAGAAGTTAGATATGCGGGGTGTAAAATGTGGTATTGTATGTTTTTGAAACGGTAGTTTCGGGACACCTTTTTTGGGAACTCCAGTGCACGTTCCCATTCTTTATCGTGGAGGGGCCTTTGGAGTTCTTCCTCCCATTTTTCTCGGAGAGGGGTGAGAGTGGTCGCGCCCAACGTCCTCACCGCTTTGTACAGCCATGTCACTAAATGTCGTCCTGGACCCATCTGCAAGATTGCATGTAATACTGGATGTGTGGGCAGCTCCGTGTCTATTGCATGCCACATGCGGCGGCAATCTATCAATAGCTGCCTATGTGTGAGAAATTGCCCGTTTGGAAGATCGGTATTGGCGGCGAGCTCAGCGAATGTCTGCAGTTGCCCATTTGCAAACAGGGCGCCTGTTTCTGTGATTGCGTCTTCAGTCCATATGTGCAATGCACGTTCTGTGTAGTGTGTTATGTGATTAAGAGTCTTACATATGACTTTGTGATTGATGGTGATATGCTGCCTGTGTTGTTGGTACCCACATTCATGGCCATCCTTCCCAAGAGAAAGCGTCCTTTTCACATTTTGTATATTGACATGGACTTGTGAGGATTTTGGATGATTGCATATACGTAAATAAGTAATAATCAGTGTGCTCACCACATGTAAGGTTTTAACCCTTGTTCCACACATTCCTAGTTCGTTACTATGGCTGTGAAGGTCTGTTACAGGCATGATTGAATTTGTGCAGGGGGAAACCATCCTTCACAACAACAATCCCTCAGTTTTGAGCACTTTCTATGTGTACTGCAGTATGCAGCAGATAGAGAAATAGGAAATGAAAAGGATGCAATAATATTTATGTCACCGTTACTCCACCCTCTGGGAGGCGCAGACATTTCACACACTCCATGATGTAAATACGTTTGTTAAACAGGGGTTCTGTAAAATCAATGGGTGGTTGCACATGAATACCAATACTTGGCACATGTAAAGCCTCCATGTTTTATCAGTAACGCAATACCACCAAGCAGCTGTGTGGTCTAACCTATATTTACATAGGTCAGGTTGGACTCGTCGTCATTTGCATGACTTTGTAATTATCAACTTACGATTTGCATTGTAGCTGTGCCACCAAAGTTGCACAACCTCAACAGAAAATGTTAGTAAATATAGCCCCAGGCATGATGAAATTGGTGTGAGGTGGATTTCTGGGCATTTAGTTGCTGTTGTGGTAAATTCCCTCAGATATGTGTGAGGAGAATGTGCAGAATATATACATAGATGTATTTCACATATGAGATTTCAATGTATTGCATTATGTTATTAACAGATATATATTATATACAGTATCAAAGTAGATTTGTTATTGTAAAATTACTTTAATTTGTACATGTGTATGTGCTTTTTTAGAGTAAATGTTGGGTTATGTGTGTATATGTACATTTCAGCTCAGATGAGGTATCATGTTAGTTAAATAGCATTTGTGTTATCTACATTACGTGCCTGATTGAGAATTTTGCTCACAGTATACTCTGTCACAAACCTAACTTATACCCTGTCACCTATATTACAAGTGCATTATACCTTATGCCACTTGTAATACAACTGACAGGATATCCTTTACATTTGTGATGGAGTATCCTGTGTGCAAAGTTAAAACAACATGCGCTATGTCTGGTATGTAGTGCCTTCAATGTGTAACTGAGAGTGATGTAGGAGCATTGATATGGGTATTACTGCACTAACACCCTAAAATACCTTGTAATGCTGGCAGTTTCCATCATGCCCATATCCTTAAGTAGCAACCAGTGCAGAATGACACAATACACAGGCATCTGCTCACAGTGTGGATGGCGGGACACACCGTGTACAAACGTCTACTCCACTGGTTGGAGGTGATGTTGCTTGTGCCAAACTTGTTGGTGCATCTGGGACTTGAGGAAGCAGGCCATATAACATTCGATGCTTTGTATGTGTTAAATGTGATGACTGATTACGTCAGCAGAGGCTCACCACATATTTATATGATTTATATTGTGCAAGTTATGTACTGACATGCTGTAACATACATCATTATACAGGAGCCCTGTCAGGGATCCACACATATTTCTAAGCCATTATATTTTGCCTACTCTTAAGGTGCATGTATTTATCATCAGCTGTACATTTGCACAACATGTTAGCAATAAGCCAACACATTTGCTCAAGGTGTGTAGCTGCACAACATTGTGTTACATATCATTACACCTGGCACATAGAGATATTAGTGTATTGTGTATGTTTGCTGTGTATCCATTGTTGCTCCCACAACTGTCATACATGTTGAATTAGCTGTGACACCTCTCTCCGCTATGTCTGCCTTCAAAAGCACATATTTCACCTTAGATTTTTATAGATATGCTCATGCGCCTAAATATTTTTAACATGCAACAAAGCTAACAGACAACTCTGAAAAATTAACTGATGTGAGGTAATAACGATATTATCATGCCCATAATTATGTGTATGATAACACTAACGAAGATGTTGACGGGACACAGGATATTTCCTTTACCTACACATTGTTTCGGGCTGACTATTTTCACACTATCTGTCATAGCAGAATTAACATGAACTGTGTTCTACCTAATGTGTGCAGGTAATAACATTGTGCAACACATTCCTTTAGACACATATGTTGTGGTGTGTTTGTGTTTTCAAGTACATTTTATACAGGTTGATTACTAATGCCTTCTATAGCACTATTTATGGTTCATTGCAGACGTAATGACCTGGAATGATAATATACTGATTAGTGAACTTGCGTTTGCAGCAACTCTTGTTTAGCATATTTGCAAATCTTCACACACAGCATGACTTCTTTTTCATGCTCTAATGAATAAAGGTATGTGATGTCACTATGAGTGTGAACAAGCAAATGTGTGGATGCATGGAAACACCCATTATCTTACAATGGAACACCTTCAAACTACTGTTGAATCGCATAAGCCCCATGTATAGGCACACATATTGCTTAAATGTTCGCAATAAGCCAACACGTCCTTAAGGGGTGTAGCTGCACAGCATTGTATTACATATCATCACACCTGGCACATAGAGATATTAGTGTATTGTGTATGTTTACTGTGTAGCCATTGTTGCTACCACAACTGTCATTCATGTTGAATGAGCTGAGACATCTCTCTCCTTTATGTCTGCCTTCAAAAGCACATATTTCACCTTGGATTTTTTTATAGATGTGCTCATGTCCCCAAATAATGGTATCATACAACAATACTTACAGACAACTCAGAATAATTTACTGATGTGAGGTAATAATAATAATATGTATGATAACCCTAATGAAGATGTTGCTGGTAGGCAGGATATTTCCTTTGCCTACACATTGTATGAGGTTGACCATTTTCACAATATCCATCTTAGCAGAATGAACATCAACTGTGTCCTACCTAATGTGTGCAGATAACAACAGTATGCAACACATTCCTTTAGACACATATATTGTGATGTGTGTATGTTTTAAAGTGCATTTTGTACAGGTTGATTACTAATGAGTTCTATAGCACTATGCTATATATTGTTCATTACAGTCGTAATGACCTGGAATGATAATATACTGACTGGTGAACTTGCGTTTGTAGCAACTCTTGTTTAGCATATTTGCAAATCTTGACACATAGCATGACTTCCTTTTCAAACTCAAATGAAACCAAAGTTGTGTGATGTCACTATGAGTGTGGACAAGCAGATGTGTGGATGCATGGAAACACCCATTATCTTACAATGGAACACCTTCACAACTACAGATGAACCACATAAGCGCCATGCATAGGCACACATTTTAGTTTATATGAATATACAACACATAGACACGCAAACTGATTTAGCATGTCTTCCTACATAGGTATATGTTGTTAAGTCTTAGAATTCACACACTTATGGAACAATAAATATTTAGATATTTTTCACATTACTACATACCCCTTATGAGTCCATGCATAAAACCAAGTTACTTTAGATGGTTTATATTTATGAATAAATCGATTAGATTGCATATACCTATCAGATTATGTTTATACCAGGAGTTGTGTCAAGATTTGTATTTGATTGACACTCTGAATGTACAAAACCACACATCTTCTGCTCGCCTTCATTTTTTTTTCACATTCTCCATGGATCATGGGTCAGTCACCAGTCTCAGTCTGGCAATGTGAAGTTTAACATTTTCAGGCAACACTAGCAATACCACTCTGACAGATTTTTAACGTGTGTTTAAGGTTCAATATAACTATCTTGATGCTTCATACATGACTTTACTCCTCAACCATGCTACATCCACACATTGGACACCTATCTTTGGCTGAAGATGTAGAGCAAAAACTTTGCGAATATAAGGCTGCACACACTTTACCCATTCAGATGTATGATTGCATTTAAATTTGTATAACAGTATGTTTTGAACAACAACATTTGCATATTTCATTATTTGATATACCAACACATAAGAACAGTACAATGCTTGTTTAAAAAAATAGTCCTTTATTTACCAGAAACGTATACCTCTAAATACACATGAACAAGTCAGGCACATTTTATTAATGAAAAACAAATTCTGCACCAATTTATTGCTTCTTGTGCAGCCTTCGCTGAGTTCACTATCTCTTTTGAGTCCACTTATTGATAGTGGACATGGTGAGGGCCATTCCAAATTTGATCTTACACATATATTGTGCAGGATGGCACAAAACTAAAATAATCTTACACGCCATGGGTATAGGCATCTCTCAGACTGATCCAAACACCGGAATGGTAATTTAAACACTTCAAAAGTCCTTTCTATTACATTTCTTGTCTTCCTCGAAGAAGCATTGCATTTTTTGTGGCTCTGTCTGAGTTTGGCTAAATGGGGTCATCAGCCATGCTTTTACCCATAGGCTTGATCACCTGATAAGAGAGGCAGATTGCATGGATGATACTTGTTGAATACTTGTCCACAAAATATCACTCTTGAGGGTACCTTTTTTTTTTATAGTTGTCTGCACTTGGGATGAATAGAAGGTAGCCACATATGATTGCACAGAATGTATTTTGGGCCTTTAAAATATGCATCTCTTTATCTTCCATACTTCTTATTCAGAATAAGCCACATTGTAATTGTAATTGCATTTGTATAGCGCTTACTACCCCTGACGAGGTGTCGAAGCGCTTTTTCTGCTCTGGAACCCATAAAGGATTAGTGGTGAATTAGTATAGTGAAATATGATAGTGATTTGAGTGGTGGATATGTTAGTCAGTTATTTGGATCGAGAAGGATAGTGAAGGGATAGAAGAGGGAAAAAGGTTTGCATTTCTATAGCGCTTGCTACCCCTGATGGGGTGTTGAAGTGCTTTTTCAGCGAGTAGCACGCTACTCTGGAACCCATAAAGTATTAGTATAGTGAAATATGAAAGTAATTTGAGTCGTGGATATGTTAGTCTGTTATTTGGACTGAAAAGAATAGTGAAGGGATGGAAGAGGGGAAGATTTAGAAATATATATATATATATATATATATTTTGTTTTGGCGCTCGTAGCAGTAGGAGGAGGCTTGGGGTGAGTATAAGGAAGGTGGAGGGGGAAGTGTCTACAAAGGGTTATTTGGGGGATCATAGTAGTGGTATGGGGTTTAGGATGAATGAGAGAGTGGAGCTAGAGGATATATTGATAGAGGTTTAGGGTGAGAAATAGGGTAGTGCATTGGAAAGAGTAGTAGAAAGAGGTTTGAGATGAGTCAGAGAGTTGAGGCAGAGGATATATTGAGAGTAGTATAGGGTGAAAAATAGGGTAGTGCATTGGATATGCTGAATTAGAAGAAAAGTAATAAATATGTAGAGCCATAAGTACATGGA
Organism: Calotriton arnoldi; assembly: GCA_963921515.1. Taxonomy (NCBI): domain Eukaryota; kingdom Metazoa; phylum Chordata; class Amphibia; order Caudata; family Salamandridae; genus Calotriton; species Calotriton arnoldi. The sequence goes on from CAWUFW010000291.1 coordinate 3,399,560, forward strand.
AGGTATATAGACACATAAAGGAAGGTAGTATATGTAGATAAAAGATTAATTAAATCAACTCCAGCTTTCAAGTGTTGTTGTACTTTAAATTAATTAATTAATTTATTTATATTTTTTTGTAAATCAATAGTGAAGCAATTGTAGATAAATAGGTATGATAAAAGATTTACTTATTTATACAGGCACTTATATACATGTTGAAAACATAGAATTATCAGTAATATGTAGATTTGCTAAGCAGAACTAATGAATATCTATATATTTTTTTAAAAACATAATTATTCTACACGTTTATACAAAGCAATACACATATATAACTACATATTTATCATACAAATAAATGCTTATATATAGAGGGATATGCTGTATATTTCTGTTTGTGTTTGGTGGTTATGTGGGGAAGAGCCAATTGTTCAGTAGTTTTCTGAAGATAAGGTGGTTATCCGTGGATCCTATGTTGGGTGGTACAGAGTTCCATAGTTTGGCTGCTTGAACAGGGAATGATGTACCACCCATGTTTTTTTTCTTGTATCTTGGGATTGTGAGGCGAGGTGCCACTCTAGAGCGGAGGTTCCTTTGCTGAATGTGTTTGGTGATTTTATTCCTGATGAAGAGTGGTCCTGTTCCATGTATCGCTTTGCGGGTGATACAAAGCAGCTTGAACGAGGATCTTCTGGCAACCGGTAACCAATGCAGGGCTTTCAAGGTAAGGGAGATGTGGTCTTGAGGTTTATATGTAAGAGTAGTCTGGCAGCCGAGTTCTGAATCCGTTGTAGTCTTTTCATGGTTGTTAAAGGTGATCCGTGCTATAGGCAATTGGCTTAATCAAGTATGGACAGAACAAGGGAGATGGTAGCCTGGACCTTGTGTGGTAATCCCAAATGGGGGAAGATTCGTCACAGAGTTTTTATAGTAACAAAGCTTGATCTTGCTAGTTTGTCCACTTGGGCATTCACCAATAGCTTGGAGTCCATGGTCATTCCGAGGTTTCTTACTTCCTTCGATACCTTAGGTGGTGTTCATAGATCATCAAGCCACGTGGTGAGCAGGTTGTAATGTTTCCAGTCGCCACACATGACTATTTCCATTTTGGAAGCATTCAATTTGAGATGGCTCCACGTCATCCATTGATCCACGGCTCTGAGACAACTCAAAATTGGCGAGTTTTCATTGTCTCTGGGGCATTCCAGTTGAAGGAGTATTTACGTGTCATCTGCATAGTTATAGCACGTGAGGTGAAATTGATTGATCAGTGCCGGTCATGACTACATGTAGATGTTGAAAAGAATGGGTGAGATAATAGAGCCTTGAGGGACGCCTGCTTTTGTGAAGTACGGTTTGGACGAGAAAGGTGAGGTATGGATGACATTAGTTCTGTTGCGAAGGTAGGATGGGATCCAGTCTAGAGCAGTCCCCTCAATGCCAGCTTCGTTGAGTTTTTGTATCAGAGTGTCATGGTCAAGAGTGTCATGGTCAACCGTGTCAAAGGCAGCCGAGAGGTCCAAGAGAAGTAGCCCAGCAACCCCACTGCGGTCAACTGTGTTCTTTAGGTCATCCCAAATGGCAAGGAGGGCAGATTCTGTGCCTCTTCCTGGATGGAATCCCGTTTGGAAGTCTGAAAGTATGGCATTCTCTTCAATGAATTGTGACATCTGCGCAAATGCTACTCTTTCTATCAGTTTGCCCAGGAAAGGTCCATTTGTAAGCTGTCTGTAGTTGTTAGGGTTCAGCGGGTTCAAGTTTGTTTTCTTCAGTAATGGGCGTGTATGTAACTTTATGAGTTCTTCTGGAAATATTCTGATTGTTGATGATTCTCCTTACTGGAATGGCAGCAGAGGTTGTTAGAAGAATTGTCTTGAAGGTTTGCGATGGACACGGGTCAGAAGGAGTGCCGACAGGCCTGCTTGCTTTGACCAGGTCCATAAATTCATCATGTGAAATGTGTTGGATGGAACGGAGAGGCTAGGTTAGAGTATTCTTGGATTGTTGTTTTGTAAAAGGGTTAGCGCTGATGCTTTGTCTCTGTCTGTTTGTTTTTCTTTTTAACTTTTATTGAAAACAAGTAGTGTTAAACACAGCATGGAGCCTACAACCCTGGCCGGGCCGGCAGCGTAAGTACTTAGAATGACACCCAAGTATCCAGCCGGGAGATACACAGTAAGTCGCCTACAACCACTTTGGGCTGGCCGCGTAGAGATAATCACTGCACACAGAATAAACAAGCTTTAAAGGAGTCATCAATCAGTGTAGGGCATGAGGTCATAGGCCATGGCCAGCAGTAGTAGTTTCGGTACACATATGCCCCCAAGTAAGCACAACCAGGGCGCGTAAGACCATGGACCCGACCGTGTCCCCGATGGGGTGTCTGCTCCCAAGTAGCCCTTATTGCGATTGCTAACATGCAATGTCAGATGTGTTGCGCAGTTAGATGTGCGTTGTTCCTTAAGGCCAGTGTAGCGTCAAAAGAAGAAAGAAAGAAAAAACTGCCAATGCCAACTACACAAAAACTGAACAGGTCATGATGTGGTACGTGGTGTGGGGTGTCTAGCATGCTCCAGGTAGTGGCGTGCAAGAGGGGGGGGGGTCAAGCGCAAGCAGTATCCGGGATGTGCCATGTAGGCTGAGCGTGTGCGCATTTTAATCACTTGGAAAAAGCTGAAGGGCTCTAAGTTTTGGGGGGCTAAAGCATGTGAACTCAATGCGCATTAAATAAGATATTAATGGCTGCCATATGCGCTGGAATTTCTTTTCGGGGGTTCGCTAGGTTGTGGGAAAGTCTTTCCATCGCCAGAATGTGCGAGACCCTGGCAAACCATTGGGCCACAGAAGGAGGCGAGGTTTGCTTCCACACGCACCCTATAAGTTGCAGCGCTGCTAGGAGTAAATGGCTGATGAGGGCCCAGTCAGCCCCGGTCATTGCTGTCAGGGTGGAGGGACGTATGCCTAGGCTTGTCACATGCTGCAAGTGTGGAAGCAGGTATCCCACGATGCCCTTGATATGTCCCAAGACTTCCTTCCTAAAGGTGGCTATGACCTGACATGACCACCAAATGTGATATAGAGTGCCTTCGTCTTTCCCACAGTGCCAGCAGAGGCTGGGGACCATGCAATATATAGCCGCCAAGTGAGAGGGCGTTTAGTACCATTGGAGCATTAGTTTATATGCGGTTTCACGGGAAGCAAGGCTGCGGTATGTTTTAGGTATATCTTGCCATAATGTGTCTCACTGTTTGGGGGAGATGCCCTCCGGAGTTGCGTGTTGACGGGGAGTTTGGTATTTGTGAGTACGTATTGGGGTCGAGTGCTGCAATACCTGATAAGTTTTAGAGATCAGTCCCATAGTGCCTGCAAAGGCCCATACTAGTTTCTTGAATAGCGTAAAGGGGTGCGCCGACGCCGCACGAAGCCCAGGGGTGGAAAGCCAGTGCCTTAACTGTATGTATTGAAACCGCACCATGGGGAGGGGGAGCGTAAATTCGGTCCTGCAGACGTCAAACATCTTCATGGCGTCTCCTACTAATAGGTCGCAGATCGTCCGGCAATCTCCATCGCTCCATTTACTGAACGCGAGTGTCGGTAGGCCCGGACGGAACTCCGGGTTGCGTGCGATAGGGGTATTTAGGACGGGAACATAGTTAATCCCTTTTTTACCGCTATTCTATCCCAAATATCCAGTACTGTTTTGGTGGGAGTTGCGACATATGCACTTCGGGGTCGCGCATGCTTAGGCAACCAAGCAAGGTCCCACAGTGGCCGGCACGCTACCACACGGTCCATGTGAAACCAATGCTTTTCGCTTTCGCGCACCACCCATTCAGAGATGTACCTCAGATGAGCCGCCCAATAGTATTCCAACAGATTTTGGCAGGCCATGCCGTCCCTATCCAGTGGGCGCATCAGTAGTGAGTGCACTACCCAAGGTCGCTTCCCATTCCACACAAAGGTGCGCAAGTCCCCCTGGAGGCGCTGGATGTCCACTTGCGGGATCGACGTAGGCAGCGTCTGAAACAGGTATAAGACCCGTGGTCAGATGTTCATTTTAATAATATTGATGCGCCCCAGCCAAGAGATGTGGAGGGGCTTCCATCTCTGGAGATCGGCCAGCACTGAGCGGCGGAGAGCGGCCCAGTTAGCACAGGACCAGGAGGCGAGCGAAGGGGTGATATGGAGCCCCAGATACTTGATGGAATCCGAAGTCCATTGAAAGGGGGTCAGGCCCTGCAGCACTCTAGCCTCTGGGTTTGGGATGTTAATGTTTAGTACGAAAGACTTAGAGAGATTGATCTTGAAGCCAGAAATGGTTTCAAAAGTCTGTAAGCTATCAACCACACAGGGGAGCGAGAGTTCAGGTTGAGTCAGAGTGAGCAGCAGGTCATCCGCGAACAGATTAATTTTGTGGGTCTTACCGCCAAACGACAGGCCCTTTATCCCTTCTAAGTTTCTCACCCGTATGGCCAAGGGTTCCACCGCCAACGCGAAGAGCAGGGGCGAGAGTGGACACCCCTGTCGCGTGCCCCGATAAAGTGATATCGGCATCGTAGTCCGCCCATTCACCCTGATGCAGGCTGTTGGGGCCACATATGACGCCATAACTTTCAAGATAAATTCCCATCGCAGGCCTATTTCACCCAACATGGCGTGTAGATAAGACCAATCCACCTTATCAAACGCCTTCTCCGCATTAAGCGAGATAAGGCAGGTGGGGATGTTCGAGCGCTGCACTTTTTCGACTAGGTGAGCTATACGCTGGACGTTATCCGCACCCTGTCGGTGGCGGACAAACCCACCTGGTCGGGACTAAAGAGGCCAGGAAGATAGGGGTCGAGACGTGTCACCAATATTTTAGTAAAAAGCTTAGCATCTGTGTTAAGAAGGGCAATTGGGCAGTAGGAAGAGCATTGCGCTGGATCCTTGCCTGCTTTCGCGATGAGTGAGATCTCGGCCATTGCCATGGTGGGGTTAAGGCCTGTATCTCCCAAATAGGAGTTAAACAGGCGCAAGAGATGTTCCTGCCTCTGAGGGAGAAAGAAATGGTAGAAGAGAACAGGGAGCCCATCCGGGACTGGTGCTATAACTAGGGGAAGGCTTTAGACAGCCGCGCATAGCTCCTCTGCTATAATGGGACTATCTAAGAGAGTCGCATGGTGTGAGGGCAGGGGTTCCCACTCACAATCAGCAAGATAGGAATGTAGTCTTGTGGGAGAGAGGTCTTCCCCAGAGTAGAGTCGTTGGTAGTAATCTCGAAAGGCCTCAGATTTGTCCTTTTCCGCTGTTGCCTATGTAGCAGCACCTGACTGAATCTTAGCGATGTGTGCCTTAGCCTGACGCTGGCACAGCTTCCAGGCCAGTAGCCTGCCCACCTTATTCCCACCCTTATAATATTTCTGCTGCAGAGTCATGAGCGCGTGGTCCACCTTACCCGTGCGGTGGGCGCGCAACTGACCACGCAACAAGGCTAGTTGTCTTTTAGTCCATCGGGTTGGGGCTTCTTTGTCCGCGCGCTCTAGCTGCTTGATCTCTGCCGTGAGTTTAGATTCCACCAATTTCGCCTCCCTCTTTCTGGCGATGGCAATAGACGTTATCATGCCCCATATCATGGCATTAAATCCATCCCAAAGTGTGTGCAGGGAGATCTCGGGGAGGCATTGAGCTTGAAATACTATGTAATTCCCTTCCGAATCTCCTCTACATCCACTGGATCCCGCAACAGATGCAAGGGCATGTGCCATCAGGGTGCGCTGACCGGAGGAGAGGTCCGATCTTCCCATGTGAGTTCGAGATGTGCATGATCAGAGATGGAAATATCAGAAAGTTCCACCGTGTGCAGGCATTTAAGGAGGGAGGGGGTGGCCAAAGCATAGTCGATACGCGAATAGGAAGTGTGCACATGTGATTAGAAGGAATAGTCTCTCACACCTGGATGTTGTATCGCCATGCATCTACTAGCCCCCATTCTTCAATGTCTCTCTTAAGATGTGCCGACATGGCCCCAGTGTTTTGAAATGTCGCCCTGCTTCTGTCTAGGGAGGGGTCCCAGACTAGGTTAAAATCTCCGCATTATGTACCCATCCACTCCAGTAAGCTGATCGCGTAAAAAGTCTGATGTATGCATCCTGTGTAGCGTTTGGGGCGTAAAGATTAAGCAGTGTCAGCTGGCGCTTCCCCTGCAGCATTTGCAATCTCAAATATCGGCCTTCCCCATCCCGGGTCACCCGAGTGACAGAGGTGTAAAAGTTAGCCTTACACAGCACCCCCACCCCCACCCCCAGGGTTTTAGAGGTTGTATAAGCCCAGTGACAATGTGGGTACTTTGGGTGGGACATGGGGTACAAGTCTGCCTTCATGAGGTGGGCCTCCTGGAACATTATGACATCTGGGTCATGATGGAGGATGTAGCGCCATATTTGTTTTTGTTTGTTCGGGGAGTTGAGGCCCCGGACATTTAATGAAAGCAGTTAAATGTCCCCCATGGAAAAGGTGGGGTCAAAAGGAGCATCCCCGGATGGTGTGTAAGATCTAGCATCATAAGGGTAGAATATGGTGTGTTGCAGGCAAGATTCTCTGTGCCCGCGTCCTGCTCTTGCCCCCTCACCACATCCAAGCCAAATGACCCCCAATCAGATAGATCCCAACCACTGAGGAGTGCCAACACAAAGGGAAGTTATTGCCAAGCTATCTGTGTCTCCCCCCCGCCCACAGCAGTAAGTACCCCAGCATCATTTCTACAAGTAATGTCGTAAGCGACCTGCGAAAGCAACCAAGGAAATACAAGAAACAACAGCGGGCCAACGGGGCCCAACAAGGACTTCTCAGCCAACGGAGATTGGTACCGGGGTGCTCCAATCCCGCTGGAGGAGTCACCCTCTAGTAGGTAAGGTCCGGGGGAGCGGGCCATCGAGGGCATATCCAGAGCGTCAGAGCATCACCAAGTCGAGCCCTGTGCGCCCCCAGGGCCACCAGCTACAGCCATAGTTCCCGGGGCGAGGGCCCACAGCCGCCATTACCTTTATTTGGGTCTTCTGTTCAGCCACAGCAGGATCTGGATGTGTCGCATGTGGCCACTGCCAGGACGTCTCATCCTCAGACAGAGCCAGCAGCTGAGTGGGCAGGGGAGGGGCCCCTGATAAGATTGTTGTAGGTGTTCAATAATGTCTTTTTTTGCCTCTTGAGACGATAGTTCTGCACGCTGTCTATTTGAGTGACGATAAGGGACTGTGGCCCACCTGGGCTTAAGATCACGTCCTGAGGCGCCCAAGCAGGAAGAGCTTTCTTCTGTTGGGGGTTCATCAGGTTGATCCAGCAGTGCTTTGGCCTCTGCAGCAAGTGTAGAGAGCAAAGGAAACACAAGGAGATGATGGACAGAGTGCTGAAATCTTTAAAACACTCACCCCCAGTCACAGATCTGAGTTGAATCCATCATCATTCTTTAGCTCACTTTGCCACCCCAGTTCAGACACAGCTATATGCAAATCAGTCTTGACCCTGTGCCTCATGGGAACAGTCCAGCCCGAACTGCCAAGCCATGTCTTCCCTGGACCGGAAACAAGCATCCTGGGATCGGTTTCGGGCTAACAGCCCTCATCAGCCAGGCTAGCTTGAATCCAGTGGCAAAGTGAGCAAGGGACCCACGTCTGGGCATACCCTGCCAACTTAGGGCGAACAAAGCAAACACAAGGAGATGATGGACGGAGTGCTGAAACTTTTCAAACACTCACCCCCAGTCACAGTCACAGATCTGGGTTGAATCCATCATCATTCTTTAGCTTACTTTGCCACCCCAGTTCAGACACAGCTATATGCAAATCAGTCTTGACCCTGTGCCTCATGGGAACAGTCCAGCCCGAACTGCCAAGCCATGTCTTCCCTGGACCGGAAACAAGCATCCTGGGACCTGTTTCGGGCTAACAGCCCTCATCAGCCAGGCTAGCTTGAATCCAGTGGCAAAGTGAGCAAGGGACCCACGTCTGGGCATACCCTGCCAACTTAGGGCGAACAAAGCAAACACAAGGAGATGATGGTGTTTTGGCTCGCGCTTTGAGCATGGGCCCAGAGGCTGGTCATAGAAACCTACCGGATTGTTTAGGACCGCCCCCCGAATTGCGGTCTCAACACGGAGGAGCGGAGATCCCAGGCTTTCTGCCCTAAGGATACTGTTCTGGGGCCGATTGCTTCACATATTTACAGCGTGACGCCTGGGAGCCATCGCCCGCTGCTGATATTCGACTTGAGCTTCTATCCATGCTCTGGGAGGAGCTTATCATTGTATCGGGGGACTTCTCCCCGGGCTCCTGTTGTGGCAATGTATTTGGGCACTACTTCTGACTCTTTAGTGGGCTTGGGAATCCGCTACGTCTGGGGGAAAGAAAGTGCTGATTTCCCTAGTAGTCAAGGGTCCTTTGCTTCAAGCCCTAATTGTCTGGACTGTGGAAAGAAAGGTAGGACTCTTCGCTGGCTTTATTGTGGGGGCGGCCATCTTGAAAGGGTCGAGCTGCAATAAAGCACTTTTAGTCTCCATTCAGTCTGGGATGTGAAAGAAAGGTTGGACTATACCCCTGGCCCACCTGGGATGTGGCCTGCTTGGAATCTGCCTGGCTGCACTAAGGTTCTATGCTCCTACTGGGGTTATCTTATCAACTAGCACAGCAATGGGGACATGTGGAGACAATCATTTCATTCTCAGCCTATTTTTTTTTTAAATAGCAGCAACAGCTCAGGCCTCAAGGGAAGTCCTCGTTTAGTGTCACAAGCAACCGAGTGGGATACTAGAGGTCCCCCGCCTGATCCTATTATGGCACCCGTCTCTCCCCGTGGCAGCTATAACGCAGAAATACTCTCCTCCTCGGGAGGCAAGCGGACACTGACTCCGGCCTCAAGCTGCTCTATTGCACAACAAACACCCCCCCCCTCGAGCGAAAGACTATAATGGGAACCAGCTGTTTCTAACTCCAAGGTCAGAATCCCTTGCCTGACCCCAAGATGGCTGCCACAGTGTTCCCTACCACGTCGTGCTACTCCTCTGAGAAAAAACCGGACTTCGACCAGACCTCGATCACATCCCCCATCCGGCCTACCCTTCAAGATACCGAATCTGTGAACCTACCTCTGACTGTTGAGACCTAGCTTTTTGGCCGATGCCCGGTGGAGCTACTTGATAGCTATAGAGGAGATGGGATGTGGACTACCCCTTCGGCCGTCATCTACCCAGCCGGACATTGGGCAGACCTTACTTCGTCTCTCCGTCGTACTCTCCGTCGTACTCTCCCTCCTACCCCTTTACTCCACCCACTTTCTCCTTTATGCTCCATTTATCCCTCCTCTTTGCTCGCTAATTGTTTTCTCATTGAGACCTAGCCGCTTGACTGATGCACGGTGGAGCTACCTGATAGCTATATAGAGGAGATGGGCTGTGGACTTCCCCCTCGGCCGTCACCTACCCAGCCGGACTTTGGGTAGACTCTCCTTCATCTCCATCCATCCTCTCTCCATCCTTTCTCCCTCCTACACCTTTATCCCACCCCTTTTCCCTTCTAAGCTCCATTTATTTCGTCTTCCGACGCTCTTGAAATGTTTTCTTGTAACTGTTGTAACTTGTAACTGATGTAATTTGGTGGAACCTTATGTAAAGCGCTCTGATAACTCCGGGTCTAGCCAGCGCTATATAAAACTCAAATAAATAAAGATTAAAAAAATAAAAAAATGTTGGCCGGAGTGCTGAAACTTTTCAAACGCTCACCCCCAGTCATAGATCTGGGTTGAATCCATCATCATTCTTTAGCTCACTTTGCCACCCCAGTTCAGACACAGCTATATGCAAATCAGTCTTGACCCTGTGCCTCATGGGAACAGTCCAGCCAGAACTGCCAAGCCGTGTCTTCCCTGGACTGGAAACAAGCATCCTGGGACCGGTTTCGGGCTAACAGCCCTCCTCAGCCAGGCTAGCTTGAATCCAGTGGCAAAGTGAGCAAGGGACCCACGTCTGGGCATACCCTGCCAACTTAGGGCGAACAAAGCAAACACAAGGAGATGATGGACGGAGTGCTGAAACTTTTCAAACACTCACACCAAGTCACAGATCTGGGTTGAATCCATCATCATTCTTTAGCTCACTTTGCCACCCCAGTTCAGACACAGCTATATGCAAATCAGTCTTGACCCTGTGCCTCATGGGAACAGACCAGCTCAAACTGCCAAGCCATGTCTTCCCTAGACTGGAAACAAGCATCCTGGGACCGGTTTCGGGCTAACAGCCCTCATCAGCCAGGCTAGCTTGAATCCAGTGGCAAAGTGAGCAAGGGACTTGTGGCTTGGTAGTTCGGGCTGGACTGTTCCCACATGGAACAGGGTCAAGACTGATTTGCATATGGCTGGGTCCAAACTGGGGTGATGTGGTGAGCAAAAGAATGATGGATTTAACCCAGATCCTTGTGACTGGGGGTGAATGTCTGCATTGTCCAGCATTCCGTCCATCAATTGTTTCTTTAGCAAGTGTAGAGAGCGGCGCCTGCCCTCCCACTGAAAAGGAGCGCAAAGGGGTGGCCCCACTGGTATCGGATAGCCTGTGCTCATAGCTTATCAGTAACATGCTTAAAGTCCCGTCGCTGGCGGAGAATGACAGTGGAGACATCTTGGTCCACCCCCGGCGTGCCGGTCGAGCGAGGCCAGTGCGTGTGCGGTGAGGGAAGGTACAGGTGTGCCGCGTGTGCCTGGTTCAAGATCTCGGCCGCCAATACCCTCCGCAACTTTCTTTGGCCCAAAAGTGCAGGCTGTTGTCTGCCGGATCAAGCGGGGGCACAGGCACTCACCAGGCAAGCTGTGGAAGGTTTTGGGGGCAGCCTGCCCCCCCCCGGGCTCATCCGCGAACTGCGGGCTCCAGCCCCAAGATGGCGGCCGCCAATCACCGCCCTTAGTCACGGAGCACCAACGATGCAATCTGCTGTGGATCCGGCCGCTCGGGCGCGAACAGCTACCAGGTAAGCCCCCCCACACTCCGGGAGCAGGCACAAGCGCCCCAGATCATGCCGCCGCCCCTCCGGTGCGTGATAATGCAGCACAGCGGGCCCCGGGGAGACGGAGCACGCCAAAGACACCTCCTACTCCATTGCTCCCGTGGCCCCGCCCCTTGTCTCTATTTTAAGTATGAGTCCTACTTGTCTGCTTTGTCTGTGTAATGATTTGCCAGTTTGTCTGTGAAATCTTAAGTAACGGGATGAGCTCCTTCTTGGCAATTTGGTTTACGAAATTCATTGAGAATTTATAAAATTCTTTATTTGCACATTTTGCGTTTTGAATTCTGTCTGAATAGTATATTTTTTTCACTTTTTTGATAGCTGACTTGTATAATCTGTTAATTTTCTGTAGGCGAAGTTTGTCTTGATTGGCGTTTGTTTTGAGCCAGGCACGTTGCAGGTTTCTAATTTGTTGTTTTATCTCTTTTATTTCTGTATTTATCCAAGGTGCTTGTTTTCTTTTGTTCTGTTGTGTGGTTTTTAGTAAACCTGGGCATCCAATTCCGCTACGCTCGCGGAATTTGCGGAATTTAGGCAATTTCGCGTTATGCTGAGAACGCGGAATTGCCAACAATTCCGCGATCCGCAGCGTAGCGGAATTATTTTCTTGTTCGCGCTTTAAAATGCGTTCTAGCATGCGCGATAGTGACTTACCGGTATTCCTGCATTCGCCGACGGGTTTTCCTATCCGTTCGCGTGCGCCACGAGATTTCGGTAGCCGGCCGCGTTATCCCGCGAGAGTTTTGGGATTTGAGATTTTACAAGTAAGTTGGTGTTGTTTGATTGGGGCATTGCAGTTGCTGCAACTACAATTTTTGTACTTTTCATCATTTTTAAAAATAAATAGCTGTGGGTAGCCAGTAGGCCCAGAGCTAGTCATGGGTGGGTGCATGATGAAACATGATGAGACAACTGTTCCTTTGCTGTGTGATGTATTTATAAATTTCAAACATCATTTAGGGGGCATGGATGGCATTGGATTGAATTGCAAAATGTGTTTTTTGGGTGTATTTCAGTTTTTTGGGCTGTGTGTTAAATACATGCCTTAGTTGTGTGTGGTGTGCTGCAGGCCTTGTTTAGCCCTGTGGATTTTCATTTTTGCATTTTACTGCATTACAGGCAAAGCAGTGTGGTTTAGCATGCAGCCTTTGCCTGGCTATTATAGGCCTGTTTTCAGTACATTGTTTTCCAGGCCTGCTGCTTGTTGCTTGTGATTTGTGAGTGTCCATGTGGCTGGTAGCCATTTCTGGTGGGAGTTATAAGTGTGCTGCTTTTGCCATATACTAAGGCCTGCATGTGTTTCCTTTGTGGACTAGGTTCTTGTTGTGGTCCTGGCCATGAGGCTGGCGGACATTTTGAAGCCAGGCAGTGTGCTTTTTGCCGCAGGCCTGCATTGTCTGTCTTCAGTTTCTTGTTGTGGGCCTGGCCATGAGGCTGGCGGCCATTTTGAAGTCAGGCAGTGTGCTTTTTGCCATAGGCCTGCATTGTCGGTCTTCAGTTTCTTGTTGTTGTGGGCCTGGCCATGAGGCTGGTGGCCATTTTGAAGCCAGGCAGTGTGCTTTTTGCCATAGGCCTGCATTGTCTGCCTTCAGTTTCTTGTTGTTGTGGGCCTGGCCATGAGGCTGGCGCCCATTTTGAAGCCAGGCAGTGTGCTTTTGCCATAGGCCTGCATTGTCTGTCTTCAGTTTCTTGTTGTTGTGGGCCTGGCCATGAGGCTGGCGGCCATTTTGAAGCCAGGCAGTGTGCTTTTTGCCATAGGCCTGCATTGTCTGTCTTCAGTTTTTTGTTGTTGTGGGCCTGGCCATGAGGCTGGCGGCCATTTTGAAGCCAGGCAGTGTGCTTTTGCCATAGGCCTGCATTGTCTGTCTTCAGTTTTTTTGTTGTTGTGGGCCTGGCCATGAGGCTGGTGGCCATTTTGAAGCCAGGCAGTGTGCTTTTTGCCATAGGCCTGCATTGTCTGTCTTCAGTTTTTGTTGTTGTTGTGGGCCTGGCCATGAGGCTGGCGGCCATTTTGAAGCCAGGCAGTGTGCTTTTTGCCATAGGCCTGCAATGTCTGTCTTCAGTTTCTTGTTGTGGGCCTGGCCATTGTGAAGCCCGGTAGTGTGCTTTTATCCATAGTCCTGCAAGCTTGTGGCCTAGTCTGCCAACAGGCCTTTCATCCAGTAGGCACAGAGGTAGTCAGGGGTGCATGAAACAACTGTTTCTGTGTGTTCTGTTGAATTTTTAAACATCATTGAGGGCACATGGATGGCATTGGATTGAATTGCAAAATGTGTATTTTTGGGTGTATTTCACTTTTTTGGGCTGTGTGTTAAATACATGCCTTAGTTGTGTGTGGTGTGCTGCAGGCCTTGTTTAGCCCTGTGGATTTCCGTTTTTGCATTTTATTGCATTACAGGCAAAGCAGTGTGGTTTAGCATGCAGCCTTTGCCTGGCTATCGTAGGCCTGTTATCAGTACATTGTTTTCCAGGCCTCATGCTTGTTGCTTGTGATTTGTGAGTGTCCATGTGGCTGGTGGCCATTTCTGGTGGGAGTTATAAGTGTGCTGCTTTTGCCATTTAGGCCTGCATGGTTTTCCTCTTGGCTTACTGCTTGCATCCAACCCCTTTGCCAGCTGCAGCTCCCTGAATGATGTGATGAGCAAATAATGTAATGCCAAACAGGGTCCACTTCTATTACATTTGTATTTTTGTTGTTGTTCCTCTTCTTTCCTATCCTTCCTGACAGTGTACACAGTATACCATGAAAGCCCTTGTTGACAGTCTCACAAATGGCTACACTAATTTATATCTTTTATTTGTTTGTTTGTACGACTAGTAATTGAACCACAACAACAAATGCAACATTTCACTGATGTTCTTCTCCTGGCTTCTTTGCTTTTAGGTGCACAAAAAGACAGAGGAGGAGGTGTCATCATCATCACCCGTTGTACTGCCAGGCAGAAGTCCTGCTGTGCGTCACGTCCACGTGTGACCACAGACATCTCTGCAACTTGTGCACCTGCGTCCTGCTGACATCTGAAGAAGATGGCCCCAAAGAAAGGTACCAGGTCCTTCAGTACCAAGAAAGTTGCCAGTGAGAAGAAGAAGGAACAGAAGAAGGAAGTGGCACTTGCCAAGACTGGTGTGCCGGCCGATGTGTTTTTTGGTATAAAAAAAAAACTTACGCCTGCAGCAGCGGTGTCCGGCGGGGACCAAGCTGGGAGCAGCACCTCCGCATCAGCGGGCCCACCCCAGCAACCTAGGCCCAAGTCCATGACTGTGGCAGAGGTAGCCAGTCTACTAACGACCAGTGATGTTGAAATGTCATTATCGCAAAGTAGTACCCAATCCACGCACTCGCAGGCGGAAACTCAGCAGATAAGTGGGCAACCACAGCCGCAACCACAGCCGCAACCACAGCAGCAACCCCAGCTGCAACCCCAGCCGCAGCCGCAACCACAGCCGCAACCCCAGCCGCAGCCGGAACCACAGCTGCAGCCGCAGCCGGAACCACATCCCACAATAGTAGTTGTTCCACCTGAAGTAGGGGCAGTTCAGGAAATCGAGCTTTTTGCAGGCGAAGAGGAGCAAGCCACTGTTCCAGAAGATCCATTGTCTTCCAGACCAGCAAGGAAAAGGAGGGTTAGTCCATCAACTTCTTCTTCAAGCCCCGCTTCTGATGATCTAGATGCCTGAGAGTGATGCACGCCACAAGACAAGGCTAGTGAAAAGGAAGGTTCCAGAAAGCCTTAGAATTATGGAGGTAGATGTAGACGAGGTGGGGGGTGATGATGATGAAGAGCCAGTCATCATGAACATCACTCCTGGGCCTGCGGAGATGGAGACCAACATTATTAGACTATCCAAAATCGCTGTGATGGATGTAGCACGGATACCACCAACACAGGTAACGCCAACACGACCTCCAGCTTCCATATTTGCCTTTGCAAAGGCCCGGCAGGGACCTACATCCAGCTCAACCACCACCTCAGTAGGTGGTGGTAATGTAAGTGCACAGAGTCAAATTCCAGGCACACCTTCCAGTTCATCTGGTATTGAAAGTGGCACCTCCAGCAGCGCCAGAAAGTTCTCCTCCCCAGTTTGGGACTTCTTTTCGGTTAGCATTAAGGAGGAGAACATTGCTATATGCTCAATTTGTCGGCAGGCTGTTAGGCGGGGTAAGCTTGGTACAAACTATGGTACCGGAGGACAAACAAGTCATCTCAAAAAACACCACAGTATCAAGTGGGAGGTTCACCTACTTCACTTAGAAAAAAGTAAAACTGGACCCATTGCTGTTGTTGGGGATGAAGAAGTAGGGGAAGATATGATCGCGGTGGAAGGTCAACAAGAGGGAGACATTTCTAGCCCTACCCCCAGCAGTGTAGTGGTAACGCCCACATCCTTAACAACATCTGAGTGGCACCGTACTAAGAGTCAGCCTGAGACACCAAGGCAACCGGGCACTGCAATGAGCAAAAGTGCGGCGTCGTTGAGCCTAACTGGGTTCAAGAAGAAGGGTGCACCACAAAGGAAAATATTCCAGCCTACCATTGACAGCATGCTTAGGTCGGAGGGGCAGTACCAACGCAACCACCCAACGGCACGGTTGTACAATGCAAAGCTGGCTAAAATGTTAGCGCTGGACCTTCTCCCTTTTTCATTTGTGGAAGGGGTGGGTTTCCTTGAATTTGTGTCAGCCATCTGCCCTAAATGGAAGGTTCCCAGCCGGTCCTATTTTGCCCGAGTTGCTGTTCCAGCAGTACATCATGATGTGCTGGAATTGGTTGGACAAGCTTTGCAGCAGAGTGCTGTTCACAAAATCCACCTGACAACAGACATGTGGACCAGTTGCCAAGCCACTGATTACATGTGCATCACTGCA
The DNA here is from genome assembly GCA_963921515.1 of Calotriton arnoldi. Classification (NCBI taxonomy): domain Eukaryota; kingdom Metazoa; phylum Chordata; class Amphibia; order Caudata; family Salamandridae; genus Calotriton; species Calotriton arnoldi. The sequence goes on from CAWUFW010000291.1 coordinate 3,415,433, forward strand.
CACTGGGTCTCTTTTGTGGGGGTTAGAGAAAAGCTATCTGAAGTAGGTGCTGTTGACACAGCTGAGATTTTTAATGCTTCTCGGAAACATGCAACTGTAGTCATGTTCGCCATGGAGAAATCTCATACTGCTGAAAACATTTTGGAAGAGTTTAACAGCAAGGTCTTTGAATGGCTGCGCCCCAGAGGGCTTCACATTGGTTTTGTTGCCACGGATAAGGGTGATGCTACTGTGAAAGGCATGACCCTTCAGATGGACCAATGGTGCCTAGTTAAATCTCTTACAGAGATGCTTCTTCCTTTCGAGGTCTTCACACGTGAAGTCAGCAAGGAGGACTGTACTATGGGCCAAGCTATCCCATTGTTGCACATGCTAGAGCAACAGCTGAAGGAGGTGTCTGAAGCGTACATAGGTGTGGAGGGAAAAAAAGAAGCATATGAGTTGGTGGAGAGCTTATCATGTCGCTTAAGAGAAAATGCAAGGGTGCAAAATAAGATTCTGTCACAAGAACATTACATTTGTGCCACAATGCTGGAGCCACGGTACAAATCGGTACTGCACAGTAAGACATTACTCCCTTTTTCAGAAGTGGATGTTGCCCGGAACAAAACTTGGATAGCTGAGGCAGCCAGTACATTGGAAAATGAACGGCTGGTAATTAAAGGCCTCAAACCCACGTCAAGTACTGCAGCAGGGCATCCGGCGTCAAGTTCAACTTCAGAGCCTGTGGGCAGTGCATTTGGTTCACAGCTGTCACCAACACTATCGACAACAGCAAGAACCGGATCATCAGCCCCAGTACAAACGGCACAGGATTGGTATTTACAGCAAGGACTTGCTAGGCCCAGTGCTGATGCAAAGACAAAAGCGGCCGAACAAAGTGTAGCACCCCTGAACATTGACCGAATGGTCCAGGCCTACCTGGATGACCCAACAGAGGTCTACATTGATCAAAACCCATTGCGGTATTGGTATGGCAAAAGGGGCCAATGGCCAGTGCTCAGCAGGCTGGCGATAAACTATCTGGCTTGCCCTGTCGCAAGTGTCTCTTCTGAACGTGTTTTCAGTGCTGCTGGTTCCATTGTAACAGTGAAAAGGACCAGTCTCTCACCCAAAAACGTGGAGAGGTTAACCATTATCAAAATGAATCAGCAATTTATACCACCAAATTACACAATACATGAATCAACGCAGGAAGATGAGGACAGCGGCTCAGGTGACGGAAGTAGCGTGTTGGATGCCGATTACCTACTTCTGGTTGAACCCCCAGAGTTTGAGGACGAGCTATACTTCCCTGACAACTAGGCTTCCACTTCTTACTGTGGTTCTCCCTTATTTACTTCTATTTGTGTGTCTGTCTTTCTGTTTGGAAACTTCAAATCGGAACAAATCCATCACCACCGTCTTCGTATTTTATTGCCTTATATGAGTTTCAGCTGTCTGCATTTCAGTCCACTCCTCCGAGTCCTGCTCCGCCATCCTCCCGAATCGACCTAAATCTATTGCCCTCAAGTCAGATGATGATGATTGGATGTAGCATAATCGAAGAAAAACTAAAATCTTGCCTCGTTGAGTCTCTCCAAAAGAAGTGGAACATGATGACTACTATAGCTATCCTCCTTTCCGAGCTGATACAGACTGCCCATTAACTGAAGATGAGAAGGAACAGGTAATGAATGATGACATGCATTGGACGCTGACTGAGTGATTTGTGTTGTTGTTGTTTGTAGTGCATGAAGGTAATTCATTGTGTACTATTATCTAATCTACACACTAAAAGTAACTCAATGCAATGTTTGTTTCCATTCTTGTTTTTTAATAACAATTTTCTACTTCTACTGCAGGCCGATCCATTGCATTTTGAATATGGAAAGGAGACTCAATCTGTACACTACTGCACACTGAGTTGGACAACACACCATGATGATGACCACAGTGACATAATATCTTCGCAGTCACTCAGTACGATCCGAGATGATTGATGGAATAACTCAGGGCATTTCATGAGTGCATTAAAAGGTAACCAAGTCAACAACAACCACTGCAGACCTACATGTCTGTGTAGTGGTGGAGTCGAGTGTGGTGGTATGACTGACAGCGGGGCATTGATTTAGTCATTTAATTTGTAAAATGCTATGTTGCTGTATATCTGCTTTGTCTGCCTCTGTCAAAAAAGGTAAGCTAAATGGAGGATGGGTCACGGGTGCTGTGGGCCTGCTCTGTCCTGTTGTTGTTGGAGGTTAATGCTGGAAACAGACTAGAGTAGACATGATGTATCCAAATCCATGCCGCCTCTGAAAGTGTTCTTGTTGCACTCCACCGTAATTTAGGCATTTTTTTTCTACTTGATTTTTCAATATCCCTTTTGTTTTCCCATCTGCAATTACAGGCCGGCCCTTACCCTGTGCTACAATGGGAAAAACAACTCTCACTTACCTTACCAATGAATCTACATCTGCCAGGAAGGCAGTGGCATCACCCAAGATTGATGGCCGGAGCGTCCATGGAAGGGAGGAATGCCGAGATGCAACTCCCCATTTTGACCAGGATAACATACAGTAACAGTATCAACTTTCATCATCTTTTAAATTTGATTCATTTTTTGACTTCAACTACTGTGTGTTGTTGTTGTGGTTATGTTTGCTCTCTGCTTATAATTCAATTCATTCCTACAGCTATTTTTGACTTTTCTTTGCTATCTTTAAGCCCGGGCCGGTACAACAGAACAGAAACTGTATGTAATTCGGATCTCTCTGAGGGCAGACAGGCAAGGCAAATTGCATAATATACTGCTGCCCTGTACTGTCTAATTGTCTAGTAGTAGTAGTTAGTAAGTACTATCATTAACCATCAAGTTATCATCAACATGCATGCATTTCCTTCTTCTCCCTTAACAGATTTATGGATATGGTTGTCTGCCAAGATTGTGTTTTGTTGTTGTCCATGCGTACTGTTTTTCTTTGTCAAACCTTTCCCAAAACCCCCTTCCCAACCATTCATCAAACCCTAACCCTCTTCCCCGGGCTGTGTGACTTATTGAGGTGTGACTAAATTAAATGTACACCAATAATTTATCACACGCTTGCTGGAGGCGGATGTGGCTAAAGCAACAAAAATTCATTTTCAAGGCAGGGCGAGGATCTTCTTCTGCTTGCCCACCTATGAGCAGTATATTTGCGAGATAATTTTTTGACCAAAGGAACCTAATCCATCAGCATTAATTGCCGGCATAGATTGGATTTGTTGTCATCCTCCAAAACAGCACTAACGGTTACGCTTGTGTCGAGTGTACTGTAGGCCTAGTCGAGTGACTCGACACAGCTAGAGTTTGTAACTCTATGTACTAGGCTATCCCCGCCACCATTATGTTTCCTTGTATTTTGGCATATTATTGTTTGGCAGCAAGTTCTGTACTGTACTTCGTTCTACTACTCCTCCCACAGTCTCTCTCAGGCGACTGACTGTCTCATTTTCTTTTTTTTGCAAATGCTACTGCCAGGGTCTACTACTACTACCACCACAACCATGGCATGTTGGGAAAGAAAACCATCATCACCATGCAGCCATCGCCGTGCCCAAGTTAAACATCAAGCACAAGTAAGAGAAGAAGTTTAGGGGAGGCATAATTAATAACGGAATTTTTTTCATTAATTCTATTTCACACACCCTTTGAGTCCAGTTGCAGAATGCATAGATTAGGAGGAGAGACTGACAGTACTATTAGGACAAGTCCCTCAGTGAGGGGTACCGCATCTGTCTGTTTGTGTCTTAGTAACTCAGCCAATTATTTAAATCAAACACTGGCTGTGGCACTGCACCAGCAAGGAAACAGTGTGACGAAAAACAGTAACCCCACCCACAAAACATTAACAACATCGTATATAAAGTCTAAATATGTAATTTAATACCCTAACAAAAATAAACTATGTAAAAAAAATCCCAGAACACCTGACCCACCCCTCTCCCTAACCCCAACCAATGTCCATGTCCCAGAACGAAAAAGTCCAACAAATGTCCAATAGTCCAAAACCCAACGCCAGATTCAATCCCACCCACCAAAATAAGCTATAAAAAAGGGGCAATAAATAAACGGGGTCTCAGCGGGCTCGCCTCTCCAGGACACGGATGCGCTCCTCTAGGCGGGCCACGCGGCGCTTCAGCGCGCGGCAGTTGCATCCACAGGGGGGGCAGCAGTGCTTCTTGCAGTGTGGCGGCGGGCGGCTGCCAGGCGGTGGTGCCGTAACACTGGAGGGGGGTGGCTGGGGCCCGGGGCATTGGAGGAGACTGCAGCTGCTGCCGCCTACTCCTCCTCCTCCTCCTCTAGAACCACCAGCCGCTGTTATTCAGCCTGTATGGCCTCCAGCTTCTGGCGCCGGGCCTTGGCTGCCAACTCCTTCCTGTCGACTTTACCTTTGGAAGGAGTAGCTATATCAAGAAGAAAAAACAAGACTATTGTAAAATATACTCTCAGCAAAGCAGTCAGACAAATTCATTCTACACATAGTGGCACAGTAGCACAAGCAAGCACAGTACGTAACATTTGTGGTAGGTATCTATCCTCCCACTACCTCTGCCTCGAACATTTGTGGGAGTTTCAGGCATTCCACCACCCATGCATCTGATTCCTATCAGACACCTATGCATGCATCCCACATATCCTTCTCTGCCAGTCATAAATATAAAATCTCGCCCGTCCTTCCTCCTTCCACCCTTCTTTCCCTTTTCGTTCAACCCATCCATCAAGGTCATCTGATCTGACTTTTAGTCTTCTCCATAAAACTTTCACAGCTGAGTTGAAGTCCGATAGAAGAGGCCATTGGTTACTCAGTACACTCCCGTCGCTAATGCTATTGCCAATGCTAAGTAAAGGGTGTCTTCTTCAACCGTTCACAACAACTTCTTACTTAAGTCTCAACGGTACAGTATACATTACACCCTTGCAGCGAGTGTAATGTCAATAAGTAAGGATTAGGAATATAACTTACCACCACCCGCCACTGCTGCTGGCTCACCCCCTGCAGCTCCTCCTACAACTGCCGCATCGCCTGCACCCTCAGCGGCCGCGTCACCTTCGCCGCTGGCCCTGGTGGTCGGTAGTACGCCTAGAAAAAACATTACACATTTTTCAGATACCATATACACCTCCCCCTATTTTTCACTAGCAAGATTGAAAAAAAAGTTAATACATATACAACATACATCACTAGTACAAATCAGGTAGTAGAGTAGACACTAGTAGTGTTATATGGTCCCTAGGGTCATTCTAGTCTTTGCTAAGTTACCCCGAGCCATCCAACCATTTTAGCTTTGTGTCTTTTATTTTTGCGCAAGTTACCTCGCAGCTTATTGTGAAAGACGCCTTTGAGCCCACATGACCTCATACTGCTACTGTCTGAGCGCTGCGTACAAGGTCGAAAAACAAGCCACTTTGTTATGGAGTTCTGTGTTAGTCCATATTGCTTATCCATAAAAATACTACACTTTTTGGCACGACTGAGAAATGCTTGCACTATACTAACGCGCACCATTTTTCTCATAACAGACGGAAGATTCCCTTATACGAAGAACCAGAGCTTTGCAGAGCTTATGATGTAACCAGTACTAGGTTCTTCTAAGGTGAGGGGTCCCCAGAATTCTCACATCTCCATTTATAATTTTATATTAACTAGATTCCTACCAAGGGAGGGTGGTTCTTCCACCACTGTTCAGTTATCATGATCTCGCCCTTTGGCTTCTATGGACTTGTAGTTGTAAGTGTAACAATGTTTATTGTTTTAATCTTATGCATTTTGCTGTTGCTGCTGCATTATAGAACAACGTACAGAGCTTGTCAGTTGGAAATAAACCTTTTGAACTTACATAGACTCGGTGGTATTTGGTGTGGACTTACACGAGAGAGTGAGCGAAAGGGTGTGCATTGCTTCCGCGACAGAGGTCGGGAGTGTTATGTTCTTGGTTGTCTACTCATTGGGTATTTTGGGGTGGGGGTTACGGAGACCTAATGCGACACTATTACTAGTCGGTCAGGGGATTGTGGTGGCTTCTGATTGAGGTGTGAGGAAGGTCCAACCTCCCATCACCAACGTCCTATTTTCTTGTGCAAAGTTCTGTATGTGCAGAATCCCTACAACAGTAGTAGTATGTCCTATCCTATCAAAAATTGTAAAATGTGGTTGGGCATTTTCTTGGTGGGAATTGTCGAAAAGCCTCAAGATTAAGAAGACTAGAAGTAGTAGAAGAGGACAACCCAAAGGACTCAATGGCTAGAGCTATTGGTAAATCTGAGTTTTATTTAAAATATTTTAAATAAAGAGTGGCCAACTGGGCAAGCTTAGCTACAGACAGACTAATAGTAGTAGTACAGAGAGTCATAGCAGACGCAGTTAGAGGCAGGGATAACAAGAATTTAGAAACAGATAGTATAGATCAAAGAAGAATTTGTAAAAATTAGAATTAGGATACCAAAATAATAGTTTGGAAAAAATAAGGTGCAGGAAAAGTTTGGGAAATATAATTATTAATATTAACCACTGGAGGACTTACTGGGGCCAGCAGCAGAGCCCTCGATAGAGGAGCGGTCCTGTCCCTGGGAGGCATCTTGGAGATCTTCTTGGCCCGCCGCCTGTGACCCAGTCTTCTTGCCCCTGGGTGCTGATCATTTAAGATTTCATAAAGAAAGAGACAAAAATTAAAGTTTGGTGTGAAATAAATAAAATATTTTCAAATACGCACCCAAAAATTTTTGGTAACAACAATTGTAATAAAATTGACCTATCTAATCTGATCGACTGGTAGTATTGCGAGATTCACGGACCGTCTAGCAAGCCTAACTGCCACCTGACCTAGCCCACCTATTCCAATCCAGATGGGCCAATTGTTCAGTAAGTCTGCATTTCCATTTATTTTAGTCCTCAAAAATGCATAGATGGAGGACACATGCATACATTTTTGCATACACCAAATTGTTGGCTGGTTGCTGCTGATGTTCTGCTAGTGATGATATAAGCCTATTAACATTAACACTCAGTAAACAAACTACAAAAGGTTCTACTAAGGACTGGGATAAGCATCACTCAGCAGCACGTGACGTGACAGAGGATGCGTCACGCACACCACTTAAAAATTACCAACTAATAAGTAACTAAACCTATCAATCCACCACTATCCCTTCTTAGTGGCAGGAGGACAAAGGAAGGACTACTCTCTCTAGCATTACGTCACTTAAGTTCTCTAAAGTAAACTCTTACATAATCATCAGGCCAAGCGAGCGCAAAGTTGCAAACAAGTAAGATTAGTAGCGCCGAGCGCCTGTGTCATAACAATCACAGATTTTTAAACGTAATTTACCTGAAATGTAAGCAGCAGCATTCTTGCTGGTCGGAAAAAAAAAATATTCGCAATATATAACACAGAGCAGAAGAACACAAAGTAGTAATATTAAATAGCTACTCACCAAGCCCTGGGACCTCCACTCCTAGCAGGTCCAGCAGGTCCTGCTCCCGGTCCAGAATATCGGACCACCGGTGCGTCAGCTGATTATTGGTGCGCCGGACACCAGAGCAGCAAAACACTGCCCAACGCACCTTGCCACACTGCTGCCGACGCTCCCGGAGCCTGTACCCGGACCCAGGCCTGCCGCCTGCTGCCAGGGTTAAGGGGAGGTGGCGCTGAACAAAGAAAACCAGTGAGGCCACCTCCGCCTCACTGAATAAGGCCCGTCCCTGCACCCCTCTTTGGCACCGCCTTCCGCAAGGAAGGCGGTCGCGGCTCTGGCTACGACTCCGAGCCCTGTGGCTGTGGCCCTTTGCCATGGTTCTGGGTAGGCAGGGGGCAGAAAAGAAAAGGTAGGAATTAAAAAAAGTAAGTAAAAGAAATTAAAAAGCAGGTAATAGAAAAAGTGTGAAAAAGTAGTTAAAAACACACAAAAAGTAGAAAAAAACTCAAAATATAGAATCAGGAAAATAGAGAGATAGATAATAAATAAAAAAGACCAAAAAAAAGTTTACAGAAACAAAGGATTGAAAAGATAGAGGGAGGATTCAAAAGCAGGCCCAGAACCATAGCAATAGAGTGAAAAACAACATGGCCGCATGGGCAAGTTTGCGCGATATTTCCCCCCCGAGCACGCAAAAAGCGTTGCGAACACGTAATGCGCGTTCCCGAACAGGAAATACTTATCGCGAACGGGCGGGAGCATGCAATACGCGACCCGGAACTGGAAATAAGCATTGCGAACAGGCGGGAGCATGCAATACGCTACCCGGAACAGGAAATAACCATCGCGAGCGGGCGGGACCAGTGAAAAACAAGATGGCCGCGCCCATTAGCGACCACATGGGCAAGTTAACAATATATTTCCCCGCGAGCACGCAAAAACACATCGCGAACGGGCGGGACCAGCAATTCCGAGACTTCGCAGAATTTCTACGTGCTCGCGGAGATTTTTAACAATTTTGCGGAGATTTGCATAACGCGACTACGCAAATTCCGCCCACCCTTAGTTTTTAATGGTATCAGGATATCAAAAGCTTCCTGTAGCCACTCATATACTTTTTTAACAGAATTTATTGTTTCTAGATCTGTACTGGATGTTAGTTGTGGTTCTAAGTGTTCCAAATTGAGTTTGTTCCACGGCCGATAGGTGGATGCATGTAAGGTCGTTTTAGGTGTGTCGCTTAGTGTTGTTTTATGTTGGAAGGCAAGCAAATGGTGGTCTGACCATGTGATTGGAGTCATCTTTTGAAAGGTAACTAGTTCTGTATTAGGTTTGTCAAACCAAATGTTGAGGTCACCCATTACTCCATTCAAATTTGATATATTGTTCAGTATTATTTTTGCCTCATTAACATACAGCATACAGAGAGGGACCAAGTTATGCAGTCTTTGCATTGATATTGCATCATGCTAGGTGAGGCAAGAACAACGCAAAGACTACATTGATATTCATTAGAACACCAAAGGCCAGTTTTGCGTGGATTTGTGTGCCTCTGTGCATAAACATAAGGAAAGGTATCTGTTAGCACTGTGTTACATTACATTTGAAAGCAGGAGCCATTTCATGGGTGGATCATGGCCATTCCCATGCATACACCCATGTATTGTTGAGGATTGGCAGATTTCATACAGTTAGAAAAACCTGGGTATGCATCTAAATAGTGTTCATCCCCAACTCAGACATGGCAGATGCATAGACATGTATTTCTGCTCTTTATTTACGCTGTCAACATGTACTGTATTGTGCACCACACAGAAATATGAATAAGCTTCTAAGATTCTAATTTGTGGTGGGGGGGTAACACTTCCTGCACAAAAACTTTCCATCCACTAATCCAGACACCCTAGCTATATAGCACAACGGTGCGTTCATTGGTGCTAGGCTGCATGCACTGCCCCAGCATAAGTAATGGGTACAAATGGTTCATTCTTTTGGAGATATGGCTCAGTTCTGCTCTCTACCTCTCACACAACACAGTACATGAACTTTGCTTGCAGCTCTGCATTGTGTGAAATAATAGTACTTATAGCCACCAATGTCACACAAATGTCTATCTATTGTCTTTCATTGCACCCACTATGGAGTAATGGAACACTTTATTGATCCTATATTTGATCATTTCCCATTGCATTTCACATCCACATAGAAATGAATGTGAAAATGTAGACTTACCAATGAGTAGTCCACTCTGGAAGCGCCCATTTATGGTACAATGTCTGAAAATGTATGAATCATAGGCACTTCCTGGGTATTTGGCCATCACATTAGCAAATAATCCTTGATTGGCAAATATTGCCAGCACATTGATTGAATATTATGTTTGCAATGCTGGTATATGTGTGCCGTTGCTGCAGATGGCACAAATTGCACATGGGTGCAATCAATTGCTCTAAGGACATGAGGGAACCCCACTATATCATAGAAGCCTTGTTTTGTGTTAATTTCAGTTGGCTGGTTTTAGGAAACAGCTTGTACTGTTTAGTTAGCTGAATAGTAGCATCTAGCACAGATGGTAGAAAAGATGAAAATGCACCCTGTGATATTCCAGCCAACATTGCAAATGCCTTCTGAAAACAGCCAGAGCCCAACATGCGTAGTACTACCATCAGTTTTACATGCGGTGGGATGGCATTTGGTTGTCCTCTTGCTGGTTTAAGACTTGAGATAATCTTTGCCAACAAGTACAAGATGCTCTCCTTCTTCATTCGGTATAACTGAATCACCTCCTCCTCACTGAGATCAATGAGGGTGAGCCTTTATCTGAATATCCGCTCCTTCCTTCTTGGCTATCGCTGTTATCGTCCTTCACTAACTAACAGTTGCAAAATACCTACCACCATGGGTCGGATGAGCTTGCAAGAGTGTATTAGGTAGGAGATCTTCTTATATTGATGGCCTTGGGTCGTTGCGTGCACCTGAGGTGGCCATGCATAGCATTGCATTATATTACATTACATTACATTGTGTGATGATGCGTAACGCTGCAGGCAGATGCAGCGCAGCACTTGCATGATGCAGGTCCCAAAAAATGATGCAGGAAGGTTCCTGCACCACTTGATAATTCTGACTTAAGCCCTTGTGCTGCCTTGCGTCGTCTTGCAAGGACAACACAAGAGCTTAGTAAATGTGCCCATAAGTCTGAATAGTTGTTATTCCACCTCATGCCTCTTTCTTCACCACCTATGAGAATATATCAGTATCTTCAAAAGCCTGGAAAAAATTCTGGTCAAGTCCTCCTTACAAAACTTATGTTCAGTGACCGTTGATGACACAGCACTTTTTAGGTCCTACCGCAGTATCTCAATAGATTGAGGTCTGGACTTTAACTTGGCCATTCCAAAATCCTGTTGAGCAATGTTTCACCCATTCAGTTATATATATATATACTGATGTGCTTTGGATCACTGACCTGTTGCATTTGCAAACCTTTAATTGTTGGATATATGGTCACATATTCTCCTCTACAAATTTATTATAGAGAAAAATTCATGGCAGGCTGAAATATTCCGAGGCACCGATGTCCTGTGGATGCAAATCAAGCACACATCAACAATCCTCCAACACCATGGTTGGTATGAAATTATTGTGATGATATACTGTGTCAACAAACATGATATTGTGCAATATAGCCAAATCAAAGCCAAATAAGGTGCTGTTTTACAATGCTAACGCGTTGAATAAATGTTCCTTAGGGAGTGAAGGGGGTTTCTCTTGATTTCCTAACTACTCCCAGACTGAAGAGCAGCAATGATTCTATCTGAAACCATCACAGATATCTTTTGTTCTAGATGCGATGTGTTATCACAAACCTGAACCACCACGCCAAACTGAAGTTTCTTATTATATATGCAGGTAGTGATTTCTGATAATCAAGTAATCAAGTGCACTTGTTAAGCAACAAATATACAATAGGAGATGGGAGGAATGCTTGCAATTACCCTAATCGCTTGCAATCACCCGGGGTAGTATTAAACCACATCTTTTTTTGCTCACTATGCCATCTCAGATTAGGTCCAGGCATGTGGAAATCAGACTTGGTCCTCCTCCAATAGGAACTGCCCAGCCTGAACTACCAGGCCAGGTCCTCTCTGAACCACTAGAATCAACTTAACTGAGGAGGCCCAAATAGGCTCAAACCAGTCTTGGGTTGCTTGTCCTCTGGTCCAGTGACCATCATGACAGACATGGTGGTGAAGGCATGGCTACCACAAGATGTGATCCACCAGTGCATCAGTCTACAAAGATTTCATATAGTGGGTGTGGCCTTGAAGGCTTTTCAACCGATTGTGAAGAGATAGGTAGAGTAGATATTGATGAGCAACATCATAGCTGTGTTCTACCCGAGCAATAAGACTGATTTCTCTCTTAAGACAGACACGTTATTAGACATCGGGCAAACAAGAATAAAATCATCATAATTACACAGCATGACCTGGGAGGCCACAACAACATCTCCAACACATTATAAGGAGTTTTATAATGCCCACAAATAGAAACTAGATCACACTGTTTCTACAAGACGTTGTTTAAGACTGAATACTCATGCAGATACATTTATTTGCTACAAGTGAAACAAAAAAGGACCAGAATATGCTTCCTAGTACCGCAACCAGCATTGAGGAGTAATTTCCTATAGACCACTAGGTATTCAACATTTGCCTACACTTTTCCCCAGTTCCTCTCATTCATCTAGTGGTCAGGAGATGCACACTTACTGTTCTCCATTATACTCTTTCTAAATGGCCAATATGTGCCAGGCAGCAGTAAATGCACCTTATAAGCATGTGCATACACATATTCACTCACACTACAAGATGTTACCAGAAACTCCATGGGTTTTGATGATAAATCAAGCACCCAGATCCTACGCTGCTAAGCTTTGGAGCATGGCTCTTGAAGGTTGGGTAGTAAAAAAATCCATCGACTACCATCCAGGGTGGCAAATACACAGGTTTCTAGATATCTTACAGCCACTGGTCACTGATATGGCCAAATTAATAAGGAAATGACATGCCCATCCAGACTTAGAGTACTTAGACTATTTGATTGATAGATTGATAAAAATGTAGTGATACAATTAGAAAAAGATGATATGCAGGGAAGCAAAATAGATTCATACTCTTCCTGTGGAAAAAAAATAGAGGAAAGAATTCATAGGGAGCTGTTAATTTTCAGTTTTCTGGGATGTTAGCATGGACCTGTGAAAAGTGATTTGAAGTGATGATGCGGCTTGCTCTGCTTGCAGTATATTAATGTTCAATGGAAAGTAATACCAATAAGATTAGGACAAAGATGTATGGATATTCTTTGGTAGGCTAAAAACCCATCTTAACAAAGATGCTAGCTGCAAAGGAGTGTTTTGATGCCGGTTGTCTTCAAAGGATGAAAACACATTTTGCAGCTTCTGTCAGGGACCTTTTACAAAACAGGTTACATCTCCTAAATGCACGCTTAAGTGATGGATCTGTTGAAGTTGACAGCCCTTCGCTCTTGGGAGGACTGTAGGGGCTCATATGCGTTAACCTAAGTGCTGCACCCTGCCTCCCTTATGGAATTTAATTATGGAACTCACTCGTTGCAAGTACATCAATTTGAGCCCTGTAGGTATACAGCTCTTTTTCTGTTCAAGTTGCTAAACTCTCTAACTCACTTTTAGCCAAGTTGTGATAAGAACCAGTGACAGACGCCTGAAATTCAGATGGATGGGGGACAACCTGGCTGTCCCCTACATGAGGCCACAAGAAGTGGGCCTGACTGGTCCTATCCAGTCCCTCACAAAAAGGAAAAATAACAACAGTGCCTTACCTCGGTGTTCGCTACAAAATGCAATACATATCCTACACAGCATAGAAATGACATAGAAAGTCTGAGAAAAGCCACCTGCCGGAGAATTAACAGGTTAAGGCTGGGCAGGCCAGGCATGTACATAAAAGAGAAAAACATAGAGCAGTATGAAGCGCAGGGGCAGTAGCATACAGGCAAGAGAGAAACACGAATGTGGGAGGGGAGAGACACACATGGGCAAAGAGGGTGAGAGAGAAAAGAACATGAGGGAGACAGCTGAAAAACATATGCAGCCTAGTGGAGTGCTTAAATAAAAAGAAAATGTGGTTCCCTAACAGCAAGCAGAGGAAGATTAGAAACCAGGCAAACAAAGAGATGCTAATGAGGGTATCCTCCATGGGAGGGACAAACAGAAGATTGATTAAAAAAAAAAAAGCTATCACATAAGCAGCCAAATAAGAATCACAGGAAAGCCAGCCAATGTTAAGCAATAGGCGGGGTCAAAGCCCTTGTATGTTCTTCGTAAGCCCACAATATGTGTTTCGCAATAAGACAGCTTGTGTTTTCTGATAGACTCGACAAAAAAGGCTGTTTTAGTGCCTGTATTACTTGGTGCCACCTAGTGGTGGTGCCTTAGGGCTGCTGCCTTACTTACCTGATGTAAACGTGAAACATACCCTTAGCCCAAATAGAATTGCCAGTGGGTAAAGTGATGTTCCCAGTCCACTTAAGAAGACAGAGGATGGCACATCCGATGGTAACAAGCGTGTTTCCTATTACTAAGAGTAGGTCATGTCAGTGCACAAAAACCCATGTTCGGTTTCCAATGTGAGCAAACCACCGTTTTTCCATCTTGGTTTTAGAAGCCCAGGAACTGTGTTGTCTTTCCTCTCAATGAGCACAACACCCCATACACGTGCCAGTTACCCCATACACGTGCCAGTCTTGCACACAGGGGGGGGGGAAAAGTATATGGGCTCATGTACAACTTCCTCAAAAGAACTTAAACCACACAACCTAAATAGCCACATGGCAAACAAACTCACATACTTTCACAGTTAGATGCCTCTACATATAGAGTACACCAATAGTGGTACTGGGCGCGACTTCCAAGCTCCCTGGTTTTATGATGCTGGGCCACTAAGGATAGCTTGCTCTTGGAAACCTATCCGACCCATCCCAAAATTATGGCTGTATAGAACGTCACAAAGTGCTGGCCAGTGTTAGCCGACAGGTCTATACTGAAAGTAACTAAGGGGTATATATACAAGAAATAACACTCTGCTGTTTTGCCGCAGCGGAACATCAAATATTTTACGGCTGTGGTACGACACTTTCTAACGCTATGTTAGCATCGAATTTACAATACGATGCTACATGGCATTAGGAAGATCTAGTGGCTGAAAGAACTGATGCTGAAGTCAGGGTCAAGTCATAAAAAAAAATCACGTTACGGTACAAAAAGTGACGTTTGGCCAATTAGTGTTGAGAAAATACACTCTAGCTGGCCTAGCGTCTCTTTTGTGCACCTAGCGGGTGGAAATAAAACGCAGCTAAGTGAGAAAAAAAAGTAACATTTACCAGAAAGCAGCTATGGAGCAGATAGAAGTCAGCACATGCCAACTACTCCACCAACCCCACTACCAGCCAAGATGACCAGCCAGAGTCCCAGGGTAAGAGGAAGAGGTAATGCAGAATCAGTCAAGAGGAGAATGAAATCTTGATCACGGAGGTGACGCAGCATCAATACCAGCTTTTCATCAGCTCCAAAGTGTCACTAGGGAGGAAAAAGGCCATATGGCAGTCCATAGTGAACAAGGTGAACAGTGTTTCTGAAGTCAAGAGGACAGTGACAGACTGTAAGAAGCACTGGCATGATACCAAGTGCAAAACTAAGGCGAAACTGGAAACAAATCTAAAGGCAGCATTGAAGACCGGAGGTGGTAGCTCAGCGCCCCAGCAGGAGCTGGATCCCTTGGAATAGCAGGTGTCCGCAGTCATTTCTGAGGAGTTGGTGGTTGGAGTTGCAGGACAGGACAGTGCTGACTATAACCAACTACATCAGCAACAGGGTAAGTCCCAAAAAGGGCCAATGTGGGGAACTATGTAATGTGTGCAGTCTCTGCAGCTATGTACTAGCACTCTGCCACACTGTCTGCAGGCCAAGTGGGAGGCAGCTGCACATCTATGGTTAGTAATAACATCAATGGAAGGCTCATGGGCAATTTGCTCATATGTTGGCGTAGGGCAGTCTTGCAAGCCTTCTAGCTGTGCTCTCCAACCTCAAAATGAAAGGGCAGGAATGTTCCATTTCTACAAGATACCGCACATTCCTGTTTTCACTGCCTACGCTGCAGCATAAACAGCAGACTAACACCGCAGCAGGCACCCCTGCACCATGGTTCAAGGGTACCTGCGTTGGTGCTAGCCAGCTGAATGTGCACCAGCAGAAAGGAAAGCACAGGGATGCGTTGTATCCTCATAAACACAGGCCAAGCTTGCATTTTCATCTTCACAAAGCTTGGCGCAGCAAGAAAGTTCCATGCGCTGCGCTACATCATATGTCTATGAAAAATGCCCCCTGTCTCATCTGGGCCCATGCACATTAACCTAACCTCCAAATTCCTAGAATACAATTGGTATTTCACAGGAGAGACAACACACCTGAGGGGTGGGGGATATGTGGGCCATGGGTAGCTCCTACACATAGGGACTTTCAAGACTCATGTCCATACTCTCCTAGATCAAACTACATCGTACGCAGCTGTTCTGTCATGCAGGCTCAGACTACACAGGTGCCAGCTGCCATGGTAGGGACCACCTGAACTACTCTCATCTACATATATATGACTGGGTGTGGCGGTGAATGCAAGTCATGTACACCAGTGGACCATGGGCCATAGTTAAAGTGAAAATGCGCAGGGCATCGATGCTAACATATTTGCAGCATGAAGCTGCATTTTTTCTTAAATGCATGGATCGGCTATATTAACTGGAATATGTGCCAACCTTGTGCACATCTCTGTGCCGCTGTATAAAGAACATCAGTGAGCTAAAGCAGGCACCCTAGCACCATGGCGCAAGGGTGTCTGCCTTGGTGCTTGGCAGTGATTATCGGTGCCAACGCAAGGGAAAACACATGGGGTGTGCTGTATCCTTGTGAATATGGTGCCTCCCTGTGTCTGTGGAATGATGCTGGGTGCTGCAGCTACAGTGCTTGCACTGCCGTGTTGTGCCATTTCTATGTGAACATGCCCCTCGGTAGGTACATGTCACCAATCCCAGCACTACTAACATCTGGGGTGCTGCCTGGCACATGTCACTCTATAACAGCCTGCCATGTCAGCCCATTGGAGATGGTCACTCATAATGTAAGCGTTGTAAGTACATGAGAGTCAGTGTATGATCAGGCTCCCATCACTGTGTGGCAGTCATTCGGCTGCCAGGACCAAATTTGGAACAGCCAGAGGGGGCATGTACACATAGAAGTACATGGGTCTGATAAAACGATGTGTGAGACTCTGCACATAACCAACTCTGGTCATGATGAAATGGCATGAATGACAGTGATTGGAATCTGACTACTATGACAGGGCCTATCCACTCAGAGTAGGCACACAGTGGTAGTGATGACAATGCAGGGATCTAGTCATCTGAAAGGGAAATACAGTGCCATTTGCAATTCATACACTTGTGTAACAGCTGTCCTACGTATCAATGAGGAACTGAAAGTGTAATTTTTAAAAACAAAATTATTTTTAAATTTTATTTATAAAGTTTTATATAGCGCGAACATGATTCCGAAGGATATCAGAGCGCTTCACACTTGGCGGGAGGGAAGGTAGTCATGGAAGTACAGGAGTCAAATAAGCATATCGAACGAAACAGTTACAAAAGGGTGCATCAGAGAACATCACAATAGCTAGTAAATAGCGAACTGGGAGGGGAGCAAACGATTAATTAAAGCAATATAGCAACCAACTCAGGACTTAAAGGTTTAGGTCCAATATCTTAAAACAGACGATCCAAACCCATTTAAGGCAAGAACTTGTTCATAATGAATCTTTTTACTTTCAATTTGAAAGCAACCGTGGAGGAGATTCTGGGTACTTCCGGTGGGAGAGAGTTCCAGATCTTCGGGGCAGAGCCAGAGAAAGCTCTGTGACATGTTCTCTTTTTGCGAAAGATCTGTGGTTTCAGGAGGAAAGAGTTAGCACTTCTTGAGGGTCTATCACCTCCAGATAATTCTAGCTTTTGAGCTAGCTACCTGGGGGTTTTGAAATGGAGGGCTTTGTGAGACAGGGAGGCAATCTTTAGCTGTATTCTTGCTTCGTAGGGCAGCCAATTTAGGGATTTTAAGACTCGGGAAATGTGCGCATTTCTTTTTGTACCCGTAATCAATCTGGACGCAGCATTCAATGAAGCCCTTAGTGGGGCCAAGGTATATTTAGGGAGGCCACAGAGTGTAGCACTGCCATAGTCTCATAGCCTCAGCAAAACAAGCGCTTGGACCACCTGCTTGAAGTCAGCTTATGGAAGGAATGGTTTGAGATTCCGGAGTAGCCTCATCAGCTGATTAGCTCCCTTGCACACCTTGTTAATATGATTCTTCATGCTCAGAATCTTGTCCAGGGTGATTCCGAGAGATTTGGCTGAATCAATAATGTGGGGGGAGCAGTTGAAGGCAGTGAGGTGGTTCATCCAGAGGTCTAACTTGGGGGTGTGATTCGGAGGAGAAATGAGAAGGAATTCTGTTTGGGAAGTGCTGAGCAGGAGGTGGTTCTCGGTTAACCAGTTTTGAGTATTCGTAAAGGTAGTGTTGAGTGATATGAGGTTTTCCGGGGAGGAGATTTTCAGGTAGAGTTGCGTGTCATCCACATACATATGGAAGAGAATGTTCATTGAATTTAGTGCATTAGTTAATGGTTGCAAGAATAAGTTGAAGAGTATGGGAGATAGGGCGGACCCTTGTGGGACCCCCATGGATACTGGTGAGGGCTGGGATAGAGAGTGGTTCACCTTGACTCTTTGGGATCTGTGGTGGAGGAAGGACGAGAACCACTGCAACACCAGACCAGAGAGGCCCATCCTGTGCTCCAAAATGGATAAGAGGTTGTCGTGATTAACAGTATCAAACGCAGAGGAAAGGTCAAGGATGATTAGGAGGCAAGATTCATTTTGGTCAAGCCTTTTTAAAATGTCATCCATAACGTGAGTGAGAGCTGATTCGGTGCTGTGCCCACTCCGAAAGCCAGATTGGTGTTGGTCTCAAATCAAATCAAATAATGGGACATTTGTAGAGCGCTCATATCACCCGAAGGTCTCATGGCGCTTACAGGCATCTCCAACTAAGAACAGCTGATAGAGAAAAAAAACAGGGGGGTCAGTTGTCGAAAGACCATGTTTTTAGTTCCCTACGAAAACGATGATGGTCAGCCAAAGTGTGGAGGTGTAGAGGCAATTTATTCCAGAGGGTGGGGGCTAAGAATGAAAAAGATCTTCCTCCATTACGAGTTGTGCGGATTCTAATGGAGGCAAGAAGGTGTTGATTGCTGGATCTGAGGGGCCGGCTTGGTTGATGCCAGTTCAACTTCTTTTTCCAGTAGTAGGGGCCGCTACCATACATGTTTCTGTGTGACAAACAGAGAATCTTAAAACGCGTTCTCTTTCTCACAGGCAGCCAGTGGAGCCGTCTCAGGTTTGGGGCCGAGGGAGAACCTGACGAAGATTTAGGACCAACCTGGCTGCAGTGTTTTGCAGGACCTGCAGCCTAGATAAAAGATCCTCATTTATAGCTGATAGCAAGGCATTTCCGTAGTCCAAGCGATTGATAATCAATCCCTGGACCAACGGTTTCCTTGCTTCCATGGGGATCCATTTAAAAACTTTACGCAGGTTGCGCATAGTACCAAAACAGGATCCGATTATATGGTTCACCTGGTTTTTCATCGATAGGTTATTATCTAGGTCTAGGAGTTGGAAATTCTCGATGTGAGCGCAAAGTTTTGATTGGACGCATTTTTCTAGGAGTTTGGCCAGAGTGGGGATGTTGGAGATAGGGCGGAAGTTGTTAAGGTCAGCACTATCTGCATTAGTTTTTTTTAGTATAGGTGAAACCTGAGCTGCTTTTAGGTAATCAGGGATCGTGCCTTGTGTCAGTGAAGCATTGATAATCTTTGTCCAAAGGGGGATGACGACTTCCTTGATTTCTTTGAAGATGGAAGGTGGCAACGGGTCGCTGAAGTGATTGGATGGGTTGATACTCTGAAGAATCTTGTTAATGTCTCTTTCACTGAAGGGAGTATAGGTGCCCCATGAGGCATTGTTCTTGGTGCTCAGACTAATTGGTTCGAGCTTTTCTAAGAGGGCCGGAAGGTGCGCAAACTCATAGGATGGCAAAAGAACCTTCTTAGAATCCAGTTCAATATTGATGAGTCTTGATTTCTCAGTAAAGAAAGCAGCCAGATCGTCGAATGAGTCCTGGGTCAGGGCGATTGGGTGCTTCCACCGATTGTTGTTTAACAATTTCAAAAAGTTTCTTGGGGTGATTAGAGGCTTGATTAAGTTGGGATCTGAAGTAGTCGGCCTTGGCGCTCTTGATTTGCTTGTTATAGGAGCTCCTTACCAATCTAAGGACTTTTAGCTGATCCGAGGATGGTTTGGATCTCCAAGATCGTTCAATTGCCCTTAGGTTGCGTCATTCCGAATTTAAGTTGTCATTGAACCACGGTTTGGAGATTTTTGTTGAGGCATTTTTTTGTTGGAGTGGTGCAATGGAATCCATGATACTAGAGATAATAGAGTTGTAGAAGTCAGTGAGTACATGAACCTCTGACATGTCAACTTGGGAGGAAAGGGCATATTTACAGTGGATTGCTAGTTCAGCTGTATTGATATATCTGAGGTCCCTTTTCCATATCTTCAATTTCTTCGGTTGAACCTTCCTCAGGGACACCTCCCTGTTAATATAGAAGAAGATGCTGTGATGGTCGGACCAATTGCAAGGGGTAATGGTATCCAGTGTGATGGTGTTTCCTTTGGAGATGATGAGGTCCAGAATTTCTCCTTTGTTATGAGTTGGCCGGTCACAGTATTGAATCAGCTCATGATCACATAAGAATGATTTAAGGCATGTTACAGCTTGGTCATTGGGGTTAGACCAGTGAAGGTTGAAATCACTGAGGAAGATTTGGGACACTACGGAATCGACATTGCCGGAGATGATTTCCATTATTTGTTCGATGAAGGAGAGATTCTCCCCCGGGGGGTGATAGAATGTATGTAGTTTGCATACCGGAAGGTGGTTACTTGAGATGTTGAGACAGAGGTATTCACTGGAGGATGGCGTAGAGGACTCAGAGTGGGAAACCGAGAGTGTGCTCTGATGTATACAGGCTAGGCCACCGCCCTGCTTCTTCGCTCTGTCAAGACGAATTATGTCATGGGTAGGAGGCACTAGGAGGTCTAGGATAGGAGTGGAAGAGGGATTCAGCCAGGTTTCAGTGAAGATGATGATATCTATCTCATTGTGTTGGATGAGGTCGAAGATATCAGAGGTGTGTTTACTGGCTGATCTGCAGTTGAGCCGTACGCATTTAAGTCGTCCCGGTGTGTGGGGGGAGGAATCTGTGTGATGTTCACTCGCTTGAGGTTGTCGTTATTTATGACTCTGAGGTTGTGTGGGGGTTCTCTGTTCGGGTTAGCGTGAATGGCTTGAATTTGACCCAGAGGAGTCTTGTTGGTGTCTAGGGTAAGCGAATAAGAGATGAGTAGATCATCGATATCATATCGTTCTTCTGGGGTGGGAGGGGGCGTTAGGGAGGGGTACGGTTTTAGAGATAGAGAGGGGGGAATGCTGGACAGGGCGAGATATAGCGCTAGAGGGGACTCTGTGCAAATTTACAAGGGAGAGGAGGGAGCTGATCAAGGGGAGATGCTCAATTGAGAGGGCTTTCAGATCATGAAGTTCGACGGTAAGAAGGTGCAACTGGAGAGATCTATTGTCCAGGCGCGCCTCCAGGTCTGAGTGCTGGATGAGGGGTAGAGGATGTGTGGGGAGATCTGGCAGAGAGGAGGGGCCATGAAGGAAGCCAGAGAGGTCTAAGGCGGTACTGCGAAGTTCCGGGGGGGGGGGAGTTGGTCATTGAGGACTTGCAATGTTCCAGAAAGCTTGGAAAGAGAGGCTGGGGAATGTGAGAGGGTGGGTGGACGATTGACCCGTGTGTCAGGGGTGGTCAAATAGGGGTTGAGTGGGTTTGGCTGATCATGGTCTGTGGAGGGCAGTTGCCTGGTCTCCGGCCTAGCGGGTGGCGTAGATAGAGGGAAGAACGAAGGGGGATCATCTGTTGAGAGCAAAGACGGTAGGGCGTGAGGGAACCTCTCAGCTCGAGAGTCACCCTGTATTGGAATGAGATCGGTGAGTAGAGTGAACCCGTAGGCCTGCCAACCTTCTGAGTCGGTGGTCGAGTGGATTGATCCAATCCGACCAGGGACTGAGAGGCTCTGAGATCATCTAAAGGAGGAGTATAGTTTTGAGAGAGTGGGGTACTCTCGGCTGTGGTGGGGGAAGAACTGGTTAAATCCAGAGATGTAATGCACTTTGTTAACTGCATCAACCATGTCAACATTTAGAAGACATCACCAATAGCATTTCCCCATCTCATTGCATAGGATGAACCCTTAACTCCTGGCCAGCACCCTGTCCCAGACATCAGTGATGATGGTGATGATGACAACCTACCAACCATCGACCATGACACCCTTCAAGATCTCCTGTACTTTATTGGGACACCATCTCTCGACACGGGGAGGGTCAACAGCATCATGGCATCTCCACATACCATGCCTAACAACCAACAGGCACCACCTGCCACCTCACCTAGACCCCTGGACTCTAAGGACCACATATTACCTTCCAATGGACTGCAGTAGGAGTCCAGTGGGAGTTGGCAGATCAGGTGCGTGCAAGTATGGAAACCCTGGTGACCACCCTAGAGGGAGTCCATGGGTGCCTCATTCTCAATAGGGACAACACTACCACCATCAGAGGCACCTATTCTCCACTCCGTGGCCTCCAGCAGTCCCTGACTGACATCGCTGGTGTAATGAGACAGAGGCATCAACAAATGCCCTGCCAAAGTGGCACCAGTGATGTGGCCAAAGAGCTGGGGGCAATCAGAACAATCTTGGAGACCATGGAGGGGAAGGAGGACTACCACATGGCTGCCTACCACCGTGACGTTGCTGCTGTGTTGCAAAGCCAGCAGATCCTCCTTGCTGCTGTGCTCCTTGCTGCTGTAGGCACGGGATCCACATCTTCCGCCCCTGACGTGTGTGCCTCCCTCAGCAGCTGCATCTACAACACCACCCTCATGGGAGACACCGCACACATCAGAGGAGGAAGATGTGGATGTAACCTCTTTCCAACGTAGAAGTCTGCGGTAGCATGCATCTATGCCACAAAGCCAGTTTCACCTTAGCCCTGTGCTGATCAACATACCAGGGAACATCTGCTGCCACTGTCCTCATTATGACTTTGCCCTGTTCACCTTGACCAAACTGTCTATGTGGCCTATCCTCCCTAATGACATTGTGGTCATCCTCCTCACTGAAGCACTTCTCTCCTAAACATGTCCCATGCCATGTCCCCCACATGGACTCTGTCTGGACATCCACTGGCTCTAAACATCCTCTGGGGTTGTTATCCAATGAACTTTTGCTAGGAGCCAATTCAATATTTGCACTTGTAAATAAATGCACTAATATTTACTACTTGTGTGATCTGTGTCTCTAGGAGGCAGGACCATGTTAACCAACGCTCATTCTGGGAGGCAACAATACCAAATACTTGCCAAAGTAACACATGATTTGTGGAGTGTGGGACAATGATAGGCTGTGAGAGTGTAACATAATTTGTAATCACTAATTGTGTGAAGACTGGCAAGTGCGTATTCAATTGAATGCTGGGTCCACCCCACTCTGAGTCCTCTACGCCATCCTCCAGTGAATACCTCTGTCTCAACATCTCAAGTAACCACCTTCCGGTATGCAAACTACATACATTCTATCACCCCCCGGGGAAGAATCTCTCCTTCATCGAACAAATAATGGAAATCATCTCCGGTAAATGTGTAAGTTATTCATTGGTGTTTGATGGAACAGGCTACCACAATGCCCATGGTAGACATCCTTAATGTAGGGTGAATGAATGCAGCACTATGGTGTGGATTGCTTTACTGCATAACAATGAGGCCATGCAATGTCATGCTGACAGAGTTTGCATTGCCACATTGATGTGATTTGGGAAGCTGCTGCACGAGAGCATTGTGAATGTCCATCATCGCAGTTCTCTTATACTTGTGGCCCACAGTGGCGTAGGCGGTGACAACATGTGTAGGAAAGTGGGATCTGCTTTCATGGTTACCCCCATTTTTTGCTGGTGTCAGTATATTTTTTTGACTAGTCTGGGATCCTGCTAATCAGGACCCCAGTCACTGTGCTTCCTTCCTAAATTTGACATGTTTTTGTACCTCTACAATTGGCTACTGGTGTACCCCTGTAAGTCCCTAGTATATGGTACTGAAGTACCCGGGGCATAGGTACACCAGGGGTCTCTCATGGGCTGCAGCATGTATTATGCCACCCATGAGAGACCACTCAAACTGTGACTTCAGGCCTGCCATTGCAGCCTGTGTAAGCTGGTGCTAGCACCACTTACAACAGATATGTTACCTTCGTTTCCTGTCACAGGGAGGTATGAGCACCTCCCAGACAGGGCTTAGTGTATTTGGCTGGGGTGGAGGTGCTTGCCAGTGCCACCAACCTGCTTTGAAGGGCACGGTTGGTGCCCTCCTTGCATACTCCGGTTTGAGCCAGTTCAGAGAGCCCTTGGCTCGCGCTCTGGCACGAAACTGGACAAAGGACATGGGAGTATCCTCCCTTCTGTCCAGCCCCTCCACTGGGAGGGACCCCTGAGCCGTCCTTTCTTAGGGTATTAAGGGGCTTACCTGTGGGTGGGTCCTCAGATTCATCGTGGGACAAGATTCAAGCCTGAAACCATGTCACTCTTTGACAGTCTGGACACTTGGACTTCGCCAGGAATCGAGACTGCATCAAGGAAGACTCCTGCTGCTCCTGGTCTTGCTATTCTG
The DNA here is from genome assembly GCA_963921515.1 of Calotriton arnoldi. Lineage (NCBI taxonomy): Eukaryota > Metazoa > Chordata > Amphibia > Caudata > Salamandridae > Calotriton > Calotriton arnoldi. The sequence goes on from CAWUFW010000291.1 coordinate 3,439,862, forward strand.
CAAGTTTTCTTCGTCATTTGTGCTTCTTCCAGGATCTTCAACAGACCTGTGGGCATCAAGGACACCCAAAGTAATCTCCCTTGGAGTGAATGAGTCACTCCCCTGCATCTGCAGGCACCGCAATGAAGCTGAGCAGTCTGCTGCTCCTGACGTCCCACAGACTTCGAAATGCTCAGCAACACAGATGGTAGTTCTTCACCTCCCTCGAGGCCTGACCTGTCCTCTCTGCAATTTTGAGGCTAGAATCACTTGTTGGAACCGCTGGGACCGAACCCCTGTGCATCTTGTCGACTTGCCATTGCCAAGGCTTGTTGGCTCTGCACGCCAGAGATCTTCGGGCTACCAGAAGCTCCAGCCTCCAGCATCTCTTCCTGCAAAGATTATCATCCTCACCACATCCTCTGCACAATGGGCCTTCATCTTTGGTGAGCTGCTCGAGGTCCTCTTGCAACTCCTATGCCTTTGGCCTGTGGGTCCTCTAGAGTGCCGTCTCTTGCTTCAGTGGGCTCCCCTGCTTGCTCGGGCCTGCTCTGACTCTCCTGCACTTGGTGAGTCCCTTGGACCTTGCTGGTCCCAACGTTGCTCCTCCATCGTGTACCACATCTGTTGCTGCTGACAAGGCTTGTTGGTGTTGCTGCCAAGGCTTGTTTGTGCTCCTGCCGGACACCGACCCCCTGGTTCTTGACTTGCGATGTGGGACAGCTCGTGCTTGGCTCCTGGTCTTCCTCAGCCTCGCCTGGTCCTCACAGCTGCAGTGACAAGGTCACCATCATCACTCCTGCATCTTCTGTCATCGGTGGGCATTGCTCTTCCGTGCCTCCTGGTCATCTCTGAGTGGCATAGACTCTGTCCCCTCTGCTTGCAGGTTCTTCTCTTCAAGAATCCACCCTTGGATTCCACCGGACTCTTTCACAGCGACATCTTTACTGAAGTCCTCCATTGCGGTCTACGGCGGTTTCCGGTGTCACTTCGCACCTATGCATCCGGCTTCCCTGGTGTAGGTATCCTCGTTCCTGGGGTATCCATGGGTGGGGTGACTCTCCAATCTTCTGTCTTCCATGGGGTTTCTTCAGAGTCCACAGGGAAGGGTCCTTCTTCAAAACTGCAACCGCAACTTTCCCGTTGACTTGTATTGAGTACCTGGCTCTGTTTCCACTCTGCACACAGCCTCCGTGGGATTCTTGGGTACTTCCTTTGGGTGGTTCATTGTGTCCCCAGCTATTCTGAGTCTCCTGGTTCAAGTCCCGACTTCGGTCACAGTTCGCATTCCACTTTCTTAGTATAAGATTTGGTCTCGCCCTGGAGACCACTGTGCATTGTGCTTACTTACCTCTTGCAATTGAAATATTATTGTGTATTTGTGTTGATATCGCTGGGTAGGAGATATACCAATGTGTTAGTGAGAATTGTGTAATAAATAGACATTTTTTTATAACTACAGTGTGTGGTTCTTTTTCATTTAACCTACACTATATGATTAGATCTGGTAAAACACGCTGCTTAACATTCCTTCTGGACTAAGCCTTAAGGCTGCTCTTCACAGCTACCCATAAGAGAGCTTTCTATGGTTGTCTAAGACCACTAAAATCACCATAAGGGTTGTCTGGATTAGTGCAAGGTGCTTCACTTAAATAAGTTTACACATGTGTGACTTGTAGGGTTGTGTTGCGCATAGGCCATGTAGTATGGCACAAGTATATAGGCCCACACCAACTACATATGCACTGCCTCATTCAACCTAAGACTGATATGTCAACATATTCCTACATGATTGAATGCCTTGTGGTCTGTCATGTGCTTGAGATGTACTTACCGACCAGTAGGCCATTCCCACAGGACCCATTCGGGAAACTTTCATTGATGGCAGAATGCCGGAAGATGAATGAGCCATGTGCACTGCCTGGGTACTTGGCAAGGATGTTGGCAAAAAGGCCTAGATGGTCCACGACTGCATGCACATTCATGAAATAAGTGGGCTTCCTGTAGCAGCAGATAAGGGATGTAGCCGTAGGAGGCACAAGTTGCACATGTGTGCAGTACATTGTCCCAACACATGTAGGAATCCTGCAATCTCATAAAAGCCTTGCTTGTTGTTGCTGGGCTGTGTTAGGGAAGTAGAGGTACTGAGGCTTATGATGGCATTCAGGACAGTGGGGAGGAAACTGGAGAAGGATGCCTGGGATACTCCTGCCACTCAGGCTGTGGTGGGTTGAAAAGTTCCAGATGCCAGAACGTGTAGTACAGCCAGTAGCTTGGCCTGCGGAGGTATGTCGGTGCAGCGCTGCGATGGTGGCTGTAGCCTTGGTGCAGTAAGTGGACAATGGACTCCCTCTGGAGCCTGTAATGGGCAATGACCTCCTCCTCCCTGAGGTCAATGAGGGTTATCCTCTAGCAGTATGTCCATTCCCTTCTCGCTGCCTCAGTGGTGGTGGTCTCTTTGGTGCTCCTAGCTGCAATAGCAGTAGGTCCATGGCGTAGTTGAGCTTGCCAATTTGCTTTGGACCTGTTTTGCTTTTCTACCAGTGTGCTAGAGTAATTTTTAATACCAGTTTTTCCTTAGCTATAAAAAACTGGCGCTAATGGGACTTAGCAGCATTTTTGGAACAGTAGCGGCATTTCCGAAAATCCTTGTACATATTGCGACGTCAGTTTTGCGAGGGTTGTTCCGAGAGAACACCTACCTTGCATATCAATTTTGGAAAATGCCACTAGAAGAACTGGCGTTTACAAAAATAGGCGCTCGCAGTGGAAAAGTGACGCTAAAAGGCTCTAGCGTCACTTTGTAAATATGACGCTAAAAAAAGAAGTGCTGCTGCGTCAAAAAAGTGACGATGTTGCGGCGTTAACTTCTTGTAAATATGCCCCTAAATCTCTTTCTTGCACTCTCTGGAAACAACTACACATCATGGCTGCTAATACTTGTAAAACAGGATCTGTCCAGATATACAGCTACCACACAACTAGAATAAGGGACTGACAGCTTGGCTGGACTATGTAGGCAAATTTCCTATGATGTGTAAAAGCACGTTTTCCTGACCCTTGTCAATTGGGCCTCAATTAAGGCAAAGCAGCTATCATTTCAAAGTGGATGGCACCCTTGTTTTCCCCCTGCACATTTCGGGACCCATTTCTGAGGTTTTGACGCAGGGCAGCACTGCAAGGAATCTTGCTGCACTGCCCTACATCAAAACAAAAGGGCAGGAATGCGCTGTATCTATGAGATACAGTGCATTCCTGTCCTTTTCCCCTGTGTTGGCGCACAATGGGCTACCATGCACCAACACAGGTATCCTTGCACCATGGTGCAAGAGTGCCTGAGTTGTGGGGCTGATTGATTTTGTGCAGGAAGGGATACCTCTTTCTATGTGTGCTACAGAATGCAGCACACATAGAAAAAGGAAACAAGCATTTGCAATGCAATAGGCCTCGCATTTACTAGAGTTTGAGCTATTGGCATTCTAAATCACAAAGCCTTTTATTTATGTGTTTTGAAAACCTGCAAGCAGTGCGTAAACACCCACTTTGTACTTCTAGTCCTTGCTTACGAGAAGCAAGGCTGGCAGCAACTATGCCTCTTTTGCTGCCAGCTTGGCTTCTCGTAAGCAAGGACTAGGAGTACAAAGTGGATGTTTACGCACCGCTTGAAGGGTTTTTAAAACACATAAATAAAAGGCATTGTCATTTAGAATACCAATAGCTCAAACTCTCGCAAATGCGAGAATCTGGGAGCGAGAGGCTATACTTTACCAAGGAATGTTCATCAGGAAGAGGTGAGAGAAAGGTGGATGAATTGAGAAAGCACTAGATGGCCTTGCAGCGCTAGAGGAAGCTAGATGGTTGGAATGGTGCTGGTGATTTGAGCTACAAGGCTGAACCATCAGGTTAAACAATAATCCGAAAGTGTGAGAGACAGAGGCAGGGAGGCGTGAATTATTGGGCCCCTGAGCAGTGACCGGTCCCCGTTCCGCCACTTCAAGGCTTGCAGTGAGAGGAAAAGTGTCATTCTACAGCTTTATCAAGAGACATGAACTAAATCATAAAAGATTAAAGGGTGTTGGAAAGCTTTTGAGGGCGCAGGAGAGAGCAAATCTCCAGCCGGGGAGACAGAGCAAAGGAAGAGAAGAAACGCAAGGACCTAGAATCTGGGGAAGAGAACCAAAGGGAAGAGAAAATGAAAAATGACAGAAAAAAGACAACATTCCCAGCAAAAGTGTTTATTTTTTGGGATCCATTTCACAAGGGAACAAATGAAATAAAGGAGAGGAAAGAGAGGGTAAGAACCGTGTCTTGAAGTCGCAGTTTTCAGCAAGTGAGGAGGAGCGAGAGAGAGACAGAAGGAAGAAGAGAAATAAAGAAAGAGGGAGAAGGAGGCTGACAGAGGCAGAGCAGGAGAAGTAAACACTGTCCTTGTCTGGCTAGGCAAGAAGGAAGAGACTGAGTCCTTTTGCTTCTCTGCCCTCCCCGCCGCCGAGCCTTATCTATATGCAGTGGCTATATCTGACACTCTGGGATGCATGTTTAAAAATAAAACAGTAGGAGAATGGTTTCCATTAAATTAAAGTAGGCACACTCTGTGCCCTGCCGATCCCGCCCAGTTCATTCTATTTAAATAATAATGTTAGAACAGATGGGTGGTATGGAGTTGGTTTCTGGACATAGAAAATAAATATGCCGCAAGCAATCTACAGACAGAAATGCCAATTCTACTGGAAATGTAGTATGCAACACGGCAATAAAACATTTTGTACAGAGAGCAGTGGAGTAGATCCATTCCTCCCTTCCACGCACTTCTCAGACACACACTCCTACACCGCAATCGCAGGGGAATAAATGCCATGTGGAGAGTAAATAAAACTCACCAGATTACATCTCCTGCTCTGCTCGCCTGGCTGCCGTATGTGCTTCATAGCAAACAGCATTGGCTTAACTCATTCCCTGCTGGGGCCAGCTTGGGCTGCCTAGTTGTAAACGCGCCTATTTGAATGCAGAGTGCGGGTTGGGAAGTGTTGTGGAAAGCCAGAGATTAATTAAAGTGCAACCTGCTGTGACGAGAGGCCAGAAAGAAACTGGGGTGTGGCGCGCTGATCCTTTGTCGAAGGGGAAAGAAATTATCTGATTAGGCGCATGCACAGATGCATTGGTAAAGTGAATTTTAGAGCAGATTGGTAAAGTGAATACAGGGTGCATTGCTAAAGTGAATACAGGGTGCATTGCTAAAGTGAATGTACAGCATGGCGCACGATTGACCAACAGATATATTGTGCTGAGTAGGTGCATGGGCGCCATTGCCGGTGGAAGCCACTTTTAGGTGCAGGGTTCATAGGTAGGTGAGCATAACACTATTCCTGCACTGTGTCCCGTCCAGACTGGTTGGGAGGGGCAGCTCTCGGGTCCCAGAGGACTCGGGTCAAGCCATGCCTGCGGAGCTGGAAAAAGTTGCAGCTGCACAACGGGACGGGAGTCGCACCATGTCCAGTACCAGATGGCAGACGAGCCAGCCCTGTTGAACAAAAGGGGCGTGGCCAGCATTTTCAAAGTGAAAGCGCTCATGAGGCGCTGGAAATAACAAGTATCAGCAACCGGATGCCATGCCAGAGCCCGGGACCAACCCTGACGGAGGCTCGCAATAAACGGTGTGGTGCCAAAACATCAAACAAGCATTGGCCGCGGGCACCTGGCGGAAAGGCTGAAACTCAGCGCCTCTAGGAACCTACGCTCTGCGCTAATACCAGGGGAATAACAAGACGCGCGGCCGCGAGACGCGCTCTGTGGTGGGGGAGGAGCGTTGAAGACGGAGAGGGGGAGCGAGGCGTGCGCACTTGGGAGAGCAGTCTGCGAGAGCGAGAGGAAAGCCAGATGGCGCCTGTGCGCGTGACCGCAAGCTTGAGGCCAGCAAAAGCGTGTGGTCGGACTTTTAAAAGCCCACTTACTAAATGTCTCGGCCAGAGCAGCGCATGCGCTGGCTCAGGCGAGACCTAAAAACGAGGAGAAATTAAAACATTTCTCCTCATTGCGCCTCCCTAACGTCACCCCTGGAGTGGCGTTAGATTCTGGTGCATTCCCAGGTTTACAATTTCTCATAAATCTGGGAATGCTTGATTCCATGGGTGTTGCGTGGGAACACCCACAGCAACACCCATGGAATGCCCCATTCACACAGTGTTCTGCGTGAAAGGGGCACATATTTACAAAACAATTAAAATCCACGTAAAGTGGCTTTACGTGGCCTTGTAAATATGCCAGGGAACATTGCACCACTGGAACGTCAAAGAAGTGATGTTCCGGGACCGCAAGGGGCCTCATAAATGAAGCCCTTCATTATTTGTTATTGCTACAGTATGCTTCTTTATTTCCATTAATTAGGTTTTCAATGATTTTTCCTGGCTCAGTCATAAAACTGCAACTTATTTCAAGGTCCTTCTGCTAGCTCACTGTACCCAATTAATTCATAATAGTTTAACTTTGTTCCTGTATCTAGTTTGTTCCAACATCTCCAGGTGGCGTTAGCATGGAGTGGACAGAATCAATATTCATGTAGTGGGATTGGGATTGGGTATTAAGGCAATCTAAAGTTTAATATGATTGTGCTCTGATTTGCTGGGAATGTATCATATTTGATCATACCACAATGATTTCCTATGTGAAAATAATGTAAAAAGCTCTCGATCTTGGGGGTGAGTCAGAAGACTTTCTGATACCACTAGGAAAGCTGTCCATTTCTCTCATAATTTTGCTGCCCACTTAAAATATTTCTGATAGTCTACTTCTCTGTAGTGTTCTACTTGCTGGGAGCCTTCACGGCAATTATTCTGTACTGGTTTGTTACATATTTATAATAAATTTAGCTGATCAGGAACTCAGTTATTGAGTGGGCCCTTTTGCTTAATTAATTGTATTTCTAATATTTTTGATGTGTTCGGTGGTGCCTTGCCTTGGGGACACATTGCCTCATGAAACTGAGTTTTAACAGTCTCCAATTCACCGAATTGTGGGAGTTCTGTTGAGGTTAATTTTGGGGTGTTAAAAATGCAGAGTTCCCCATGCCCACAAATTTGTAGTAGCAGAGGATGGTTGTGAGTGAAGAGCACCTCCTTTCTGCTTTAGAAATGTCCCTTTTTGCCCAATGTCTAATGGTATTGGAATTTCCAGTGTTGATTTTGCTAGTGGATTGTGCCTCTCTGAACACACTGCTCTTATTCCTGAACAAAATGGATTGAAGTATGAATAGGGCAGAATCATTCTGATGAATGAGAGTGTTTTGGTGTTTTATTGATGCATTGTGGAGGCTTGTGTTTCATAATGGATTGTTATGCTGTGTGTGAGATTTTTGCATATGCGATGTTGATTCTGGCTTCAATTTGTGGTTTGAAAACTGTGTTTTTGATGTACTATTCTTGTTTGTGATTTGCGTCCAAGGTTTTGGTTTTTATTATTGGTTGATTTGGTTATTGGATTTGTAAAAATCCAAGATTTCAAGATATTGTTGTTGAACTTGTCTGCATAAAGGTACTGTGTTTTGCGAGGTGCAACATACACACAGATAGGGATTTTCCTGTATTAACAAGTTTTTCTTTTCTAGGTTTTTCCATGTCTAATATAGGTTGTTGTATTTTGCTCCCCGGAGCACAGGAGTAAAGACAGAGGTGGATTGCCACTGGATGGGAGTCTACTTTTGTGTTAATTGAGATTGACAAGTGCTGTGGAGGTGCTGGTCTTGTTTCTCTATTGTTTGTGAGATTTGTTTTAGTCTAATCTGCCGATATGTTCCTATTTAGGTAAAGCATACAAGATTTATTTAGTGTATGTTCATTGAGAAAGGTTGTGCAATTGTTTCCTTCTTCACAAAGAAGTCGCAAGGTGATTGGTTAGCCAGCCGAGGAGTCAGCCTGAGACTGGTGACACATCACAGAATCGTGCTGTCATTTTTTGGGTTGTAGTCAATGCCGTACAGTGACTGGTTCACCTTTGAGCCAAGAGCATTGCAACAAAGTGGTAAGACACTCCTCAACCTGCTTCAAGCCGTGAACATAAGAGTACTAAATGGCCAATTTGAAGATGATCAACCAGCAGCCCCACACGACTAACATCTAGTACTGCATCTGTTGTAGACTGTACTCTAACAAGTTTAAATCTGTTCAGAGAAATCTTGGAGAAGGGGAGTTCCTGGAAGCTTTTAAAGCTATTGCTGCTGAGGTCCTCAAATTGATGACAGCAACAGTCCCTATTAGTAAGGCGTCGCATATCCCCAAATGGTTTGATAAGGACCGCGCCACTTTACGGTAGCCCTGAAGCAGGTACAGAGGGATGGGCAATTGGTGAAAGATTGCATGTAGGCCTATAAGTTGGCCCAAGCTACCTGTAAACATAATTTACAGGAATTGGTCTGGGTGGAGCTTTGTCAAGCTTGGGACAGCTCTCTCTTTTAGAGAGTGGTAAATAGGCCTTGCTTTGCAGTGGTTCCTGGGCCATCTTTATGCCATCACATTTCAGAGCACCAATATGTGGGTCATTTTGAGGGTGTGTATAATCAGGGGGTATGTGGGGCGACATAACTTCCGCTAGCTCATTCACAGCTTGTGACCCAGTGGTTTGGACCTTAGAGGAAGTTACACAGGGTATTCTTGCATTGGCGAGTAACAAGGCCCCGGGCCCCGATAGTATCCCGCCAGATCTGTTTAAATCTAATATTGAGGTCTGGCTCCACTCTTAACACAGGTGCTGAATGCGGCCGCCCGGGTGGGGACTTTGCCCTCTTGGTCTACCACTGTCATTGTTCCCATCTTCAAGAAGGGCAACAAAGCCAACCCACAATGCTACAGACCAATATTGTTACTAGACTCAACGGTCAAGGTACTGGGGAGAGTGATCTTAAATAGGCTATGTGACTGGGCAGAAGAGAAAAACATCCTGTGCGATGTTCAATATGGTTTTAGAGCAGGGAGGTCCACCTCAGACCAATGCCTGAACTTCCATTTGATTATTAATAAATACGCAGTGGTTCTGTCTGAATCTATACATTTAGCCTTAATGGACAAGGCCTCTGCTTTCGACAGGGTGAATCGAGCGAAACTTTGGAACCTGCTTAGCGGGATGGGGATAGACCCAAGTATTGTGGCCCTTTTAGCCAATCTGCACTCAGAGACCTCTGCCTTGGTTCGTTTCTCTCAGGATGCCGCCTGAACTCGCCCTTTTCGGACCAGTTTGGGTGTGCCTCAAGGATGTATACTTGCCCCCTTTTTATTTACCTTCTATGTAAATGGGCTAGAGTCTGCGCTGTTACCAGCTGCGGCTGATGACCGAAGGTAGGTGACAGACTGCTCCCTGTGTTTTTATATGCGGACGATGGGGTCCTTATGGCTCGGACCACTCAGGGGATATGAAGGATAGCTAATGCAGCTGGGCACAGTTTCTCATTGGTTTTAATGGAATTTACTCGTATTTTTTAACTTGTATTTATAGAGGATGTGATTGTATCATACTACAATGTAATGGATTATGCATTTTTTGTGATGTTTATGTGTGATGTTTTATGGCCAAAATTGACTGAATAAACACTATATATATCAAAACAAAACCCTTTCAGGCATAGAGTGACAAATAAATTATGCAAAAACAGAAGCAGAGAACTCTGGGTAGTTCTCAAGTTTAGGTGGAAAGCAGCTCCAGTAAAAGCACTCTCAACACCAGCGTCACTCTAAAGCATAGGATTAGCGCAGTGCTATCCACGCCGAGATAGAAAGGGACAAAGTCTTTTGCCATTTTTACAGCAAAGTCTTTAAGCATGGGATTAGCACAGTGCTATCTCTGCCGAGCTATAAAATGGCCAAAGCCTTTTACCACTCCAGGCACAGTATTACAGCTTTGGATTGGTAAAATACCATCCAAGCCAACCTGAAATTAATAAAAGCAACCCCTGACACGTGTGTCGCTCTCGTTAGAGCTCTTCAGAGAGGTATAACTTTGTCCAGACACAAGGGAGCACCCAGTATAAGTCAAAACAAAACCCTTTCAGGCATAGAGTGACGAATAAATTATGCAAAAACAGAAGCAGAGAACTCTGGGTAGTTCTCAAGTTTAGGTGGAAAGCAACTCCAGTAAGAGCACTCTCAACACCAGCGACACTCTAAATTTGCTCAACTCAAATGTCTGCTTTTCTATCAAAGTCTTTAAGCATAGGATTAGCACAGTGCTATCCACGCCGAGATAGAAAGGGACAAAGTCTTTTGCCATTTTTACAGCAAAGTCTTTAAGCATAGGATTAGCACAGTGCTATCCCTGCCGAGCTATCTCGGCGTGGATAGCACTGCGCTAATCCTATGCTTTAAGACTTTGATAGAAAAGCAGACATTTGAGGTGAGCAAATTTAGAGTGTCGCTGGTGTTGAGTGCTCTTACTGGAGCTGCTTTCCACCTAAACTTGAGAACTACCCAGAGTTCTCTGCTTCTGATATATATAGAGAGATATATAGAGAGATATATAGAGAGATATATATATATATAGAGATATATATATATATAGATATATTCAGAGACATTGTTTCCTATAAGATAGAGCCGAGGATGGACAGTGATCACTATCCCCGTTAATCTTTGTTGTAATGAATCCCCTCTCAGTTAGAGCACGATTTGTGAATCATATGCTTTTAATTTAAGAAAGCAAAGATGGCAAGAATATATCACAGTATAAATCAGGGTATACTTAATAGAATTTTTTTCAGCCTGGGACATCTTTGAAAACAATTGCAAAGGATCGCAAATAGGCGAAGTATATTCTGGAAATCTGATCTCATTTTACACATTTTTTAGTGGTACAGTTTGGCTGCTCATGTAAGACCAAATCGCTAAATATAACCCTCTGTGCGAAGAGTAAACAGCGATTTCTAAGGCATTGATCCACCAAAAAAGAAAACTGAATGCTGAGAGAAGACTAAACAAACTGTAACCTGAGGGAAGACGGCTTCAACTTTAATGATTGCAAGACCTAAGAACCTCATATATGTTATGTTAAAGATATTTCTAAAGCGCAAGTACACCATACGGTTTCATGGCGCTGGAGTCCGAGGGACACTACCACTAGATCATTCAATCATATGCTTGGCGGAATAGTCAGATCTTTAGGAGTTTCCTGAATTGAGAGTCAGGTGTCAATGATCTGATGTCCAGAGGGAGAGAGTTCCAGAATTGAGGGTCCGAGACCGCGAATCTAAGTCCCCCCAGTTTCTTGCATTTAAATGGAATAGCCAGAAAATTAGGGTGGGAAGACCTGAGATCCCGAGGTGGGAGGTATCGCTGAATCCGAGAAGATAGAAACAATGGCCATTTGCCATGGAGGGCTTTAAAGATAAAGCATCCTAGCTTGAATGCGCTGCGTTCAACTACCGGAAGCCAGTGTAGTCTTTTCATCAACAGGGTGACATGGTGCCATTTAGGCTGGTGGTATAATAATCTGGCTGCTTGATTTTGCACCAGTTGTAGTCTTTTTGATTGGTATGCTGGTATACCAAAGTAGAGTGAGTTGGCATAGACAATATGAGAAATGACTACGGCCAATACTACTTGGGTTAGGGCTTCAATGGTAAGGAATCTGCTAATCTTCCTGATCTTGCGTAGCTGGAAGAAACCACTGCCCCAATTTGAGATTTCATAGACAGGTCACTGTCAATTGTGATGCCCAGGCTTTTAGATGAACTGGAAGGGGGTGGAGGGGTGGGGGGGTGTCCCAGTTCGGTCGGCCAAAAGTTAGAGTTTCAGGGGTTAGGTGGCCCATTGATTAGGATCAGTTCTGTTTTATCTGGATTCAGTTTCAAGTGGTTACTGTTCATCCAGCTGCTTATGTGTCGCATAGTGGATTGGAAGTTGGAAACAGAGGCGGCCGACTTATCAATGTCAAAGATCAGTTGGAGATCGTCGGCATAGTTACGGGATGCAGACCTTCCTTTCGCCTAGGGAGTGGATAAGGGGAAGTAAGTATAAGTTAAAAAGGTGCGGTGAGAGGCATGAACCCTGTGGCACCCCACATGTCAATTTAACCCTAGGGGAGGAGAAATGGGCGTGGAGAACAGCATGGGATCAATCCTCTAGAAAGGATATGAGCCATTTAAGAGCCCGGCCTTGTATCCCAGTGTTACTGACACGGACAACCAGAAGTTCATGGTCGACCGTGTCGAATGCTGCAGAGAGATCGAGAAGTGTCAGGGCCTGTGAGGTGCCCTTGTCAGCCCCTTTCCTTAGTTCATCTAGGACCGTCAAAATGACAGCCTCTGTAGAATGGGAAGGCCGGAAGCCCGCCTGGTGGGGGTCAAGGTAATGGGATTGTTCAATAAAAGAGGTCAGGCAATTTGCCACGTGGGCTTCCAGGAGCTTGGCTAGAAAGGGGAGTAGGGAAATGGGGCAATAATTCGTGAGAGCTAAAGGGTTGGCCCCTATTTTCTTCAAGATAGGAACAATTTCCGCTTCTTTAAATACGTTAGGGACAATGCCCTGAATGAGGGAGTTGTTCAGAAGCGCAAGAGGGGGCTCTGGACATTTGAGGAAGGCTTCCCTTAATATGTATGGAGGGCAGCAGTCTGTTGGAGATCCAGATCCAACTTTCCTAAGTAGGTTTGAGAAGACTTCATCGGTGACTGGAGGAAACTGCTCCAGAGTGTGAGGGTTCCTGAGCATAAATGGTTGAGCTTTAGGGGGGGCTAGCAGGTATGCTAGACTTGAAAGTGATAATTTTTCAATAAAATAATTATTGAGTGAGTCACAAAATGCTAGAGTGGGGGCTGGTTTTGCGGTGGCTATCTGGCTTGGATAGCTCGGCAACGATAGCAAAGATTTCCTTAGATTTGTCAGTTTGTCATATAAAAAGCAATTTGGGAAGCTAAGCATGCTGCTCTGAATTAAAGTGGTCCCTACTGGATTTTTATTGCACCCCAAACAACACTAAACAAATCTGGACCTTTGTAAACAACATTACAATAGAGAGCAAGCGAGCAAATAATGCAAAAATATAGGAGGACGTCTGAATCAATCATGTTAAGTAACTCTGGCAATGACACATTAGTACGGAATGACCAGAGTCAGAGCAACATTATGGATGAGGACTATTATCATCTTTAATGACAGCCAAGTTTGTATGGCCATTAAGAAGTCAAAAAAAGATGTTGGCCCTGGTACTAATGGCTTGCCCATAGCCCTCCTTAAGAAAGATGTATCGTTCTGGGCAGCAGTCTTAGCCTCCTTATACAATGATTGCCTCCTCTCTAATGATATTCCTGATTCCTGGAGAGGAACAGTTTTGCATCCAATCTTGAAGTCTAAGCATCCAAGAAACCATGTGAACTATTGGCTAATTGCCCTGATAGAAATAGAGGTAAAAAATGTTTCATCTCTTTATTGAAGGACTTACAGGCATGAGTAGATTGTCTTCACCTTATTCCTATGGAAAAGATGGGTGGTACGATTTCAAACTTGACCGCTTTGGCCATACTGATCGAAAAGTACCACGGGGGAATCTTCCCCTTACGCCTCGTTCATAGAACTAAAAATGGCCTCTGCTAAGGTCCCTAGACAAAGGTTGTGGGCGAAGTTAAAAAACTGGAACATTCCAACCTCATTTTTAAGGGCAATTGAGATGTTACATATTGGTACATGGGTCGTTGTGAAATTAGGGGATGGTTCTACAGTCACAAAGAATATTAAGAATTATATTTGGCTTAAACAGGGATGCCTGTTGACCCTCTTATTATTTAGTTTGTACATAGCGGATTTAAAGGATTGGCTCACCAAATCCTCATTTAATCCACCACAATTAAATAGTCATCAGACCTCGAGTCTGCAATATGCAGAGGCTATTGTTCTTTTAAGTAAGAATCAGGTGGGCCTTCAGAGGATGATAACCTCCTTTGCTGGTTATATTAAAATAAATAAAATGGAAGCTAACTTGAAAAAGACAAAAGTTTTGACTTTTGCAAACTGTTTTAGAAAGCTAGTGTGCTGTGAGGTAGAAGCTGGAAACAGTTTGTTAATTATTCTTATCTTGAAGTTAAGTTTGACAGATGGTCTTCTTTTAAGACTCATCTGCAAGGAATAATGTTGAAGTCTAAATCTTTGCTATTTGCTCTTGCTACTCACCCAAAAAGATTAAGGCGTCCCTTCATTAGAACCTTTACTCAGACTTATCTGCGAAGCTACTTCCATCATTGACGTATGGGTCTGAAATTTTTAGATGGAAAGACTCTAAATTACTGGATTCTATACAAGCAACTGTAATTCAAACATCTGTTTAGATTACCAAATAATACTTAACCAGCCCAAGTACGCTTGGAGTTTGGCCTAGTGTCCCAACAGCTAGCACAGCGAGGAGCTTATATTAATTTTTGTAGAAGGATGAAGGAAGCATTCGAAATACCACATATGGCAGGAGGTTGTGCATCCCAGATTAGATAATCCTTGGCATAAATATTTAAACTTCTCATTAATTAAATTGAATCTGACCAATCTGTGATCTGCATCAGTCTTGCTTGCCATTTTCAAAAGCATGGTTAATAAGAGTGTAAAGCTAGCCACACAACTATCTGATAAAGCTGTTCTAGCAAAAAAAGTGCATGGTTGGATTGTTTTAAATCCTGACTTTTCAATCATTGCGCAAAAATATTTACAAGTCAATTTTTCACTTAATTTAAAGCAAAAATTAATTTTATTAAGAATGGGCAATTTTCCTACAAAAGACTTTGTCCCCACTTGGAAATCCAGACGGGCAGATAGAAAATGTAGACTTTGTAGTTTTAAAGAAGATTCGCTGCTGCACGTTGTATGGATATGTCCAGCTTTGCTGGAAGCTCCTAGGAAATGGTTAAAACCATGTTTTAATCGACTCATTATAAGGTTGTGCAGGCAGGCAGGCTCTAATCCAGAGTTTGAATGGTCATCACATTAAGCTAAATTGTAATTTGATTAAGTTTCTGCACCATTTTTTTAAATTGTTAAAACATTGATTTTAAATTTGAATTTATTATTGTGTCATTGATTTTGCATGTGCCTTTTAACCCGTGTGTTTTTGTATAATATAGTGTGATGGTTTCAATTAACCTTATACAATAAAGTATTGATTGGTTGACCTTTGACATAGCCACGCTGGGATAAATACTCGATAAATAAATAAATTAAATAAGATTGGTTATTTTTCACTAGCTTGTTTTGTGTAGTTTTGGATTATTTTGAGTGAAAATAATGGGTGTGGTGTTTGAAAAAGCATAAAGGTCCTGGCGCACCTGCTATGGAGGGACAGAAAATACCTGCAGAGGGTTCGCCTGCATAGAAAAGGATGATGAACATTGTTTTTTATATGTGTACCTGGATACACAACTGCCATGAATACATTTCTTCTGACAAGGATTTGCAGTTTCCTTTAGAGGTTACCTTTAACATTAAAAAAGTAGATTTCTTGAGGCAGACCATGAATGATAGAAATCTGTTACCTAGACCTATACAGTTTGAGACACTGAATAAATGGGATTCGATAGCTACAGAGAACAAGAGAGAGAAAAATAAAAAGCAAGTGAAGGGTTCATTTAGCCAGTGGCTGGAAGGCAAGTGAGATTAACAGGAGAGGTGCTGGAGAGAGAATATGATGGAATGAGTGAAGGTTTTTCCTTCAATAGTCAAAGATACGACAGACAAAAAGAAAACTGATGGAGAGAGAGCGAAGCAGAACTGAGAACAAGATTCAGAAGAGGAGGGTAGCTTGTTGTGGACCTAGACCTGGAATGCAAACATAACAAAATTAGAACTTTAGGCCTCAACTTACAGTAATGGTACGGAGTGTTGGAGTGACCAGTCAAGGGAAGGGGTTTTGGGATGGGGACAGCAAGGAGGGAGACCTGGAAGAGAAGAAAATGCTGGTTCTTCCTTGTCCTTATTCTGCTTATTCTCCCAGCTAGATTGAGGGACAAGTATTAGACAGCTACGGTGATTACCTGCAAATGAATAGCTCGCCTCTTGCAAGTTAGTAAAGATCAGGAGCTTTCCCAGATATCGATTCATACAGGAAGACAATGATTAGTTATCTCATTCCATTTCCTTAAGAAATAATTGCATCAAAATATTAGTAAACTATAATCACATTCCCATAGAGGTTGTTCCCAATTGTTTCTAGAACTTGGAAGGCTAGGATTTCCCCCTTTGGACGAAATGAGATCTATGAGTTTCCTTTTATTTAATCCTCATAAGTCTGTTGTTCTCCAGCATTTCTTCATGTACAACTAAGATTGCGCACTTCCTAGTCTTGGTAAACAACTATTCTTTTGTTCACAAGCATTTATGCCATTTGAGTTATAATTCAGTCTTTCTAATGTTCTCCTTTACCTTTTGGTACGTTCCATGCAAAGTTGTGAACAGAACACTTCAGTACACTTTACTTCCAGTGACTTTTTCTTCTTGGCCTTTGTGAAATTATTTTAGGGATACTTATAGCATCCCTATTGCTCTTGCCAATAAATTAGTCTTTTAGGTTACAAACTTGACCTTAACAACTTTTTGCCAGTTTTATCTTTAAAGCAAACATGAATCTCACATTACATTCCAAATTTTTATGTGAAAGAGCGTCTATTCTTTTTAACCCGCCAAGGGAAGCAAGGTCAGAATGTAATCTTTATACAAACATGAATCTAAATAAGCTTCCAAATCAATGTGTATGAAAGAGCTGCTTTTCTTTTTAATCTGTTAAGGAAGACAAAGGGAGAATATTGGCACAGGTGCACCCTTACCAGAAACACTCAAGCTTTGTCCATGAATCTCAAGATGCTGCAATTGGCAGTGCTTGCTTTGATCTGCTCCTCTCCTCCCACTGGTTCTTCCAGAATACTGAGCAATTAATCTAAGTGGGCCGCCTTTTATAGTGGGAACCCACCCAAGATGGCTGCCTGCAGGAATCCTGAGATATGTTGTCCTTTCTTAATACTTGGTGATAAGGCCTCCAGAAGATGTCTTATGGCGATGGCATACCCACCACCACCTGCACGACACAGCATGTGCTTTGCCACAGGGTGTTTGCAGTGTTATGGGTTCAACACCAACAGCTTTTGTTTCTGCCATAAGGTGTGTTCCTGCCACCAGGTGCTTTGGCACCAAATGTGTTTGTGCTCGCAGTAGTGTTCACTGGAACGGCCCTGGCTGCAAGGATGGGACGACTTTTGCCAGGTGTAGAGTGGAGTGTAGTGGAGTGGCGTACTGTGGCTTCTTGTAGAGTGGAGTGTCGTGGAGGAGTGGAGATTGCAAAGCAGTAGGGGTACATCAGAGTTTGCTCAGAGTGGAGTGCCGTAGAGCTGAGTGTCAGAGTGTAGTATTGTGGAGTGCAGTGGCGTAGCAGGGAGTAGAGTGTTGGAGAGTGGAGTAGAGTGGAGTATCCATGATGTGGTAGCGCACTGCCATTACAGCGAACATATTTTCCATGGAAATGACCATTACATTTGCACAAACATACAGTTTTACTGATAAAACTACACAGCACAAAAATGATAATGTGTGGAAATCGGCTCACCTTGTGTATGGATTTGTTTTGATCCTGTTAAAATATTTGTTTCCACCACACTTTAGAATTACAAAAATATGTGCTTCACATTTGCATTCCGAATTCTGATATATTCTGAAGTATTTGTACAGTTCAGTTACAGGCATCCAAATAATATCCTATAGCCTTTTCCCATTCCTGTACCCAGCAAGACTGTTACATAAATCCTTTCACTTTGCAGTCAGAGAAAGAAAAGTAAACAGAAAGCTCCCTGGAAGACAGAGCCCAACATTTGACCTCTGTCTTTGATTGCACAGCAAATATGACAAGATAAAACCAAACTTTAAAGGCATGTGTTTATATCTGATTCACTTCTGAACAACAGCATTGTTATTGGAGGGGGAGGGGGGGTGGTGTTCAGCACCCTTCCACTCCCCTACTTCCAGTGCATATGGCATGGGCATGAAATTGAGGAAGAGAATTGTTTAATCTATGCTGTTAGTAAAGAGCACTGGCCAAAATAAACAGGCTCGTAGACAGAACATTGTTCCTCACAGGCATGCAAGATTGATGAACATAGTGGCATAGTAGAATCAGTCAAGCAGAAACATAGGAGGCAGGAAACGTTTTCAAAGAAATAAAGCATGTGTCCCGCTTCCTGAATCAGCATATAAGAGAGACGATTGAAAACACGTTTTCTTGTGGAGTGCCTCATGAAAAAGAGAAAAATAATTCCCAGAAAGTGAGCACTCATGGAAGGATACAATGAGCCAGTCAGAGATGTGGTAAACAGGATAAGCTCCTCAGTAGGGACAAAGACATGCTGGACAGCCTAAAACAAATGAAGCCAGCAAATAGAAAACAAGCAAATATGAGTTACAAAGCCAATGGTAAGCAATGGTCGGAATGCATTCCCAGGGAAGCTTTCTGAATGTCCCCAAGAAGTCTCGCTATCTGGTAGGTTTCATTCTAAAAAGGTTTACCTGTAAGCCTATATGCTAATTCTGCAATGGGATGAGCCATCCTGCCCTATCAGCATGTTTAGTCAAGAACACCCCTTAAACTTAAGGCACAAAGTACTTTACACCAAAAGATCACATAGAAGGCGTTCCCTAAAAATAAGGTCTAGGACTAGCTGAATAGAAAAATCAGTGAAGAAGTGTCTTCAAGATAGACTTCAAAATGACAAAGAGGATACAGATCCCATAGTTGGGAGATTGAAGAGTGCAATCCAGGTCAGAGTACACTTATTAATTACATGGAGAAAACCTGGTCATTCCCATGCCCACTGTTCACAAATCAGGATCACCGTTCTCAAAGCCGTACAATTAGCTCCCATTCAATAACAGATGAGTCCCACCAACTATGAATTCTGACTGGAAACAAGCTCCCTTCCAAAGCCTGCAGGCGCAAGTCTGATGGAATAGCAAACAGAGCAACCACCCAATCTTAAAAAGAAAGGAACTTTACTCACAAAACTACAACGGTATTAAGCTGCATCAATGGCCAGAGACCACCAGACCTAACACCTGCTACAGATCCAATGACCACTATTACCAAATAGCAGAAATCATTCACACCTAGGGCAATAACCAACTGAGAAATTCACAAAGCTAAACCCCATTAATACGACCAAAAGCCTAACAAACCCCCCTGACAAACACAGAGCCCAGAAAGGTCACCCAGGGAAAACAAACGAATAGCAGCGCAATTAAAAGCAATCTGGGAAACCACCACTCAATCTGGGAAGCACCAGCAATGACAAACTTACAAAAGAATATACACGCTCTGGTACCAACCAATCATTTGGAAACAACCAGCAACTATTATCCGAAAATACCTCTTTTAGACAAGTCAACATATGTCTTGCACATAAAAATTCCTCCTAAAAAGTACACCAAGACAAAAAAACACCTGAGAGAAAGTGTTTAAAATGGTCCCTGCTATCCTGGAACATCACCAATATCTCGAGTAAACTAGAGGATCTAATCTCGTTCTGATGCACACTTAATTATTGCCCCGAAGGAGAGCTAGTGCTTGTATACTTGAGAACTGAGAGGCTTTTTGATTACAGCAATTCAAGCAATACCAAACACCTCTGGGAGAAACTAGAGGTATTCTGATCAGCTGCAAGGTCGACTTATGCAGGGCACCTTTTAGAGCTCAAACAAATCTTTATCAAGACAGTTCTTGTAAGAACGCTTTCTTCCAGAACTAGTCAAATGGCTTGAAGAAAAGATCCATTTCTTTCCTGTAGCACTTAAGTATGATATTAGAGAGCTGGAAATTTGTCTCATATCTTACTCAAAGACCTGAGTGCAAAACCAAGAGCATGGAGTGGAGAGATCAAGAAGCCAGGAGAGCATGGAGTACCCCAGGTGTTCCTCACAGGTTTCCAGACAGAAAAGAAAGGAGCAATTCTGGAAGAGTTTATCTTGGAAAACAGCTTAATGTTTACTGCAAATACCGCTACAGCTCATGCATCTCTAGCTACAACATATAACTCTCCTCAGACAGTAGTTGGTCACAGATTACATTTTCGTGCACCTCCATCATTGTACTCACCTCCAGATCCCAACTATACCCCGTCACCTGGAGAGCAATCCCAACCCGCAAGTCATGCAATGAGAGCGAGGCAATGGTAAACCACTCTCTCTCTGCAGATTTTGAAATCAGGAAAGGAAGTGTTTGTATAACGGTTTCCTTAGTAGCCCTATAGTGATTTAATTGCATTTTAAGTAAATATATGTTGTGGGAATGCGACGTCATGCTAGGCTGTGGGTAATCAGTTGGAGAGGTGGACACACACTTCTACAGGGCTGTAATAAAGAGTTAAGTGAAGTTACAAGTTTCAGAAGCATCGTTACAAAATTGGTGACGAGCTGGTCACAAATCTAGAGGGAAGAAGCTCTTCTGGATCCAGATGCGATTTTCAACAAGTTTTGAAAGTCTGGTGTTCAAAGGATTTCTACCATTGGAAAAGAAGAAAGGAACCTGTGGAGATTTCTTCTATGTACTTTGAGATCAGCTTCACCAGTTGGAAGGTATTGTGCTTAGTTTAAATTTGGAAGTGCATTATGTAGGGTTACAAAAGGCCTTACCAGTAACTGACTTTTTCTGAACTCTGGTGGGTGTACATCATATTTGCTACACGCGCTTTGTTATGGAATGCCCATAACTTGAAATACACCCAGGAGCGTAGCTTAGGGTGGGGTGGAGGGGTCATTTTGTAATATATAGTTGGGTTAAAGTGCTTTCAGTCGGGTATGGTGAGGCCTGTGTCGGATTTAACCTGGGATTTTCACATATACACAGACGAAAATACACACGCTCTCTCGTCTCTGTTTTGAAGACCTTAAAAGTGTAGTTAGGTTTGAAAACGATTGTGTTTTAGGTACTCCCAACAATACCACTGCCCCTTAAGCCCCCCCTCATGCCCCGCTTCTCGTATAATATATTTTCACAAGATATACCATCATGATTGTTGGGAAATCTGAAGTTCAACTCCCTCCCAATCTGACTGACCAAGCTACGCCCCTGGCCTGTATACACCTGTCATTGCATACGTATTACATCCCGAAAGCCATGAAAGCGTGACTTCACTTTGCAGCCATTTTGGATTCAGAAGTTGTGGCAGACGGTCGCTCAGAGTATGCACTCTGAAGGATCAGAAGTTTTTATTGGATTGTTACTTGAGCACATCGCAGCAAGTAATTGGTTAATGCAGGTGGGCATATTTTATTTCTCATTTCATATTCTGGTAATACGCTTACTGGAAT
This sequence comes from Calotriton arnoldi, assembly GCA_963921515.1. Classification (NCBI taxonomy): domain Eukaryota; kingdom Metazoa; phylum Chordata; class Amphibia; order Caudata; family Salamandridae; genus Calotriton; species Calotriton arnoldi. Next base: position 3,461,134 of record CAWUFW010000291.1, read on the forward strand.
GCCTATTTATAAACACACTATTCTTGCACGGTAAACAACTTGTTGACTGTACATTGTTGGGAAAATATTCAATCCGATTAATTAAAATGCAGGTTAATTTCCTCATAGAATGTTTTATTACTCGTAGTGTTTCGCACCATACAAATATATATACTTTGACGTACTCTGAAGCACAATCAAGTGTGCGTTGTGACTGTCTTCAACCTCGTCTCACTTAAGCAAACGTGTGTAGCACAGCCATTGAACTTAGCTCCCCCACAGCCATTTCTTCCCATGAGAGATTGACTTAAAATGAAAAGGTAAGAGTAGAAAGAATATTTCATTAATTATATTTCGACTTTGATGATGAAGACTTTCTCTGGAAAGGAAAAAGAAAGGTAAATGTTAACCTGTAAGCATCCGTTTGTAGCGTGTAGTGCTGTATGTTCACCTGCTCTGATTACTCCTGCCATCTAGTGTTCGACTTAAGACTTAGCAAATTGTTTCCATCGAAAAAAGGCTTTTGAGTCACAGGATGCACTGTGACTCCTCCTTTAGTAGGTAATATGCATGGGGACACAGACTCCATGTTAGATTGTTTTCTGCAAGGTGGATGTAAGTATGGATTGGTGAGTATACGCAGTTACGGTGCACATGTGTATTATGAAAAGAAGTTAATTAATAAGGAAGTAGAGCTACATGCTACGGGGGGAGGGTAGGCGGCACTACACACTACGAATAGATGATGCATGGTTACATTTTCCGTTCGTAGCATATGTTGCTACAGATAACATGCTATGCATAGACTGTAAAGCAGTCCTTTCCCCCCTACAAACGGTGGTTAGTGTATTGATGATGCAGATGTCTGAAATTGGGTCCTTAGGACTGTCTGGCAACCATAGCTTGTTGACGGGCTAAGTTATTGACATAGTAGTGCGCCGTGAAAATGTGTGGGGTTGACAGTGTGGCTGCTTCAAATATGTCAGCTGACGAGATATTGCCAAGGATGGTCATAGTTGCTGCTTTTTTGCAGGCAGTGCTTCCTGGGGGTAACAGGAAGGGCTTTATTATTAATTCTGCTTATAAAGTGCACGGTTACCTACAAAAGGTGTCCTGGCGCTGAGGATAACTATAGAAATTATATAACCATCTGGAAACAATAAGAAGTTATAGATGGCGACGGTAGTGTGAACAGAGCCAGGCTTTGAGTGCCTTCCTAAACATAAGTAGAAAGTCTGCCGCGCTCAAAAGAGAGAATTCCATAAAACAGCTGCCTAGACTGAAAAAGCGTTCTAAGTTTGGATGCACTTGACTATCTGTTGGAAATGGGGGTCTCTAGTTGGCAATGGCTGGTGCCACTGTCCAAATAGGGACCCTTCTCCCCAAGTCAGGGCAAGTGGGCTACCCCCTTTGATAACCCCTGCTCAACCCTGTGGTAACGTAGCACGAGCAGCTAGGCCTATCTCAGAGGCAGTGTGTGAAGCATTTATGACCATGCACTATAAGGCAGTAACGACACCACAAAAGGACACAACTCAAGTAGGTATAGAAAAAAATAGTATCTTTATCTAAGGTTTGGTACGAGACTCTCAGAAGCGTTTTAACCAGTCATCAGGCATGTAAATCATTAGGGACTTAAAACGGCAATACGTGTTCACCAGAACGTGGCACTGACTGAGTTCAAGGCCTGGGTCTACGCGACCCGTTGCGCACCAGATACCTGCCGTTGGACGGGGACCCAGCACGTAGCTTCTCGAAGAAGCGGAGATGGTGACAGGCGGACTCCCAGCGACCACAGTTCTCGATGGCAGTGGTCCGCAAAGTGCACTCGCAACGATTCGGGCACTCCGGGGACAGGTGGGCCCTCAGCGGCAGCAGCACGCGGCTGCGGCGATCCGGGCTGGTGGTGGCGATGACTCTCGTCATGCAGCTCCGTGGTGGGCTCGCGGCGGCAGCAGCACGCTCCTTTCTGCGGCGGCCCACAGGACGATTCACGATGATGCAAGGTTGACAAAGACGTGGGCACTCAGCGGCAGTGGCTCTCTCTTAGCTGCGGCGGCCCACAGGACAAATCCCAATGAGGCAAAGTTAGCAAGGGTGTGAGCACTCCGCGACGGCAGCTCTCTCTTAGCTACGGCGGCTCACAGGACAAATCACGAGGATGCAAAGTTAGCCAGGGTGCGAGCACTCAGCGGCGGCAGCTCTCTCTTAGCTGCGGCGGCTCACAGGCCAAATCACGATGATGCACCATTAGCAAGGGTGCGAGCACTCCGCGGCAGCAACTCTCTCTTAGCTGCGGCGGCTCACAGGGCAAATCACGAGGATGCAAAGTTAGCAAGGGTGCGAGCACTCAGCGGCGGCAGCTCTCTTAGCTGCGGCGGCTCACAGGTCAAATCACGATGATGCACCCTTAGCAAGGGTGCGAGCCCTCAGCGGCGGCAGCTCTCTCTTAGCTGCGGCGGCTCACAGGACAAATCACGGTGATGCCAAGTTAGCAACGGTGGGAGCACTCAGCGGCGGCAGCTCTCTCTTAGCTGCGGCGGCTCAAAGGACAATCCACAATGTTGCACAATTAACACGAGTGCGGGCATCCAGCGGCGGCAGCTCTCTTAGCTGCGGCGGCCCACCAGGTTGCAGCGAAGGGTCTGAGAATTCAAAATCAGGCGGGCACTCAGCGGCGGCAGCTCTCTCTAGCTGCGGCGGCCCACACAGTTTCAGCGCAGGTTCTGCAGATTCAAATTAAGGCGGGCACTCAGCGGCGGCAGCTCTCTCTTAGCTGCGGCGGCCACACAGTTTCAGCGCAGGTTCTGCAGATTCAAATTAAGGCGGGCACTCAGCGGCGGCAGCTCTCTTAGCTGCGGCGACCCACACAGTTTCAGCGAAGGTTCTGAAGACTCCAATTAAGGCGGGCACTCAGCGGCGGCAGCTCTCTCTTAGCTGCGGCGGCCCACACACAGAGTTCACAACGGTTACCAGTCCGTGTTCCTCGCAGTAGAACTAGAGGTTCCGGATTACTCGACGGAGGCCTCACCTGCAAGTAGAATTCCTAGCGAAGGAATTCGGGCGGCTGATGGGTGAAGTCTAATGTCCCTGAGACTTCAGCAGGAGGCGCTCTAAATTCAGGCCCTTGGGTAGTTTCTTCAGCAAGCTTGGTGAAAGTTTCAAAGTCCTTTCCTCTGTCCGCTCGGACAGAGTTTCGTCTTGACATCCAGAAGGAACACACTTGAAACAGGATTCGGCGCAGCGCTTTATACCTAAAAAGTGTTTGTTCTCTGCAGTCACAAATCACTGCATCCAGTCAGAACCAGTTCGGTGGGGTCGGGGAGCACTTGGTTTACGAGGCGACATCCTGCCCTTTGGGAATCTGGGGGGTCTGCTATCAGACGCCCAGTGGGAGATGGAGCCATCATTCACCTTGCCAGGCACGGCCCTGCTCGGATCAAAGAGTCACCCCTCCCCATATTCTAAATGCCGATCTCTCTCTCCAGCCAGGTCTGACCCAGCTGGCTCTGCTGCTCCAAAACCAGACGTCCAATACACACGCTAGCAAAAGCCTACAGGAAAGCTTCAGACCAGAAAATACCTTGTTTCTAGTAGAGGCATTTTCGAACACGGGCTACGCTAATAATCCTTACTAAAAGATGCATCTCAATGTTCTGAGCTTACAAATATCAAATTCGACGTTCCTATCAGGTTCCTGGGGGCAGGGAGGATTAAGGCATGCAATACTCAGCCTGCACATTCTGGCCTATGAGAACGGGAGGCCTCGCAATAGTAAACAGTGAGATGGAGGGTAACTCGCTATTAGAACATGCTACACAGACATACTTTCAAAGCTGCTTCGGTGGGTAGCGCAATTCAGCGCTGCCGGCCCACCAGCAGTATTTGGTCTATCAGCCCTGGGCACACGCAGTGCACTGATACTAGGGACTGACAGGTAAACCAAACGAGCCAATTATGATTATTCCAATTCATACAGTTATCTTTACACAGGGAGCATTCGCGCTGTGTCACTGATTGGCAGTGGCACAGCGCCCAGAGCATCTAAATCCAGCCAACATAAAAGGGTCAGAGGAGAAAAGAGGAAGGGAGACCCGCGCCAATGATGCCAGGTCTAACACACGTCCCCTCCAGCTGAAATGTGGGGAGAACTAACCATTCCCTTGGGAGTTCTCATCACTAAGGCGGAAAAACCTGGACAGACCGTCAGCATTGGCGTGCTCTGTACCAGGGCGGTGTTCCACCGTGAAATCCATACCCTGTAGGGAAATGGACCACCTCAACAACTTGGGATTCTCACCCCTCATATGCATCAACCATCTAAGGGGCCTGTGGTCTGTCTGAACCCGGAAGTGAGTCCCAAACAAATATGGCCTCAGCTTCTTCAGCGCCCAGACCACAGCAAATGCCTCACGCTCAATTGCACTCCACCTCTGTTCCCGGGGAAATAACCGCCTGCTTAGGAAGGTTACCGGTTTGTCTAGTCCCTCCTCATTGATCTGTGACAGAACAGCCCCTATACCATGCTCTGAGGCGTCTGTCTGGACAACGAATTCCTTTGAAAAGTCTGGCGCCTGAAGCACGGGTGCAGTGCACATGGCAGTCTTCAGGGCGTCAAAAGCGTTCTGACAGGTGTCAGTCCAGTTTACCTTCTTTGGCTGTTTCTTAGAAGTCAGCTCAGTCAAGGGCGCAACAATGTTACCATATCCTTTGACAAACCTCCTGTAGTACCCCGTGAGTCCTAAGAAGGCTCTCACCTGCGTCTGAGTCTTGGGGGTTCCCACGCCAGGATAGTTTCAATCTTGGGCTGAAGGGGCGCCACCTGGCCGCTCCCTACCTGGTGCCCCAAATACACTACAGAACCCTGCCCAATCTGGCACTTACAAGCTTTGATTGTGAGGCCTGCCTTCCGCAGTGCCATCAATACCTCCCAGAGGTGGCGCAGGTGGTCCTCCCAAGAGGAGCTAAACACCGCAATGTCATCCAGGTAGGCGGCACTGAAGTCTTCCAGCCCAACCAACACCCTGTTGACCAGCCTCTGAAAGGTGGCAGGGGCATTCTTCATTCCAAAGGGCATCACCCGGAACTGGTAGTGCCCATCGGGTGTGGAGAAGGCTGACCTCTCCTTGCCCCCTCGGTCAAGGCGATCTGCCAATACCCAGACGTCAAATCAAATGTGCTGAGGTATTTGGCAGCCCCTAACCGATCTATAAGCTCATCAGCTCTGGGGATGGGGTGCGCGTCAGTCTTCGTGACTGAATTGAGGCCCCGATAGTCCACGCAGAACCGAAGTTCGGGGGTGGTACCAGGCGCTGCAGCTTTTGGTACCAGGACCACTGGGCTGGACCAAAGACTGCTAGAGGACTCAATCACCCCAAGGGCAAACATTTTGGTAACGTCATCCTTAATGTAGGCCCTTACCCGGTCAGTCACTCGGTAAGCCTTGTGCTTAATGGGAGGACTGTCCCCGGTGTCCACGTCATGGACACACCAATCAGTGACACTAGGTACCAGGGAGAACAGATCACTGAATTGCCCCACCAGGTGGCGACAATCACCCTGCTGCTCAGGGGTCAGTGTGGTGGAGAGGGACACACCCTCCACTGACCCATCTCGCTCCCCTGCACACAGGAGGTCAGGAAGGGGCTCGCTCTCCTCCTCCATCCCAGCATCTGTGGCCAGAAGCATGCCCACTTCAGACCTCTCAAAGTGGGGCTGCAGGCGGTCAACATGCAGGACCCGCAAGGGGTTCCTGGGAGACTGCAAGTCCACCACGTAGGTATCAGGACTCTTGCGCTCCACCACCTCAAAGGGGCCGGTCCACTTAACCTGGAGCGCACAGGGCTCCACCGGGGCCATGACCCAAACCTTCTGTCCAGGCTGAAACTCAGTGGCATTCTGATCGTGCCAGCGTTTCATCTCTTCCTGGCTGGTTTCCAGGTTTGCCTCAGCAAGTTTCCTGAAACGCCGAGTCTGGTTCCTGAAGGCCAGCATGTAACTAAACACATCCTGGGGAGGTTTCCTGGGAGATTGCTCCCAGCCTTCCTTGACCAGGCTCAGAGGCCCTCTTACCGGGTGACCATAGAGCAGCTCAAAGGGACTGAACCCTAAGGACTTCTGTGGCACCTCACGGTAAGCAAACAACAGGCATGGTAAGAGGACATCCCACTTACGCCTCATGGGCTCACCTAGGCTCGCCTAGGCCCATAATCATGCCCTTAAGGGTCCGGTTGAATCTCTCAACCAGCCCATTACCCTGGGGGTGGTAAGGAGTGGTGAACTTATACGTTACCCCACACTCCTCCTACAGAGACTTCATGTACTTGGAGATGAAGTTAGTTCCCCTATCGGACACCACCTCTCTGGGGAATCCCACACGGGAGAAAATCCCCATCAGTGCCCGTCCCACCATGGGGGCCGTCACTGTCCTGAGCGGGATGGCCTCAGGGTACCGGGTGGCATGGTCCACCAAGACCAGGATGAACCTGTTGCCCATGTCTGTCTTGGGATCCAGAGGCCCCACAATATCAATGCCCACTGTTTCGAATGGGGTGCTCACCACGGGAAAGGGCTGTAGTGGGGCCTTAATCTTCCCCCCACTCTTCCCACTTGCCTGGCAAGTCTCACACGTTCTGCAGTGAGCATCGGAGCTCCTGCGCATCTGGGGCCAATAGAAGTGGGTGACCAGCCTCTCAAAGGTCTTGGTCTGCCCCAAATGTCCGGCCAGTGGCACATCATGAGCCAACCCCAGTAGGAAGGTCCTGAAGCGCTGGGGTACCACCATTACACGGGCTGACCCAGGCTCAGCAACCTTAGGCTCGCTGTAAAGGAGGTCGTTCTCCCAATAGATCCAATGTGACCCTGTCTGGTCACCTACTGCCTGGGCGGGGGCCTGTCGCCGCACCCCCTCAAGAGAAGGGCAGGGTCTCTGCTGCTCGCAAAATTCCTCCCTGGAGGGCCCCCCTTCCTGCTGCCAATGGGTCAGCTCCGGTAGGTCCCCCAGTTCGGCCACTTGTTCCCCTGTAGGTTCCAGGGCATCCCCCTCAAGGTCTGCTCCCTCCGGGACCGTGGGAACCGTGGAGGCCGGTTTCCCGCACCCCCTACCCCTTTTCTTTGAGGCAGGGGCCTGGGCCATACTTTCAGGCTCCAGACCCTCCTGAACATCCTTCTGAGCTGTCATGGACCGAGTGGTCACACACGCCCACTGAGGCAACCCCAACATTTCCAAATGATACTTTCTCTCCACCGTAGCCCACAGGGAGTTCTCCAGATCGTTGCCCAACAGACAGTCTACAGGCATGGCGGCCCTCACAGCCACTTGAAGAGTTCCTGTGACCCCCCCCTCCCCCACTCGAAGGGAACCTGAGCCACTTCACACTGGCTCTCTGAGTTGTCTGCGGACACTACAGGGCAGAATGCATGGGTGACAACTTGCTCTTTGGACACCAACCGGGAGCTGACAGCAGTCACACTAGCTCCGGTGTCCCTGAGAGCCTCCACCCTATGGCCATTGATGGTCACCCACTGCCGGTACTTCTGAGTGTTGGTCGGCAGTGTGGGGTTAGGGACCTTCTCGAAGTCCCCTAGCGAGACAAGGGTTAGCTCTACGGGATCCCATCCACCTTGGACCTCCATTTCCTCCCCCCCCAGGGCTACACTGGCAATCTGGCGGGATGGTGCACGGGGTGGTGCACGAGGGGATGCATTGGGGTCCCTCTGGGGACACTGGGGATCATAATACCGGTGGCCCACTTGACCACACTTGATACAAGTAAGGGGCCCCCTATGAACAGGCCTACCTGTCAGGGACACTGGCTTCTTCTCAGGGGGAGGCTGGGACACCACTGCTTGGTTCCCTTAGGAATTACTTTGGGGCCCTCTCTGGAACTCCCTCTGTTTACCCTTGTCCCCCCCACTTTTCTGCTGGGGACGCTGCCCACCTCGGGCGAAGTCTCCCACAAAACCTTTGCGGACCCGGGTGCTCACCCAGCGGTCCGCCTCCTCAGCAAGCTTCCTAGGGTTAGTCAGCTTGCTATCAATCAGGTGCTGGCGTAGTTCTGGAAAACAGTTACTGGACAAATGCTCCCACGCAAACAAATCATACAATTGCTCGAAAGTTTCCACTTTGCTACCTTTTACCCAGCGATCCATTGCTCTGCAGAAAAAAGACACATATTCAACCCACGTGGTACCCTCTAACTTCTTACAGGTCCTAAACCTCTGCCTGTACATTTCTGGGGTCAAACCATAACGGGTCATCAAAGCTTCTTTCATATGGGCATACACCATCCTGCTCTCCTCAGGCAGGTCCAACAGGGTATCCCTACCATCACTCACAAAGCGCCCCCACAATCCCGCTCCCCAATCCTGCTCAGGGCCCCGGTGGGACACCATTGCTATCTCGTATGCGGCAAACCATTGCCCAATATCCTCACTCTTGTGGAAATCCTTAATGACATCCTTAGGAATATAAACTCTACTCTCAGGAGTTACTAACGGTATGCTGCCACCAGAGGAGGAGTCCAGGACACTCCTCGCCCTGATCTCTATCTTCCTCAACATTCTCTCATGTTCCATTCTCATTTTCTCAAGTTCAAATGACAATCGATTTTTCTCAATGTCTAACTTCTTACTCTCAAGGTCCTTCTGACCTTCCAATTTAGCCATTTCCAAACTATGCCTCCTATCTCTCTCCCTGTCCTCCAGCTCTTCTGGGGTCAGGCTCCTTTGGGATACACTAGTACCTGGATTGGAGGGTGTTCTATCTCCCCCGCCCTCTACTGCATCATCCGGCTGCCCTCCAGCATTCTCTTACTCATCCACAGCGGACTCTCTCGCTTCCCACCAGGCCTTCAGCGCCTTGTGGTACTCCTCCTTCCTAGAGAGACCTATCACGGGGACTGCGAAGTGCTTACAAAATGACTTCAGCTGTTTGGCAGTATAGGTATCTAATCTTCCCTCCTCAAAGGCGAGATCCTCCGAAGCATTGGAGGTTGGCTTTCCCATGTTAGCAGTACTCATGGCTGCGATCAACAATTCAATACTAAACTACCAACTAAAAAAAAATTCGGAGAGAGAAAAAAAAAATCCGCGCGTGTCTGCGCTTTGGTCTGTACTCACTAGTGGTGTCTACCAGTTATTGTACGTGGATCATAAATGCAAGTTCTGATCCTCACCGCTGACCGCCAAAGTTGGAAATGGGGGTCTGTAGTTGGCAATGGCTGGCGCCACTGTCCAAATAGGGACCCTTCTCCCCAAGTCAGGGCAAATGGGCTACCCCCTTTGATAACCCCTGCTCAACCCTGTGGTAACGTAGCACGAGCAGCTAGGCCTATCTCAGAGGCAGTGTGTGAAGCATTTATGACCATGCACTATAAGGCAGTAACGACACCACAAAAGGACACAACTCAAGTAGGTATAGAAAAAAATAGTATCTTTATCTAAGGTTTGGTACGAGACTCTCAGAAGCGTTTTAACCAGTCATCAGGCATGTAAATCATTAGGGACTTAAAACGGCAATACGTGTTCACCAGAACGTGGCACTGACTGAGTTCAAGGCCTGGGTCTACGCGACCCGTTGCACACCAGATATCTGCCGTTGGACGGGGACCCAGCACGTAGCTTCTCGAAGAAGCGGAGACGGTGACAGGCGGTCCGCAAAGTACACTCGCAACGATTCGGGCACTCCGGGGACAGGTGGGCCCTCAGCGGCAGCAGCACGTGGCTGCGGCGGCCCGGGCTGGTGGTGGCAATGACACTCGTCGTGCAGCTCCGTGGTGGGCTCGCGGCGGCAGCAGCACGCTCCTAGCTGCGGCGGCCCACAGGACGATTTACGATGATGCAAGGTTGACAAAGACGTGGGCACTCAGCAGCAGCAGCTCTCTCTTAGCTGCGGCGGCCCACAGGACAAATCCCAATGAGGCAAAGTTAGCAAGGGTGCGAGCACTCCGCGGCGGCAGCTCTCTCTTAGCTGCGGCGGCTCACAGGACAAATCACGAGGATGCAAAGGTAGCCAGGGTGCGAGCACTCAGCGGCGGCAGCTCTCTCTTAGCTGCGGCGGCTCACAGGCCAAATCACGATGATGCACCATTAGCAAGGGTGCGAGCACTCCGCGGCAGCAACTCTCTCTTAGCTGCGGCGGCTCACAGGGCAAATCACGAGGATGCAAAGTTAGCAAGGGTGCGAGCACTCAGCGGCGGCAGCTCTCTCTTAGCTGCGGCGGCTCACAGGTCAAATCACGATGATGCACAGTTAGCAATGGTGCGAGCACTCAGCGGCGGCAGCTCTCTTAGCTGCAGCGGCTCACAGGTCAAATCACGATGATGCACAGTTAGCAAGGGTGCGAGCACTCAGCGGCGGCAGCTCTCTCTTAGCTGTGGCGGCTCACAGGTCAGATCACGATGATGCACAGTTAGCAAGGGTGCGAGCACTCAGCGGCGGCAGCTCTCTCTTAGCTGCGGCAGCTCACAGGACAAATCACGGTGATGCCAAGTTAGCAACGGTGAGAGCACTCAGCGGCGGCAGCTCTCTCTTAGCTGCGGCGGCTCAAAGGACAATCCATGATGTTGCACAATTAACACGAGTGCGGGCACTCAGCGGCGGCAGCTCTCTTAGCTGCGGCGGCCCACACAGTTTCAGCGCAGGTTCTGCAGATTCAAATTAAGGCGGGCACTCAGCGGCGGCAGCTCTCTCTTAACTACAGCGGCCCACACAGTTTCAGCACAGGTTCTGCAGATTCAAATTAAGGCGGGCACTCAGCAGCGGCAGCTCTCTCTTAGCTGTGGCGGCCCACACAGTTTCAGCGAAGGTTCTGAAGATTCCAATTAAGGCGGGCACTCAGCGGCGGCAGCTCTCTCTTAGCTGCGGCGGCCCACACACAGAGTTCACAACGGTTACCAGTCCGTGTTCCTCGCAGTAGAACTAGAGGTTCCGGATTACTCGACGGAGGCCTCACCTGCAAGTAGAATTCCTAGCGAAGGAGTTCGGGCGGCTGATGGGTGAAGTCTAATGTCCCTGAGACTTCAGCAGGAGGCGCTCTCAATTCAGGCCCTTGGGTATTTTCTTCAGCAAGCTTGGTGAAAGTTTCAAAGTCCTTTCCTCTGTCCGCTCGGACAGAGTTTCGTCTTGACATCCAGAAGGAACACACTTGAAACAGGAATCGGCGCAGCGCTTTATACCTAAAAAGTCTTTGTTCTCTGCAGTCACAAATCACTGCATCCAGTCAGAACCAGTTCGGTGGGGTCGGGGAGCACTTGGTTTACGAGGCGACATCCTGCCCTTTGGGAATCTGGGGGTCTGCTATCAGACGCCCAGTGGGAGATGGAGCCGTCATTCACCTTGCCAGGCACGGCCCTGCTCGGATCAAAGAGTCACCCCTCCCCATATTCTAAATGCCGATCTCTCTCTCCAGCCAGGTCTGACCCAGCTGGCCCTGCTGCTCCAAAACCAGACGGCCAATACACACGCTAGCAAAAGCCTACAGGAAAGCTTCAGACCAGAAAATACCTCGTTTCTAGTAGAGGCATTTTCGAACACGGGCTACGCTAATAATCCTTACTAAAAGATGCAGCTCAATGTTCTGAGCTTACACATATCAAATTCGACGTTCCTATCAGGTTCCTGGGGGCAGGGAGGATTAAGGCATGCAATACTCAGCCTGCACATTCTGGCCTATGAGAACGGGAGGCCTCGCAATAGTAAACAGTGAGATGGAGGGTAACTCGCTATTAGAACATGCTACACAGACATACTTTCAAAGCTGCTTCGGTGGGTAGCGCAATTCAGCGCTGCCGGCCCACCAGCAGTATTTGGTCTATCAGCCCTGGGCACACGCAGTGCACTGATACTAGGGACTGACAGGTAAACCAAACGAGCCAATTATGATTATTCCAATTCATACAGTTATCTTTACACAGGGAGCATTCGCGCTGTGTCACTGATTGGCAGTGGCACAGCGCCCAGAGCATCTAAATGCAGCCAACATAAAAGGGTCAGAGGAGAAAAGAGGAAGGGAGACCCCCGCCAATGATGCCAGGTCTAACACTATCCATCTGGTAATACCAGCCTTAGAAATAGGCAAAGGTTACAAACAACTTGTCAGCTTTGCGAAAGCTCTTGATTATGTCGATTCAGTACACGAAAGCCTGTTTGACATGTAGGGTGTGGAAGGCTCTCTGCTGCCTGAGTCTGGTTGAGGGAAGAAGACTGGAAGCTCTATAGCTTGGTGGAGGGGGAAAGAGGAAACCACCTTGGGGACGAATGTAAGATTGGTTCTAAGACAGACCCTGTCCTTGTGCATAAGGGCCTGCAACTCACTGATGTGTCTGAGGGATCCTATGGATATGAGGAAAGTTACTTTCCAGGAAAGGCGTTGGGGAGGCTCAAAAGGGGAGGGCGAGGAAAGTTCCTTTAGTCTGTTGAGGACTACATTGAGATTCCATATGGAGCGGAGGAAGTCTGGGAGGGATGACCCTCTTTGGTCCCTTCATGAAGGCCTTAACTACAGGGTTGCGAAAAAGTGAATGTTCCCGGTTTTGCATGTAAGCGGCTATAGCTGATCAATGCAGCCAAATAGAAGGGTATGTGAGGCCTGATTTCTGCAGATGGAGAAGGTAACAGATAATGTCCAGGACAGTAGGTTAAAGAGTGTCCAGGTGTTTGGAGATGCAACAGTAGACACAACTCTTTCATTTTGCTGCATAGGAAGCTCATGTGGTAGGCCATCGGGACTCATGCAAGTTGTACACGCACTCCTGTGGAAAGCAGAGGGAGCCAAACTCCAGGACCTCAGGTGCCAAACCCCTAGATTGAGCTGTTTAGGTGTCTGATCAGACCTTGGTTTCCAGTAAGAAGGTCTGGCATGTTGGGAAGTTTCTCTGGGGGGTTGATTAACATCGCGAGGAGTGTTGAACAGGGCTGTTAGGCCCTCATGGGGGCTACTAAGATCAGGGTTTAGGATGTCGGATGCATTTTCCACACCGCATATGGAAGGACTGGGAAAGGTGGAAAAGCGCAGGCAAAAGATCCCTGACCAGTTTGTCCAAAGTGTATTGCGCATGGACTGTGGGTACCTTGAAGCAACGTTTGGGCATTTTATGTTTTCGCGGGCGGCAAAGAGGTCTATATGTGGAGTGCCCCAACAGTAGAAATACTGGAGCAGGTCTGCCAAGTTGTTCTTCACCCCTGGAAGGTACTCTGCTAGCTCTATGTGGCAGGTTGTCCAACGCCAAGTCTACTGGGCTAGTGATGACAGCAGGAGAGAGTGAGTGTCACCTTGTTTTTGGAGACAATGAATGGCAGTCATGTACCGAGGATGACTTGTTTGCCTCAAATGAATAGAAGAAAGTGGAAGTCCTTAGGTACCTGCTGGTAAATCCATTGAGGAGACTAGCCATGGTGAATTTCACATTCTCCTGATGGAAAGAGTAGACCCTTGATCCAAGAGTAATAATAATAATGCGATAAGGCCTCACATTGCAAAACAATCTTTGGTATATATTATATCATTTCTATAGGGTTCCAATTTGCATTGGGGTCATAGGTGCTTTTTATAGGAATGCAGAGTTAAAAACAGGGAGTTGGTTGAACAATGAACTATGTGGGGGGCGGTGGGAGGCGTTGGGTGGGTTGCATGAATGAGGTTTGTTGAGCCGTTAAGCATGAAGTTTTGGGGGCATGGCTAGGCACCAGCCAAGATGGGCACACACTAAGCGAGCTCCGCAGCCGCCAAATTAAAACCCCTTTCATCCATTCAAATTTCTGATCCAGTCAGATGCTGTGAGGCTCGCAGTGAGAGTCGGAACTGCTGATGCTCCTGACACAGCATTGCCATACATCCGACGACCCGCACAACCGAGGAGCCGCCGGGGGGGCCATGAGATGCGGGACCCAGAGGACTATAGGCCGAGGCGTAGAGGCCCTACGGAGTAGCGGAGAGGGACACGTTTCCCTCCTTCAGCCGATCCTACCTGATTGCGGTGCGGCTCGCAGCAGGCGCAAAAACTGCTGATGATACTGTTGCGGTGCTGCAGCTAATCTGACCACTCCCCTACCGAGAGGACTAGCGGTGAGGTCCACGCGCCAAGCGGTGCAGAGAACTAAGGGCCCGGAAATAGAGGCCTATGCGGATAGGCGGCAGGGGCAGTCCCGCTTCCCTCCTCCCACCCCCATAGGCACAACGTCTGTGTTGCAGACGGTCTATATGCGGTGTGGAGGAAACCCAGCGGCGTGCTGCAGCACAACATGCCACCGGGAGTCCCCGGTGGGAGCCCGGGAAACACTGCCAGACAAAATTGCAGGCATGCTGAGCCGAGTGGTGTGGAGGGACACAGAACTGCAATCGTTGCCATGGCCCGCGGTGCGGTGATGGTGGCTATAGTCGGGGACGCATTTCAGGGCTCCCGGGTGTGGGGGTTGAGTGTCAGCATGACCACATGGCAAAACTGCCCAGTCCATCCCATGAAACATGCGGTGGGAACCATCCCATGAAAAATGCGGTGGGAACAGGACAATGGCTGAGGCCTGGTGGAAAGAACCAGCCACTGACTGAAAATATCGAGCCAGTCCAATACAGATACGCTGCTCCCCCTCCACTCCTTGATCTAAGAACTCTACTTAGAGGGACGGTCAATATTGGAATTCTTGGGAGGGAGGGGGGGAAGAGCCCCTGAGGACTACTGCTGCCAGACCAGGCCCCCCTATATAAGCCCTGCGACACACACACACACATGGCCCTGCTGCCTATCCCAAACCAAGAAATAGTGAGGACAAATAGTGAGGAGAGCACCCTGATGCAGAGTGGTGGCCCTGAGCTAGTTGCCCCACTAAGACTGCCTGACTGAACTGCTACGAGGCACCCTTGGCACTGTGACTAGCCGTACACAGTGGAGACTGTTGTGGTGGGGACCTGGCTAACTGACATGCAGGGTGCTACTAGAGTGCATTAACAAGGGAAATAATGAGGAACAAAGGACCAACACCCACGCAGGCCAACAAAATGGATGAATACGCTGGAACCAAGGTGCCCCACATGGCTAATGGGCTGGGAGAGAAACCTCTCTTGAACAGAGAACCCTCACTGGGTGCTATCATGGCTGCAATACAGGACCTTAAGGGCACAATCAAGCCCAAGTTGGATGCTGTGACTGTAGACGTCACCCTCCTCCAAACAGACTTTAAAAAGATCACTGAAAAGGTAACAGCAGCTGAGTTCCATATTCATTTGCTCTAGTCAACGACCAAGAGACTAGAGGATCAAGTACAATATCTCACAAAACAAAATGCCACATTGCAGCCAAACACGAGGACCAAGAGAGGAGAGTGCGAAGAAACATCAGGGCTGTGGGGATTCCTGAGGGGGCTAAATGCCCCAGTGTTGATCTCTTCCTGGAAGACCCCACTGTCAACACCCTCCGCCCAAGGCGTTTCTCTAACTTCTTCTCAATCGAAAGGGCACATAGAGCGCCGATACCTCTGCCGAAGCCAGGTGCTCCCTCCGAGGACAATGATTGCAAGGGCGTTCAACTGTCGAGATAGGGGAACGATCCTGCAAGCGTACAATTCCCACAGCGACTTAAAGTGCCACGCTTCACTTCATACCAGACTTTACATTGCAGGTGCAGCTTTGAAAAGGTGAAAAAAGTACTTGGAGCAAAGGAACTCAAATACATACTCAGAGCAAAGGAACTCAAATACATGATGCTATACCCGGATCAGCTGAGGGTGATAGCAGAGGGCAAATCCCGGCACTTAACTACACCAGAGGCGGCCTAAGAATGGATAGAGGGCTGGCACACCCTGGACAATGGACCAAACAAGAGACACGTGAAGGGCACAGTAGCAACAAATTGGACAATGGCTGTCCTGATCTCCAAGCCACACAACTTAGGAATGACCCCCCCCAAAAGATCCAGGCAGTGAATTCAAACAACTGATCACCCCCGCACTGGGGCTCTGGTCAGCCAGGGGGCTGGGGGAACAGATCTAGTGATAATGACCTACAATGCTAAGGTATGGATCCATCATGCTGCAAAAGGGGTATTGTTCTTTGTATATATTTAGCCGGCTGGTCATGGAGTTGCTGGCCAACCCATTGTTTTACATGACACTGTTTGGGCGACAGGCCCGCTGCATGCTGGGTAGGTGGGCCGTTTTGAGCCTGCATTGCATAGAGGGAGGGAGTTTTCTTGTTGGGCGTGATGGTTTTGCTTTTTCATGGTTATATTTTGTTTTTACTCTTACTCAAACACTGACATTAGACAGCTATAGACAGGGGTACAGGACACATTGGGACAGGGGGGAGCAGCTAGACACTCAGTGGGCACGTAGGCAACACAATACACACTTCACCTATCGATGGGAACACCAACACTGCAAACCATAAAGCTCCTGACGAGGAATGGGACTGGGCAGCAAAATCAAGTGCACCGTAGTGCTTCAGTACCTCCGTAGGCATGCCCCAGACTTGGCCCTCCTGCAAGAGACCCACCTTAGAACCAATCAGTACAAATCTCTGGACAGATACGGGTACACCCTTTTGGCACATGCTGGCTATACGACAGACTCAAGAGGAACGGACATTCTAATTAAAAAATCGGTGTCCTATATCCCCAACTGTACGTGGTGTGACCCCTTGGTAGATATGTGGCGCAATCTGGGAGTTGGAAGGGCCATACATTGAACATTTGCTCATTATATGTCCCACCGAAATTACACACAACATTCCCTGCTGTTAGGGGTTTACTATTAGAGATGCCATCAGAGATCCTCATATTAGGGCGGATATGAATGCTGTGGCTGGCCCTAATATGAACAGAGAAAATAAGACTGCGCCTTCGGGTGAACCGGGTCCTTTATGGGTATTTAGAGAAGCAAATGGCTTTGTGGACTTATGGCATGATCACAACCCCATGATAAGACAGTTCACTTACTTATCAGCAGCCCATGGTAGTTTCTCCCGCCTAGACCACATATTTACTCAGCAGATACATGCAAGCAGATTTAGAGACTCAACACATAAAGCGCGCAGCATCTTGGACCTTTCACCAGTAGGGTGGTGCTCTGTGGTCCCGCCAGGGACTGTACGCCAACTCCTAGAACTGATCCCTGGCACTGAAAGGACAGAGCCCTTAAAGAAAAATTAAGGGAACGGGCGGAACAATACTTTCAGGAAAACAAGGGTACCGTTTAATCTGCCTGTATACTATGGGAAGCCTTTAAGGCGGTTATCTGCGGACACGCACATGCCCTAATTGGGGGGGAAGAAAGAGCAAAAACTACAATGCTAGGCACTTGAACACAACTTTGACTCACTGGAGACCCAGCTCCTAGCGGGGGAGGGGGAGCAGTCGAACTCCACCACCAAGTATACCTCAAGCAGCATGAGCTGCGAGATTTGATGGAAGACTTGGCGCGTGCCTATGTGTTGGCTACTCAGCACCGCCTGTTTGATGTAAGTGATAAGGATAAAAAATTGTTAGCGTGGTTGTACAAGAGAGACGAGGGGCAAAATTGGGTCCTGGAGATCCGAGATCACGATGGAGCGCTACAGACGACCAGTGCCACCATACTGGAAACCTTTGCCATGTACTATGAGATATACACCTCCAAGACTACCATGCCTGGGGAGGACTGTGCCAACCTCCTGAAGGACCTAGCCCACCTGCTGCTCGCGGATGATGATAGGGGCACTCTAGAGGAAGAGCTGACAGTAGAGGAAATAGCTAGGGCGATACGGGACCTACAGTCAGGGACAGCATTGGGGCCCAACGGCCTGCCAGTGGAATTGTATAAATGCATGATCGATAGATAAGGTCGCAGAGCATATGCTGGCTATGTACCACACAGTACAGGAGGAAGGGAGCCTACCGGAAGACCAGAGGACTGTCACCATAGTAGTTATTCCCAAGAACGACAGACCACTAGCGGAGTGCGGGTCATACAGACCCATATCACTGCTTAACTTGGAGGTCAAGGTCCCAGCAAAAGCTCTGACAACCAGGCTGCAGGGCGTGATCACCAGTGGTCCACCCAGACCAATCAGGCTTTATGCCACACAGGGGAGCCCACTTAAGCCTGCGGCGTCTCTATGGGATGCGGTGGCGGCTGGCAGGAAATGAGGGTGGCGAGTCGGGGGGGACAAAAAAGGAAAAAAAAACATCTTTTCACGGCCGCCGTCTCTTTTCAGCTTCAGGCCCTTCTCACGGCCGCCTTCTCCTCAGCTTCGGTCCCGGAAGCAGGAAGCAACCAAGCTCCCCCCTAAGCCAATCACAATGCTGCAATGCAACGTTGTGATTGGTCTGAGCGCCATGGTTCGGTGCTCAGATGGGGGCAGGGGGCCT
This sequence comes from Calotriton arnoldi, assembly GCA_963921515.1. Classification (NCBI taxonomy): domain Eukaryota; kingdom Metazoa; phylum Chordata; class Amphibia; order Caudata; family Salamandridae; genus Calotriton; species Calotriton arnoldi. The sequence goes on from CAWUFW010000291.1 coordinate 3,479,451, forward strand.
GTGCATGTTCCCCACCAGGCTGTGAATTACAGCCTGGTTGGGAACATGCAAAGTGCGCATGACTGTTTGGCTTGACCAAGTCGGCCGGCCAAACTGTCATGAGTACTTAGTGTGCGCAAACCACTCCTCCCCCTGTGACCCCAGTCCTGCCTGCCCTAACCAAGCCCCGTAACGGAAAAATAAAATGATAATAACAAGGTTATCATTTTATGTTTCCTGCTCTGAGAGCAGTGGGGCGACGCTCCTCTGCCTTAGCGGAGGAGCCGCCGCTGATGGGATGTTACATATGACCAATACACCATACTCTGAGCAGGCTGTGCTCCTGTCGTTAGTTCCATTTGATGCTGTCGAACACCATTCTGGCATCTATCTCTTTGCAGCCCCTGACAAACTGGGCTTTGGCCCAATGTTTGTGGCTGGGTAAAACTCCTATATCAGGGCCCATTGGCGCGAGTATGGGTCAATACTGCACTGTCCCGAGTCTTTGCTCTGAAGGGCACAAGGCGGGGGTGTCCCTTATCCCCTATGATATTTGCGTTAGTGCTCAAACCCTTAGCAGCCCAGGTTTGCTAAGACCCCCCCCAAACAGGGGGTGAGCACCAATGGGGAGTGGGAAGAAAGGATTTCCCTATATGCTGATGATATATTACTGTACACCACACAGCCCGCCCTGTCCGTCGAATATTGCAATTTTTAAAAACCTTTGGGGACCATTATGGGTACAGAATTAACTGGGACAAATCCTTGACATTCCCACTGGGGGAGTGTAGGAAACTGGCTCTGTATATACTATAACAAATAAAAGGTATAGTTTGCACAGAGCCCAGTGGATCCCCAGAGGTATAGCAGAGGCTAAAGTAGATAATACCTTACTCTCTTTTGTGGTAGTATGGTTGAGCAGTCAGGCTTATCACGAGGGTAGTGTTAAACATTTGTTGCACACAGGCAAGAAATGATTTCACGCACTCAAAGACTAAATCCAGACCAGTTGTTATTTTGTCGTTTTATTTCTAGAACCAAGTTGTACTTAGTAGAAGGTAAGTTAAACGCTTCATACACTGTTACTTTTCAAAAGACAGTGAATGCTGGTTTGGTAGGAACATTTAGGGTACTTTTGCAGTGAGAAAAATAATTGCCTAACTGTTCAAAAATACTTAAAATTACTGTTAGATTACTTTTGAATTACTTCGAGATCACTCCTCTAGTTTAGCATGAAACATACTCCTAACAGTCTAAGCAACACAGGACACTAGTAAGCAGGTTAACTCGTTTACAGGCACTAAGGGCCAGATAGACGACCCTTGGCTTTTGCGACTCGCAAATTGCGAAAAACTGCGAGTCGCAATTTGCGAGTCGCAAAAGCCAATGTACAACAGTGTCAGAGACACTGTTAGCGATTCCCAATGGGGTCGCAAAATGCGAGGCTCATGAATATTAATGAGCCACTCGCAATTTGCAACCCCATTGGGAATGGCTGGCCCTCCCAGGGATGGTGGCCTGCTGGGCTCAGCAGACCTCCATGTCTGGGACTGCTTTTCAATAAAACAGTTTTTTAAAAAAAATGCAGCCCGTTTTCCTTAAAGGAAAACGGGATGCATTTAAAAAAACAAAAAAACGTTTTCGTTTCATTTTTTAAGGGCAGGTAGTGGTCCCTGGGACCACTGCCTGCCCTTAAAAAATATTTTTAGAGCCAGTCACAAAAGGAAAGGGGACCCCTGGGGACCCCTTCTCATTTGCGACTCCATTACCACCCTCTTGAAGAGTTCGGTAAATTGCGAGCGTTTGCGACCGCAAAACATTCATACATGGCTTGTGAGTCGCTATTAGGAAGGGAACGCCCCTTCCTAATAGCGAGTCGCCAAACATTATTTTGCGAGTCGCAATTTTTTGCAACTCGCAAAATAGTGTTAGTACATTGGCCATGTCGTTTTTGCATGCGCAAACGGGTCGCAAACCCCTTTGCGCATATGTAAATGTAAATCCGTATTTGTAAAGAGCGAACTACTCACCCTTACGGGTCTCAAGGCGCTGGGGGCCGTCGTGGAAATTAAGTGAGCTATTGCCCAGAGTCACAAGGTGCTGAGCTGAGCTGCCGCCGGAGCAGGGGATCGAACCGTGAGCCATGTGCTCTGAAGTCAGCTGCCCTGGCCTCTGCACCACACCTCTCCGCATGCAAAAACTGGTCCTACATCTGGCCCTAAGTTACTTTTGTTGCAGTACAAGACAGTTCAACACATGATTTTTCAGAGAAAACACACCATACAACAGGGCTCGAAAAATCCACTCGCATTGTCGAGCAAGATTAAATCAGGACAAGCTATTTTTAGGGACTACTCGCCCTTTCTGGCCAGCTGAAAATCCTCTAACTTCTGTGGAAGACAAACTGACTTTTGACCTCTGTCACTGAAAGTGGAGCAAATGTGACAAGATAAGATTTAAAGGCATCTTTATTGCTCACAAAGTGAAATAGCAATAAAGATGCCTTTAAATCAAATGTGCTGGCTTCCAGACACTGAGGTCAAAAGTCATTTTGTCTTTCTACATTTATTTTTCTATGACTGAAGTTAGAGGATTTTGAAAAGTGAACTGTGTTACAATTGAACTGTGCAAAGCATGTGCAATGAAAGGCTGTAAGATGTCAGGCTCTTTTTAATACAACACTGAAATAGCTAAGTGTACTGTTCAAACAGTTAAAATATATTTCTCTAGTTAGAAAGTCACATTTTTGTAATTCTGCTGTAAAAAAAATATTTTTATAGGCTCAAAACAAATTGGAACATTTTTTGGGGTGATGTGCAAATATTAAATATTTTTGCTGAAACCCAATTTCCAAACATTGTTTATGCGCTATTATCAGTGAAACTACATGTTAGTGGGAACATTTTGTGGCCATTTCAATGGAAAATATGCTATCTGTAAATGGCAGTGCACTACCACATCATGCTTTAGTAATATATTTATGAAAGGTGAGTTTTTAAACATGAACTGGGAATTATTACTGCTCCTGCCCAGATGACAATGCTATTCGTGAACTAAGGGCCAGATGTATGACCTTTCCATTTTGCGAGTCTCAAATTGCGACGTTTTGTTACTCGCAATTTGCGACTCGCAAAATAGAATGTACATCAGTGTCTGAGACACTGTTTGCGATTCTAACATAGGTCGCAAAAGACCTGCCTCACTAATATTCATAAGGCAGGTTACAATTTGCGACACATTGGGAATGGCCTGCAAACATAGGGATGGTGGCCTGCTGGGGACAGCAGACCCCCATGTCTGTCTTTGATTTTTCAATAAAGCAACTTTTTTTTTCCCAAATGCAGCCCGTTTTCCTTAAAGGAAAATGGGATGAATTTTTAAGAAAAAAATAAACATTTAAAAAAAAAAAAATTTTAAGGGCAAGCTGTGGTCCCTGGGACCACTGCCTGCTCTTAAAAATATTTTCGCACCCATTCACAAAGGGGAAGTGGTCCCCTTGAGACCCCTTCTTGTTTGTGAGTGTTTTACCGCCTACTTGAAGTAGGCGGTAAACTTCAAGTGTTTTGCAACCAAAACAATGGTACATACCATTCTGACTCGTGATTAGGAAGGAACGCCGTTGGCACACCCTTTCCTAATACTGACTCGCAAACACTATTTTGCAAGTCACCTACTCGCAAAATAGCATTTGTACATACCACCACTCTTTTTTGCGGTCGCAAACGGGCCAATTTCCCGTTTGTGACTGCAAAAAACGGTCATAGATCTGGCCCAAAGAGGAAAGCCAGGGATCATGTGTACCCTATATATGGGCTCGATTCTTGTTATACATGAAGCAAACCTTTAGTCTAGTAAATAAAAAGTTTTTGTACTGCAGAAATAGTGAACTTGCATATTTGAAGGTGCTCTCTAATGTGATAATATAGATAAAGGCGGCTCCATAAGACAAAATATTTGCCTAGGACCACACAATTTGAGACCAGTTCACAAGTGCATTACAGTTAGGTCGAGTAGATTATTCCAGTTACTAGACCTGCAGTTCTAGTAACATTTTTATGATTTTTCGAGCCCTGATACAGTCCTATGGAAAAAAACGAAGTGTTGAGTTTGCAGGTAGGTAAACTGTTTTGAGAAGGGAGTTTTGAGGGGTAGAACCAAGGTTCAAGTTGGCACGTACAGTGCACCAGCAGCGGCATCAGGGCGTCCGGGTACAGAGTGCAGGGTGCCAATGTTAGTCAATGGGGCACCTCGGTTAGGAACCAACAGCTGGGCAGGTAAGTTGGAGGGCTCGGGGACGTAGGCGCACCTTAGGTACTCTTCTCCAGGGCGCAGGGCGGCCGGATGTAGTGGTGCATTTTGAGGTCTGGTTTCACCTTACTGGGCTGTGGGGGGGAGATGTTTGTGCAGAGGCTGCAGGCGACGCCAGGGAGTCCTGGAGGAGTCAACCCATGGTGGACTCGGACTCTGGAGTGTTGGGGGACCTCGCTGGGACCGGTGGACCATGTGGATTCGGGCCGTATCGACGGGTGCAGTGGTAGTTCCAGGCATCGAGTTTCTTCGTCCTCAGCAGGCTCCTCAGAGTCTTTCTTTGGAGTTTCTTTTGAACAGAGCTGCTGTTCACAGGAGATCTGGTCTTTGTTGAAGGCAGTCAGTCCTCCCAGGGTTTCTGGAGGTCACTGGCTGCAGGACAAGTCGACTTTTGTCACAGAATCTGGAACCTGCAGACGGGCCGGTAGGGCTGGGGCCAAGTCAGGTCTTCTCTACAGTCTCCTCTGCTGTGCAACTTCTTCCATCCTTCTCTGTAGGTTGCAGGAATCTCCCTTCTGGGTTCAGGGCTGCCCCCTAAATACTGTATTTAGTTGGTGTTTTAGGGGTCTCGAGGTCAGTAGCCAATGGGCTACTGACCTTAGGATGACTACACCCTTGGTGTGCTCACCCCACGTGGGGGAGTGGGCACAATCCCTATCCCTGATTGGAGGGTGCCTGTTACCTGCAAGATGGCGGGCACTGAAGAGTGTGCTTCACCTCGCCTCCCCCACCTAAGGGGGGGGGGAGACAGGAAGGGGGACTGTTCCTGGTAGCAGGAAAGGCTAGGGTCGCGTTGCAAAGGTGGCAAGGCCTTTGAAGCCACAGATGGCTCTTCCTGAGGGAGGTGTGAACACCTCCGACCAGGAAAGGCTTTGTTTCTGGGCCCAGGGAGCAAAGGATCTCACCCCAGGGTCCAGAAACTTGCCTTGTGGTGCCAGGCTGGTGTTCACCAGTCAGGAACACACCAGTGGGTGTTTTGGTTCAGGGGTCCCATCTAGAAGGGACCCCTGGATACAGGGAATAATAAAAAATGACACTGGAATCAGTGCAGGTTTATTCTGAGATGTTTGATACCAAACAACCCAGGATTCAGCAAAGCCATTATGGTGCTGTGACCAGTCCTGACCATATACTCTTATATGGCTTTACTGCACTTATAATATCTAAGAATTGCCTTAGATATTTTAAGGACCCGTCTGCTCACGCAGATAGGTCCTCACATGCGGTATAGAGAACCCTGCCTTAACTGCAACTTACCTAGGCCTCATGCAGTGCTGGGCAGGCATGGCACACAGGGATGTGTGCCATGTTGACTCTTCACTTTTAGCTGCACCACAACAAGCAGGCTGCATTGGCATGGGTGCATGTTTGTGGTGAGAGGTCACAGAGGGTGGCATAATACATGCTGCAGCCCTCAGAGGCCTTTCCCTGGCTACCATGGCCTTTGTACCATAAGTACCCCTTACTAGGGACTTACAGGTAGGTCAGAGTTGTGCCAATTATGGAAACAATGGTACAGGCCCTGGGAACCTGATTGGCAGGGACCCAGGGCACACTCAGTCAAAGTGCATCAGAAATCTGGCAAAAAGTGTGTGTGTGGGGGGGGGGTTACTGCAACAGAAACCCACTTGCCTACAGGGAGGGATCCCGAAGCTCCCCTCAAGAAGCACAGCGCCACTAGCACTAGGTGGGTTTAAATACCTTGGCATCCATGTCACCCGAGATCTTGGAGAATTTTTGCATAAAACTTGTTTCCATTGCTAGATTGGTTCCGCAGAGATGTTGAGCATTGGCGAACGCTCCCACAATCTTTGATGGGTAGAGCTGCCCTCTTTAAAATGATGACTCTCCCGTTCTTCAAAACACTCCATATAAGGTCCTTCCAGACTTCTTCAGAAAGGTCGACCATGAGATAACACTATTATTATGGGATGGGGGCAGCTAACGCATACCACACCGTAAATTGCAAATGGGTGTCTATGACGGGGGACTGGCAGTCCCTGACATACTCAAAAACTATTGGGACACGCAATTAGTGGTGGTCAACGACTGAGTGTTCACAGACCGAAGTGAATGAGCATATCAAGTTGAAAGAAAGACTATGGGGAACAGGGTATATCCACCTGTTCTATATAGACGGGGGCGAGAGCATGACCTTCCGACTCAGACAGTGGCGAGAGGCTACTAGTGTCTGGGATGGGAGGATAAGCTGAGGGGCCAGACCCCTCTGTGGGACAGTGATGCTTTGCGAGAAGTTGGAAACCTGGAAGGTTTCTCGAGATGAGCACTAATCGGCATAGAGCATCTGGGCAACATATGACGAGGACAAGCATTGGTGACCTTTGAGGTCCTGCAACATGAATATGAGTTGGCAGAGAATGAACGATTCATGTACCTGCAACTGGGGCACGCCCTCTGATGACCTATTCTAGAGGGGGTGCAGCTGCTTGAGGTGGCGCCACTAGAGGACTGTATCCCACTAGACCCACTGATAGACAAGGCTATCTCCATGATCTACAAGAAATTAATGATTAACTCCCCAGGCCCGTTGACGTCTTTGAGAGAGGCATTGGAAAAAGACATCAAGGCACTTGAAGATGATGACTGGGTTAGAGGCAGTGCTAAGTCGAAGGGAGGTGGTGATACGAACACACTTTCGGCTAGTCCAATTACAGATACTGCATAGATCATACTACTCCAGATTGCTTTTTCATAGGATGGGGAGGGGAGATTCTGCGTTCTGTTGGAGCGGCTGCGGGCAGGTGGGCACCTTTTTCCACATAATATGGGAATGCCCAGAAATTCAACTCTACTGGACAGGAGTGGAGCAGATAACGGCCAAGTGCTTGGACTGGAGGTTCCCCTAGATGCCAAATGGCACCTCCTGAATATTACATGTGAGGAGACATGGCCTAGATACCAAACGATTTGGCTGGTTGTGGCGGCAGGGGTGGCTAAACGCAACATAGTGCGCACTTGGGGTGTAGTGATGCCCCCCTGAATTGAAGATTGGGAATCTGACATGGATTGGTGCCAAAGGGCGGAGCAAGTAGTTTACCAGAGTAGGGGTTACCCTGAGAAATGGGAAAAGGACAACTTGCGCACTTACCAAGGCTACTAAGAGATGGCCGTGAGAGTAAGGGGAGGAAAATTGACATTTATGAGTTCCCCTGGTGGGTGGGTGGGTGGGGGAGGGGGAACTGAAATCTTTGTACTCATAACAACTGTCACTTTCATGTTCAGACTATGGTCTGCTCCGTGTAATGTGTACGCTGTACGATTGACTCCTCCACTATATTTGCTGTATACTGAGCAATTGTTCAATAAAAAGAGAAAAAAAATGCATGACGTTTTGTGATATAGAGAGCATAGACGCTCTGCACATGCAAATACTTACCCCATTCTAAGGGTTAATTCAGTTAAAAAGTGGGAAGACCCAGACTGTTAGAACACTCTGGATTTGAAACAGATGACCAATAACTTATTCTTGCCGCAAAAACAGATCCGAAGCTTAGCATTATGAACCAAGAAAAAGTTTCCGCAGGGACTTGGTTGTGGGATGAACAGACAGCTAAGAGTGAAGCCAGCCTACATCTAAGTGGCATGATTTGATGAAAGGTCCAGCTTGTCGGAATAGGAAGTGGGATCCTGACCCATGGAGAGTACGATGAAATGTGCTGTGTCCATATTATATTTTTACTCCAAGAAGGAGCCTTCTTCTCAGTCAACATTGTGGATAACAATGAGGTCCGGGGTTTATGTATCGGTTTTTGTATACACTTGTTGCATGCAAACAGAAAGTGGTTGATATAAAAGTGTACCACAACGCATTACTTGCACATTTCGAGCAAAGTGATTGTACTGTGTGTTTAGAGGTTTATAGTTTAATTCACCACACCCATAAATTCCACTGAAAAGGTCCATAACGATAGGCACCAGTCACAATTGTTACATGTGGAGGAGGCTTCTGGAGCAAAAAATGCCCCAGTCAAGTTTTTATTAAATTTTTTTAAATTGCCCAATATTGAAATTTTGCAGGAACATGATGCGTCATATAACAGACAATTTGATATGCGGATGCTTGTGTCATACAGAAAAATAAACATTAACTATAAGTTTGGATATGTAGGAGCCACGATGAGCGTTGTAGGTCTGTGTATGGGTGGGGGGGCGGAGTCTTCAACAGGGCAACTAGATAGCGTGGAGAAGCTTGTGATATTGTGTAGGGAGCTTCACTTCGAGGCAGCTTCAGGTCAGAGTCAGACTCCAGCGCTAGCAATATCACATCCCAGCCAGTGATCCGAGTGCTTATTTCCACGATGCCACGGGCGGTGCCAAGTACGCCCTTCAATGTCCTGTTATTGCGCGCCAGTGGCAGGTCTTTGAGCTTGCTCCCTGCCTTGTCCGTCCTGGGACGGGGCATCAAGCCCAACAGGCACGTCTTGAGGGTGGGTAATGTGTTGTCTGCTCATTACTTGTGAGGTATGTGCAGCCATCAGTCCAAAAAGGACGCAGTGCAGCATACTGCCACCACCTGTGATAAAAGTCAGTGTGGGGCATTTGTGCAGTACCATGCAAAACATCCTGTGCAGTCGTGTGGGGGTGAGTTTGGTGCGGTGTACATAATTGAAATGTAATTGTTTCAGTCATGCTTTTATCGAGACTTGCGGGATATGCCTCAGGACTTTGTTCCAATCTGCATCGTTTAGGGTGATGTGTAGATTGTGACTCCATCTGTCCTTCAAGCCGAGCAACGCCGGACACACTGCTTGGCCCATCACGGTGTACACATTAGTGATATGCTATCTCTCTGGATTCCATGCTAAAAGTGCCTGCAATGTTGGGTCAACCTCGGTCACCTTGTTTGGGTCCACCCAAATCTCGCTGATAGACCTCAAGTGCTGCATATGTTCCCCATAGGTTTTTGAATGAGAGGGCCATGGCACCATCCCTGTTGAAGGCCAGTAAGCACCCCAAAGGCAGACCTGGCTAGTATGCTGTCCCGGTGGTAGCATATCCAGCAGTGCCGGGACATGCGAAGCAAGAGCAGGGCCCGCTAGTTGTGCGGGCCGTCCCCAGTACGTCCCCGAGTATCTCGGCCCTCATCCTGCAGGGCCACAGATAGCACGCCTTTGGCGTCATCTCCCGAGCCACCCATGTCATCAACCACTGTATTTGGCACACCAGGTAATACAATTCGTAATCCGGGGCTCCCCGACCTCCTGCTGCCAACGGTAGGCAGTTTGTAAAACGCCACATGTTGGCCTTCAGCCCAGACAAGGTAGGAAAGCCAGCTTTTGAGATCTTGAAACACTGTGCAAGGCAGCAGTAGCAGCAAATACATAAAGGAGTTGAAGCATGGCCACCATCTTAGTCAGCGCCACACGTTCATGGATGGCAATGGTGTCGACGATGCGCACAGTGAGACGACCACTTTGTTCAGGTTGCCCTTGCAGATGTCCGCCGGGTCTCTGTGTACCTAGATCCCCCGTCCCAAAAGGTGCAAGAGGTCACTGGTATGTCAAAAGGGCCTGCCTCTGTCAGCAGAGTGGCACTATGGTCCAATAGCAGAAAGAGACACAATTTTGTTGAGTTCATGTGTAGATCGGAAAGCTTACCGAACAATTCTAGCAGCTGCCTGACAAGCAGCACAATGTTCAAATATATCAGAGTGTCATATGTGTAAAGGGATATAATGTGTGTCTGCCCGTCTAATGTTAGTCTGTACTCCCTGTACAAGATTCACATCCTGCATGCCAGTGGTTCCATGGTGAGCGTGAACAGCAGCAGCTCGAGGGGGCAGTCCTGTAGGGTGGCTGTGTGTATCCGTACCGGTCTGAGTATTTGCGGTCAATTTACAGTCTCAAGCTGAGGGCGGAGTAGCACCTGGATCACCAAAGCCCATATGACAAATGACAGAGAATAAGTAGGCCCATGGTATACTGTTAAAGGCCTTCTCATGTCTACCAGCAATGCTGCTGCTTGGTAGAGCACCGCCAGCAGTTCAGACATTATACGGAATAGGTGTTGTATGTTTGGGGACGTGCTAAGCTGCTTTGGTCCAGGTGGACCGGGGCCAGCATGTAAGGATCCATTGCTATAATTTCCCCAGGATCTTGCAGTTGAGAATAAGAAGGGACAGGGCCAGTATGCACATCTACTAGTCAGGCCGCCTCCCCTGCTTTGGTATCATAACGATTGTGGCCTTCCTGAGAGGAGTGCAGAAGTTGGCCTGCCATGCACGGCACCGCATACATCTTGGCCAAGGGCTTGATGACCTCTGCCTGGCAAAATTTATAGAACTCTAAGGTCAGGCCTTCGTTGCTGGGCGTCTTTCCTGTCGTCAAATGTTTGACACTGCATGCGATTTCCCACACCGTAACGGGTTCCTCCATTAGTAGGCTGGCATTTGGGGTCAGGGGACAGCTGGCTAAGGAGTCCAGTTGCTCCGTGGTCGCCTCTGCCACAGGGCCGTATAGGGATTGATAATCCAAGAAGTAAGTCACAATGTCGGCCTGTCTGTATGCAAAATGCCGGTCTAGGTGGTGGATGGCTGTTGTGTGATGATCACCTTCCACTCATAGTAAGTCCTCAAGCAAGCATCCAGCGCAGTCCCCTTTGGCGTACCTTCACAAATGGTACTCCTGATTGTCTTGCAGGGCCACCTAAACCCTAAATCAGCGCGTTCCTGCCTGAGGCAAACCAAGTCACAGCAAGTCTACACCTCTGTGAATGCTCGAATTTCCAATCTGCAGAGTTCGTGCTCCTTACTGTCTAATTAGGACCGAAACGCTGAGCGCACCCCGCTGGAGGCATTTAAACTGGTCCTCTGAATGTATGCCTTGAACGTGTCCCACTGGATCATTGACGAGGAGACCGAATTCCCTTAAGAACAAAGTAACACGCGGTTTCTTCCTTCACGATGCCACAGAATGCAGTATCCTCCAGTGCCACGTGGCTACGTTGCCAAGAGGGAATACTCGTTCTCTACTAGACTCAGTGCAGGGACAGCAGGAGGGGGCAGTGGTCCGAACACGTCAATGCAAGATAATCAGTGTGTCACACCTGCCAGGTGTCAGGATGTAAGGAACAAGTCAGTACAGAAAGTCGACCCAGAAAGCTCTTGACTACAACCTGGTTCTTAACTAGTGTGTTATCAAGCACTCTTCCCAGCCCTGTCTGTATGCTGTTTCTACCCCATTTACATCCTAATGTATTCCGTCTTTCTCTAAACTGTTGACATATATGTTGTCTGCCCCATTTAGCCCATTATGTGTCATCTCTTTCTATGTCCTGATGGTGGGCATGCTTGTTGTTATACCTATTTACTCCATAAGGTTTGCTATCTCTCTCTGATCTGATAGTCTGTCGTCTACAACAGCACAGCTTCATGCTTTGGCAATGCATGACCTGCTGTACCTGCGTCGCTGCTACCCCCTTAGATGTTGTGGATGTCCCTTCCATGAGGATCTTCTCTCTCGTCCAGGGACCATAGACCACTCTTTCCTTAACCCACTGATTCGACTGCAACACACTAATTGACATCTTTTTCTCCTGGCTCTGATAGAATGTTACTATGCCATACTGTTACCACAATGTGTCCTGTCGCCCTCTGGTCTGATAGCATGTCATCTTACCACACCTCAGCTTCTTTATTTTTGGTGCAGGACCTGCTGCGCTCCCCTTTCCACGTTGTGCTAGCCCCCCCAGATTCTGTGGATGCCCTTTTCCGGAGGGCCACCTCCTCTATTGTATTCATCCTCTGCTCATTTCTATCCCTAACCTGGTCCATAAAAGTAAATGACCACATAAGCTCATCTCGGTCATTCTGCCTCAGGGCATCTCGACCACATTAACTTGGCTGTCTAACTACCACAGTATTTTTCTCCTCCTCCTCAGCTTTGCGTACGCTCCCGCTAGCTTGGATATTCCCCAGTTTTAGGCCCCTTCTTACTTCCCTTTAGTCTCCCTACTCTCACCCCTATCATGGACCTAGCTGAGGCCAGAATGCCTTTCTATCCCCGTCAGAAATGACTCGTTTGTAATAAACTATCCCCCAACATATCCAGAAACACCAAGAGAAATCTCAAACATAAAATACTTAAGCTCAAGAAAGAAACCCTTTTCAACAACCCCTACTTTTGCCACAAGGGAACCTTAATAAATTACCTCATTTTCTCCACCGACCCGCGGGCCAAATGGAGGAATGTTCTCTCTTCCTCACTCAACACCACCATAACCAAGAAAATCCCACATGGCCACTAACTCACTATCACGCCCTCCTGGCTTTACCACGCAATGCAATCATTTCCATCAACAACGGTACTGTATTCAATCTTCTGATCACAACCTGGAACTCTTCCGCAACCTTTTCTCCTACCTAAAAAAACAAACTAGTCACAGCCATTCCCCTTCCGACTCTCTCGCCTCTCCCCCCCGAGCCCCACCCATTGCTAACCCTCTCCTCTTTTACCTTACCAGTCCACCATTCCTATCCCTCACACTGGGTGGTCACCCAAATATCTACTGGTTCCATCGCTGCCCTTTTCACCCCCTCCTCCAACTGCCCCCCAACACCAATCACCTCTTCAAATCCTGTCGGACACCACCACTCCCTCAGCACCCCCAGATCCACACTCCAATTAATAGCTTACACCATGACACCGCCTCCGCTCAACCACCCACTTCCAAGGCTCCGTTGGTGAGCTTTACCTACACCAGCTCCCCCCATTGCTTGCTCACACCCCTACACTCCAACGCTTCCCCCAACCTGGGACCCCTCAGAAACCTGTCCCATGACATAATGCTTGACTCTATAAATTCAGACCTATATCTGATCTCTGCAGACATTCTCCAACTATTTCCCATCACCTCCGACCTCGGAAACATGTGGACCCCACACTTTGCTCAACACTTATCTAACGACACCCCCAGAATTTCCAGCCACTACTCAGACCGTTTCCCTGCCTACACAGGGCGCTCCCAGTTTGGCTAGAAGACTGCACCCATCCATAATCGCTCCTCCCGACCCAATAAGTAGTCAGACCGCTATCCACCGATGACCTACTTGACCTCCTAGAGTCCAATAACCCTTCCTCAGCTGCTCTCACCTAACATGCTCCAAAATAGAGACTTATCTCCCACCTCTTCAGGGCTTCCTGCCCCAATACTAGGTCTGTGAACAAATCGAACCTCACTGAAGTTCCTCTCTCTCATACGCCCTCTGATAGGATCACCTCTAATACATCCCTGAAATACGCACTACTAAACTGAAGCTTAGCTGTGTAACATGCAGCCGACATATCCGCTTTTATCCTCTTGACATTCTCATGCTCGCAGAATCCTGGTTAAACGATACCTCTGGGCTCACCTTGGACACACCGGGCCCCTCCTAGTTATGACATTATTAGGCTAGACTGCCCAAGACGCGCGGGGTGGCCTAGCCCGTTTATACAGAGCGTCACACTGTGAAACAGGCACACGCCATATCTCTGCCCACCTGTGAATACCTCTTGATCGACATCTCCACTTCCAGCAACCCAAAGTGCTCCCTCCACGCTTTTTACCACCCCCTGCAGTAATCGCACATTCACTGAACGAGTCATGGAGATTATCTCCTCCAACATTGACGATCATTCCAACCAGGTCTTCCTGGGTGACTTCAACATTCATTGGAATAATCCCACTGACCTGCTTGTGAACTGCTTCAAATCCTTCCTCCATGACCTCAACCTCGTACAAGCCTGCAATAGCCCAACACATAAAAAAGGAGCCACCCATGACCTAATCATTGCTAAAGAGAATACTGTACATGTTGATTCCATTCTCCCATGTGACTGAACCGACCACCGCTCTGTCACCTTCTCCCTAAAGAAAGAGGGCCTCCAAAGAAAGCCAAACACTGGATCTAAGACACCAAAAACATTAATTCACACACTCTATCAACCATCTGTAAAGAGACCCTGCTCCCGCCTCCCACCATGACCAGTGCCCAGGACCTCAAGGATCACTATTTCAATTCCATGTACAAAATCATGGGCACCATAGCCTGTAAGCAATTAAAAAAAATCCTGTTCAAACGATCCAACCTTTGGTTCAACAGTAACCTTAACGAAGAACAGGGGCACCTCAGACTTGCTGAAAGAGCGTGGAAACACACCCCCTCCATGGCCAACCTCATACTCCCACGACAAAGGTGCAGCGCCTACAACAGGCACATTAAGAACTCCAAAGCAGCCTTCTTTCAAAACAAACTAGACACTGCTTCTATTATGCCCAAGAATCTTCTGGCAGGAGTGACCCTGCTTCCTCTAACAATACAGCACCCCCTGACTGGTGATTGAGATGTTTTCTCAACGAAGGAGGCAAAGGTTTCACAAAGACATCCAGATTGCTCTCAATCTACTCCCGCAGCAACCCCTCCAACACCCTTCCACAATGGATAATAAAGCTTGCCCGTATAATCGCCCTATCTCGCCCAAAAATAACGCCTCCTGGTCTAGCTTCTCAACACTCTATGAGAATGGCACTCTCAATCTTTTGACATACTTGAAATATTCAAACCACTTATCTGATCCCCTCCAAACTCCTTAATGAGTCCATTCACCTCTGACTCCCACTATGAAGCAGGATAATCAATGCCTCTCTCACCCAAGGCTCCCTACCAGACTGCCTCAAAATCGGTCAGGTTAACCCCATCCTAAAAAACCCCCAACTCTGACAAGTCCGACCCAAACAACTACTGCCCCATTTCCACCATCCCTACTCTGGCCAAATTCCTAGAGAAATGTGTACATTTGCAGCTCCACAATCACACTGAACAATTCCTATTCCTCAGCCACTGTCAATCCGGCTTCCGTTCGGGTCATAGCACCAAAACTGCCATGGTCCACATTGTTGACGATGCCATGCGCTCACTCAACCAAAATGAATCTTGCCTCCTGATCCTGCTGGATCTGTCTGCAGCCTTTGACACCATCAACCATGCTACCCTACTTGACCTTCTAGAACATAGAATGGGCCTCCAGCACCTTACTAAAATGGTTCTCCTTTTTACATAACAGATCGCAGCGCTTCATAATCAATCACACTCTTTCCAAGCAGTCTCCGCTATCACCGGGTGTCCCCCAAGACTCTATCCTCTCCCCAACTTCTATATGGAGCCACTTACTGAAGTCCTCAAACTCTCCCATGTAACCTACAGTATGTATGCGGACAACACACAACTCTCCATGAGAATAACCTCCATCGAGGACATCCACACCCTCAACGTCACTGTAACAAAAATGCAACAATGGCTAATGTACCCACCTCAGACTCAATGCCCTTAAAACAGAATTCTTACTGATCGCTCCACCCACTACCACCCCTAACGTCAATGACTGGCTCCCTCTTCTCTCTGCTTTGAATTGCACTTCACACATTGTCGACTCCGCCAAATCCCTAGGTACACTAGACATAAACCTCTCCATGCAAAAACACATCAGCCCCATCACTAGAGGTGCTAACCATTAGCGGCATATCCTCAGAAAACTCTAACCTTCCCTCCCCTTGGCCGACTTCACAACCGCGACTCATGCACTTGTGCTCTCAAAGCTTGACTACAGTAGCTCTACCCTTGTGGGCCTCCCGAAAACCTCAATTGCACCTCTGAAGGCTACCCTCAATGCTGCATCTAGGATCATCATGGGTTTTAAAAAAATGATAACCACCCCTGACCTCCGTGCACTGAATTGGCTTCCCTTCGAGGCCAGGATGCATTTCAAAATCACCTGCATGACCCACAAAGCGCTGCACCACAATACCCCCTCCTACTTGTCCCAGAAATTGACCCTATCAGGAGGAAATCGATCCTCCAGTAGCACAAGTTTCGTACTTCGCAAGCCACAAAAATTCAAGAAAAAAACCTACAACCGTTCTTCACTGGAATGGCTCCTAACATCTGGAACGCTCTACCCATGCAGATCAGATGCAACCCATCCACATCCCTCTTCTGGAAAGAAGTAAAAATGTTTCTATCCAACAAATTCCTCTCTCTAGGACTAGGCCACTGGTACCCCTTCCCCACATAACCTGTACATCACTACCTTGGGGAAAACTATGCCTCTACTCTCCCAACCCTGTAACTCCCTCCCTCTTCTACCTCAGAACATTGCGTTCACATATTCTACTTATATTATTTGTTTACACCCTTTATATTTTGTTACTTTGTATTTTTATTCACGGTTATGTAACCTGAGCAATTGCTGCTATTTTGACTACATATCCCACTATACATTGTTTGCTCTTTTTCACCGTTACTATGTATTTCTATTTATTCTTTATGTTCCTCGCGTTATTTGGTTGTGTTTACTCTGTAAAGCACTCTCACACCTTCGGGTCATGTTTGCGCTACAAAAAACTACTCAAATAAAAATAATCCATGTGTGTAGCGCGTGTATGGGGGAGTATTTCCTGCTTGCCGGATGCGCAGCCACATGTCTGGTAGCTGCCAGTTGGTCTGCTAGTCATGCAGCTGCTCTGCCATCCGGT
This sequence comes from Calotriton arnoldi, assembly GCA_963921515.1. Classification (NCBI taxonomy): domain Eukaryota; kingdom Metazoa; phylum Chordata; class Amphibia; order Caudata; family Salamandridae; genus Calotriton; species Calotriton arnoldi. Next base: position 3,496,269 of record CAWUFW010000291.1, read on the forward strand.
TTGCGGCTGTGCCAGGCAACGATGGATGGGACTATGTCTGCCAGACAGCTTTAGTCTACTCCTCACCACCAGGGGGCCATCTAGTACCTTCACCAGGGGGCCATCTAGTACCTTCACCAGGGGGTCATCTAGTACCTTCACCAGGAGGCCCGTTAAGGAATGTAGGTACAAAGCCTGGTACACGTTTGTAAAGTAGAGGCTTAGTATGTGTATTGGGAAGCCATCCAGTTTCCCACTCACAAAGATCTGGCGGCCCTCAGTGTTTGTCCTCTGCCACTCAAGCTAGAAAGGCACACCTAAAGCCACCCATATCAGGACCCCTTTAGAGTACGTTGAGTAAGTGGTGTAGAAGAGTTGACTCCTCCAGTGAATTCGCAGGTGCCTCCCTTCCCACTTGGTCAAGTGTCTCTCCAGTAATATAGCGAGCGTGTACCACACATCGGGTCCGAGCGGCTGCAATGTCTTTTGGCCGATGTGCCCAACTCCCTGATGTTTCATGTGAATTAAATACAGTGGGATGCGCTATGTTGGTTGTGCATTTGTGTCCCATGTAGGGCACTGGATGAGCCAATTGTTGCCACACTGCTTCCCCTGCTCCTCCCTGTGCCAAGCGCCCCACCACCACCGCATCGCGTGGTCATTAAAGTGTGTAGTGCAACACCATGTCGGTCTTGAAAAACTCAGCAAAAACCCCTACTGTAACTAACCACCCTGGGATGAGACAATAACATCCTGCCAATTTTCACAATAAGAAAAGGTTGTGAACAAGATAAGTGGGCCCATACAGGGAAGGCACCCAAGACAGTACAGAAAGGCCAGTAGGGACGGAGATGGAAGAGCGAAAAGTTAGACTGGTGAAGAGCCAGCAAGGTCAAAGGACAGGAAACAGATGAAGAGATTACGCATATCAGCCGAGAGTTTCTGGACTCGTCCCCAATGACATCGCAGAGGGGCGGTTTCCAGAGCGCTGCAGCTTTGTCTGTGTCTGACTGGGACTTGTTCGGCTTCACAGCCATGCAGCCTCTCTCTCCTCTTCGTTTTCTGCTCTGCTATCTGTATAAGCCCCTGCAGTGCTGCAACCATTCTTGGGAAGTGCCTCGTGAGGAAGTCCCGTGGATCTCCACCCAGTCCTATGCTTCCATTGGCTCAGTGAAAAAGAGAGCCCTTCCCTCGTATCTGACTCGAAGACAGGCTGGGAAGACAGAGCATATTTCAGGCTAATGTCTTGTTGACTTCCCTTCACGCACATGAAAGAAACCTTGTGTCTCTGCACAGCCAGTGTGTAGTCTGGGAAAATAAAAACCTTGCTGTTGCCTACCACTTAGTGTCCAGCCTGTCGAGTCGCACGCAAGACAGCATCCCTGTCCAGCAAGTGCAACAGCTTGGTCACCACTGGCCGCAGTGGAGCCTTCTGCAGCATAGCCCTCGTCAGTACCCGGTGCACCATCTCCAATGAGAAGGTAGACAGGCAGTGGGGCATCACCATGCTCTTCCACCATCCCTACCGGTACAGGATTATGTCCTGCTGATTCGCACCCTTAGGCAAGCCCACCACACTGATGTTGCTGCAGCGGCCCAGGCCCTTTGCATATTCTGCTCCGTCCTCAAGGATTCGGATACGGTCTCATAACCTGCCCTTTCAGCTACCGAGTCCGGCCTTGGGAAAAAGACTGGAAGCTCAACAGTTTGATTAAGGTGGAATAGGGAGACCACCTTAGGTAAGAATTTGGGACCAGTTCCAAGAGCACCCGTCGCTGTGGACCTCGAAAAATTGTTCGTGTAGTGAGGGCCTGTAGTTCACTGTTACATCTAAAAGATGTGATGTCTACCAGGAACGCAACTTTCCAAGAGAGAAACTGCAAAGCGCATGAATGCAGTGGCTCGAAAGGAGGCCACATAAGTTTGGTAAGGACAATATTGAGATTCCAGACTAGTGCTAGGGGTAACCTTGGTGGATTGAAACAAATAAGGGCCTCCATAAAGGATTTGATTACTGGGATTTTAAAGAGAGAAAGTGTGTTACCTGTTCTGCATGTATGCAGCAATAGCGGCTGGGTGTAGTTTAACTGATGTCTACCATATGCACCAAAGCACACCAAAGCAATGTCACTATTATCCTTAATTAGTCATATGGCGAAAAAGGCACAGTCAATCATTACAGTTTCAAGAATGATGTTCCAATAAGTGATCTGCAGCTGTTGAAGTGTCCAGTCATTCACTTTTATTCCATAAAAGACAACACAAGGCAGCCGACGCGCGTTTCGTCCTCCTGGACTTTCTCAAGGCTTCTCTCAAGAGTATGCAGGCAGTTTTATTTAAAAAAACGGAGCATGTCGTTTGGGAGACATGAATCTCCCTCTAAGTTGATTGCATGTCTAACTGCCTTGATTCGATAAATTTAAGTGTCACAGAGCCACAGTTAAATTCGCTGTCTGTACTGGACTTCCAAACGAATTTCCAAAGACGATCGGATATATAGATAAAATTAGTTCAAAGGCGCTTGGACCATGATAAGTCCGCGCAGCATTGTTGCGTTCCCGAATGACGTCCGGACCTCAGAAATGCTTCTCCAAGTTTAGTTTAACTGATGTGTACGCGAACCCCAACTTTTATAAGTATAGGAGGTAACATATAATGCTTTGCACCATTGGCTTAAGAGATTTATGTGATTTGGGGTACAATAATGGACAAATGCACAAGTTACTAACTTGTGTAACGATATATCTGTAAGAGACAGTAGTTAGTGACAGATTCCTTAACTTAGAATATCTCCAGGCGTTAGGCTGGATCCGGAAAGTTTTGCGTAGCAGTACCCTTGCGCGTAGGTAGGCGGCGTCGTGCGGCTCCGCGTCCGTCGTCGGGATCGCCGGGATGACGTCGCGGCCAGTACTTAGACGCCGCCCATGCGCGCTGACGTCAGTTCTGTACACGACTTTCCGCGACAGGAACGCAGAGCCATGCAAGAAGTTGACATTGGTGTCTGAAAAATACTAGGGCCCTGAAAGGGATGTCCTTAACCCTAGAAATCAGTTCGCAGAACGGGGAGGATGGGTGGGCGGTAGGAATCTGTCACTAACTACTGTCTCTTACAGATATATCGTTACACAAGTTAGTAACTTGTGCATCTGAAAGAGACACGTTAGTGACAGATTCCTTACCTTAGAATAGATACCCCAGCAATACCAACCCCGGTGGTGGGTCTGCGAACAAAGATCAGACAAGGAAGTCTCGGAGAACAGAACGGCCAAAGAAGCAGTCTCTCCGGACTTGGCTGTCAAGGCAGTAATGCTTGGTAAACGTGTGCAGCGAGGCCCACGTAGCTGCCTGACAAATGTCCTGCAATGGGACACCACGTCCCAAAGCCGTCGTGGCGGCTGTCGCCCTGGTGGAATGGGCACGTAGCCCAACAGGGGGCTCCTTCTTAGCCAAAGAATAGCAGGCCTTGATACACAAGACGACCCAGCGGGAGATGGTCCGCTTGTGTACCGCCCGACCTTTTTGGGCGCCCACGTAGCCAACAAAGAGCTGGTCGTCCACCCGGAACTGCTGTGTGCGGTTTAGATAAAAAGAAATCGCACGTTTTGGGTCCAGACGGTGGAGCCTCTCTTCCTCTCTAGAAGGATGCGGAGGCGGAAAGAAGGTGGGCAAAGTGATGGTCTGCCCAATGTGAAAAGCAGTAACCACCTTTGGCAAGAAGGACGGACGCGTCCTAAGAACAACCTTGTCTGGATGGACAGACAGAAAGGGGGGCTTGCACGAAAGAGCCTGGAGCTCACTCACCCGCCGAGCGGAGGTGATGGCCATCAGAAAGGCTGTCTTCAGAGTGAGAAGACGAAGAGGACAGTTATGGAGAGGCTCAAAGGGAGCGCACATTAAAAAGGTAAGAACCAAGTTAAAGTCCCACTGAGGCATCACAAACGGAACAGGAGGAAAGAGGTGTGTAATGCCTTTAAGAAACCTGTTAACAACAGGGGACTTGAAAAGGGAGGGCTGATCAGGAAGCCTGAGGAAGGCCGAGATTGCACAAAGATAGCCCTTGATGGTACCCAGGGCAGAACCCTGTTGGGCCAGAGAAAGAAGGAACAGAAGAACCTCAGAAAGAGGGGCAGAAAGGGGATTCACAGCCTTTGCTGTGCACCATGCCACAAACCTGTTCCACCTGCAGGCGAATACCACCTTAGTGGAGGGACACCTGGCTGCCAGAATCACCTCACAAACTTCGGGAGGCAAGTCGAAAGGAATCAACTGCCGCCGCTCAATCTCCACGCAAGGAGGTGGAGACTGGACAGGTTCGGGTGGAGGACCGTCCCCTGCTGCTGCGACAGAAGATCCTCCCGAAGAGGCAGACGGATCGGGGGATCGACGCTCATACTGAGCAGCTCGGAATACCAAACTCTTCGAGCCCAGTCCGGAGCCACAAGAAAGACTTGGGCCCGGTCGCGCCGAATCTTCTTCAACACTGGGTAGAAGTGGTATAGGCGGAAAGGCGTACAACAGACAGCAACTCCACTTGCGACGAAAAGCATCGCCGAGCGAGTGCCGCCTTGGAAATTCCAACGCGCAGAACTGATGACATTGCGCGTTCTCTTCGGTGGCTAATAGATCTAACCAAGGCTCTCCCCACTGTAGAAAGAGTCCTTGCGCCACCTCCGAGTGAAGACGCCATTCGTGATCCATCATGCACCTGCGGCTGAGTTCGTCCGCCCTGGCTTTTAGGGAACCTGCCAGGTGTTGAACCATCAGGAATATGCCCTGATGTTCCAGCCATGTCCAGAGACGCAGAGCCTCCTGACATAGGGTCCACGACCCCACCCCGCCTTGTTTGTTGCAGTACCACATGGAGGTGGTGTGGTCTGTGAACACCTGCACTACCTTCCCTTTGACAGAGGGAAGGAATGCCTTGAGTGCAAGTCGGATCGCCCGGAGCTCCAGAAGGTTGATATGGAGCCGGGACTCCGCCGGAGACCAGAGGCCTCTGATCTCCGCCTCTCCCATGTGACCACCCCATCCCAGAAGGGACGCGTCCGTCACAACTGTGTGCTCTGGCTGGGGAAGGGAGAGGGATCTGCCCATGACCCATTGCCGGTTCGAGAGCCACCACTGCAACTGTCTTGCAGTCCCCTCCGAGATCTGGACGTAAATCGGACAGGTTCCCCATATGCTGCGCCCACTGGAACTTCAGGTCCCACTGCAGAGCCCGCATATGCAATCTGGCATGATCGACCAGCAGGTTGCAGGAGGCTATGAGGCCCAGCAGCCTCAGGGTCATCCGTACCGAAACCCAGGATAGAGGCTGAAAGATCGGAATCATAGCCTGAATATCCTGGACTCGCCGTTCGGGAGGATAGGCCCGAAACTGCGTTGTGTCCAGAACTGCTCCGATGAAAAGGAGCTGTGGAGAAGGAATCAGGTGCGACTTCGGCACGTTGATGGAGAACCCCAGCGAGTGCAGGAGTTCGGCCGTAGTCTGGAGGTGGGAGACGACTGCCTGGGACGAGCCCGCCTTCAGCAACCAGTCGTCGAGGTAGGGGAAGACTGGAACCCCTGCCCGGCGCAGATGAGCTGTGACCACCGCCATCACTTTCGTGAACACCCGAGGGGCGCTGGTAAGGCCAAAAGGGAGCACGGTGAACTGAAAATACTCGAGGCCTACCGTGAACCGCAGGTAACGCCGGTGGGCCGGCAGGACGGGGATGTGAAAATATGCGTCCTGCAAGTCCAACGCTACCATCCAGTCTCCAGGGTCGAGGGCAGTCAAGACCTGAGCTAGGGTGAGCATCTTGAACTTCTCCTTCCGGAGGAAGCGATTGACGTTCCGGAGGTCCAAGATAGGACGCATGTCCTCCTTGTCCTTTTTGGGCACCAGAAAGTAGTGGGAATAACAACCACGCCCTACTTCTGGGGTCGGAATGCGCTCGATGGCCCCCTTGGCCAAGAGGGCCGCAACTTCCTTTTGAAGAAGCACCAAATGATCCCCCGACATGCGGTGGCATGGCTGGGGGGGTAGTCTCGAAGGGGAGGGAGTAGCCCCTTTGGACAATGTCCAAGACCCACTTGTCCGATGTGATGGCACGCCAGTGGTGAAGGTGATGGAGGACCCTGCCCCCCACTGGCGTGCTGTGGACCTGAAAAGATGGACTAGGAGGGCTTGGAGGCCGCGGACGGGGCGGAGGTGGTGGCCTGACCCGAACGCTGGTTACCCGACCCGCCTCGGCGGGAGCCACGTCCTCGGCCACGCGAAGACGCTTGCTGCGCGGGCCGGTGGCTGGGCAGCGGACGTGACTGGGTGCCCCTTCAGTGGCCACGAAAGGGGCGAAAAGCAGACTGTTGCAGAGGGCGCACAGCAGAAAGGCCCAGGGACTTGGCTGTAGCCCGCGAGTCCTTAAAGCGCTCCAGCGCGTGGTCTGCTTTGTTGCCGAAAAGGCCGACACCATCAAAGGGCATGTCCAGAAGTGTGTTTTGGACATCGCCCGAGAAACCAGTGGTCCTCAGCCAGGCGTGACGGCGCAGCGCCACTGTCGTCGCAAGCGATCTGCCTAGCGAGTCGGCGGTATCTAGGCCACAACAGATGGTATATTTTGCCGCATCTCTTCCTTCCGCAATGGCGCGGGAAAGCAGTGCCTGGGCCTCCTCAGGACACTGGGGCAGGATCTGCGCCACCGAATCCCACAAGGAGTGGGTATATCGGCCCAAGAGGCAAGTGGTGTTGACAGACCTCAAGCCAGCACTGGCGGAAGAAAAAACCTTCCCAAATTGGTCCAGTTTTTTGGATTCCCTATCCGGTGGAGCGGTAGGGAAGGCGCTTTGAGAGGCAGAGGCTTGGACAACCAAGCTCTCAGGGGTGGGGTGTTGGGAAAGGAACAGGGGGTCGCCCGGAGCAGGGCGATGCCGTCGGGCTAAGTTCCTATCCACAGGAGCCCCTGTGGTGGGCTTGGACCAGGTGCCCAAAATAACGTCCGAAAGTGCATTGTTGAACGGCAGCAGTGGCTCCGAGGAGGTAGCCGCCGGCTGAAGCACTTCCGTCAGGATGTTAGTCCTGACAGCCACTGTAGGTAACTGGAGGTGCAGGGCCTCAGCTGCCCTACGCAACACAGTAGCAAAGTTTGCTCCCTCCTCCGTTGCCACGGAAGGAGACAGCATGCCAATGTGAGGAGAGGTGTCCAGACCACTGGCATCCCCAAGTTCCTCAGCCCAGTCCTGATCATACTCACATTGGGCAGTGAGAGGGTCCTCAGACCCCTCCCAGTTCTCTTCGTCCTCCAAATCAGGGTCAATGCAAGGAGGAGGGACATTTGGGACCCAAGGTCTCATCGGCACCGGAGCTGGTGTCGATCGACGTCGGTCCGGCGCAGAGTCCGGATCCGGAGAGAACCTGGGGACGACGCCGGCCGGAGCCCCGGGCGGCGTCGTGAACGGCACCGGTGAAAGCGACGCCGGTGGAGGTGTCGTTAGGTCAACAGGCGTCGACGGGGGTTGTGGCAGCACCGGAGCCGGGGCCGAGGCCGGGGCTGGTGTTGCTGGCGGCGCCAGGACCGGAGTCGCCGGCGGAGCCGGGGGCGGAGCCGCAGGAAGAACCCCACTAGGGCCCGAAGGCTCACCGGGGGGACCTTTAGGCCCGAAGAGGCGGGCCATGGCTGATAGGAACTCCTGCATTTCAGCTGGAGTCGCCGCCGAACCCGGGAAGGGCGGGTAATGCGGCAGCGGCTCCACGGGCACTCCCGGAGCCGCGGGGACGGTGCCGTCGGGACGCCGAGTCGCGCGACCGGCGAGGGGCAGTCGTCGAGCGATGACGCTTCTTCGACTTCTTGTGCTTGGACTTACCGGAGGAGTGCGAAGACTTTGACTCCGAAGAACGATGAGGACTCCGCGACCGGCCCCTCAACCTCTCTCGTGACCGGGGCTTGTATTGGCGCGGAGCCGACTGCCGGACCTCGAGGAGCTTTCGAGACCGCTCTCGCAAAGCCTTCGGATGCAAGGCCCGACAGTCAGGGCACGACTTGGGAGTCGTGGTCGCGCCCGAGGCAGTAGAGACAGTCGTGATGCGGGTCCGTGATCGACATCATCCGACCACAGGCGTCGCATGGTTGAAGCCGGGCATCCCTACTGACACCGTTGGAGTCGAACGACTCAAGAAAACAGTGACAAAAAGTCACAAAAAGTTCAGTCAAAAAATGACTGGGACACTGCTCTCTCCGGATCTGCGCTTACTGGCGCGGAAAAAGAAAGAACTGGCGTCAGCGCGCATGGGCGGCGTCTAAGTACTGGCCGCGACGTCATCCCGGCGATCTCGACGCCGACGACGGACGCGGAGCCGCACGACGCCGCCTACCGACGCGCTAGGGTACTGCTACGCAAAACTTTCCGGATCTAGCCTGACGCCTGGAGATATTCTAAGGTAAGGAATCTGTCACTAACGTGTCTCTTTCAGATACTTCCATTTAGCAGCACACCAGGTGCATACAGTGGGCCTACGGCTTCTCTGAGTATGTCCATGAATTCTTGAGGTAGACCAAGGTAACCAAACTATAGGGCCTCAGGAACAAAATCGCAAGGTACAGCTGTCTGGCGTCTGACTGCTGTGGTTTTGTGTGAAAAGGTCTGACCTGTTGGTGAGCTTCTTGTGAGATCTGGCGGCGAAGTTTGTTCATTTTGCATTTTTGTATGTGGTGAAAAGGTCTGTTTGTGGTACCCAATCTCTGAAAGTAAGGGAGTAGAACTTGTGGGTTGAGTTCCCATTTGTGGACTTGCTGGTGCGTCCTGGTGAGCAGGTTTACAAAGTCATTGTCCACTCCTGGAAGATACTCTGCTAGGAGATGAACTTGGTGAATGATGGTCCAGCACCAGATTCGCTGGGCTAGGGCAGACAGGTGAGTGAAGCATGTGCCGCATTTTAGAAGATAGAACATGGTGGTCATGTTATCTGTGTGCACAAGAACTACCTGCCCTTGTATCTGTTGGGAGAAAGGCTTTGAGAGCTAGGTGAGTAGCTAGCATCGCCTGGTGGTTGATGTGGAGGCCACAATGGTGAAGTGGCCATAGACCATGGATTGTCATGTTAAGATGTGCCCCTCAGACGACTAGAGACGAGTCTATGGTTATGGTCACTTGAGAAATCGGGTCTGCAGAGGGCCTTACCCGCAACAGATTGTTGCTGTTCCACCACTGCAGAGAGCAATGGGTATTGGCCTGTACCAACACTAGATCTTCCAGTTGACCCTGCGCTTGTGATCACTAGCTTGACACGCTTCCGGAAGGGGGCACCTATGCAGTCTTATATGCAGGACTATGGCGATGCAGGAGGCCATCATTCCTAGAAGGCGCATTACCATGTGCACTGGATGTGGACAGAGTGGCTGGAAAAAAGAGGTAGAAGTTATTGGAATGCCTGCACCCTCTGCAGGCTGTATGCAGTCTTGTATGCAGGACTATGGCGATGCAGGAGGCCATCATTCCTAGAAGGCGCATTACCATGTGCACTGGATGTGGACAGAGTGGCTGGAAAAAAGAGGTAGAAGTTATTTGAATGCCTGCACCCTCTGCAGGCTGGGGAAAGCTATGCCCATGACTGTGTTTAGGACTGACCCTAGGATGGGTTGGACTCGAGTGGTTCCAAGTGAGATTTTGTAGCCTGGACTGTGAATTCGAGGCTGTGCAGGAGGGAGATTGTGGCCTGGGTATGGGATAAACATTCCTGTCAGCTTGTGCTCCTGATCAGCTAAACACTTAGTGAAGATCCTTGGAGCCATGATGATGCCAAAGTGCAGCACCTTGAACTGACAGTGTGGACCACTTACCATGAAGTTGAGGTAGCACAGATGAGCTGCATGGATTGGGATGTAAAAGTAGGTATCTTTTAGGTCCAGTATGGCCATTAAGTTGCCTTGTTGCAGCAGGGCCATGACATCCTGTAGGGTGACAATGAGGAAAAGCTCTGACAGGATGCATGTGTTGAGAGGGTGAAGAATGGTCTGAGAGATCTGTCCTCCTTGGCAATGAGGAAGGATAAGGAATAGACACCTTTGTCCTGGTGTTGACGGGGCACCGGCTGTTTGGCTCCTTTGAGTAAGAGTGCCTGAACCACCTCTTGCAGTAACACGGGATGTTATGGGCTGAGGGTGTTGGTGCGAGACGGTATGTTTGGTGGGGCTGAGATGAGATCTAGGCAGTCAGTAGACATGCTTGATGATGGAGAGGGCCCATCGGTCTGTGGTGATTTCCTCCCAGCAGGGAAGAAATCCCTGAAGTCTCACCTAACAGGTGTTGGGCGATTGGGGGAGGGAGTTGCAAGGCAGGACAGTTCTTGGAGATAGAGGCTGCCTCACTGGGAGTACCTCTGCCTTTGCAACTATTCCCCCTACAGGAGCCCTGGGAGAAGCCTCTATCACTCTATTGATGATAACCCTGGTGCTGCCGCTGGGAGGACTGGGTTAGTTGTGGGGAAGTGGCCCTGGAACCATCTCTAGCCTGTTGCTTCTGAAAGGAGCCCCTGCCAGAAGGGAACTGGAAGGCACCTATAGCCTTAGCAGTTGCCATGTCATTCTTAATTTGCCTCGAGCATTGTGTCAACCTGAGGTCCTCGCAGGCACTCCCCAGCAAACAGCAAACTGACAAGGTGTTGTTGCACCTTTGGCTTGAAGTCTGATACACACAGTCAGTAGTGGCGTGGGAGGATGATCGAGATGTTCACTCCTCTGCCTGCTGTAATTGCCGCATCCAAGGCACACCTGATAGTAGCATTGGAGATGGATTTCTCCTCTTCAACAAGTTATCTCCTTTTTCGGAATTAATCAGTGATGTGCTTTAGGAGCACCTCCATCTCCTTCCAGTGAGGTCTACGGCATTGGCGATGTGCCAATGCGTGGCCATATCCACTGCGACCTCAATTTGCTTGCTCTCCTTGTCAGGCGGCAGAGTGTTGCTCATGCCTAGGCTGCTGCCCTTTTCCTAGCAGTGGTGACAACCATGCAGTCTGGTGGGACATTGCCCCTGATGTAGAGCAGGTCAGATAGCGCTGGCTTATATTTTTTCTCTATACAATGTGTGACTACCAGGAATTTGACAGGGAAGGATTTTATCATGCCTTTGAGCACGGGGAGGCGTTTAACAGAATGCTCAGTCTTTGACAGCATCTCCACCCAAAAAAATCATCATCCTCAGGGTGATGTAGAGGTTCAATTTACAGTAGCTGTTTGCACGATGAATAAACTGTGATACACCGTGGTGTCAATTGGCGGGGAGGCCCCGACTGGTGCATGTTCTAGATCTGTCTGAGGGCTCGCATCATAATTAAAGCTCCCTGTTCTCCGTTTTTACTTATTTTTACAAATAAATACAGACAGAAAACCATTTATTTTCCTGTCTGTATTTATTTTTAAATGTGGATAAAAACGGAAATTGGGTTGTTTTTGAGTGATTCTAAATGCTGTCAATCATGAATGCCAGGCCAATAGCTGTGCAGATTGACAGGCAACGGAATTAAAAAAAATAGGGATTTTAGTAAAGAGCTTTAAACAGCAGTATATTGGCACAACCTTGAAACTAAAATTTTAATATTTTCTTACAAGTGCATATTTTACCATCCGAGTGTGTATATATCATTGAAACCTGTAAGGCGTTTAGGCACGAGTGCACATTAACTGGTTAAATAAATGCAGAAATATACACATTCCAGCTTCATTTTTTCACAAAACCTAAAATAGATATGGATAAATACAGGTAAAATTAGCAAAAAATAAATATGGATAAATACAGATGAAAATGACAAAAATATAAATACCATAAAACCGGGAGCCCTAATCATAATCCTCCCATGGACCATCAGAGGGGCCAGGATAGACTGGGTCAAAGTCCTCACCCATAGGCTTCTTAGAGGGCAAAGGAGATGCATATGCTTCCAGAGGTAGGACTTCGCCAGCAGCCACCCTGCATTTCTTTGGCAGGGTCTTTTCTGAGGTAGAGATCTTGCCTGTGCACGGATGGATGATGATCCTCCTTTGGCTTTTGTCCAGCTCCAACTCTAACTTTCGAGGATTGGGCTTTCCTCAATCTCATAAAAAGAGGGCTTTGGAGCAGACAGTGGTTTCGGAGTCAACTGCAGCTGATTTGGCGCAGATGGTCCTTTCAGCCTTGATGGTGGGGCCAGCTTTGAATTGTTGGTGCCGACTGGCGTCTTCGGTCTAGACTCCTGGAAGGATGTTTCCTCGGCTCCGAGGCCTTGCTTTGGTGTTGACCAGTGCTCGAAGGTGGTGGTACACCTGAAGGTGGCGGCTGCTTAGGCACAGGGGGTGTTCTCGGCTTGGACATGAAGCCGTTTCTGGGCTCTGAGAGAGGCTTCGGTATCAAAAGTACTCACATGAGACATGTTTTTTAAATGAGGACTGGAGCCGACTGAGGTTGATAGAGCGTCCTGGGGTCCCTATTCCAGACGTTTTTCCTCCTTTGGTTCCAAGATATCAGAGTCAATCTCGGAACTGAGTTGACATCCTGGGAGTTCTTAAGACTCGCCAGATTCGTCTTACTCAGCACTGAGCGGGTCAGTCTCGCCAGAGAAGTCTGCGTTTCAGAGGAGTACTTACACATTCTGCTATGGGCCCCCTTATTGTCTCGTCACTTAGGCAGTTTTCTTGTGTAGAACACAAAACAGGAGTTGCAACAGCTCTAGCCATGCTATGGCGATAGGCAAAGATTGCACATGGCATGGAGATTGGCCCAGGGGTATTTAGAATGTCACTGTGGCCTTCTTCTGAAAGGTGTCTATTCCATTACCTCAAGTGCATCTTCATTCTTAGAAGGTAGTCTGGAGCACTGGGTGGCCCAAAGGGCCTTGAGAGCAGAGTGGCTCAGTCGCTCAAAGATGATGGGCTCGAGGAGAGGAGTGGGCACTGTAAGAAGGAAGAAGTGCATCAGGGTCTTCCCGGAACGGGATGGAAGGCTAACGGACTCAGAGGCCATGACTAGAACCAACAAAACTGGGAGCAATGCTGGTTAACGTCCGAACCAGATGGCGGAGAAAAACAATCTAACAATGGAGTCAGTGCCTATGCGTATCCGTTACTAGAGGCGTCACTGAGACCTTGCGACTCAAATTAATTCTTCGAAGGAAAACAATTTGCAGTCGGCCGAGCCGAACACTAGATGGTAGCAATATGCAGAGCATGTGTATCTACAGCCACATGTGGAATCCATTTTGGATTTTATCTTGTCCTGTGATACTCAATGATGACAGGGCCTCCAAAATGTGCACAGAGGGCAGATGACCTCAGATAAACGAAAGTACTCTGCTGAAAAGCTTGTAACACAAGGCTTGCCTTAAGAACACGTCATGTGACACGTGGTTCCTCACTCGCCCAGCAACTCCCACCCATATCGATGGCCACATATAGCTTACGCCAAGTGCCTGCATTTGATTGGACAGGTATTGTGCAAATACGGTCTGCTGAAGCACAGGCAGTGGGCAAGTAGACATCACACCCGCCGCCATCTTGTATCACAAAATGCAATTTTACTCGGATTGGTTGTATGCTCAATGCTTGTGCAATTCTTGCATCTTCTCATCAGCAACACACCATGTATTTTTTTCTTAATGTTGAAGAAATATTTTTCTGTATCATGATTGGATATGTATCAACAGGACTTTTTGTGGTTTTTGTGTATAAAAGACCCAATGAAAGTTCTACAAATTGGACATGCTGCTGAATAGCTCATGTTCCTGTGATCACGTATAAAGCTGCTTATGAACCTTGACAGTTGTCTGTGTTTCTTTAAGATTCTAGACACACATGCTACAAACACACTACATATCTATACATATATATTACACAGTGGTGGTCGAAACTGTGTAGTTCTAGTTAGGACCTAGTTTTACCATAGGAAGAGCTAATAACTTTATCGCCTTTCAATGAATCTTTACAAATCTTTCCGGAAAAGAGTTCATCCACCTCAACTCCTTCCTAGAAATTTTCAGGGTGATCAGTCAAGTGGCGACCGAAAAAAACAAAAGGGGGGAGAGGGGGGTCCCATAACGAAGTTTACCCATTCAATTTTCCAAAGAAAAACTGAACGATACTGCGAAAACAGCTAAACTGAAACACATCAAAGTTGGCAGAAAGTTAGATTTAATTCCACAAAGCGTGGTTCTTGTTATTTAATGTATATCTGTTCAATGGTTTTTGATAAATGTAGGTTAAACGTTTCTAGCCAGTTGCAAGAGTCCAGTTATCACCAACTTCAAATAATGGAGTGATCTGATTGGCCACCCCACTTACCCCTTATTTATGTTAATGAAATCTTACATTAGGATAAAAGAACCCCTGAAATTCACTGAAAAAACAGATGTTAAAGTGACATTATAGTTAAGTATGGTAATGATATTTTACTTTGCAATAAAAAATACCTTGGATATTCACTGAAAAAAACCAAATATTCAAGTGACATTATAGTTAGGAAATATGGCAGTTTGAACAGAACGTTTTAACCTAAAAAAACCCCCCAAAAGAACAAAAAAACACTGACATTCAACAGTTTTAGCCATGCACTCTTTTTGACCTCACGTTACACTCATGACATGTTCTGACACACCATTGATAACATTAGTGATGACAACTGAACTAATCACACTGATGACAGTGTGCATGGTGGGGGTACGACTTATAGTTACTAGAAATAACTTGAATTTCAGTATTTTTTTTTAGTTTAAAAAATTGAATTTAAACTGACATTTTCACCTGACTAAAACGCAACTTGAACCTTTGGATTTTTCAATATAGTTACACACACACACACACACACCACAAGTATCCCTTTAATCAGAAGGTCAAGGATAGCAAATATTGGGGTGAAGATTTTCCTGTATGAGGAATGCCCAACATAATCATTCGCTCAAACGGATTTCTATGCAAAGAAAGGAGCTTCACTGCCTGTTGACTCCTTGCAAGACACCAACAGAAACGTGTTTTGCCATCCATGGATCGATTCCTCAGGGGTGTTAAAGCACAAAATAAATTGTTCGTTTAGTTTCATGTCCTGTCATCGATTTGAAGCACTGGACCAAAAGTATACCGTGGAGCTTTTGCTTAAAGGCTAATGGAGGCAGAAACTTGTTCCGACAGAGTGGAAAACCATACAATGAGCACAGCCAAAGTATAAAATTTGTATCACACCTCCATTGTTCACCAGATGACCCCTGAAAACCACAAAAGAGTGGGACTTCTTTCCCCATGACAAATCAAAAACCCTTCAACAACTACGAAAGTACATGTATCGAAGCTTTGAAAGAAAACAGACACGCCTCAAAGTCATTGTCTTTATTGCACCAGCCAGGTCCAGCTCTGAAGGGCTCAATCATAAGGTCAGATTTAGAGTTCCCAACCCAGACAAAGCTCCCAGCAAACAAGAAAACGTTGCTTGATAATTTGCATATTTCATAAACGCTCACAATGATTTGTACAAAAAGAACATTCATCTAAAATTAACTTGGGTGTGATAAAATAGGCAGGACAGTTCCCATTAACCGTGATAAACAAGTCAATAGCTTGTTTTCCTATACATATACAACAAAAACAACAGGATGTGAATTTCCTTGCCTTCTCTTGTTCAATTATTAATAGGTTTGCCCTTTAACAATGTTCAGCCCAAACTCAACATAGCAGGCACAGGGACATTCCAAGATTGTTTGAGTTGATCTGAAGAGAAGGTCCAGCCAGAGGGAGTTTGGTAGAGAGCGGCGGTAATGGGATCCGAGCATTTAGGGTTCTTGAGTTTGGGATCCATAACGTTAAATGATGGGGACACGCAAAACTGTTTACAGCGGCTCACTGCCTCTTTAAAATAAAATCTTTCTTTTAAACTAAAGTTTGCCATGATAACATTTTCTTTAATATAGATTTATATGTATAATATATATATAATTTCTGGAATACTTGCAAACTTTTAACGCTTTATCAAAATGCTTGCTACAGAGAACATTTTAAGATTGCTAAATAATGGTGCCATGAATGCTCAGAACTAGATTGTCTATTACACAACAACGGATTAAAGCATCTAGACATCGTTAGGGATGAAAAAAGGATTGAGGAGGAGTCTGAAAAACAAATTTACAGAAAGTTACATGGACAGACAACTTTGGGAGTGTTGCTTTCACTGTTAGGGCAACTTACAAAAATACCAAGGGGAAAAAACGGGGAGAGCAGACACAGGAGTAAAGTTAAGGAAAGAGGAAATTGACCAAGAGAGAGGGCAACATAGTGACGGAGGAGCAACTGAACAGGAAAATGAGGGAGGGCAGAGAGTACTCAGCTACTGGACGTTATAAACCATTCCTTGTTCAGAAAGCCGCCGATAAACAATGTACTGCTCTTCACTACCAGAGTACTTGGGTCACAAAATCAACTGTGAGCAGTTCTCCACATGGATCCCAGACACGTTTCCTGCAGTGCTGCGGTATGCAGAACAGCACTTCAGAGAAGGTTCCTCGAAGCCAGCCGATAGCAGCAGAATAGGCCTTAGTCCACATACACACAAAGGAACCTTGTAGTCATGTAATTTAGGGGCACACTGAAGTGCCTGGAAAGGATCCTGATACAAAGCGGTTCACTGCTTGCAGCTACAAGTATACTACTGCAGAGCCTCTACATATGGTATTTGACTGAGTCAGGTCCTCATCAACACTTGAGCATACAGCCCTATGGTCAGATCATATACATTTGCACTGATGTAAAAATAAGTGTATAAGTACACAGCCTAACTTGCACAAAATACAAGTTTTCAATGATTGGTACACTAGTTAGTCACTAAAAGCTCGGCTAATCGATCCCAAAGTGGTATGACTGGTATAGGAGAACTGGTGAGTATCAGACCAGGATGGTTTACTTGCCATGGAAGAAGAGTTATGAACAAACCCCCATCTATTGCGCATTCTGTTCTTATAAGAACACCACTGACCAGAGGTACGGAGTCCACTGTTTCAGGGATAGGCCTGGAAAAGACTGAGGTACATTTAAATAGAACCCTACCACACTACTCAGATGTCCACTGCTTCTCAAAACACACAGAAACAGACTGAGCAATGTTTTATTTTAGACATTTCCTCCAGGCATGGCAAGAGCTTATCGGGACACTTCTAAATTCCTCCAAAGCACAGCCCTCCGTAGACAGTCTCCCAACAACTTGCAGCACAATCCTGTCCTCACGAGTATAAGATTCCCACTCAGTGGCAGTTTTTATGTACAGAGGTTTTGAAAATGTACTTCTGGGTCTCCATTTTGTACAAGGTACTGCACATCAAAGAATCACTGAGGATGTCCGGTATTCCCTAAATCTTCATCAGATCACGTCACCTTGGTGGTGCAGACAGATTCATCTGGGGGAAAAAAAATCAACAAGAATTTCAGAACACATTAACAGCGAGAGAAACGGACATTTTGGATGACAATTTAAGTATTATACTATTAATGTAACTTTGCAAAACTGGCTATCATGACTGGAGAGCTAACAGACTGAAAGAAGGTTCTCTACAACCTCCACTAATATATGCAATACTATCCATCAAGATGTTAAGGTCATTCACGAAAAAAGACAACCATTTACCTTCACTTGACTAGTTAACTCCTGGCAAAGAGTAAAATATAAACGCTCACTACTCAGACACATCCCCACCTTCCTATCCTGCCACTCCACCACCTCTTTTCAAAGGAACAAAGCACCAGCACGACCTGTCCAAGTAAAACAATTGCAGTCCGATATAAGAAAAACGAAGCATGACCTCAAATAAACCATCCTGCTTCCCTCAGTGAAGAATGAACAGCACACTCCACACAAATATATATAGGTTACTCACCTACTAAGGTCTTTATTCCCAACAGGTGGAAAGTGGTGGATGTACTGGAAACTTTAAAAGGTTCAGGCTTGGTCCTCATGCTCCTCTGGCACCTGCATACCTACGCGTCCACCTGTCTGCACCCCATTTAACTCAACAGTCTTCAACAGGCAAGATGTTACTGTGAACGTGCCCAAGGTGAGAACTTTAAATGGAACTTGACATCAGTGCACAGAGACTAGGTCTGTAGCAGAGGACATTGCCTTTCAGATCACATCAAAGTGCTGAAGCCAGCATGTCTTTGATGGAGCCAGCAAGATTCGTCTCTATATTGAGAATTACTGTAGAAATGACCCTGATTGCCCTGCCACCTCTTAAAACTGCCACGAATGGGATTTGGGTTTGAGCAAAGCCATGATTTTCTGAAAGATGTTACCCTCACCGATGTTACAGAAAAAAGCCACGATTTTCTAATGGGAGTTGACAGGATTGATACAGCACCCATAATTGAAAGTGCCTTACAAACACCAAAGATGCCTTTCCATCTTGGAGCCACATGCCATCCATCTATTTTACTAGTTAAAGGAATTTCTTTACCTTTTGTTTTATGACATTTGTTAAGTTTTATACGGTTCAATGTGGAATACTAACTGATTATATTTAGCACAAGGAAGTAGATGGACGATTATGTTACTTACCCTGTAAGCATCTGTTCTTGGCATGTAGTGCTGAAGATTCATATGCTTTGCATACTCATGCCATCTAGTGCTGTGTCCGGATGTTTGCAGGTTGTTTTTCTTTGAGGCGGTGGCTAACCAGTGGACGTTGCAAGTGTTTGATAAAGTGTACGTAGCACTGCCTGTCCTACATTAGCTTGTTGGAGTGCTAAAACATCCACACAATAGTGTTTGGTAAATGTGTGTGGTGTAGACTATGTAGCGACTTTACAAATGTCAGCTATAGGAATGCTGCCGAAGAAAGTCATAGATGCCCCCAATTTACATGTAGAGTATGCTCTAGGGTGTACAAAGTCCTTTTGGCTTTGATATAGCATGTCTGGATACATTTAACTATCCATCTAGAAATCGCAGATTTTGAAATGGATTTCTCTTAATGAGGGGGAGCAAACCCAACAAACGGTTGTTTTGCAAAAATCTTTTGTCCTGTCATTATAATACATAAATGCTCTTTTAACGTCTAGTGTATGAAGAGCTCTTTCTGCTACAGAATCTGGTTGAGGAAAGAAAACAGGTAGCTCAGATTGGTTAATGTGGAAAGGGGATAGATACTACCTTTGGAAGGAATTTTGGATTGGTACAAAGAACCACCCTATCCCTATGAAGCTGGAAGAAAGGTTCTTCTAAAGTTAGTGCCTGGAGCTCACCAACGCCTTGGTGAGGTGATAGCAATTAAGAAAGCAACTTTCCAAGATAGATATTGGAGGGGGCAATTTTGTGATGGTTCAAGGGGTGGGCCCATAAGTTGTGTTAGAACAATATTGAGATTCCACACAGGTGGGACTCTTGGTGGTATCACTCTTTTAAGGCCTTCCATGAAAGACTTAATAACTGGCACTCTGAACAAAGATAAATGTTGCCTATTTTAAAGAAAGGCAGCCACTGCTGCAAGACGTAGACTTATGGAAGTGTAAGCAAGCCCTGAAAGTTGTTAATGCAAGAGGTAATCATTAACGTTTTGTATAGATGCACTGAGTGGATCAATCTTTTGGTTATTACAATAAATAACAAATTTGTTTCCATTTATCTGCATAGCAAGCTCTAGTGGTAGGTTTACGTGCCTCTTTAAGAATGGTCATGAATTCTGTTGACAGGTTTAGATATCCAAACTCTGGGACTTCAGGAGCCAAATCGCTAGGTTTAGCTCCTTTGGGTGTCTGATTTCGCCATGGTTCTGAGTGCGAAGGTTTGGGTTGAGGTGAAGCTTCTCATGTGTAACTACTGAAAGTTCGAGCAGAGTGGTGAATCATGGTTGACAAGCCCATGTGGGAGCTACTAGAATGAGGGCGAGATACATCTGCCTGATCTTCCGAACCAAAATTTGAAGAAGAGGGAGAGGCGGTAAAGCGTAAGCAAATATTCCTGACCAATTCATCCATAGGGCATTGCTCTTGGATAGACGGTGTGGGAATCTGGGGGCGAAGTTTGGCCATTTTGCGTTCTCTGCTGTCGCAAACAGGCCTATTTGTGGAACCCCCCACTTGTGGAAGTATGGGAGGAGGGACTTGGGGGTGGAGTTCCCACTAGTGGACTTGTTGTCGCATCCACCGGAGGAGGTTGGCCAAGTCGTTGTCTGTTCCTGGGAGGTGTTCCGCTAACTAATGGATTTTGTGATGTATTGCCAAACGCTAAATGGTCTGAGAGAGGCGTGACAGCTGTTGAGTGTGTCCCCCACTGTTTTTGTATATAGTACATGGCTATCATATTGTCCATCCGGACTAGGACAACTTTGCCTATTAGGTGAGGTAGAAATGCTTTCAACGCTAGGTGAACAACTTGAAGCTCTAGGTAGTTGATGTGGAGATTTTGGTGTCTTGTGTCCCAAAGACCCTGAACTGTTAGATATTGTAGGTGAGTACCCCAGCCTGTGAGGGATGCATCTGCTCTTAGCACGACCTGTGGAACAGGGTCGATTAACGGCCACCATTTTAACAGTTTTTGTGAGTTCCACCACTGCAAACAGCAAAGAGTGCTGCTGTCTAATAACACTAGATGCTGCAGTTGACCCTGTGATTGAGCCCACTGTCATGCTAAACATTCCTGTAGAAGGCGTATAGTTAGTCTTGCATGAGGCACTATGGCAAAGCATGATGCCATCATGCCTAGAAGACACATTAAAGTTTTGACTATTAAATACATTTTGGTTTGAAATTGTGGCAACAGTGTCTGAAAATGTTGAACTCTGGCTGTATTTCGATAGGCTAGGCCTGTTTGAGTGTTGAGCATAGCTCCTAGATATGGTTGCAGTTGTGAGGGTTGAAGATGGGATTTTTGAGCATTGATTGTGAATCCTAGCTCATGTAGAGGATTTATGGTAATTTGAGTGTGTTGTTAACACAGATGGTGTGTGTTGGCTTTGATCTAGATATGGGAAGACATGAATTTGTTGTCCTCTTAGATGAGCTGTTACTACTGCTAGGCATTTGGTGAACACTCTGGGTGCAGTAGTGACTCCGAATGGAAGGACTTTGAATTGATAATGATTCCCTGCTATGACAAATCTGAGATATTTGCGATGTGTGGGGTGAATAGGGGTGAATAGGGATGTGAAAATATGCTTCCTTTAAGTCTAGTGCTGACATGAAGTCACCCTGTTGTATAAGTGGAAGTACTTGTTGAAGTGTGACCATATGGAGGTGTTCTGACAGTATGCAGTGGTTTAAGGACTTTAAGTCTAAAACAGGCCTTAGAGATCCGTCCTTCTCGAGAATTAGAAAGTACAGGGAGTAAACCCCTGATGTTGTATTGGAACTGGCTCTATAGCTCCTTTGATTTATAGAGCTTGCACTTCCTGTTTGAGCAGTTGTTGATGTTCCAGAGATAGCCTGTGAGTGCAAGGTGAAATATTGGGAGGATTGCTGGTGAGCTCCAGGCAATAACCATGTTGGATAATTTCCAACACCCACTTGTTTGATGTTATTAATTGCCAAGTAGGAAGAAACTGTGTAGTCGACCCCCGGCAGGTGTATGATGATCGGGGGGAATGATTATGGAGTCACTGTTTGTTTCCAGATGGGGAGGTACGGGTTGGTGTGTCTTTACCCCGACCTTTGGAGTTATTAACCCTATAGTTGCCCTTGTAAAATCCTCTGGATGGAGAGGATTGAGCTTGTATCCTGTATGAAGATGTGGAGGCTTCTGTGGAAGTGGTCTTTGAACCTCCTCTGTAAAATGAGCGACAAAAGGAGCCTCTATTGGTGGGTGTCGGAAGTGCTCTCATGGATTTTGCCACTTCTGTATCTTTCTTCATCTTCTTAAAGTCCGCTTGTGGGCCAATGAGATGCTGTTTATCGAAAGGGGCATTTAATAATGTCTGCTGAACCTTTAGTTTGAAACCCGATATCCGGAACCATGCATGCCTTCGTAGGAGGACACGTGTATTAACCCCTCTGGCAGCAGTATCTGGTGCACACCTGATGGAAGAGTTGGAAATTAATTTTCCCTCCTGCACTAACTCCTGACCCTTTTTCTTATGCTCCTCAGGGAGATATTGGAGTAAATCCTCCATCTCATCCCAATGAGGTCTGTCATTGGTGGCAAGTAAACCCAGTGTAATGGCTATCCGCCACTGATTAGCCGACTGTGCAGCAACTCTTTTGCCTGAGACATCTATAAGTTTTGACTCCTTGTCAAGTGGTGGTGCATCTAATAAAATTGGGTCAGATGGTGGTGGTTTATACTTTTGTCTACCCTTGGTGTAATAATGCGTGCACGTACAGGGTCTTTAAAAATATCGTCTGCATGGCGCATCATACTTTTTAAATGGGAAGAGACTGAGATGTGTGTGTATTCCCAAATATTTCAAAGTCTTCTTTGTGTAAAGTGACCACATGATATGCAGCTGCTCTAGCTATAAACTCTTGGTATGAAGTGTTATCATCTGGAGCCGATGGCTTCGCAAGATAAAGATCAGGATCAGTGTCTTGTTAAGGATCTATAAAATAATCCTGCCAGGGGTCTGGTGGAGCTGAATCATTACCATCACCCCCGAAATCTACATCTGGGTCTGTGTGAAGAGAAAACTGAGGTGTGATATTTAGAGGGTTTTGAGGTGAATGAGGTACCCAAAGGTACGTGTGAATGTGGAGGTGGAGAAGGAGGAATAGGGTGCAAGGGACTGGTAGCATTTTCTTTTTTAAAGGTATCTTCTCATGAATGTCCTGTTGGAAAGGTGGTTTCCTTTTGGAGGATGGAGCAGATTTCTGTTTTGATGCCGACATTTTCAGAATTGAAGTTATTTTCTCTTTCGGTGCCGATGGTTTGCGAGCCGAAGAGGTGTTGTCTCGGCTCGGAGAGGTGCCAGGGGCGGGGCATTCGAAGCTGAATCTCGGTGCTTACCATGGCCGGACGGCAGTGGTGGCCCAGAGGCCTTTTGTTGTAAAGTAATCAACTGTTTTTCTGTGGGCAGGTGAGGGGTTTGGGTACTTACGGCACCTTGACCAGGTAAAAGATCATGGTACTCCAAACTGATCTCTAGTTCGGAGTCAGAATCAAGGGATACCATGTCTATTCCACCTTACTGAAAAGGTCTTAAAATAAGATCTTACAGTGCTTGCCCTCATGAAAGTCTTGAAATGGGTCTAAAATCATCTATTAGGCTTATTTGTACAAGAAAATAATTAAATTAGGAACAAGATTAAAAAATGTCTATATACCCCAGAGTGCAGTTTACTTAAAAAGAATGGTAGGTTAAGATCTCACTTCTAGAAAAATGTAGTTGCATTCTTTCCTCTGTTAGCGGAAGGGATGCTTGTGTGGTGGGGGAGGCATTCAACAAACATTTTGCGGTACAGCAAAAAGGATGCATGTCTTCTACCACACGCCCTTTTCTTCATTTCTACCTTTACTTTATCTATAATATTAAAATTAGCATTACATTGATTTGTCCCCATTACTTTGCCCTATTGTCATTTCCTCCCCATGACTAACCCTACATTTTACAACAATAACCCTTTTCTTAATCTAATTGCATTTACTTTGATGAATGCTAATCTTTACTATAATCCTTTTTAAATTTATTAAAATAGGTTACTATATTTCTACACTAAAAATATATATTTTAATAAAAAATATTAAATGTAACCCCAGCCCTATTTAACCTTGCTATAACCGTTAACCCCAAGCCTTTCAATAATGTATGACATACAGGATATCGGAGCATCGGAGAAAAAGTTATATGAACAATGTATAACTTAGTTCAGCAGGAGCTTTCATGAAAGTCAATGTCTCTTAAGTTTAATGCAACACTAGTTCTTGAAACAGCACCACAGTCATGTACAGAGACACCTTTGGAAACAGCAGAATAGTCAACACGTGTTTTGTGCGATGGACTTTATTAAGCCTTATATGGAATTTCAGAATAGATCGCATAAAAAAGTATCCTTATGTAAACACAGGCAGGATGTTGGCCAGTGTTAATAAATAGTCTGTACTGGTGTCCAAGATGATGGATCCGCATAGTTATTCAGTAAATAATAGTATAAACAGACAGTTTAACTTTTTTTGACCAAGCTTTCTTGGTAGTTTTTAATAGCCAAATGTAACTTTGTGTTTTTTTATAATTGGGTATTTAAAAAGGTTAGAAAGCATAGACCGCTAACTGGCATATTTTCTATGCAATATACGTACGAGTTACTTACCTTCGGTAACGATGTATCTGGTAGAGACGTTGTCTAGCCGCAGATTCCTTAACTTAGAATATCCCCAGGTGTCAGACTGGATCCGGGCAAGTTTTGCGCAGCAGTACCTCTGCGCGCCGGGGGGCGGCGCCGCCTGGCTCCGCCCTGACGTCGTCCCCGGACATGACATCAGTGGAGCTACATAGGACCCCCCCCGGCGCGCTGACGTCCGTTTTCTTCGGAGGAACTTTTCCGCGCCACAATGCGGAGCCCCCAGCAAAACTGTGAGAGTATGGGAACAGTGTGCGAATAAAAAAGAAAATGGGTGAGAAAGCACCATGAACAACAGTAAGAAGCACTGTTGACTGAAAGGTGTTGAAAAGGAAAGAGCAGAGCAATACATGGAGAAGCTATTTCGCAAAAGCGAAGTGAATGTCACCCCTGAGGGAAATAGACGCATAAAAAGAAGACGGAGGCAGACGACAAAGTCTGCACTAGATGAAGGGAATGAAAAGCAACCCCACAAAAGCGAGAGACTGCTCTCTCCTGAGGCAAACGGGGTAATGAAAGGAGCCAACAGCGACAGGCAAGAAAGCCCCAACCCACAGGATTAAAGAAGAAAGAAAGAACGAAATAGGGAGACTTTGTCCCCTATGACAGAGCCATTGGGCTGAGGAACAGGCCAGAAAGACCTCAAAACTAATGGACTGTAGGAGTGGAACGGAGAAGGTGGGTGGGAGGGTAGAGAACACCAGTAGGCCCCATACTGGAGGAAACTGATGTGAAAAAACGCAGAAGGACACCTGAACCTATCGCCCAAGCATGAGATTGGGAGAAGCAGAACAAGTAAATCCAAAGAATAAGCCTGACGGGGAGGGTGGCGAAAGACACCGCCCCGTAGAAGGACAAGCCACTCCAAGGGAGGCGAATGCAGAAACCCCACCTGAACAGGTCCTCGCAGATCGGGGAGGATGGGTGGGCGTTAAGGAATCTGCGGCTAGACAACGTCTCTACCAGATACATCGTTACCGAAGGTAAGTAACTCGTACATCTGATAGACATATCTAGCCGCAGATTCCTTAACTTAGAATAGATACCAAAGCCATACCCCATAGGAGGCGGGTCTGCGAGAGAACCCCACTAAGTTCTTTGGGGAACAGAAGTGTTAACCAGCCGGCTAAACACAGTGGGGGCAGAACTGCCAGATTGGCCAACACCGGACTAGGATACTCCATAGGGAGTGGCCAATAATGAGAGGCAAAGGCATTAAAGCTGCCGAGGCGGCAGGAAATCCCTGTTGGTGAAACAGAGGAGGAGTGAGCACAGAACCAGAAGGGCACTGCGGAATAAAAGTGGATACCTTCCGAAAAAGGGGAGGAACCAATTGTATAATATGAGGGATCCACAGGATCTGATGGACCTTCAAAAGAGAAAGGTCTAGCTAGGGTACAAGAATGGACCGAGTCCGAGCAGGCAGGACGGACATGCAGAAGCACCGTGGAAGTGAGAACAGCAGCGGAAGGATGCTGATGACTCCCAGGATGAGGCAGTGTTAAAGGAAACACAAGACCTGCTAATGCACTATGGCCCATGCACCGGACATGTGAAAGGGCGGGCATCAAAAGGCAGAAGGGCAGAGAAGAATGGCAACAACTAGTGCCACGAACGTGGGGAACAGAAGTACACAAGAGAAACCGTATGTACCGCCAGAACCACACCATGGAAAGGAGAAGGCCCCATAAAGCGCCACGAGCAAAAGCTGAGACACAAGAGACGCACCAATAGGTGTATCGTGTGAAAGAGAGCCGGCAAAACTAACACACGTAGAAGACTTGCGCTCACGAAAGTGAGGAACAAGACCACAGCCACCGCAAGGAAGAGTACGCCTGCGGGAGGTCTGGGTGTGTGTAGTACGCCGGACAGGACTAAAGAAGACAGGGCCCAGCCCGGTGGATGAGTTGAGAAAGAAAAAACACCATAGTACCAACAGCTACGTAGCAGTGGTACCAGCCCAGAGCCAGACACAACAGCCACAGGCGGTAGGAAAGATCCACTGGCTACAGTGAGACAGACAGGGAGGCCGAGCAGTACTGGAAGGAGACAGTACGAAACGTTGCGGAGGAACAAGAGTGGATATACGCACAATACTCCACCAGAGAAAACACTGCTTGGAGGAGAACACTCCCGCTGAGAGCAGCAACTGCAGCTGGAAGGAAAAACAGGACAACGCCTGCGCGGAATGCAGCAGGGAAATGGAAAGCCCTGGCAGGGGAAGTGGCCAAAAAAGCAAGGCACAAGACAATGACAGCATCAACGTCTGGGGCCAGAATGCCACCACGGAGAGCGAAGTCCAACCATGAAAGGACTACGCAGCACGGGTATAGGAGAGTAGAACTATGCAACGGAAAGGTGCTGGAAAACGCACCAGCCTGTGAGAGCGAGCATACTAGGGAGCAGTCACTGTAAGTAACAGAACACAGCGACAGGGCCCTGTGATAGGCAGTCCACAGATGGAACAGCCGCAGCGAAAGAACCAAGACGAGACGTTAGGGACCCAAAAGCCCTTCCGGCCTCAAGAAAGGGATTAGTGAGATGCAGGGGAGTGCCACAGACCAGCAGCAGCCACTATGAGAGAGCCCAACAAATGGACCGCAAGAAGGCCCCGGGAGGGCCTGCAGCAGCAGTAAAAGGGTACAGGCACAGCCGCAGGACAACCTAGTAAAAAGGGCCCCACAGGAGCGTACAAAGACTGCTGTGGGAAGAAGGCAGCTATACAATAGCTAACAAATACCCCACATAGGGTAAGCATCAACCCGAACAAGGGGCACCTCTTGAGCGTGAGCTCATAGACAGAGGACGTAAATTGGGAACACAGAAACCACAGGTTCCGAACACAGAACCCTTGGGATAAAGGCGTGCAATCTGAACCACTAGGCCATAGTGACTCAGAAAAATAAGCAGCTGACCTGCTGCATGAAAGAAAGCAAATACGGCGAGAAGCCGCTTAGGCCGTTCAGGTATTCCAGCATGAACCCAGGGCCAACATGAAGCAAGACACGCTACGGAAGGGTAGACAGAAGGCGGTGAACCGCAGAGTCCGCATGTGCGTCAAACAGGGACACACCATCAAATGGTAAGTCCCGGAGACTGTCACGGACATTTTCGGGGAAACCCCCGTCGCGCAGCCAAGCATGGCGGCGCAAAGCAACGGACCTCGCCATTGCCCGACCCACCGAATCGGTAGCGTCAACGGCAGACCGAACAGTAAAGCGCGCCATCTCTCGGCGTTCGTGAAGGAGACGAGCTACGTCAGTGCGAGTACACTCAGGGAGGGCAGGCAAAAGACACTCCACCGAGTCACAAAGGGCAGAAGAAGCCCGGGCAAAGACGGAAGCCGTGTTCAGAGCACGTAAGGCTGAACTAGAGGACGCAAAAATGCCACGTCCACATGCCTCCAACCAACGAGACTCCCTAGTAGGAGGCTGCAACAGAGGTGGAGAGGAAGGTTGCGTGGCCAAAGACACCTGCACTACGAGGCCGTAAGCCCCTGGCTGAAGGGACAAACAGGCTGGGCTCTCAGGGGCCGGACGGTGTCGATGCGCCACAGCCCTGTCGACAGCATCTCCTGAAGAGGGCCGTGCCCATGTCCCGAGAAGGGCGTTGAACAATAAGCCGCTAAAAGGCAGCAAGGGCTCAATATCTACCGCACCCTGGTGGAGGAGATCCAATAATGGGTCGGAGGACAAGGAGACAGAAGGAGGGTGCAAATGTAAAACAGCTGCAGCCCTACGAACACCTCTCAAAAACAAAGCACCAGCTTCAGTGGGCGTGGTGGGGGGTGACAATAGCCCATCTGTAGGGGACGGTTGCAAGCTGACACGTCCCACAGGAGGAGGAACAAGGGCCCACTGCCCCCATGGCATTGGAGGCAACTGGCGTGGAGACAAGTCTGGGCATACCCGGCCTGTGTCCTCCGGAAGCGGAGAACTGACAGGTGCCGGCGACCGCTCCGGCGTCGAACGACGACGCTCCGACGCCGCAAAGGCGTCGAACCCACCATGGAGAGGCGTGGAGACAGAGCCTGAGGACCAGGTGGCGACAGGCACGGCGCAGCTAATACCGATGTCGACGCAGGGAGCTGCCAGGGGCTATGCGGAGACAAGGCAGAATGGCTCGGCGGGGGGCTGGAACACCCTTCGGGGTTAGGACCCGAAGCCGGCACGACTCCGGAGCCGGAGTAGAGGCACTCGGCCGCCGGCGCCGATGATGCCGATGTCGACGCAGGGAGCCGCCAGGGGCTATGCGGAGACAAGGCAGAATGGCATGGTGTGGGGCTGAAATGCCCATCGGGGTTGGTACCCGACGCCGGCACGGCTCCGGAGCCGAGGCACTCGGTCGGCGCCGAGGGCGAACCCGCCGGCAGAGATCCGACCTGAATGCCTACCTCCACTGTGGGACCCGAAGGCGCGCCATAGAGAGGAGGTGACCCGAAGATGGAGTGCAGAGCCTTGTAGTAGGCTTCCATCTGGGGCCGAGTCGCACCAGTACCCGGAAATGGCGGGTAAAGGGAGGCTGACTCCGAGGCACACAGCTCCGTGAGAGAACGGGAACCATGGCCCCCATCGTCACGTGGAAGCGAGGACTTCGACTTCCGTGACTTTTTCAACTTACCTGTAGAGCGACGTTCGCGGGATCGACTCCGAGAGCGGACGCAGAGAGAAGAACCAACCGGAGAACGTCGGGAGACGCCGTGCGGGAAATCCGGGCAGCCAAGAGCTTCATCCGACGCTCCCGTAGGGACTTCGGGCGCATCTGCCGGCAGGCGGCACACTCCACGGAGTCGTGGTGCGACCCAAGACACCACATACAAATGGCGTGCGGGTTCGACGCCGACATCTGACGCAAACAAGTCTCGCACAATTTAAAGCCCGAAGGCATCGCACACTGTTCCCCGACGCCAAAGGACGTCGAAAAAGGGCCTGAAGAAAAACAGGTCAGAGGAACAGCTGAATCCCGGATCCGCGTTGGAACGCGGAAAAGAAGGAAACTGTCATCAGCGCGCCGGGGGGGTCCTATGTAGCTCCCCTGACGTCATGTCCGGGGACGACGTCAGGGCGAAGACAGGCGGCGCCGCCCCCCGGCGCGCAGAGGTACTGCTGCGCAAAATTTTTCCGGATCCAGTCTGACGCCTGGGAATATTCTAAGTTAAGGAATCTGCGGCTAGATGTCTCTATCAGATCCAATAATTTGTCAAAATGAAAAATACGCTTGAGATCCTGTATATAAGTGCAGCTATTAAGTTAATAGATATATTAAAGATGGCTAAAGAACAACACTTACAGGTAAGTAACTAGTTCCTTTTTCAGAATGTATCTAGTATTTATTCACAGGATATCAAGTAGTGTCCTAAAGTAGTTGTAACTCAACCTGGGATGTGTACATAGTACAGTCCCCATCCTTACGAAATTGGATGAAAGGATCAACGGTGATGAGTGCTTGCAAACTGCTCCTTTTCCTTAGAGAAGTAATGACAAGGAGGGAGGTCCTCTTCAGCATAAAGTTTCATATCGGCCTGGTGCATAAGTTCAGATGGTGGTAGAATGAGTGTAAAGAGAACCAAGTTCAGATCGAAGTTGACAATTTGTATTCTCACTGGATGTATGTTTGAGGTCCTGCAGCTTTTATTCCAGGCCCACTAAACAAGGGTTAATCTTGTGGCAGCTAAATAAAGTGATAGAGCATATTCAAGTCACATCTTTGTGATTATAGAATGCATTTTGCATTAAGCTACATATGGGTGAAATATTACAGGGGAAATTAAATAACAAAAATATTTTGCTTTCTTCGGGAAAGGTAACCGATCTTTGGGTGTCTATGAATGCCCTTACTGTTTTTCGAGTAATGTGAAACAAGATATGGAGATTAACCCCTTTATCAGCAAGTTGTCTGTGTAGAGATACACATTTATGATATACATCTGCTCCCTCCCGATGTGTGTTGCAACCAAGGATAAACATTTTGTAAACACACTTGATACAGACTTTATACAGAACACCAAACTTAAAACTGACAGTGCTATACACATACAATGAGCCTTGGGTAATGAGATGTGAAATTGTAGTCCTTCAGATTAATGGTACAGAATGTTTTACCTTCCATCTCTCTATGCAAGGACTTAATGTAAAGTGGTCACCCTCCAGCACTGTCACTGTTAACTTGTGGAATGATCACAGGGCAAGGACCAGTCCAAGTGTTCAATCCTTTTATGGTTACCAGTAAATATCTAGATTCCTACATTTGTTTCCTGCTGGGATGAGTATAATGCAGTTGTTGCTTTTAGCAGCACACACCTAGTCAGAGCCCATTCCTCCCACGACATTCTGGAATGCTGTCATTGTATTTTTAAATGTCTATAGTTGTGTTGCATTCTTTTCCACCAGTTAACTTGCTCCTACTGGCCTGGCTGGGGCTTGGCAAGAGAGGACTGCTTTGATGCCTCTTGCCATTTCTGAGAGCATGTGCCTCTTCTGCATTCTGTTCTTACAGACAGCAGCCATGTGGAGAATATTTTTAAATACTGATAAAATGACTAATGCACAAGTTACTAACTTGTGTAACGATATATCTGTAAGAGACAGTAGTTAGTGACAGATTCCTTACCTTAGAATATCCCCAGGCGTCAGGCTGGATCCGGAAAGTTTTGCGTAGCAGTACCCTTGCGCGTCGGTAGGCGGCGTCGTGCGGCTCCGCGTCCGTCGTCGGCGTCGTGATCGCCGGGATGACGTCGCGGGCAGTACTTAGGCGCCGCCCCTGCGCGCTGACGTCAGTTCTGTACACGACTTTCCGCGCCAGGAACGCAGAGCCATGCAAGAAGCTGACATAGGTGTCTGAAAAATACTAGGGCCCTGAAAGGGATGTCCTTAACCCTAGAAATCAGTTCGCAGAACGGGGAGGATGGGTGGGCGGTAGGAATCTGTCACTAACTACTGTCTCTTACAGATATATCGTTACACAAGTTAGTAACTTGTGCATCTGAAAGAGACACGTTAGTGACAGATTCCTTACCTTGGAATAGATACCCCAGCAATACCAACCCCGGTGGTGGGTCTGCGAACAAAGATCAGACAAGGAAGTCCTGGAGGACAGAACGGCCAAAGAAGCCGTCCCTCCGGACCTGACTGTCAAGGCAGTAATGCTTTGTAAACGTGTGCAGCGAGGCCCACGTAGCTGCCTGACAGATAACCGGCAGCGGAACACCGCGGCCCAAGGCCGTGGTAGCAGCCGTTGCCCTGGTGGAATGGGCACGCAGCCCAACAGGAGGCTCCTTCTTAGCCAAAGAATAGCAGGTCTTGATGCACAAGGTAACCCAGCGGGAGATGGTCCTCTTGTGCACCGCCCGACCTTTCTTGGCGCCCACGTAGCCAACAAAGAGCTGGTCATCCACCCGGAAGTGTTTTGTGCGGTCAATATAGAAAGAGAGCGCACGTTTTGGGTCCAGACGGTGGAGCCTCTCTTCCTCTCTGGAAGGATGCGGAGGCGGAAAGAAGGTGGGCAAAGTGGTGGTCTGCCCAATGTGGAAAGCAGTAACCACCTTTGGCAAGAAGGACGGACGCGTCCGAAGAACAACCTTGTCTGGATGAACAGACAGAAAGGGAGGTTTGCAAGATAGAGCCTGAGCTCACTCACCCGCCGAGCGGAGGTGATGGCCACCAGAAAGGCTGCCTTCAGAGTCAGAAGACGAAGAGGACAGTTATGCAGAGGCTCAAAGGGAGCGCACATTAAAAAGGTAAGAACCAAGTTCAAGTCCCACTGAGGCATTACAAACGGAACAGGAGGGAAGAGGTGAGTAATGCCTTTTAAGAACCTGTTAACAGGGGACTTGAAAAGGGAGGGCTGATCAGGGAGCCTGAGGAAGGCCGAGATAGCACAAAGATAACCCTTGATGGTACCCAGGGCAGAACCCTGTTGGGCCAGAGAGAGAAGGAACAGAAGGACCTCAGAAAGAGGGGCAGAAAGGGGATCCACAGCCTTTGCTGTGCACCATGCCACAAATTTGTTCCACCTGCAGGCGTATACCACCTTAGTGGAGGGACGCCTGGCTGCCAGAATCACATCACAAACTTCGGGAGGCAAGTCGAAAGGAATCAACTGCCGCCGCTCAATCTCCACGCAAGCAGGTGTAGACTGGACAGGTTCGGGTGGAGGACCGTCCCCTGCTGCTGCGACAGAAGATCCTCCCGAAGAGGCAGACGGATCGGGGGATCTATGCTCATATTGAGTAGCTCGGGATACCAAACTCTTCGAGCCCAGTCCGGAGCCACAAGAATGACTTGGGCCCGGTCGTGCCGAATCTTCTTCAACACTCTGGGTAGAAGTGGTATAGGCGGAAAGGCGTACAACAGACCGCAACTCCACTCGCGACGAAAAGCGTCGCCGAGCGAGTGCCGCCTTGGAAATTCCAACGCGCAGAACTGATGACATTGCGCGTTCTCTTCGGTGGCGAATAGATCTAACCAAGGCTCTCCCCACTGTAGAAAGAGTCCTTGCGCCACTTCCGAGTGAAGACGCCATTCGTGATCCATCATGCACCTGCGGCTGAGTTCGTCCGCCCTGGCGTTGAGAGAACCTGCCAGGTGTTGAACCATCAGGAACATGCCCTGATGTTCCAGCCATGTCCAGAGGCGCAGAGCCTCCTGACAAAGGGTCCAAGACCCCACCCCGCCCTGTTTGTTGCAGTACCACATGGCAGTGGTGTTGTCTGTGAACACCTGCACCACCTTACCTTTGACAGAGGGAAGGAATGCCTTGAGTGCAAGCCGGATCGCCCGGAGCTCCAGAAGGTTGATATGGAGCCGGGACTCCGCCCGGAGACCAGAGGCCTCTGATCTCCGCCTCTCCCATGTGACCGCCCCATCCCAGAAGGGACGCGTCCGTCACAACTGTATGCTCTGGCTGGGGAAGGGAGAGGGATCTGCCCATGACCCATTGCCGGTTCGAGAGCCACCACTGCAACTGTTTTGCAGTCCCCTCCGAGATCTGGACGTGATCGGACAGGTTGCCCTGGTGCTGCGCCCACTGGAACTTCAGGTCCCACTGCAGAGCCCGCATATGCCATCTGGCATGAGTGACCAGCAGGATGCAGGAGGCCATGAGGCCCAGCAGCCTCAGGGTCATCCGTACCGAAACCCAGGATAAAGGCCGAAAGATCGGAATCATAGCCTGAATATCCCGGACTCGCCGTTCGGGAGGATAGGCCCGAAACTGCGTCGTGTCCAGAACTGCTCCGATGAAAAGGAGCTGTGGAGAAGGAATCAGATGCGACTTCGGCACATTGATGGAGAACCCCAGCGAGTGCAGGAGTTCGGCCGTAGTCTGGAGGTGGGAGACGACTGCCTGGGACGAGCCCGCCTTCAGCAGCCAGTCGTCGAGGTAGGGGAAGACTGAAACCCCTGCCCGGCGCAGATGAGCTGCGACCACCGCCATCACTTTCGTGAACACCCGAGGGGCACTGGTAAGGCCAAAGGGGAGCACGGTGAACTGAAAATGCTCGGGGCCTACCGTGAACCGAAGGTAACGCCGGTGGGCCGGCAGGACGGGGATGTGGAAATACGCGTCCTGCAAGTCCAACGCTACCAACCAGTCTCCAGGGTCGAGGGCAGTCAAGACCTGAGCTAGGGTGAGCATCTTGAACTTCTCCTTCCGGAGGAAGCGATTGACGTTCCGGAGGTCCAAGATAGGACGCATGTCCTCCTTGTCCTTTTTGGGCACCAGAAAGTAGTGGGAGTAGCAACCACGCCCTACTTCTGGGGTCGGAACATGCTCGATGGCCCTCTTGGTCAAGAGGGCCGTGACTTCCTTCTGTAGAAGCACCAAGTGATCCCCTGACATGCGGTGGAATTGAGGTGGCATGGCTGGGGGGTGGTCTCGAAGGGGAGGGAGTAGCCCCTTCGGACAATGTCCAAGACCCACCTGTCCGAGGTGATGGTGCGCCAGTGGGGAAGGTGATGGCGGACCCTGCCCCCTACTGGCGTTCCGTGCACCTGAAAGGAGGGACTAGGAGGGCTTGGAGGCCGCGGACGGGTTGGAGGTGGTGGCCTGACCCGCACGCTGGTTGCCCGATCCGCCACGGCGGAATCCACGTCCTCGGCCACGCGAAGACGCCTGCTGCGCGGGCCGGTGGCTGGGCTGCTGACGTGAAGGGCGCCCCTACCGTGGCCACGATAGGGGCGAAAAGCAGAAGTCAGCGGAGGGCGTGTAGCAGAAAGGCCCAGGGACTTGGCAGTAGCCCGTGAGTCCCTAAAGCGCTCCAACGCATGGTCTGCTTTGGACCCAAAAAGACCGACTCCATCAAAGGGCATGTCCATGAGAGTATTCTGGACATCCCCTGAAAACCAGTGGTTCTCAGCCAGGCGTGGCGTCGGAGCGCCACCGTCGTTGCAATCGACCTGCCCAGCGAGTCGGCGGTGTCAAGGCCACAACGGATAGTGTATTTGGCCGCATCCCTTCCTTCCGCAATGGCGCGGGAAAGCAGTGCCTGGACCTCCTCAGGGCACTGGGGCAAAACATCCGCCACCGAATCCCACAGGGAGTGGGTATATCGGCCCAAAAGACAAGCGGTGTTAACGGACCGCAAGCCAGCACTGGAGGAAGAAAATCCTTTCTTCCCAAACTGATCCAGGCGTTTGGATTCCCTATCCGGAGGAGCGGTAGGGAAGGCGGTTTGGGAAGCGGAGGCTTGGACAACCAAGCTCTCAGGAGTGGGGTGGACAGAAAGAAACAGGGGTCGCCCGGAGCAGGGCGATGGCGTCGTGACACGTTCCGATCCACAGGAGCCCCTGTGTTGGGCTTGGACCAGGCGCCCAAAAGAACGTCAGTGAGGGCGTCGTTAAACGGCAGCACAGTCTCGGCAGAGGAGGCTGCCGGCTGAAGCACCTCTGTCAAGATGTTAGGCTTGACCGTCAAAGTAGGGAGCTGGAGACGTAAGGCCCCAGCAGCCCTACGCAACACCGTACCAAAATTGGCCCCCTCCTCCGTAGCCACGGGAGGAGACAGCATGCCAGTGTCAGGGGAAGTATCCAGACCACTGGCCTCCCCTAGACTCTCTGTCCAGTCCTCATCATACTGACAGTTGCGCGTCAGAGGGTCATCAGACCCCTCCCAGTCCTCCTGGTCCTCCTCTGGTTCAAAATAAGGAGGAGGAGGGACATTTGGGACCCAAGGTCCCATCGGCGCCGGAGCCGGCGTCGAGCGACGTCGCTCCGGGTCCATGTCCGGAGCCGGAAGGAATTGGGGACGACGCCGCCCGGAGCCCAGGGCGGCGTCGAGAACGGCACCGGAGACATCGGCGCCGGCGGAGGTGTCGTGAGGTCGACCGGCGTCGATGGGGGTTGTGGAGCCGGGATCGAGGCCGGGGCCGAAGCCGGAGCCGGGATCGAGGCTGGAGGCACGGGCGACGCCGGGGCCGGAGCCGCCGGCGACGCCGGAGCAACCCCATCAGGGCCCGCGGGGCCCGAAGGCGCACCGGAGGGGCCTGAAGGCCCGAAGAGGCGGGCCATGGCCGACAGGAACTCCTGTACCTTGGCCGGATCCGCCCCCGAACCCGGGAAGGGCGGGTATGGCGGGGCGACTCCACAGGCAAGTCCGGGGCCGCGGGGCGGGGACGGTGCCGGGAAGGGCCTCAGCCGAGTCGCGAGATCGGCGAGGCGAAGTCCGAGAGCGACGATGCTTCTTGGACTTCTTGTGCTTAGACTTACCGGACGAAGAAGACTTCGACGCCGACGACCGGTGTGCACTCCGCGAGCGACCCCTGGACCTCTCACGCGACCGGGGCCTCCGTGGAGCCGAATGCCGGGCCTCGAGGAGCTTTCGAGACCGCTCTCGCAAAGCTTTCGGGTTGAGGGCCTGGCATTCGGGACAAGACTCGGTGTCGTGGCCTCGGCCGAGGCAGAAGAGACACTCCCAATGCGGGTCGGTGACGGACATCATCCGCGCACAGGCGCCGCATCGCTTGAAGCCGGGCATCCCTACGACACCTTCAAGTTGGAAAAACAGGGAAAAATCACCAAAAAGTATGGTCAAAAATTGACCAGGGCACTGCTCTTCCCGGATCTGCGCTTGCTGGCGCGGAAAAGAAGAACTGACGTCAGCGCGCAGGGGCGGCGCCTAAGTACTGCCCGCGACGTCATCCCAGCGATCACGACGCCGACGACGGACGCGGAGCCGCACGACGCCGCCTACCGACGCGCAAGGGTACTGCTACGCAAAACTTTCCGGATCCAGCCTGACGCCTGGGGATATTCTAAGGTAAGGAATCTGTCACTAACGTGTCTCTTTCAGATTTAAAAAACTTTAAACTCCAGTGTCTTTGGTCCCTACAGCGATGATGGGCAATTAGGTTAAACCTTCAAATTAGTAAATTGATTCTTAAACAATTTTCTTCCACTTTCTGTATGAATTAAGCTTGTCCTTGCAGATTTTATTGAACATCCGGAATAGAACGCAACATTTTGTTGTTTCAACCTCCCTGTGTCCTTAAGACTGGCTGCAGCTTTTCTTGAACTTTCCCTGAATATCATGTTAATGCCTTCGTGGATTGAGCCTACATTTTTTCAAATCCATCTAGTAGCGAAATCATGAATAAGACTTGCCAAGGCTGCAGTAGATCTAAAGCTCAACTGCTAGAGTACTACTGGGCCTGAAAATGTTTTAACATGTCTTTATGAGCAGGACCACTGCACTGGTTGCCGAAAGGCAAGAGGTTGACTTTTAAAACTACCTGTTTGATGCACTGTTTATTTTCCATTTTGGTCGCCCCTCTTTTCTGGAGAGTTAACCAGAGTCCTAGTTAACCTGACTATCATCTACTCTTTGTAGTTCCGTTCTTTAAGTATACCCAAGAAGACAAAATAACGCTTCTCTTTTCAGGGTGCCACTGTTTGGAACTCGCTCCCCCTTGAACTGAGCAAAGTAGCCAACCTCCTTGGTTTCTTCAAGAGATTGGATACTTCTGATGTATGGATACAGTAGAGCAAGGCTACGGCCTCTGCATTAGGCCTTATATTAGTAGTAAGAGACCTTTGCCTAGTGCTTTATAAATGGACACTTAGCACAGAAAGATCCTGTAGGCTACAGTCATGCACATTTCCACAGTATATGTGCATGGATTTATTCGCACCCGGATTCAGACATGACTACAAGATAGGTATTGTAGTTCACGGTTTTTGTGGGATGAAGTTACCAAATCTGCTTTTATGCTTGCAACAGATGTTGGATGCAATTTTAATATCTTGTATCTCCAGTCTTCCGAACCAGAAGTCTCTTCTCAAAAGAATCAGATGTCTTCGGGGATGCTCAGCTGATATCTAGTTTACATTATTCGTGTAGACAGACTTGTTTGATTACATCAGCTGAGGAGGCTTAATGAAACTGGAGCTCTTCAGAAACGTGATCTTCACAGGTTTAGGGGGTGCCAAGCAAACATACCTCTCTCGGAAGTGAGTCTTGTGGAACTCTGGTGCCTCAAGAGTTATGGAACACCCATAAGAAGCTGAAAACGTTGTTTTAATGCATTCAAAATTGAAAACAAAAGTTTAAACGATAATAAAAAGCAATATCTTAACACAGAACCTAACTTAATACCTCTCAGAACACAGCTTGAAAAGAGTCCAAATGATGTTTAAGTAGGCACATTTTGTTTTTGTATAACTGGGCTCCTTGCATGACAACGGGAGAATATTAAAAAAATAATAAAAATGCCAACCATATGAACCTATGAAAACTCTAAATGATGATTTGCTCATAGAAAACTATGAAAAGACGTCCAATCACCCAAAGAAGAATAAAAGGGTTAAACTAAGTGTGTTGGCAGGTGAGTAATTGTTTTCCCTTGTCCAGGCATGGAGCCTATGGGTGCACGTGCACCCCAACTCCTATGACAATTTAACTCTTTGCTGCGCAAGACATGCTAAACTTGCTTGCCCGGCATGTAGGACATCAGTCTGCTGGAAGGAGGGACTACAAATTTTAGGAAGCTATTTTCCCCAGCATGTCACATTTCGTCTCTTCATTTACAACTTAATCCACACAAAAAACATCAGTGCAGAGTGGTTATTTATAAACACCATAAATAGAACAAGCATTGGCATAGCCAATAGGTCTCGCCTTTGGGACCTTATAAGTGTTTAGCCATGCAACAGTTGATGTTGTTGCACCAAGGATATTGTGCTGGATAACTAAACACTTATAAGGTCCCAAAGGCGAGACCTATTGGCTATGCCAATGCTTGTTTATTTACCTAGCATCCTCTAGAGTTAGGTCTTTCTTGGGTGTTGTGGACGCCTGGGTGTGGCACCTTCTCGTCCACTTCTGCTTGGACACTGATGGTTCCACAGTGGGTTTGAGGTTTTCTTCAATAATTGAGCAGTGTGTTTAAGATGGAATGACACTGGTAGAATTTCAAACATTTTGCGCTGGGTTAGTGTCACAAAAGTGATGCTAACCAGCACAAATATTTTTTTAGGAATTTAATTTCCAGCGCAAAACTTGTTTTGCCTTGTAGACACGGTAAGGGAAGAAAATGTGAAGAAAAACAGTGGTCCACCAAGTTGAAAGCCATAGACAGATTAAGGAGAATAAGAACAGGAGTGAAGTTATTGTGATGTTCAGGATTTAGGAAAGTAGGGGAGGCGAAGAAAATACAGCATAGATAAAATAAAATAAATTACATCAGCACAATGAAGTTGCCCCTAGACTTGCACAGGAAGAAGGTATGGGTATAGAATCAGAGCCCTGGCACAGGAATAGAGTGAGCGACTGAGCACAATGCGTACAGTATTGGAGCATAGAAAGAGTCGCTATACAGTGTCGTAAGACTGACAAAGGAAGGGAGGTGTACAGGTTTCAACTTAATAAATGAAGCTACACTCTACAGTTTCTACATTGGCAGAGGTCCGCACAAAGAGCTGGAGATTGGCACCAGTACGGAGGAGGAGTGTCTGTAAACTGACATAGGAAAGTAATGCATACGGTTTAAAGAACGACACACGAAGATGGAAAGTCAAAAGTATCAGGAGAACAGGTCATAAAGCAAGAATATGCATTTTTCCCCCAAAAATTGTTTCCATCTCAAACGGATCCCAAGTTATTAAAAACACAGCAACATGTCTTACCGAAAAGTGGAAGGCCCTTTGCAAAGGTTGACTGATCATCTTTCTGCTGCTTATTTTTGTATTTCAGTGTCAGAGTGGTAGTAATGAGGTGAAACCTTTTCTCATAAAGTGTTAACTTGCAGGAATGACAAAATAATGAAGGAAAACTAACAAAATATGTTGCATTACGCCACATAATTTAGTCAACCATGCCGCATAATTTGTTCCTTACTGGTCACATAATTCCAGTGGCTAAAAGTATTTAGGAGGCTGGTTAGAGACCCACAGAAAAAGAAGGAGCAAAGGGTGAAATAAGAGATTTATGAAGTAAAAGGCTGGTACAAGTAGATAGCAAACTAAACGAGTCAGAAAACAGGAATAAAAACACAGCTTACATATATTACCAGGGAACTGGCCCAGAAATGGAACAGGTATATGAGGTCAGTGACTGATATACGAAAGGAGACCAGGAAACAGAGAGATTTACAAGGTCAGAAGTCGTTGCCGAAAACGGAAACGCTTTATAGGGCCAAGGAAGTAGTAAACAAAGAACATGTTATATATAGAGGGTGAAGACTGGCACTGTTAGAGAAGACAGTGTTTGGATTTAAGTGTCCCGAACAAGAGGAAAACAAGTAGAACTAGACGATCAACACATGGGCTCTGTGCGTCCCACAGAAGGTGAGCAAGTGTATAGGGCTGAATAAAGAATACATGTTTATATTGGCCTCTTTAAACCAACAGCAGTTTGTCAAATAAAGCGAGTTGGTGTTTAGCGCCAGGAGGCTCGTAAAGGGAAAAGTATGTGTAGGGTGGTCATTTGACGGGTACAGCCATATTGGGCCACAGACTGGAAGAGCAAGGGTGCATACGGTAGTCTGGAGCCTTACGAGTCGAGTAGAAAGTGTAAAGAGGAAAGCGCGTGCCACAGAAAACTAGCAGGTGTATATAGGGTAAAGAGGGGGGATGAAGGTGTGCGCAGATGTATATGGTCAGTGGCTAAAAAAACATACATGACAGAATATAGAGTAAAGGTTCAGGGGATCGGGAGAAAGGGGGATCGGAAGTACGTGGCCGAGAAACGAACAGAAGAAAAGAAAAGGTGTACTTACCTCCATGTCAACACCCCCCCCCCCCCTCTAATCGGGCCGGCCGGTTCAGATCGTGAGTCTTACCTTCGGTCAAAAGAGCTCAAAACAGATTACCAAGACTTTGCATCCAAGTTCCAACTGTAACTGACGAGAGGAAGTTCTCAGAAAAGCTAGTTTTAAAACTGATTGGCAGGTTATGGGGCAGTACTAAGAGTGTCTTTGTGTTTGTACTTCCCAGTAAGCGCTACGATTGGTTAGAAAGGATATGACCCACCCAGAAGCAGACGGTCCGCCCCTCCCTAAAGAAACCTTGATGACCCGGAAGAAACTGTACCAGCTACCTCTCCGGAAAAGACCTTCCCTCTGCTCCGGAAAGCATGGCCCAGCCGCACGTGGTTTGGAGCCGTGGTCCAGCCAACAGTCTGTGACGACACAGGTGTATTGTTTGATAGACGGAGACCCCGACTTTGACGCGTGAGCTTTTTTGCCTACCGAGAAAGGGCAGCGCAGCCGCGTCAGGTGGACTGGCACTGGCGTTAGTCTCTCGTTGCCAGACTAGCGCGGGGACGCCGTAATGTACTGGCCTCTATTTACCCGGGAGCTCGTAGGCGCTGGGAAACTTTATGTCGGAGAGCATTTCACTCAGCTCCGGTCCTTGCTCGGAGTGCGCCTTGGGCGAGCGGAAAAAATTCCGCCCTCACTGCTGTTGGTGTGAAATGGGGACGCACGGGCCCTTTTCACAACACAAGCTGGCTTTGATTTCATGTTTAAGACTGGCCAGGGTACTGTCAGTTCATAAAAAAAAAAGGAGACGGAGAGGGCGGAGCGAGTGAGTGGCCGGGACGTGTGGGCGAGGAGAGAGAGGGAGTGAGCAGGAGGTGAGCCCGCGAGTGGTGCGCGCGCTTGGGAGAGCAGTCTTCACTTTTCAAGCACTGCACTCGTGCTTGTGGCGCGCCGCTGCTCGCTCCAGCAAGTTGGATGACGCCACAAGCACGAGTGCAGTGCTTGAAAAGTGAAGACCGATGGCTAAAGGCCCTCCTAGAGCAGCGCATGCGCGCTGCCTAGGCGAGACCTAAAAACTGGGCTACATTTCCAAGGTAACCTTTGCTCTTGTTCCATTTCCAAAACTTTGGCCTCTAGAACTCTTTGAAAGTACGAGTTACTTACCTTCGGTAACGATGTATCTGGTAGAGACACAGTCTAGCCGCAGATTCCTTAACTTAGAATATCTCCCCAGGCGTCAGACTGGATCCGGAAAATGTTTTTTCCCCAGCAATATCTCTGCACGCCGGGAGGTGGCGTCGCCCGGCTCCGTCCGGACGTCGTCCACGGAAGTGACGTCAATGGAGCCATATAAGCGCCCCTCCCCCCCCCCCCCGGCGTGCAGACGTCAGTTTTCTACAAGAAACTTTTCCACGCCACAACGCGGAGCCATGACAAAAACTGCGATAGCATAGGAACAGTGTGTGGTAAAAAAGAGCAAAGTTGTTGAAACAACAACGATAAGTAACATGAAAATGAGAGTCAAATCATTTAGAATGAGAAACAATAGTAAGTTGAAAAAGCACCCAGTACCAGGAGGGACTGAAGGGAGCTCACAGAGCACTGGCTGCAAGCAAGGGCCCAACAAAGCGCCAAGCCGTGCTCCCCTTCGAGGGGGGGTAACGGCTGCGGCACAAAAGATATGACAAGCCAGGCACAGCTCGTCACCACAGGAGGGAAGTGAAAAGAACAATAATATTGAAGCAACATGTTGCAAGACAAGTGACAAGAAGTGAACGACCACAAGAATGTTCACTACACACACCCTCCAGTGATCGAAGGAATGTAGTACCAAAGAGAACCCAACCCAACCGACTGTCATAGAAGGAAGGAGGCACAGGCGTGGGCGGCGGGAGGGAACTAAAAACAGAAGAACTCCACGCGTGAGGAACACAGGTGGAGCAACATTAGAAGGCAGTGAAAAGCATAGGCCTTAACCACCTAAAAACGTGGACGGAGTGGAGAACCAAGGGCTCGAAAGCCGAACAACACCCCCTGCGCCAAAGGAAGGTGCGAGAACACGCCACCAACCAAACACTAGGACGGAGGGGAGGCCGAAGGGCCCCACACCGAACATCACACCCTACCCAGAGTGAGGTGCGAGAGCACACCTCCGGAAGACCAAGGCCACCAGAAAGGGGGTGGGTTAGGTGGAAAAACACCATCTGAAAAGGTGTTCGCAGAGCGAGGAGGATGGGCGGGCGTTAAGGAATCTGTGGCTAGACTGTGTCTCTACCAGATACATCGTTACCGAAGGTAAGTAACTCGTCCATCTGATAGAGACATCTAGCCGCAGATTCCTTAACTTAGAATAGATACCAAAGCCATACCCTATAGAGGAGGGTGTGCGAGACAACCACCGAGCTCTAGGAGAACATATTCGTCAAAAGGCTGACGAAACACGGTGGGAACCGCAATGCCAGGGCAACTGACATCAGACCCAGGAAACTCTGTAAGGAACATGAACAAGGGGTGGCAAAGACACCACAATCCGGCAAGGGACGTTGTGAGACCTCTCTCGTCCAGAGGCAGACGAAAGGTCAGTGCCAAGCGCAAGAAAAAATGCAGGGACTCCTTGAAAAGAAGGATCCCAGCACCGGTTCCCATGGAACCATGAGAAACGAAGCCCCGAAGGGGCAAAACAGCATGACAATGGTAGAGTATACCGCCTGAACATACACCACAGTGGATGCGAAAAATGAAACTGGGTACAGTCCGAAGACTGTCCGGCCAAGAACAGAAGCCGCAACAGGAGGCCTGTGTGGGTAAAGAAAAAACACACTTAAAAGTGTACCCCCTTATAACATGTGACAACAGTGGCAGGGCCGAACCGAGTGTCTAGTGCCAACAGAGACAGTAGATTTACCATCGAGCAAAAGCTCAGTAGGTAGGCATGCAGCCAAACGTACCAAAAGGTACCACTGTGAGGGGATAACCGGCAAAGCCAGGAACACATAGAGGACTCTATCCTGAAGGAGAGAGCGAGCAAGAAGTCCTGAAACTAGGGCAAAATGAACCTAGTATGCGAGCACCCCCGTGGCGTGTTGAACCCACGACAGAACACAAAGAGACAGGAATGTAGCCCATATACCTGAAGTGACGTAACCCTAAATCGGGGAAGTCGCTCAATTGGTACCACGGCACCGGTGTGCGGTAGAATAGTCACAGAACGCAGAAACCTGGACTCCGGTGAGGCAGGTGGGAACATAGACCACGACACTCCCAGTAAAGGATTGAGAGAAGACACAGACAGAAGCCTGTTGCCAAAAAGCATACACCGCCACATACCGACACCGTCTACCAACAAGGAGAATGTCGAGAAGAATATATATATATATGCACTGTAATGCTACCTAAAGAAGCAACAGTGCTAGAAATGAGAGTAAGAACTCACACTTAGAGAAACAGCT
This sequence comes from Calotriton arnoldi, assembly GCA_963921515.1. Lineage (NCBI taxonomy): Eukaryota > Metazoa > Chordata > Amphibia > Caudata > Salamandridae > Calotriton > Calotriton arnoldi. The sequence goes on from CAWUFW010000291.1 coordinate 3,540,125, forward strand.
GGTGGGGAGCCAAACACCAGTGCCACAAATGTGAGTAAGAACCCACACCCCGAGAAGCAGCTGGGGTGGAGCACAGAACCGGTGGAAGAAACTCAGACAAGAGCCACACCTTGAAGAGCTAAGAAATATGCACAGGGACCGGAGACCCTGCTAGGGAAGCGGGGTAGGAGGCCACGCACAGCCGAGACAGGGCAGGCGGAAACTCCCCTTGCCCTAGGCAAGAACCCCGATAGTGCGTAAGCCACAAGAAAAAGACGTAGAGCACAACCTGTATGCACCAATACGGCGAGTATTCAGAGAATACAGAAGAGACTGCTCCGGATCGGAACAGAGGGACCTGCCCCCCAGGTGTGCATGTCCACTTGTAGACAGGCAAGATAGGCACAGCGAGGCTGCAAGAACACGCCAGGAAAAAACAGGCGTGACAAAACACCAAGGCAACAGCAGGGAAGGGCGCCCCTACTGAGGCGGGGACGTACTACGGACCAACCGTAGACAACCAATTATAACCCCCGGAGAGAAACCGACCCCATGGATCTCACCAGAGGAGACATCCTACAACAGTAGGAAGAGTCAACTTGCGGCAAAACTTCCTGGGTAAGGAAGAGTAGCTATATCACAGCCAACAAATACCCCACACAGGGTAAGGCACAACCCTACAAAAGAAGGGTCCCTCTTGAGACTAGCTCGTAGGTAGAGGCTCAAAAGAAAAGGAAACGCAGCTTAACTAGCTGTACCAGAATAAGGAAATAACATGGCTGAACAGCTGCATAACCCAGAACATTTGTTACCCATAACGAGTAACAGAAAAGAAAAAGGATGGCACCGTCACCAAACCAAAAAATTGTCCACGAGGATTAAAATCTGGGAAGACAATCAAACATAGACAGGAGGCGCCTGACCGCCGAATCAGCATGTGCGTCAAAAAGAGTGACCCCATCAAATGGTAGATCTTGAGCTGCTCCTGAACATGCTCTGGGAAAACGCCATCGCGCAACCACGCATGTCGGCGCAAGACAACCGACCTGGCCATAGCCCGACCCACAGAGTCAGTGGCGTCCATGGCAGACCGAATAGAAAATTGCGCCATATCATGGCCATCACGGATTAGGCGGGCCAGATCGACACGAGAGCTCTCCGACAAGGAGGGGAGGAGCTGCTCGACAGAGTCCCAAAGGGCAAATGTAGCCCGAGCAAACACACACAACGTGTTTAGGGACCGGAGCCCCGAGCTGGCGGATGCAAACACATCGCGGCCACATGACTCCAACCACCGAGACTCCAGAGTGGGAGGATGCAACGGAACAGGAGTGGTAGAGAGCTGCCTGAATCACAAGTCCTCCAGCCCCAGGATGGAGGGTCAAACATGCGGGGTCATCGGCAGCCGGACGATGACGATGTGCCACAGCACGATCCACGGGGTCCCCCGAAAAGGGCCTCGCCCACGTCCCGAGAAGGATGTCAAATAATGACTCTGCAAACGGCAACAATGGCTCTACGTCCCCCGCGCCCTGGTGGAGAAGATCCAGCAAGGGCTCCGAAGGTCTAGAGCAGAGGTCTTCAATCTGTGGGGCGCGACCCCCAGGGGGGCCGTAGAGGCCAGGGAAGAGGGTCGCACATTCCCCAGCTTCACTTGTGCCTGCAATCCAAAACGTTTGCTTTCGTTTTGGATAAAGACAGCAGTCCTGGGAAGGCTAATTTAGATCTTTATCAGCTGAAGTCTCTTGTGCTGTGAAAAGTTTTGGTGCAGGGTGTGGGCTTGGCTAAGTGAAATGCAAATGTGCCTATGTTAATCTGCAAGTGTAAAGGGTGCTTGGGGGCTGATTCTCGCTTTATTTGATCAAATCACTCCAAGTTTTGTGATGACAAAGATTTGTTTTTTTTAGTGGTAGTGCAGAGTTAATAACTGAGCTGTGAAGTGTGTGCTTTAATTTTAACTGCATTTACAGAGCCCTTAGTACCTCCAAAGGTGTGTTGAACGGACAGTTCTGTAAAAAGAAAATTGCATTACATACGCTCTGGTATCACTAAAATCTACATTTTGGAAGCACCATTTTACTGAAAAACTATTTGCATGTTTTGCAGCACTCTATCTTATACTGTGATGTCCTACAGTGCCTTTCCCACTGAGTAACAATTTTTAAAATTTATTTTTCATTTACGCTGCCCATTATTTTATATGTAGATACCTGATAATGAAAAACCTAAAAACGTACAGAATATTTTGGGGCTTATTTATGAGAGGCTTTCATCACCAGAGCATCTCTTTTTTTATGCTCCGGTGGCGCAAGCATCTCAACCATACCTATGAGGCTGTGCAAAGTCACCCTGCATGGCTTTGCATGGCCTCATAGATATGGAGTAAGACATAGCAGCGCAAGTCACTGCGTTGCCTTACTCTGCGTCAAGGAGGTGTTCTTTGGGCTTTGCGTGGGGTTCCCACGCAACACTCATGGATTTCGATGCTGCTCCATATTTACAAAATCACGTAAACCTGGGGCAGCTCCAAAAACAGACGCCTCCCCTGCGGAGGTGTAACGAGGAGAAATGTTTTCATTTCTACTCGTTTTTTTCCTTATTCCATGTATGCTGCATTCTGCAGCTCATATCGAAAGAGGAAAACACCTCTCGGGATTGTTTTCTTGAAGGAAGGTGCCCCTTTCTGTACAAAAACAATCCTGTCTATGTTGGTGCCAGGCAGCAATTTATGCGCCAACGCAAAGGAAAAGGACAAGAATGCACCGAATTTCATAAATACTGTGCATTCCTGCCCTTTCACATCGGCATAGGGCAACGCAGCAAGAAGACTTGCGGCGCTGCCCTTCTCCAATTCCTCATAAATAAGGCCCTTTGTTTTTAGCTACACCTTTGAATACACCCCCATGCTCACTGACCTTTTGTTTGCTAAAGTGTTTAATATTATTTCCCCACCGTAAAAATTATTTGCTGTGGAAATTGGGGGTGTTTAAGGCTGTCGATAGTTGTCTATGATGAGGAGTACCAGGTTCTAGAAATTTTCATCAGAAGGGGGTCCTTACGCCTAAAAGCACAAGTTACTAACTTGTGTAACGATATATCTGTAAGAGACAGTAGTTAGTGACGGATTCCTTACCTTAGAATATCCCCAGGCGTCAGGCTGGATCCGGAAAGTTTTTTGCGTAGCAGTACCCTTGCGCGTCGGTAGGCGGCGTCGTGCGGCTCCGCGTCCGTCGTCGTGATCGCCGGGATGACGTCGCGGGCAGTACTTAGACGCCGCCCCTGCGCGCTGACGTCAGTTCTGTACACGACTTTCCGCACCAGGAACGCAGAGCCATGCAAGAAGCGGACATAGGTGTCTGAAAAATACTAGGGCCCTGAAAGGGATGTCCTTAACCCTAGAAATCAGTTCGCAGAACGGGGAGGATGGGTGGGCGGTAGGAATCTGTCACTAACTACTGTCTCTTACAGATATATCGTTACACAAGTTAGTAACTTGTGCATCTGAAAGAGACACGTTAGTGACAGATTACTTACCTTAGAATAGATACCCCAGCAATACCAACCCCGGTGGTGGGTCTGCGAACAAAGATCAGACAAGGAAGTCCCGGAGGACAGAACGGCCAAAGAAGCCGTCCCTCCGGACCTGACTGTCAAGGCAGTAATGCTTGGTAAACGTGTGCAGCGAGGCCCACGTAGCTGCCTGACAGATATCCTGCAGCGGAACACCGCGGCCTAAGGCCGTGGTAGCAGCCGTTGCCCTGGTGGAATGGGCACGCAGCCCAACAGGAGGCTCCTTCTTAGCCAAAGAATAGCAGGCTTTGATACACAAGGTTACCCAGCGGGAAATGGTTCTCTTGTGCACCGCCCGACCTTTTTGGCGCCCACGTAGCCAACAAAGAGCTGGTCATCCACCCGGAAGTGTTGTGTGCGGTTAATATAGAAGGAAAGCGCACATTTTGGGTCCAGACGGTGGAGCCTCTCTTCCTCTCTGGAAGGATGCGGAGGCGGAAAGAAGGTGGGCAAAGTGATGGTCTGCCCAATGTGGAAGGCAGTAACCACCTTCGGCAAGAAGGACGGACGCGTCCGAAGAACAACCTTGTCTGGATGGACAGACAGAAAGGGAGGTTTGCATGATAGAGCCTGGAGCTCACTCACCCGCCGAGCGGAGGTGATGGCAACCAGAAAGGCTGTCTTCAAAGTAAGAAGACGAAGAGGACAGTTATGTAGAGGCTCAAAGGGAGCGCACATAAGAAAGGTAAGAACCAAGTTCAAGTCCCACTGAGGCATCACAAACGGAACAGGAGGGAAGAGGTGTGTAATGCCTTTTAGAAACCTGTTAACAACAGGGGACTTGAAAAGGGAGGGCTGATCAGGAAGCCTGAGGAAGGCCGAGATGGCACAAAGATAGCCCTTGATGGTACCCAGGGCAGAACCCTGTTGGGCCAGGGAAAGAAGGAACAGAAGAACCTCAGAAAGAGGGGCAGAAAGGGGATTCACAGCCTTTGCTGTGCACCATGCCACAAACTTGTTCCACCTGCAGGCGTATACCACCTTAGTGGAGGGACGCCTGGCTGCCAGAATCACATCACAAACTTCGGGAGGCAAGTCGAAGGAATCAACTGCCGCCGCTCAATCTCCACGCAAGCAGGTGGAGGCTGGACAGGTTCGGGTGGAGGACCGTCCCTGCTGCTGCGACAGAAGATCCTCCCGAAGAGGCAGACGGATCAGGGGATCTACGCTCATACTGAGTAGCTCGGGATACCAAACTCTTCGAGCCCAGTCCGGAGCCACAAGAATGACTTGGGCCCGGTCGTGCCGAATCTTCTTCAACACTCTGGGTAGAAGTGGTATAGGCGGAAAGGCGTATAACAGACCGCAACTCCACTCGCGACGAGAAGCGCCGCCGAGCGAGTGCCGCCTTGGAAATTCCAACGCGCAGAACTGAGGACATTGCGCGTTCTCTTCGGTGGCGAATAGATCTAACCAAGGCTCTCCCCACTGTAGAAAGAGTCCTTGCGCCACTTCCGAGTGAAGACGCCATTCGTGATCCATCATGCACCTGCGGCTGAGTTCGTCCGCCCTGGCGTTCAGGGAACCTGCCAGGTGTTGAACCATCAGGAACATGCCCTGATGTTCCAGCCATGTCCAGAGGCGCAGAGCCTCCTGACAAAGGGTCCACGACCCCACCCCACCTTGTTTGTTGCAATACCACATGGCGGTGGTGTTGTCTGTGAACACCTGCACTACCTTCCCTTTGACAGAGGGAAGGAATGCCTTGAGTGCAAGTCGGATAGCCCGGAGCTCCAGAAGGTTGATATGGAGCCGGGACTCCGCCGGAGACCAGAGGCCTCTGATCTCCGCCTCTCCCATGTGACCGCCCCATCCCAGAAGGGACGCGTCCGTCACAACTGTGTGCTCTGGCTGGGGAAGGGAGAGGGATCTGCCCATGACCCATTGCCGGTTCGAGAGCCACCACTGCAACTGTTTTGCAGTCCCCTCCGAGATCTGGACGTGATCGGACAGGTTGCCCTGGTGCTGCGCCCACTGGAACTTCAGGTCCCACTGCAGAGCCCGCATATGCCATCTGGCATGAGTGACCAGCAGGATGCAGGAGGCCATGAGGCCCAGCAGCCTCAGGGTCATCCGTACCGAAACCCAGGATAAAGGCTGAAAGATCGGAATCATAGCCTGAATATCCCGGACTCGCTGTTCGGGAGGATAGGCCCGAAACTGCGTCGTGTCCAGAACTGCTCCGATGAAAAGGAGCTGTGGAGAAGGGATCAGATGCGACTTCGGCACATTGATGGGAGAACCCCAGCGAGTGCAGGAGTTCGGCCGTAGTCTGGAGGTGGGAGACGACTGCCTGGGACGAGCCCGCCTTCAGCAGCCAGTCGTCGAGGTAGGGGAAGACTGGAACCCCTGCCCGGCGCAGATGAGCTGCGACCACCGCCATCACTTTCGTGAACACCCGAGGGGCACTTGTAAGGCCAAAGGGGAGCACGGTGAACTGAAAATGCTCGAGGCCTACCGTGAACCGCAGGTAACGCCGGCAGGACGGGGATGTGAAAATAAGCGTCCTGCAAGTCCAACGCTACCAACCAGTCTCCAGGGTCGAGGGCAGTCAAGACCTGAGCTAGGGTGAGCATCTTGAACTTCTCCTTCCGGAGGAAGCGATTGACGTTCCGGAGGTCCAAGATAGGACGCATGTCCTCCTTGTCCTTTTTGGGCACCAGGAAGTAGTGGGAGTAGCAACCACGTCCTACTTATGGGGTCGGAACATGCTCGATGGCCCTCTTGGCCAAGAGGGCCGTGACTTCCTTCTGCAGAAGTACCAAGTGATCCACTGACATGCGGTGGAATTGAGGTGGCATGGCCTCGAAGGGGAGGGAGTAGCCCATTCGGACAATGTCCAAGACCCACCTGTCCGAGGTGATGGGACGCCAGTGGTGAAGGTGATGGCGGACCCTGCCCCCTACTGGCGTGCTGTGCACCGGAAAGGAGGGACTAGGAGGGCTTGGAGGCCGCGGACGGGTTGGAGGTGGTGGCCTGACCCGCACGCTGGTTGCCCGAACCGCCACGGCGGTATCCACGTCCTCGGCCACGCGAAGACGCTTGCTGCGCGGGCCGGTGGCTGGGCAGCTGACGTGATTGGGCGCCCCTTCCGTGGCCACGAAAGGGGCGAAAAGCAGAGGTGAGCGGAGGGCGTACAACAGAAAGGCCCAGGGACTTGGCAGTAGCCCGTGAGTCCTTAAACTGCTCCAGCGCATGGTCTGCTTTTGAACCAAAAAGACCGACTCCATCAAAGGGCATGTCCATGAGTGTATTCTGGACATCACCCGAGAAACCAGTAGTTCTCAGCCAGGCGTGGCGACGTAGCGCCACCGTCGTCGCAAGCGATCTGCCCAGCGAGTCGGCGGTATCAAGGCCACAACGTATGGTGTATTTAGCCGCATCTCGCCCTTCCGCAATGGCGCGGGTAAGCAGTGTCTGGACCTCCTCAGAACACTGCGGCAAAACAGCCGCCACCGAATCCCACAGGGAGTGGGTATATCGGCCCAAAAGGCAAGCGGTGTTGACGGACCGCAAGCCAGCACTGGAGGAAGAAAAGCCTTCTTCCCAAATTGGTCCAGGCGTTTGGATTCCCTATCCGGAGGGGCGGTAGGGAAGGCGGTTTGGGAGGCAGAGGCTTGGACAACCAAGCTCTCGGGGGTGGGATGTTCGGAGAGAAACAATGGGTCGCCCGGAGCAGGGCGATGGCGTCGGGCCACGTTCCTATCCACAGGAGCCCCTGTGGTGGGTTTGGACCAGGCACCCAAAAGAACGTCAGTGAGTGCATCATTAAATGGCAGCACAGTCTCCGAGGAGGAAGCCGCCGGCTGAAGCACTTCTGTCAGGAGGTTAGTCCTGACGGCCACAGTAGGCAACTGGAGATGTAAGGCTCCAGCTGCTCTACGCAACACCGTTGCAAAATTAGCTCCCTCCTCCGTAGCCACGGGAGGAGACAGCATGCCAGTGTCAGGGGAGGTGTCTAGACCACTGGCATCCCCAAGTTCCTCAGCCCAGTCCGGATCATACTCACACTGTTGTGTGAGAGGGTCCTCAGACCCCTCCCAGCTCTCCTGGTCCTCCTCTTGTTCAAAATATGGAGGAGGAGGGACATTTGGGACCCAAGGTCTCATCGGCGCCGGAGCCGGCGTCGAGCGACGTCGGTCCGGCTCCATGTCCGGAGCCGGAGAGAGCCGGGACCGACGCCGTCCGGGAGCCCCGGACGGCGTCAGGAACGGCACCGGGGACATCGGTGTCGGCGGAGGCGTGGTTAGGTCAACCGGCGTCGATGGGGGTTGCGGCACCACCGGAGCCGGGATCGAGGCCGGGGCCGGAGCCGAGGCCGGGATGAAGGCTGGTGGGACAGGCGGCGCCGGGACCGGAGTCGACGGCGGCGCCGGGGCAACCCCATCAGGGCCTGCGGGGCCCGAAGGCGCACCGGAGGGGCCTGAAGGCCCGAAGAGGCGGGCCATGGCCGACAGGAATTCCTGTATTTCGGCCGGAGTCGCCCCCGAACCCGGATAGGACGGGTAATGCGGGGGCGGCTCTACAGGCATGTCCGGGGCCGCGGGGACGGTGCCGACTGGGGCCTCAGCCGAGTCGCGAGACCGGCGAGGCGAAGTCTTAGAGCGATGACGCCTCTTAGACTTCTTGTGCTTCGACTTACCCGAGGAGCGCGAAGACTTGGACTCAGACGACCGGCGGGGACTCCGCGACCGGCCCCTCGACCTCTCCCGGGACCGGGGCTTGGTGCGGCGCGGAGCCGACTGCCGGACCTCGAGTAGCTTTCGAGACCGCTCTCGCAAAGCCTTCGGATGAAGTTTCCGGCAGTCAGGGCACGACTTCGTGTCGTGGTCTCGGCCGAGACAGAAGAGACACTCGAGATGCGGGTCCGTGATCGACATCATGCGACCACATGCCTCGCATGGCTTGAAGCCGGGCATCCCTATGACACCTAGGAGTCGTGAAGACTCGATGAAGAAACAGTGAAAAAATTCACAAAAAAAGGTTAGTCAAAAATTGGCTAGGGCACTGCTCTTCCCGGATCTGCGCTTACTGGCGCGGAAAAAGAAGAACTGACGTCAGCGCGCAGGGGCGGCATCTAAGTACTGCCCGTGACGTCATCCCGGCGATCACGACGCCGACGACGGACGCGGAGCCGCCTACCGACGCGCAAGAGTACTGCTACGCAAAAAACTTTCCGGATCCAGCCTGACGCCTGGGGATATTCTAAGGTAAGGAATCTGTCACTAACGTGTCTCTTTCAGATACGTTTGACAAGGGGGTCTCGGCATCAAAAAGTTTGAAGACCTCTGGTCTAGAGACTGAGGGCGGCTGCATCCTTAACATGTCTGCAGCCCTGCAAACAGCTCGGACAAACGTCCCACTAGCCTCCGTGGCCCCGCGAGGCGGTGACAGCAAGTTATCAGTAGGTGACGGACGCAAGGTAATCCGGCCACCTAACAGAGGCTCAGCAAAAGGATGAGTAGGCCAATGCCTCACTGGCGCCCGCTCTGGGGAGCGTTGAAATGACTCAGGGGGTGGGGAATCCACTGGGACCACATCCTCCACCAATAAAGCCGGTGATGGTACCCGCGTCGAAGCGACATCGAGCCGGCGTCGACGAACTCCGAAAATGCCTCGACAGGCAGAGTGGAGCAAGCGTCGGCGACCTCCGAAAAGGCTTCGACCGGCCGAGTCGAACCGGTGTCGACGACCTCCGAAAAGGCCTCGACCGGCCGAGTCGAACCGGCGTCGACGACCTCCGAAAAGGCTTCGACCGGCCGAGTCGAACCGGTGTCGACGACCTCCGAAAAGGCCTCGACCGGCCGGAGTCGGACCGGAGTCGACTCAACATCCCCTGAGGTGGAAACCTGCGGGGAGAGAGTGCGTCGAGGCGGTGTCGAGCACCGCGCAGCAGCCATCTCCAGCGACGCCGCAGGGAGCCTCGGAAGGCTGTGCGACGGCGCTGTGGGAAGGCTAGACGTCGTGGGATGCCCCTCTGGGCCGTGTCCCGACGTTGCGGCGACTCTGGAGTCGGGAGTCAGGGCACTCGGTCGGTGCCGAGGGTAAACCCGCTGGCGGAGTCCCGACCTGAGTCCCTACCCCCCCAGTGGGGCCCGAAGGCGCACCAGGGAGGGGGGGCACAGCAAGAAAGGACTGCAGGGCCCTGCAGTAGTCCTGCATCTGAGGACGAGTCGCCCCAGCACCCGGAAACGGGGGATATGCGGGGTCCGACTCCTGGGGGCCCGAGTCCGGCAAACACCAGGAGCTGCGGGCCCCGACGTGATGTCGACGCGAAGCCGACGACTTCCGCGACTTCCGTTTGTGCTTACCTCAAGTAGGCGATTGACGGCGACGGTCCCGGGACCTGCCCCGAACAGGAACGTCCTCCTGTGAGGCCCGGCGCCGCGTGGACGTCTCCGCTGAAGAAGGAGACCGGTGTTGCGAAGGGTCCGTTCGGGACATCCGGGCAGACAGCAGCTTCATGCGGCGCTCCTGCGGGGATTTCGGCCGCAGCTGGCGGCAGGCGTCGCACTCCACGGAGTTGTGGTGCTCGCCCAAGCACCACATACAGATTGCATGAGGGTCCGTCGCTGACATCTGTCGCGAGCAGGATCGGCACAGCTTGAAGCCCGCAGGCATCGAACACACTGTTCCTTGACGCAAAAGGCGTCGAGAAGGCCTGAAGATAACAAAAACAGGCCAGAGGTATCACTTTCACGGATCCGCGTTAGGACGTGGAAAAGAAGAAAACTGACATCAGCACGCCGGGGGGGCTTATATGGCTCCATTGATATCACTTCCGTGGACGACGTCAGGATGGAGCCGGGCGACGCTACCTCCCGGCGTGCAGAGGTATTGGTGGGGAAAAAACATTTTCCGGATCCAGTCTGACGCCTGGGGAGATATTCTAAGTTAAGGAATCTGCAGCTAGAAGTCTATCAGATGATCTATTCAGTGGTAGCACCCAGAAATACAAATGGACAAGTTACTTACCTTCTGTAACGCCTTATCTGGTGGAGATATAATCTAGTCGCAGATTCCTTACCTTTGAACTTCCAGGCGTCAGGCTGGATCTGGAAGATTTTTGATAGCAGTACCCCTGCCCGGTGATAGGTGGCGTCAGTAGACTCCACGTGATGTGGTAGGCGCCTGGTTCCTCGTCGTCGTGATGTCCGCGTCGTCTATATAGGATCCACACCGGCGCATTGAAGCCAGTACTTTTCACGACTTTCCCGGCCAGAAGCACAAAGCCATGAAGTGACTGACTGTGGTGTGCCAAAAAACAACTAAGGCCCTGAAGGGGAAACAGTCCTGACACTAAACCAAATCCATAGTGCGGGGAGGATGGGTGGGTTGATAAGGAATCTGCGGCTAAATTATGTCTCTACCAGATAAAGCGTTACCAAAGGTAACTAACTTGTCCATCTGCTAGAGACATCTAGCTGCCGATTTCTTATCTTTCAACAGATACCCAAGCAATACCATCCCCGGAGAAGGGACTACAGAAAGGTTTTAGACCAAGAAGTTCTGCAAGACAGAGCAGCCAAATAGGCCCTCCCTGCGGACGTGAGAATCCAGGCAGTAGTGTCTGGCAAACGTGTGCAGATATGTCCATGTGGCTGATTGGCAGATAGAAACCAGAACACCACGCTGGAGAGCTGTGGTGGCTGCTTTCACCCTGGTAGAATGGGCTCTAAGGCCTTCAGGAGGTTGTTTCTTCGCCAAGGAATAGCATATTTTCATAAAAAGGATGACCCAGTGTGAAATGGTTCTCTTCTGAACCGCTCACCCCTTCTTTGCTCTAACGTACCTTATTGAGAGTTGATCGTCCACCCGGAATTCTTTTGAACGATCAAGGTAGAACGATAACGCTCTTTTTGGGTCCAGACGGTGGAGAAGCTCTTCTTCCTTGGAAAGATGCAGAGGAGTATAGAAAGTGGGCAGAGTAACAGATTGGGCCAGATGGAAAGGGCGGTGTACGCCTGCCGATGGCAACATTTTTGTAAAATACTGTACAGAACTGTCTATTGACCCTTTGTCTGCTTCCTTGTCAGATGTCCTTTTTATTCTCTCCTTGGCACAGCAGGTCTCTGCTCTGGGCACTTCGAAGGGCTACCTTTCGGCCCCGTCTGCTTTTCGTCGGCTGCCGGATCAGCCGTCTCTTTTGAAATCACCTCTTGTGGAAAGATTTTTGAAGGCGCTCACCCATGTTTCCCCCTTCGCCTTTTATTATGCCCCAATGGGGCCTTAATATGGTCCTTAAGTTTTTGATGTGTGCACCATTTGAACCTCTGCACAATTGTACCCTCCAACTGCTCACTACTAAAACTGCCTTTTTAGTCGCAATTACTTCTGCCAGGAGGGTGAGCGAACTACAGGCACTGCCATCGCAGCCTCCTTACCTGATCGTCTTTCCAGACATAGTAGTGCTTCGCACTTGGGCATCTTTTCTGCCAAAGGTAGTAACAGTGGAGAGACACCTGGCTGCCAGAATAACCTCACAGACTTCGGCAGGAAGGTCAAAAGCTGTCAACTGTCGCCGCTCAATCTTCATGCAAGGAGGCGGAGAGTGGACAGGTTCGGGTGGAGGACCCTCCCCTGCTGCTACGACAAAAGATCCTCCAGAAGAGGCAGTCTGACCGGAGGATCGATGCTCATCTGCAGAAGCTCAGGATACCAGACTCTCCATGCCCAGTCCGGAGCCACAAGGATGACTTGGGCCTGGTCTCTCCTGATCTTCTTGAGCACTGTGGGCGGGAGTGGTATGGGTGGTAAGGCGTATAGGAGGCCTGTGCTCCACTCGAGACTAAAAGCATTGCAGAGCGGGAGCCGCCTTGGAAACTCCAACCCGCAAAACTGCTTACATTGCACGTTCTCTTCAGAGGCGAATAGATCTAACCAAGGCTCTCCCCACTGTTGAAAGAGACCATGCACCACCTCCGGATGGAGACGCCACTCGTGATCCGCAAGGAATCAGTAGCAGAGTTCGTCTGCTGTGGCGTTCAGAGAACCAGCCAGATGTTGAACCACCAGGGAAATACCCTGTTGTTCCAGCCAAGTCCAAAGACGCAGGGCCTCTTGACAAAGGGTCCACGACCCTGTTTGTTGCAGTACCACATGGCAGTAGTGTTGTCCATGAACAAGCCTTCCTTTGAGGGATGGTAAAAAGGCTTTTAGTGCCAACCGGATCGCACGAAGCTCCAACAGGTTGATATGGAGCTTGGCTTCTCCTGGAGTCTAGAGTCCTCTGATCTCCTCCTCTCCCAGATGGCCGCCCCATCCCAGAAGGGACGTATCCGTCACTACTGCGAGATCTGGGGGGGGGAAGGGAGAGGGGTCTGCCTCTGACCCAATTGCGGTTTGTCAGCCACCACTGCAGGTCGTTCGCAGTGCCCTCCGAAATCTGTACTAGATTGGTGAGATTTCCCCGATGCTGCGCCCATTGGAGCTTCAGGTCCCACTGCAGAGCCTGCATGTGCCATCTGGCATGGTCTACTAGCAGGATGCAGATGGCCATGAAGCCCAACAGCCTTAGAGTCATTCTCACCGAAATCCAGGATAGAGGCTGAAACATCGGTGTCATAGCCTGAATATCCTGGACTCTCGCTTCAGGAGGATAGGCCCGAAACTGCACCGTGTCCAGAAGCGCTCCGATGAAAGGGAGCGTCTGAGAGGGAGTCAGGTGTGACTTTGGCACATTGATAGTGAACCCCAGCGAATGCAGGAGGTTCGCCGTAGTCTGGAGGTGGGAGATGACTGCTTGGGACGAGCCCGCCTTCAACGACCAGTCTTCGAGATAGGAGAAGACTGGAACCTCTGATGTCCGTAGATGGGCTGCAACCACAACCATCACCTTGGTGAACACCCGAGGGACACTCGTGAGGCCGAAGGGGAGCACGGCAAACTAAGTGCTTGTGGCCCACCATAAACCGCAAGTACAGACGATGGGCAGGCAGGACGGGCATGTGGAATAGGCGTCCTGCAAGTGCAGCGCCACCATCCAGTCTACCGGGCCCAGAGCAGACAGGACCTGAGCAAGGGAGAGCATCTTGAACTTCTCCTTTTTGAGGAACTAGTTCAGGACCCTGAGGTCTAGGATAGGACGAATGCCTCAGTCCTTCTTTGGAACCAGAAAATAGCAGGAATAGCAACCACAACCTATTTCTGCCCGGAGACCCTCTCTATGGCTCCCTTGGCCAAGAGAGCCTTGACTTCCTCACGGAGTAAGGCAAGGTGATCCTCCGTCAGCCGATCGTAAGTTGGAGGCATGGAGGGAGGAGTAGTCTCGAAGGGGAGGGAGGAGTAGTCTCGAAGGGGAGGGAGTAGCCCCTCGCACTATTTGCAGCACCCACCTGTCCAAGGTGATCACACGGCAGTGGTGGAGGTGATGGCGTATCCTGCCACCAACTGGGCAACCATGATCCAGAAGGATCAGACTAGGAGGGTTTTGTGGTGGAGGAGGGAGCTGTGACTTGACCTGACTTCTGGCCACCTACCCACGGGGTCAGGGCGAACAGGGTCCGCGGCCCCGCAGAGGTTGCTGGACTTGTGGGGTCCTCTGGCTGGAATAAGGTTGGCGCGGTTGAAAGCCCCGTCCGTAACCACGAAAGGGGCGAAAAGCAGACAGAGGCTGGAATGACGTGGAGAGGCCTAAGGACTTGGCCGTAGCCCATGAGTCTTTAAAGCGCTGATGCGCTGTGTCCGCTTTGTCTCCAAAGAGACGGGAGCCATCAAAGGGCATGTCCATAAGATTAGCCAGGACATCCCTCGAAAAGCCAGAAGTCATCAGCCAGGTGAAGCACCCAACAGCCACCTTCGAGGAAATTGCTCTGCCTAGCGAGTCTGTCATATCTGAGCAACATCGTATGCAAACTTAGCCGCATCTCTCCCATCTGTAATGGCTTGCGAGAGGAGAGCTCGGTCCTCCTCCGAGATTCTGGGCAGCACTTGCGCAACCGTATCCCATAGAAAATGGGAGTGATGGCCCAAGAGGCGTGCAATGTTTACTGACCTCAATACTATAAGACAAAAAAAGACAGTAGGCCTATAGGACAGTCGCACTAGTATTTATCCGTATTAGCTCATTAGTTAGACCCAGACACTCAACTTTTTGTGATTCTACCGCCAACGAATCACTACACAAAACTACTTAGCACATACAGGACAGGAGTGTCTATTATCTACACATGTGTTATCATTGATAATATCATTCATCTTTTTTAGAAACTTCACATTTCCATCATTGATGATGCCCAGACATCATAATTAATATAGACCAAATATATAAATTATCCAACCCGTAATTACGGGAGTGTACATTAGTAATACACATGAGTCACGGGAATCTTGATGAAAAAATCTTGCTTTATTTCTATTCTTTTTGTAGATGTAAACATGAATTCAGCCCAGCCAACGAGTTTCGTCCTAAACAGACTTCATCAGGGCTGAAAAGATTAAAACGCATACAAAAAAATTTTGAGCAGATTTTTGCTTTAAATATACATGTTTTTTTTCCCCCAACCAGATTTTATTGGTTTTCAAAACATCAATATACGTAAACATTTTTCACGTCCTATCTAGCACATATTGTATATAATATACGTAGTCATTATTCTCTGGCGTACTTATCTTAACATCCCCTTCTAACAAAACAGTCCCCCCTCCCCCCTTGAGTTGCGCTTAAGTGGACATGTTACTGCCTCTGTGTATTGTTGGGTTCTCGTGGGTCGATCTTCTGGGTTCTATGTGCTGCGGTGTCAGTCGTCCCTAGTCTAAGTGTCCATCTTATCCGCTCTCCTGCCCTGGCTCCACCAGCCGCGGCGTGCTTGCCCCACTATGATTGTCTTGCCTGCTCGCCGTCAGTTCACTCACTAGGATTTCCCACGCTCTGGCCCGGTCTATTTTGCCTATCCCTCGGCTGGCTTCCCTGAGCAATAGTATACCTTCTGCTCCTGCCCACTTCTCAAGTTCTTTTTTCCAGGAAACAATCCGTGGCCCTCTCGATGCTTTCCAATGCCTGGCTATCTCTCTCTTTGCCAGGACATAAGCCCAGTCCTGGAACTTTTCAGTTGTTTTATTTTTGGCCGTGTGGGGGAACCACCCTAGCAGGAAGTGCTCTGGGGTGTGCGGGAGCTCTTTGTCGATGAGGTCGCCTACCACTTGTCTTATCTCCTCCCAAAAGGATTGTAGCGTGGAGCAGCTCCAAAACATGTGAACTATATATGTGCCTCCCTCTCCCCACATCTTGGGCACGCTGCCGTGTTTGTACCGAAGTATCTCCTAATTTGGGACGGGGTGAGGTACGCTCTATGTAGCACATAGAAATTAATTTAAATCTCGCATTTCTAGATGCTTTCGGGGTTCGCTCCAGGATCTTATCCCACTCTACTTCCGGTATCTGCTTACCCAGGTCTTCTTCCCACTGTAATCACAGGCGCTCTAGCGGCTTTTGCATGTCGAGCCTCATTTGCTTGTATAGGCAGGACACCGTCTTAATCCTCCCCGCTGACAGCGCAACATATCTACACCCTGCTAGCGCTCGTGGTTCCATACCCCCAACATTCCAGTGCTTTCTAATCCTTCGTGTGAGGGCACCATGCTTCAGGAATTGACCTCCTGGCAAGTCATATGCAGTTTATAACTCTTCAAATGGTAGCAGTGCAGTGTCTTGATACAAGTCCCCCATCACTTTCAGTCCTGCCTGTTCCCAGTCCTCTAGCCCTGCCCAATGTTCCCCCTGTGGCAGACAGACCAGCATTGCAATAGGTATTTCCGGGGAATAGAGGGTCGCAGCGCCTGCCGTCTCAGGTATCTAGCTCAGCAACACATCACCACCCTAGTTTCCAGTGTGTCTTCGGACGTGTTCAGACGCACTCGTAGCAGGACTTTTGCCAGGGTTGTGGCATCTGGCGCGGCCGGGTATTGTTCCCTTTCCGGGTCGCAGTCCGCCGCCAACCATTGGATCAGCCAGTACAGCTGGGCAGCTAGAGAATAGTTCTCAAAATCAGGGACTGCTAAACCACCTTCCGCCGTGGAGCGCCGCAGTGAGGCCAGTACTACTCTTGTGGGTCCTGCTCCCCAGAGGAATGACAACCATTGAGTCAAGCTCTTTGAATGTTGTTCGCGGGATCCACACCGGAATAGCCCCAAAGTAGTATAATAGGCACAGTAGCGCGTTACCATCTTCAAGACGGCTACCCGCCCAGCCAGCGGCAGCATTCCCCAGAAGTCCATCGCAGTTCTCATTGATCATATCGCTCTACCCACATTGTCTTCTAGCAATTCTGCTGAGCCGTGGTATATTTTGACTCCAAGATACTGCAGGCAGCTAGGTTCCCATTTCAGATGTTCTAGATCGGGTGGTGGGGGGGCGTCGGGCACCATTGGGTATAAGCTGGATTTCTGCCAGTTAACTTTGAGGCCGGACATGGCGCGAAACTGGGCCAGCATGTCCCGCGCACCTCTCAGTTTGTCTGCCGTATTGCTGAGGAATAGCAAGAGGTCGTCTGCATACAAGGCTATAAAATGCTGCACCGCTCCTGTCCCCAGGCCATTATAGTCCTGCCCGCTCCTGGCCCTGCACGCCAGTGGCTCCATAGCTAGTGCGAACAGGAGCAGGGAGAGGGGGGATCCCTGCCTCGTACCTCTCTCCACCCTCTGTCTAGGCGAGATGGTCCTCCGGGTGCGCACAAGGGCCATAGGGGATGCGTACAATAATCGCACCCATGCCAGGATTCCTCCTCCCCGGCCCATCTTAACCAGGACTTCATAGAGAAAGGACCACTCCAGGCTGTCAAAGGCCTTCTCAATGTCCACTGCAAACACTGCCGCCGCTCGCTTGTCGTATCCATCAAAGCCCATCACAGCCAGGAGTTGCCTAATGTTTATGGCCGTGTTCCGCCCCGGGATAAAACCCGCCTGGTCTGCGTGGACCAGTTCTGGCATGTGGGAGAGTAGGCACATCGCAAGGATTTTGTTTAGCATTTTGTAATCCATGTTTAGCATGTAAGCCGTATAATCATGGGGTTCCTTCCCTGGCTTAGGCATCGGGACAATGAGGGCCTCCCTAGCACTCTCCGGCAGCATTCCCATTTCTCGGGCCTCTTGGTACATTGTGACCAGTCGGGGGGCCAACTCCTCCACATATGTTGCGTAGAACTCAGCCGGTAGACAGTCTGTACCTGGGGTCTTGTTCCTCGCCATACCCTTAATGGCAGCCTGCACCTCCTGCTGTGTGATGTCTGTCCCCAATTCCTCCGCCTATTCAGGGTTCAGCCTCACCATCCGCAGGTCTGCAAGGTATTCCCTTGCGTCTGTGGATTTGCCTTCTCGCGACCTTCTGTACAGCTTCGCATAGAAACTAGCAAAGACTTTGTTGATCTTCGCCTGTGTATAGTGTCTGACCCCCATCTCATCTTCTATTTCCACCAGGGGTGGACCCCTGCTCACCGGGTTCGTCAGCCATGCCAAGAGCGATTCCGATTTGTCCCGCTCAGCGTGGGTGCGCTCTAGGTATTTCTTGTAGTCGAAGCATCTAAGCCTCTCAGTCTGATTCGCCCCTTCCTCCTTGGCCTCTAGGAGTGCCTGCTGAAGCTCCGGGTGCTCTGGCCTTCTGCATTCCAACCCTCCAAGGGTTGTCTTTGCCCCCTCTATTTCTTCTAGGCTGACGCGCCAGACCCATGTGGTATGTGGTACGCGTTATACATTGGCCCCTCGGGACCACTTTGAAAGCGTCCCACTCTGCATTCGGCGAAGAGGCCGTCCCCGCATTGACCTCGAAGTAGTGTGCTATTTCCCCCCCTAATCTCTTACCGGAAGACCTGGCCCTCCAGGGTGTCCGGGCGGAGCCTCCATGTAGGGATCGCTGTTACAGGGTGCATCCACTTCAAGGATAGAACTAGTGGGTTATGATCCGATATCGTTCGCGCAAGGTATTCCGCGGCGATAACGTGGCGCTGAGCGTCTACTGAGCATAAGAAAGCGTCTAGTCGCGCATGCACTTTGTGAACCACTGAGCAGTAGGAGTAGTCCCTATCTTGGGGGTGCAGGGTCCTCCAGGCATCTATCAGTCCCCAGCTCTGTCTCCAGGTAGTGAATGCATGTGAGGAGCGCGCTGCTTGGGAGTTTCGCAGCGGGGGTGGGATCTGTCTAGGAGTGTATTGTCTACACTGTTAAAGTCGCCCCCCATTAGAGTAGTGCCCGTCAGGTATTACGTTAAGCTGTGGCTCTGCCTCGCAAAAAAGGCCCATTGCTCTGCATTGGGGGCATAAATACTGATTATACAAATCTCTCGACCCTCTAGTCGCCGCTTTATGGCTACATATCGACCCTCCGGATCTACAAGTGAGCTCGTCAGCTGGAATGGAACCCGCACTTGAATCCATATTAGCACCCCCATGCATATGCCGAGTAGGTAGTGTAAAAGAGGTGGCCCCTCCACCGTCTCTGTAGGGCTTGCCCTTCTTTCTGTGTTAGGTGCGTTCCTTGTAATAGAGCTATCTGGGCTCCCCGACTTCGGATGTATGAGAGGACCTTGTGGCATTTTGACATTGTAATCATGCCTCTAATATTCCAGGTCATGTATTTGTACTGTTGCTTGTCAGCCATTAGTAGGTGTTACTATGCCCAGACCGCCTCTCTCTTTATACTGTGCCACCTGCTTGCGCTTCCCACTCGATCCCACATGGTTCTCTGTGTGCTGCAACTCAAGGTGTCCCCCCATGTCAACATTAAACATTTCCCCCAACTGCCACTCCCCAGGATAAGCAGGAAAACACCCCCCATCCAAACTAAAATTCTAAGTCCGCAAGTGACTGCTTGCAGTTCGTCCAGTCAATCGCAAGGGGGAAAGGCCGCTCGTCCGCCGCTCTCCCAGTCTCTGCAGCCGCCATCCCTTTCTTTAGTGTCAGGAATCCCCCCCCGCAGCACTTCCCCTCCATCAGCCCCTGTACCTCATTGCTGGGTCAAGTGTGTCCCGTGTTACTCCAGACCTGTTCGCAGTAGTTCTTTGCTCTCTCCCGCTAGGCAATGTCATCCGCCGTCTGTGGAGTTACGTCTGGAAGCACCACACTCTGTGCTTCAGAGACACTGGATCCATGCTCTGAGCCAGATTCTGCTGCAGTCTCACTGCCCTCAGGGGGCACATGGCTTCTCGCTTTGCCGCTGATCAGTGCTACAACTTGCATCACATTTTGGGCTCAAGCTGCGCAGCCTCCAGCCTAGGCGCTAGAGTCTCCCTCACGGTCCGCTGGCCCCTGGAGCGACTGTCTCGTTGTCTTCTCCTCTCTGGGTCCCGCAGTGGCTCCGTCCCTTTGCGCTGTTCCTGCCAGTCCAATGCCTCCTGCGAGGTTCTGAAGAACTCTGTGCCCCAGTCTGTGGTGACTCGCAACATGGCCGGATACTGCATCACGTATTTGTAGTTCAGTTGTCGCAGTCTCTGCTTCACATCCCGAAGGACCCTCTCTGCCTTTGCACTTCTCGGGAGAAATCTGGGAAGATTCGCATCACTGAGTTGTCTAACTCTATATCTCCTCTGAGGCGCGCCTCGGTAAGGATGTGATCTCTGTCCCTGTAGTGGAGGAGCTTCGCTATCACAACCCGCTGTGGCGCTCCCAGTACAAACGGTTTTGCAGGGACTCGATGCGCCCGCTCTAGGGCAAAGAAGTTCGATAAGCCGTCCGGCGATACTTCCTCCCGAAGCCACTTTTCCAGGTAGTCTATCATGCTGCGGCCTTCTATTTTTTCCGGCAGTCCTATAATTCTGAGGTTGCTTTTGCGCGACCTATTCTCGGCGTCTTCAGCCCTGCCTTACAGTGTGCACACTTTCGTCATTCGCTGCTTCATTATTGCTATATCCGGCAGAGTTTCAGCTAGTTGGTCCTCACTTGTCTTGACGCGGTCCGCTAGCTTTTTATGGTCTTCTCTGAGCAAGCCCATGTCTAAGCTCAGCTCACTGGAGCTGAGGACTATCAGTCCTCAGCTCACTGGAGGAGGTAATAGCTTGCAAGATGTCCTGCAGTGTGGGGTCTCCGGGGTGCTCCATCTGCGTTGGGGCCTTCCCCCTCTCTTCTGTTGATTTACCTGCCAGGGCCTCTTCCCTGTCCTTTTTGGGAACCATCCCCATGGTGTCTTCTCTCTCTGTGGCACTTCTGGCGTTGCGTGTACTCATGGGACGCTTCAGGCTACCCTCGTCGTCCGTGGAGTCGTCTCTTTTGGCAGGCGCTCTTCAGTCTAGCGCGCCCCTCCACTCAGGCTCAGATTAGGCACCTCTGCCTCTGTCGGTTTCCCGCTGTTGTCCCGCCGCCCTCTCCGGTGTGGTTGTGTGCTCAGTATGGGTCTGGTTTCACCCACCACTATGTCTGCCTGGGGGCTCTGGATCTCACTGCGCTCTGGCCCAGTGCGCCACTCCAATCTGCTTCAAATTGTCTCAGATGTCCAGTCCTCAGACTGATGGGTCTACTTCCTCCCGATGTGCACCCCCGGGCTACGTGCGCTGGGGGGGATCTCTCTGCCGCTCTATGAATTAGGCCCCAGTGCTGGCAGTTCTTGGGCCCACTCTCCGGCCTCAACAGCGTTGCCAGGCCCAATCGCTCGTGTTGGGTCCCCTCGTTAACACTATCAGTCCTCTGCACTGTGCGGCAGGCCCCAGTGCTCAAGTATTCGCTCAGCGCTTGTCTAGGGAGGCTTTATTGTCCTTCCACTCCCCCGGCGACAGATTCCTGCACTGAGATTCTGAGTTCTCTGCTTAGGCCCCCTCTCTCCTCTGGGTTCTCCAGGGCCTCTCGGCTTACAGGGTATGCGGGCCTGTTCACCACTTGATCCGGTTCTCCGGCCTCAGTCGCCCTCACCTGGCACTACGCTGATACTTCCTGCTGCAGGTGCCCGCCAAGATCCCTGGGCCCGCGCTCACTTCTTCCCGCCGAGAGACTCAGGGGTGGGGGGGGGGGGGCCCTTCTCTGCTGCCTGTCTTCACAGATCCAGCCTCTGTCCCTGCTGGCCGCTTCAGCGCCGTTATGGTCTATATGCGTCGCAGGGCCTTTGCAGTACTCACCAGGAGGTATTTGTATGTCTCCGCTGCCCCGATCACCGCTTCCGGTGATCTCCCGACCCGGCTTTCAGGTCCGCCATGTGGGGCCCTCCGGAGTCCCGTATTCTCCTGCGCCTCTATACTCCGCTACTTCTGGGGGTCTCCGGGCCCAGTACTCAGTCCCGTGCAGGGGGGCGAGGTCCTCCAGGCCTCTTTCCGCCCCGGTCAGGGGCACGCAGGCAGTCCAGAGTTCATCCCGGTTCCCTCACTGTATAAGGGGCGCCGCCATCTTATCTTGTCTCTCGGCCGTGTTCCCAATTCTCAGCTCTCAGCCACCAGGAGGTATTTGGATGTCTCCGCTGCCCCGATCACCGCTTCCGGTGATCTCCCGACCCGGCTTTCAGGTCCGCCATGTGGGGCCCTCCGGAGTCCCGTATTCTCCTGCGCCTCTATACTCCGGATCTACTTCTGGGGGTCGCCGGGCCCAGTACTCAGTCCCGTGCAGGGGACGAGGGGAGAGGTACTCCAGGCCTCCTTCCGCCCCGATCAGCGCCACGCAGGTAGTCCAGCGTTCATCCCGATTCCCTCACCGTATAATGGGCGCCACCATCTTATCTAGTCTCTCGGCCGCGTTCTTAATTCTCGGCTTCCCTGCTCTCAGTCAGCAGGACGGGCTCTCAGTCTCTGGGACGCACCTCACCCTTCCCATGGCTGTGGGGGTGCGCTGTAGGGGTTCTTGTCCCTTTCAGGGCTTCAGGATGGTGTTTGATGGCAGCCGGCCGACTGGAGCTCGCGAGCTGTGCTGCTCACTCCATCGGCGCCAGGCCACGCCCCCTTTGAATATACATGTTTACAATCTGAATCACCTAAATCATTTTCATACATTAATCAACAAATAATCAATACAAATAGACTGTGACTCCACCTACACCAATGAATCATATGTATATTCATACAGGATCAGATATCTATAATGAATATTTCTAAAATGCACTGTTACATATTGAAGACACAATCTAGATAAGAAACAAAACAATGTGACTTTAAATAGATTCCTACAATACAGATCAGTTTACCATGATAGATTAAGACACTCCACATTTCTTACTGTTGGCAGAAAATCAATTTTCATGAACCCAAATAATATAATCCTATTCTGTAAAACTCACTTGTAGGTAAACGCTCAAAACCAGGTGTATCATCTCTAGTTAGGCTCTGCATTGTAATTGAGTGGATCCCAGACGATAGTCTGAATAAAATATAGAATACAATGTTTCAGGATCCCTAAAATATTACTTCAATCGTATTATGATGAGATAAAGTTCTAATGTGTATAAAATACTTACATCAAAGATGAGTCAAATATTCTATGTTCAACTCCAATTTATTTATTCCAACCCTCCGTCTTCCTCATCAGAAGTGAATTCATTATGATCAACTAAAAAAAAAAAAAAAAAAATAGTTATACAAGATAAGACATAACCCATCCACAACACTCAGTGATTCATTATTATACAACCCACACTACCTACAAGACACTTAATAAGCTGTTATCTACAGCTCACTTGTGGAAAGAATCACAGCAGATACAGATGGTCATCACTCCACAACGAAGTATCAAGAATATATCTATTATTTACAAATACCATTTGCTACTGGCCCCTTAATAAAACAATATTAAATGTCTCTAAACACTACACAAACATTCATTCCCCTATTTATACAATATATTAAAAACAAAGCCTCAAACACAACTACCATTCTATCATTTGCCCAAAAAAAACAAAAAACAAAAAAAAAGCCTTGAGCACTCACTTATATTGCTCTTCCATGGATCCAAAGCAACAGCTAACATCTACCGGGTTCAGAGTGTAACTGAGCCAAGACATATGATCGTTCTTTTAAGCCTGTTGCCCGGCCAATACCATTCAAGTATAGAGAAGAACCAATAGGCTTACTTGTAACATAAATAAAAACATATGATGTTTCCACTCTGGTCCATTGAATCAATCCCCCTATCAAATGCTTGCTACTAATGTCAACAAAGTTTATCTTGACATGATGTAAGGTGAACATACCCAATTGGTCAATAAATGGGCCAATCCTAATCTCTAGCACAGTAAGAAAACAAGCCTGTTACCTGGCCAATATCATTCAAGGATAGAAAATAACCAATAGGCTTGCTTGTAACGAAATAATGATGTATGGTGTTTCCATGTCAAGATAAACTCTGTTGACATTAGTAGCAAGCCTTTGATAGTGGGACGGATTCGATGGACCAAAGTGGAAACATCATATGTTTTTATTTATGTTACAGGTAAGCCTATTGGTTCTTCTCTATACTTGAATGGTATTGGCTGGGCAACAGGCTTAAAAGAATGATTGTATGTCTTGGCTCAGTTACACTCGGAACCCGGTAGATGTTAGCTGTTGCTTTGGATCAATGGAAGAGCAATAAAAGTGAGTGCTCGAGGCTTTTTTTGGCAAATGATAGAATGGTAGTTGTGTTTGAGGCTTTGTTCTTAATATATTGTATAAATAGGGGAATGAATGTTGGTGTAGTAGTTGGAAACATTTAATATTGTTTATCAAGGGGCCCGTAGAAAATGGTGTTTGTAAATAATAGATATATTCTTTATACTTTTTTGTGGAGTGATGACCATCTTTATCTGTTCTGGTTCTTTCCATAAGTGAGCTGTAGGTAACAGCTTATTAAAAGTGTCTTGTAGGTAGTGTGGGTTGTATAATAATTAATCACTGGGTGTTGTGGATAGGTTATGTCTTATCTTGTATAAATATATTTTTTTAGTTGATCATAATGAATTCACTTCTGATGAGGAAGATGGAGGGTTGGAATAAATAAATTGGAGTACAACATAGAATATTTGACTCCTCTTTGATGTAAGTATTTTATACACATTAGAACTTTATCTGATCATAATACGGTTGAAGTAATATTTTAGGGATCCTGAAACATTGTATTCTATATTTTATTCAGACTATCGTCTGGGATCCACTCAATTACAATGCAAAGCCTAACTAGAGATGATGCACTTGGTTTTGAGCATTTATTTACAAGTGAGTTTTACGGAATAGGATTATATTATTTGTGGTCATGAAAATTGATTTTCTGCCAACAGTAAGAAATGTAGTGTCTTACTCTATCATGGTAAACTGATATGTATTGTAGCAATCTATTTAAAGTCACGTTGTTTTGTTTCTTATCTAAATTGTGTCTTTATGTATCAGTGCATTTTAGAAATATTCATTATAGATACCTGAACCTGTATGAATATACATATGATTCATTGGTGTAGGTGGAGTCACGGTCTATTTGTATTGATTATTTGTTGATTAATGTATGAAAATGATTTAGATTGAAAACATGTATATTTAAAGCAAAAATATGCTCAAACATTTTTTGTATGAGTTTTAAACTTTTCAGCCCTGATGAAGTCCGTTTAGGATGAAACGCGTTGGCTGGGCTGACTTCATGTTTACATCTACAAAAAGAATAGAAATAAATCAAGATTTTTTCATCAAGATTCCGTGACTCCTGTGTATTACTAATGTACACTCCCATAATTACGGGTTGGATAATTTATATATTCGGTCTATATTAATTATGTCTGGGTATCATCAATGATGGAAATGTGAAGTTTCTAAAAAAGATTAATGATATTATGAATGATAACACGTGTAGATAATAGACACTCCTGTCCTGTATGTGCTGACCGTAATACTAGGCTGGTGGAAGAAAATATTTTCTTACCGAAGCTGTCCAGCCTTTTAGATTCCCTATCTGGAGGTGTGGAAAGGCACGCGCAATGGGAAGTGGATGATTGGACCACAAAGCTATAACGGGGTGGGGTGGCTAGAGAGGAAAGCTGGGTCGCTCGGTGCAGGCTGGTGGTGGCGGGCAATGGTTCTATTCACTGGAGCCCCTGTGCTGGGCTTGGACCAGGTGCCCAGAAGAACATCTGTTAAGGCCTTGTTAAAAGGCAGCAAGGGTTCCGAAGAGGAAATACCAAGCTGCAGGACCACCATCAGGACATTAGTCTTGCCTGCCACTGTAGGAAGCTGCAGGTCCATGACCTCCGCAGCCCTACACACTACCATTGTGAATGAAGCTCCCTCCTCAATAGCCAGGTTAGGTGGAGACAGCATGCCAGAATCTGGGGAGGTGTCCAGAACGCTGGCATCACTCATGTCCTCATACCAGTCCAGGTCTTGATTAGGTTGCGGGATTTCTAAGGGATCCTGCTGCCCCTTCCAGCCTTCATCATCCATGCCTAACCCTTCAGAATAGAGCAGGTTGAATGGCATGGAGCCGTATGGCTCGTTGGATGCCCGACCGGCTCTGTCTCGTCTGGATTGATGATGGGGGAGGTGCCGCTGAGGGGCTCGAAGTCGGACGCATCGCTGGGGAAGGTCGCAGAGGTACGGATCCAAGAGGAGGCCTTAGCCGGTTCCGAAGACGCGGAACCCACGAGGTCTCCTTCAGCTGAACCTGCGGGGCCCGAAGGTGTGCCGGCAGGATCAGGCCACCCAAATATGGTGCACATGGTGTCATAAAATTCTTTTAGTTGGGTGGGGGTCGCTCCCGGCCCCGGAAACGGAGGAAAACGCAGAGCTGACCCAGGCACCTGCTCTGAAAATGCGCGACATTGAACTCCCAGGCTCCTCAGTCTCTGCACCCGACGGACGGGGCGAAGTCGAAGCATGCTTTGACTTTTTGTGCTTTTTATGGGGCTTCTTACCTGACAGAGGACTACGAGGAGGAAGACTTTGACCCCCCGGAGGGGTGCTTGGACCTTCCCCTCGACCAAGATGGCATTGACGAGGCGACATCCATGGCGCCGGGCCACGATCAGCTTTGGGGACCGCTCCCTAAAGCCTTTGGGTGCCATGGCCTGACAATAGGAGCACGACTTTGTGTTGTGGTCACGCTCCAGGCACCAGAGACACACCAAATGGTGGTCCATGACCGACATGGCGCGGTTACAGGCGCCGCATGGCTTGAACCCTGAGGCTTTTTTACAAGACATACCTACCACACTTAAAGGAGTCAACAAAAAGTCGAAAAAGTCTGTCAAAAAGTGACATGGGCTAGCTCTCTTCGACGGATCTGCGCTGGCTGGTGCGTAAAGAAATTAACAGACTTCAGCGCGCCGGGGTGGTGCTTATATAAACGGCGCAGATGTCACGACGATAAAGAACTCAACGCCTACGACCTCATGCGGACTCGACTGACGCCACCTATCGGCGCGCAGGGGTAATGCTATCAAAAATGTTCTGGATCCAGCCTGACGCCTGGAAGTTTAAATGTAAGGAATCTGCAGCTAGATGTAGTGTTTACTGTGTACCTTTTTAGGAAAGGCAATAATCCATACTGACAGGATCAGGATGATTTCCTTTCCTTCTTGTCCTAGCTTTTCTTCAGGAAGAGGATAAATCCAGAGGCTACACGTCCGATGATGCTCTAGGTATCTACTGCCAATACAGGGTTGCAGCACAGTCCGCTCACGTGGTCAGTGGAAATAATAAGTATTTTAAATGCCAATAGGTCAAGCCTTTGAGACCTATTGGCTTTGGCAGCGATTTTTAGCCATGCTGAACAGCTGCGCAGCTGTTGTGCAGCATGGCAGAAAATAATGTTAAAAAAAGAAAAGCGCTAGGACACAGCCTTTGCACCATTTTGTACACACACACCAACACGGAAGCGCATGCCTACCAAACGAGGCCAGCATTTTTTCCTCTTATTTAACAATATGAGATGGATTAGTAAATAAAATGTGTAAAATCCGCTTTTGATATTTAAAAAAACCAGGGTAGTGGGTTGGAGGCAAGGGATAAGGCAACACGGAGGTCGGGAGAGAAGGATGGAGGTGGGGGAGAGAAGGACAAAAGACCGCATTGGTGTGGTACAAGGACAATGGAGGGTGGGGGATGGGAAAGCACACAGACAACAGAGGATGGGCAGTCAGGGAAGCACACGGACCACAGAGGGTGGGCTGGCAGGCATGTCGACAGCGGGGGAGGGGTAGGGAAGCAAGAACGGTAATGGAAGGTGGGCGGTTGGAGAGGAAATAAGAATGGTAACTCAGGAAGGGAGAAACCTGGACAAGAAAAAGGTACACAAAATACACAAGAGCTGCGCCTGTAAAACATATGCACTCTTGTAGAGTGCTTAACCAAAAAGGAAAAAAGTAATACCTGAAAAGGGAGCAGTGGAAAGACACAAGTAATGAGTCCAAGCTCCAGGTGAGGGACAAACGCCAGAAGAGGAAGGAAAGCCCACGGAAGGTGATGAAAAAAAAGCAAGCAAATCAGAGTGACAAAGCCAACAAATGTGATAAACAGTCGGGAGGCTATAAGCCGACCGTAAGCTAGCAAATTTCCAACAGACAGCACATGCACTGTCTTAGGCGAAACCTAAAAAGAACAGAGGGTAAGACATTAACATTACTCATGACTCATAGGAGCAAAGATAAATACATAGGGTTCTTTAGCTTCATTACACTTACATTTGATACAGTTTCTAGCACCATGTATTGAGTACTCTTCTGACAACATCAAAATAGCAATACTCTTCTCCTTTTCCCTGCATTCTACCCTGGAAAACAAGGACATAACATCTCATACACTCACTTTATTTCTCAGAACCTGGAACTGAAGCTGGAAAACTTCCCAGGGTGCGTCATGGACCAGAAGTTGCGTCTGTTTTGTAGCTTCTGAAAGGCATTGAGACGTCTCCTCCTTTCTTGCTTCAACTTTTTTGCCTTTTTCACCTGAAGTCGAAGTCATATTAGAGCAGTCATTAGAACAAAGGCTCGAAAAGTATTTTACAGTTCCCTCTTGTATTAGGTACCCAAGAATGACCTGGCACACATACAGTAAGGATATGCTGCACCATTCTGTATGGCAAAATAGATAGTTGACAATGTTAATGCTTCCAACTACAGAAGCACAGGAATTTGCTTCTAAACTCACTTTCATTTAATTACACATTCTATGAAAATGCTTAATTGTGGTGATTCCTGAACCAGTTCAAACACCTAACAACCACATTTTTTATTTTTGACTTTCTTGTACAAGTAAAAGTACATCCATGGAACATGGAGAAGAAAACATAATACATCTTGCAGTTTCCCCACGTAACAATATACGATATCACAATAATATTTAATTAACATGGAGAGGTGCCCCTTGGTTGACCCAACACGTAAGCAGCTGAATAATACATTTTACACAGTCTTAATCAGAGCTCCAGATCTGTTATTCCCCAGAATGTAATTGACTCCATAATTTCTATCTTAACATTAAAGGCAACCTGCATTTTTTGGAAAGCAATGGTCTTAAATGTAAAGCTCCAGGCCCCAGGAATATTAGGCAGAACGAGGTAGATTGATGTATGGCACAGCACCTTACACACTGCGTTGTAACTACAATCTTTTTCATTGCAGCAACTTTAATTTAGGACACTGACACTCGAATACTCATCTCAGCAGGCACACAACATTTCCATTAACAGATTCTTTAGGATTAGATGCAAACTCATTCCAATTAAAGGGTATTGGTCTTGTAGGGATGGCGCATTGCTTACCCATCTGAATGCATCCCTTTACTTTTTCATCATAGCAGCACAAAATCTCTACTTAACCTTCAAAACTTATTTAGCGACGTACAAATCTGAGAAATGCTCAACCTAGCTTTAAATCCTACACTGATCACTGCTTACATGATTACTCCTGCCTTACGCCTCACTTGTCTCTACAACTAACAAACCAACAAAGAGAATGAGTGCTGTCACTGAAACAGTGAAATAGTAAACTGATCAATAATGCCATATTAGTCCAGGCTCCACAGTTGTCAAATTCAGAAAGTAAACCAGTATACCGTCTAATCTATTGGCTATCCTTGATGTGCAAGCTCAGACAGGTTTATCCAGTGCGTACGTAACCTAATGCGGCAACACATAAGAGACTTAGTCTGGGGCAGACTAAAGGGAGCAATTTACCCCAAAATGACCGCTCTGTTGAAACATGCTGTTATGCCTCACTTTGACCTGTGTGGCTGAAAGTTCACACCTCTAAGCAACTATCGTATTTCAAGAGGTAGACATCAACAGTTATCTTGAAGTGTCATTCTTACCTTCCCTCGGTCAAACTCCTCATCCCATTCATCGATTACAGTTTGGTCTTTGGAATCCCTAAAGTCCTGGATGGCGTCCTGACTTATGGCAGACACTTCCTCGTCCCAAGTCAGCACTGTAGGACAGAGAAATAAAACAGTACATAAATAACAGGGGAATGGGCATCTGCTATACAGAGGCCTTATGTGAAGAGGACGTGTGACAGTCCTAGAAATTCACAGAAATGATCGTCAATGCCACACTTTTCGTAAAAGTCGTGGGCAACAGCATGTTAAAAATGTTACTGTAAGAGGGTTCCTTCCAGTGCAGAGTTAGTACATTAGAACTAGCACAGCAGAATTAATCGGAGTGCACTATTACGGTCTACATACAGCACATTTAACAACCGTCCTACCGCACAGTAGAGTGTCTCTTTTAAATGATTATTTAGATTAGTATTCAGCAGGTTTCCAAAGTCTTACAACCATAGATACTCCAAGTGAAAAGAAAGGTTGTGTCAGAAACAGAAGGATTACTCAGACATGTATCAGCATAATCACAGTCACGCCATGATCAGAAGAACAAGTTACATACCTTCGGTAGAGCTCTTTCTGGTGGATTCTCTATGTAGCTGCATATTCCTCACCTTAGAATGCTCCCCAATCACTAGACTGGATTCGGAACCTTTCAAACGATGCTCTTGCTTACCACTAGGTAGCACCATGTGCCTCCACACGCACTCTGTACCAACCTGGAAGTGTCAAGAGTGGAGCAGCATGCAAGCGCCACCCGTTTCCGCTTCTAAGGCATCATTCAGCGCCCTTAGAAGCGGAGCATGAATAGTTGTTTGTACCAGTGTGCAGGTTCTAACTTGGAACATTATTAAATGTTAAAAAGAGACCACTTAAGAGAACAGGGAAATGGGAGAGCACTAAATCTGCGGTTACAGTAGCTACCAGAGTGTTACCAAAAGTAAGTAACTTGTTTTTCTGATGGATACTTTTAACTGCAGATTCCTCACCTAAAAAATATACCAAAACAGTACCTCCCTAAAGTGGAGGGTCTTTGGAGTAGCTCAGACCAAAAACTCTTGCAGAACCGAAGGGGTAAAATGCCATACACGCCGGACCTGGCTGTCAAGGCAGTATTGCTTCGTGAAGCCTGGCAGATGTCAAGAACAGGCGTGCCAACACAGTGGTAGCAGCCTTGGCCCAAGTGGAATGGACTCCAAGACCTTCTGTGGGCCGCTTCTTGGCCAGGCTGTAGCAGAACTTGATGGAGAGGACATTCAA
The DNA here is from genome assembly GCA_963921515.1 of Calotriton arnoldi. NCBI lineage: Eukaryota > Metazoa > Chordata > Amphibia > Caudata > Salamandridae > Calotriton > Calotriton arnoldi. The sequence continues at coordinate 3,571,107 of CAWUFW010000291.1, forward strand.
CCTCGATAGAGTACTCTTCTGCACAGAGTTCCATTTCTTCACCTGGGCGAATCCCACAAAAAGCTGATTGTCCAGACAAAGTGTTCCTTGGTATGATCAATATGAAAGCTAAACGCCCAATTTAGGTACAGCAACTAAAGCATCTCCTCTTTCAAGCAATAAGTGGGGCAAAGAACGCAGGATTACCAGATGTGAAAAGTGTCACAACTTTAGGCATTAACACTGCCTGAGTTCTCAACACCAACTTGTCTGGAGTAAAAAGTGGTGTACAGCGGTTACACTGAGAGTGCCTGTAATTTACTCAAGCGACAAGATGTTGCGATCACTCACAATGAGGAAGACAGGGTTTGAAGTCAGGAGACGCAATGATCAACTATGCTGCGGCTTGAATGGCGTTTACATGAGAAAAGTTAAGACCAAATTAAGTCCCACCTTGCTATTACAAATGTTTTGGGAGGAAACCGGTTTCAAACCTTTTATAAACCTCTTCACAGCAGGTGATTTAAACATGGACAGTTGGTCCAGCAAAAGTAGAAAGGCCAAAAGGGCCGACAAATAACCTTCCACAGAGCTCACTGCAAGGCTTTAGTGGGCCAGCGACAAAACAAAGAAAAGAACATCCAACAGCTTGGCTTGTAAAAGGCCACAAACCTGTCACCCAGCATAAGTTGACTTTTCTGTTTTTTCGCAGTTTTATAAAGTGCAAACCCGACCCAAAGGCATTGGAACACTAGTTACATTACACAAAGTCACATTTTTTTTAGGCATGGGGAGATTAGGCGATTTGCCAAGAATGATGGGATGTTGAGCTGACGCAGAGACTCAAACCTGGTTCCCCAGTTTTAAAGTTGGCAGGTCTGGGCCTAACACCATATCATCTAACACTCTTTGGAAGGGTGTCTGGCAGCGAGAATGATGTTCACCTCTTCAGGCAGCAGATCAAAGGCAGTCAACTTCCACCCACCAAACTCCACAAATGGATGTTTAAATTGTGCAGGTTCAGGTGCAGGATAGTGCCCTGCTGCTGTGACAGATAGTGCTCCCGAAATGGAAGCCTGATCAGAGGACAGTTACTCATGTCCAGAAGTTCCGGGTACCACCCTTTCCTGGCCCAATCTGGACCACTAGGATGACTTGGGCCCTGTCGCTCCTGATTTAAAAAAAAATTGGGGCAGGAAAGACAGGGGTGGGAAGGCGTACAGGGATCCCATGTCATATTCCAGCCAGAATGCATGTTCTATTGAACGTTCTTGTGAAAACTCCAATGCAAAAAACCTTTGATACTGCATGTTTGATGTTGGAGAAAAAGATCTAGCCAGGGTTCTCTTCGCTGTTGGAAGATGCCATGCGCCGCCTCAGGATGTGGACGCTATTCGTGATCTACCAGATGCCATCTACTTAGCTAGTCTGCTCTGGCATTCAAGGATCCTGCCAAGTGGTTCATGACCAGGGAAATGCCCTGATGCTCCAACCAACTCCAGAGGCACAGAGCTTTCAGACAATGAATCCAGGTTCCTACTCCGCCCTGCTTGTTCCAATACAACATGGCAGTGGTGTTGTCTGGGAGAACCTGCACTAGTCTTTTTCTGTTGAACTGCAGGAAAACCTTCATAAACTTCAACAGCCTGATGTGGAGCTGGGCTTCTATCGGAGACTATAGCCCTCTGATCTCACTTCCTCCAGATGAGCTTCCGTTCCTCCAGCTAACCTCCCCAACCCAGTAGTGATGCATCCGTCAGCTCTGGGTATGGAAGAGAAAGGGGCCTACTACAGTAACAATTGCATTCAAGTAGCCACCACTGCAAATCGTGAGCAGTCTCTTCCGAAATCTGGTTGACATCTGATAGATTTCTTAGCTGCTGGGTCCAATGGAACTTCAGTTTCCATTTCAGAGACGCCTGCATGTGCCATAGGGTGTGGTCGACCACGAAGAGGCAAGAAAGAAGAGGCCAAGAAGTAGGGGTAGGAGGAACTCGCAGAGTGTCACTCTGCAGAATTCTGCAAACGGGTAGAAATAGGCACATTGCCCTGCTTGTGCTCTGATTTTGCACCGGGAGCTCGTTCGGTGCTGAAAGATCAGCGCTAATGGCACCACGAGATGCGCCAGAGGGCGCTGCTTCTTGAGGTGATTTTGCTGCCGGTCGAGTAGATTTTCTACTCCAGCGGCAGCTTTCCGACAGCGAACGATCGAAACTGCCTGGGTTGGAGAAATCGCGCTGGGTGCCCTCCCATCGACCTATTAAATCACGCTAGGGGATGGCAAATCTCGCTCACCAACTTACCGTTAGCGAGCCATGTGTGACAAAAAACCCCACCACGCGGCAGTTGAAGGCATTTGGCTGGAACCCTGCATTATAACCGTAAGGCGGAGTAGCCACAATTCTGTCGACCCCGCCGGCGGAGCGGATTTTATCACCCAGCCCTACCAAGAAGCCTCAGAAATGCTCTCACAGAGATCCAAGACAGATGATGAAACTTCAGGATCAAAGCACAAATGTCCTGGACTCGTGGCAGAGGGAAGACCCTGAACTGCACTGAGTCTCGGATAACTCCAACGAATGGCAGCCTCCGCAAAGAAGTAAAGTGCAACTTCGGCTTGGTTGAGAACCCCAACAATGTCAAGACGTTTGCAGTCATTTGGAGCTGGTCTATGATTGACTATGGAGAGCCCGCCTTCGACAGCCAGTCATTTAAGTAAGGGAAAACTGGCACCTCCAACATCCAAAGATGTGTGGCAATCACTGCCATTGCTTTTGTGAACCACCGAGCTGTGGTCAAAGGCCAAAGAGAAGCACTGCCAACAGACTGCTTCTGGCCGACCTTAAACCATAGGTAACATCTCTGGGTCTACAGGATGGGTATATAAAAAAACGCGTCCTGCAGATCCAAAGACCCCATACAGTCCCCCAAGTCTAGAGCAACCAAGATATAGGCCAGTGTGAGCATTTTTAATTTGTCCTTCCGAAGGCCCAATAAAGGCCAGAGGGCTCTGTTCTTTTTCGACACAACGAAATGACAAGATTAACAACCCTCTCCTCTTTCAAAGCCCGGAACCTGTTCCTCTTAGTTGCAACTTGGGAGAGCAACACTAGCATCTTTTTTAACAGAATGGAGAAGTGTTCCTCAGAAAGTTGGTCGGATGTGTGTGTGTGGGGGGGCTTGAGGGAATTTGGCAGAGCAAAAAGAAAGTGTAGGGCATAGCCATGCTGAAGGATTTGTATAATCACCTGTCGGATGTGATGGATCGCCATACTGGGAGAAAATATGTCCATGGGATGGGAATGTGCCGCAAAGGCAAACTAAAGCAGCTTGGTAGCTGTTGCTGCAGGGGAAGAGGGCTAGTGACCCTGCTAGCCTCCACATTGCTGCCAACCCCATATCCCAGGTCTCAAAAGGACTGGGGTGACTATTGCTGCTGAGGTTGGGGCAATTGTCACAGTCTATATGCCAGCTCACTGGAGTAGCCTCTGAATTTTCTGAATTAATGTGGGACCTGCTTGGCAGGAGATAAGAAACTCAGGGATTGCACCATGGCTCTAGAGCGGTGAAAACTGTCCAGGGCAGCATAAGCTTTTTGACCAAAAAAAGTGAGCCATCAAAGGGCATACCCATGAAATAGGCATGTACATCGCCTAAATATTCTCTGGGCTGCATCCACATGCAGCAGCAGAGCACAACACTTGTGCCAAAGGCCCTTCCCAAGCAATCGGTAGTATCAAAGCCAACACAAATCACGTATTTGGACGCATCCTGAACATCATGAATTGTGCAAAATAGGCCCCAAGGTCTTGTGGGACTGCCAGCAAGACCTTGCTAGCCATGCCCTAAAGGGCATGCATGTAGAGATCCAAAACTACAATGCATTGACAGACCATTGACAGACTACTGACAGGCTAGCTGAGAACATTTGTTTTCCTAATGCCTCAATCCTCTTGGACTGCCTATCCAGAGAAGTTGCAGGGAATAAACTGGGGTTCAACTTGATGGCTGAAGCCTCTAACAGGAGGCTCTCTGTGGCAGGGTGTTTTGCGTGAAAATCAGGATCATCCAATCCTACTCTGAAGCCTGGCTACCTGCCTATCTTCTGGTGGGCAAGAGCTGGGCTTTCACAAGTGCCCATCAAGAAATCACTGAGGGCTTGATTAAAAGGAAGCAAGGGCTCAGATGTGGCTGGCACAGACTGCAAAATTTTCATAAGGGAGGGAATGTAATTGGAGGCCCCAGTGGTTCACTGGAGCCCAATGGGCACTGAATATCTGCAGCCTAGACCCTTAGAATGCCTCGATGTGCTGCGACAGTGCAGATGGCTTGGGAAGCTCAGGGCACACTGGGATCAGTTGAGGAATCTGCTGTGACCGTGGGACCAGAGGGAGACCAACTGACATGGTGACACCCTCGCACCTTCTCCTCGGGTCGTAGGATGGGGTAGAGTCCCACTTCGCTTTTTCCTGTTTGGACTTTAACCCAGAAGTAGACCTCTTGAGGGAATGGCCCCGTGAGCAGGAAACAGTATGTGCCCGCAACCTGGGCGTGTGATTCACACAAAAGCTGTGACTACTTTATATATATTCAGCAATGTACAACTTGGCTTCTCGATCCTATATTGCCTTCAGGGGCATGATGGCACATTTACTGCACCGTTTAGAGTGGAGTCCTGTGCCTAAAAAGCACAGACAATCGTTCTGAGGGTCAGTGACAGACCAATGTTTTCTACAGTCATGGCATGGTTTGAAACTTATAGTTTAAGGAGGGCACATCGTTCTGTAGCACACTGGGTTTCGTTTTAGGAGTTGATAGGCAGACAAATTTAGGAGTGGAGCTTTGGATACGCGTTGAAGGGCGTGAAAAGAAAGTAACTGATTTTAGTGTATAGGAGTTTCTCATGTTGAACTCCACACTATCACTTCTAAGGCGTTACAGAGTCAGCGTAAAGCTGCATGGAGTCACCTAGCAGCTCCCAGGAGCATTTCTTGAAAAATATTTCTGGAGTCACTACTGCATGTTCGAGAATTCTAAGGCAAGGAATCTGTGTTTAGAAGTATCCATCAGAAAGTTATAGTAAAGAGGTCTGTCTCACAGCGCAGTCCAGCAGACAGAACACCAAGTAACAGGCCGCAATACAGTATGCGCTCTCAGAGAAGAGGTAGGTTACCTTGAGTCCCGTAAGCTTTGTCTGAGGAATTCTTCAGAAGTTCCAGCACCACATTAGAGTCCTTACTTCCATCCCAGGATAGGCCAGGTGCAGTGGATGCTGGGGTTTTCATGCTGGAAGTGCGCCTGTACCCATCGTGCACCTGACTATCCCACATGAATACTGCAGCTGGGGAGACAGAAAATACCCATAATAATGCTTAACCTGTACTAAAATACCACAATTCTGGTAAAAAACATACCTATAAAACCTTTGGTGTCCATATCAATCACAAACACCTGGAGAATTTCTGAATTAACAGAATGTCCTCAATCATATACAATCACACTTTGGCCCATCACAGGTGAGACACATCACTAACCCACACATGCTTAAAAAAATACAACCTAATTATAAACAATTTGGAGCTTTCAACACATTAGGCCACCATGAGACGAGAGTGATCGTCTCATGACACGTTTCCATCTGAGAATATTCTCTACTATTCAGAAGTGATGGAATATTTCTGGATGTCTGGTGGGAGCTAGGAAAATACATAAAATGTTGCCTACCTAAACCAACTGCATGTAGCTTGTTGTGTTGTCTTTTACAGGCTATATAACCTAGTGTTGAAATATTACAGTTTTAATAATTTTGCTTGTGAGGACTCTTAATAACATAGCCGAAAGCCACAATGCATCAGCACAAACGCCACGTGAGATTGTGTTTTCTTCCCAATCGGAAGAGGTGTGTCTGGAGGTGTGTGTCAAGTAAGGTATGAAATCATTAATAAGATCAAATATCACTACTACTTTATGTTCACCAGAGAGATGGGTTGCGGATGTGAACATACAACACAACAAGCTCCAGTTGGTTACAGGTAAAAAAAACATTGTCTGAAGCATATTACTGTAGAGCATATGCTGTGCACTGGTTCAAAACCAGTGCCTCAACGCCTTTAGACTGCAGGGGATGGAAAGTAAAGGTAGCTCTAACAAGTAATGTTTGTAAGACTGTTTGACCCACTTGGGCACCGTTTTTTTGCATAAATGTTATAACTAATGTTTTGTGCCTATATGAGCAGATGAATACGTTGCTGCCTTGCCAATAATCATAAGTGGGATGCTGTGCAGCAAAGCCATTGTAGCACTTTAGTAATTGCTAAATGATACCTGCGTAAAATCTGTGTACTGCCAGCTGCTTGTACATAAACCCGAAAGCACTGCAAAATCCATTTGGGTATGCCAGCTTTAGAAATAGGCGAGTAGGTATGAGATAAGCAACTACTTTGTTTTAGGTAAATGTCTTGCTTAGGATATGAAGCACATAGGTACTCGTTTGACATCTAGTAAATGCAGTTCCATTTCTACTCTGCTTTAAGGGTTTTGAAAGCATACCGGGAGCTCAATGGTTTGACAGAAGTGAAAAGGGTTTGCAGCATTTGAAAGGAAACATGGACGAGTGCAAAATACTATTTTGTCTTTGTGTGCCTGAATGAAAGGCTTCTTCGCTGATAGAACTTGGTGTGCGCGAACTGTACTTGTGTGACTGCTAGCAGAAATGCAACTTTCAATATGAACGTGTGAAGTGAGCAAGAGTGTAGTGGCTCAAAAAGCATAGCCATAGGTCTTGGCAGGACAATGTTCAGATCCCAAATGCCACATGGGGTGCCCTCTATGGAACATCACTTTTTAAACCTTTAAAAAGTTTTCATGACAGGGATTTTAACAGAAATTGATTGTCTACTTTGAAAGTAGAGTGCTACTGCTGACAAATATTCTAATATAGGTGGAGGATAGGTCTGCTTCCTGAGTGCAATAAAGGTGTTGCACATGTTCATTCACAATAAACCAAGCGTCTCAATTTTGCCTCATAGCATGCCCATGTTGTGATGTGGTGTGGTTCCTTATCCTCCAATGCCAAGTTATCTAAATTCAAAAACTTCAAGAGCCAAATCTATTGACTAATTGTGGACTGGGATGGTAAATTTGGTCGCTTTGCAGTGACAAGTTTGAACAATTTTTTACCATGAAGGGTGGCTACATGGACATCAAGCAACTGCGTATCATACCTCTTTGGCCAAGTTGGTGCAATTAAGATCATAGGCACTTGTCACATTTTTCATCCAACTGCTGGAAACAACGAAAGAGGTGGAAAAGCTTATGTAAACATCCATGACCAGTTTAGCCACAGAGCATTTTCTAGACTTTGAGGGTGTTCAACATGGATGCAAAGAATGGGCATTTGTTGTTTTTTGACGGTGGCAAACAGGCCTCTGCTCATTTAGCCCCGTCGCTGGTAGTACTAGTTGGGAAACTGGATTCAGTTCACTCATGTGCGTTTTGACCAAGTAAGAGGAAGTCTGCAAGGTACTTGTCTGTCCCGAGAAGGTGTTGTGCTAGGAGGCAGATGTGGCATTTCAGTGCCCAGTGCCATATCTTTAGTGCAATTTGAGACAAACGTGTTGAGTATGTTCCTCCTAGCTTTCAAATCAAATAGATGGTGGTCATGTGATTTGTGCTTATCAGTACATTTTTGCCTTGAAGTATGTTTGGAAATCTTTCAGTGTTAGAAACACTGACTAAGTTCACACTGATGTTGAGCAGTTTTTCACTGGTCCATCTTCCTGAAATGGGGGACATATGCTCCTGACACCTGAAGAAAGGCATCTGCCTTGAATGCTGTGTGGCTAAAGATATATACTGTGCCATGCTATCTGACTTGTATGTTTCACTACAGCAGCCTATGCTTGATAACATCCCTGCTGAAAGGATTGGTTTGTGGTGTTTGCAGTGCTGGTTGAAGAAAAGACGGTGTCCCTTGAAAAACTTTCCTAATAGGATGTGTGACTCAGCTGTGTTACAGTGTGGACACAGAGTCCTTGTTTTATGCATGTTTGGCTTGTAACAAGGTCTTCACATGATTGCCCTTGTTCCTCTCAGCTTGTAGGGACATAGTGAATATAGTACTAGGTCCTATTGTGAAAACATCTGTGGGTTTGACTGAGTTGACGATTGGGCTGAAAAAGTAGTAAGAGCTGATGGAATGCCAACACCCTTTGTGGACTGGGATAGGTTTTGCCTGTGACTTGAGCACTGCCTGTAGTAAGGTTTGGATCTGGAGGGGGTGCGGGATTTGGTGGCATTTATTGTAAAGCCAAGGCTGTAGAGAAGGGAGGTGGTGGCATGAGCGTGCCCTAGGCATTGATGTTTACTTGTGATCTTGATCAATCAACCCTCCTGATCCCAAACCCGTCATAAAAAATCTATGAATTTAGCTGGAGGGTAAGCTCACAATGGACTATCAAACCAAGAAATTGTCAGGAACATGCTTTTCGCTAGTCAGAAGGATTAGGAAAATTACCGAACTGATCCCTGACCATCTAAAAGAAAACTACATTCATTCCCTTATAGTCTCTCGCCTGGACTATGGCAACTCGCTTTATGTAGGCTCACCGAAATATGTAACAAAGACTCCAGGTGGTGCAAAATGCGTCAGCCAGGCTCTTATTAAAAGTCCCAAGTCACATATCAGTAAAAGAATCTTTTACACAGCTCCATTGGCTGCAGACTGAAGCTAGAATCAAGTTTAACTCCCTCTATATTGCCTACAGGGCCATAAATAAAAAAGGCCCAGTAAAGCTCAGACAACTGATAACTAAGTACACCCCTACCAGACACTTAAAATCCTCCCGACTGCAGCTCCTTAGGACAACCAGAGTCAAAAGGACAAGATGGGGAGGCAGATCTTTTGCCCATCTGGTGCCAAGGCTGTGGAATACCCTCCCACTCGCCCTTAGATCACTGCCTAACGAAATCTCCTTTAGGAAAAACCTAAAGACCTGGCTGTTTCCACATTAATTCACATGTGGTCGTAGCCCTCAGTACAGCACTCACCAGTGTGGGGAAGCCTTCGGGGAGCCATGCGCTTTACAAAACAAAAACATCGAGGTAGGGGAATATGTGGATGCCCCTCTACCTTAGGTGGACGGCTATCACTGCTAGGCACTTTGTAAAGACCCTTGGAGCAGCGGTGAGCCCGAAGGGAAGTTCTTTGAACTGATAATGTTGGCCACTTACCACGAAGTGGAGGTAGCACCGGACAGCAGGATAGATGAGGTTATGAAAGTAGGCTTTCTTCAGGTCTAAATGTCATCATGTGGCCGCCTTACTCAGAGGTATGACCGCCTGCAGAGTTACCATGCAGAAAGGATGTATCGATTGGGTGACCTGAGATCTAAGATAGGCCTGAGGGAGCCACCGTTCTTAGGGATGAGGAAGTAAAGAGAGTAGACTACCTTGCCCCGATGGTTGTAGGGCACTGATTCTATGGCCCCTTTTTGAAGGAGTGCTTGTACCTCTTCCTGCAGGAGGTTGAGATGTTCCCTGCTGAGGGTGTCAGTGGCAGGGTGATTCAGTGCTTATAGGTGGAGGCCACCTTACCGGAGTCACCTCTACCCTTGCCTTTTTGTTTTTGCATCCCTGGTGTACCCTCTTGCAGCCTGCTGGTGGAAAGAGTGCTGGTGCCTATGGTAGGAGGGGACAGCATCTGGGGAAGCACCCCTGGAGCCACCTCTAGGTGACTGTCTCTGAGAGGAGACCATGTAAGATGGGGGTCTAAAGGGCACCCATTGATTAAGCTAAGTCTGTGTCCTTCAGCTTTTCCAGAATATCCTCAGTATGTGGTCTGAATATATGTTCCCTATCAGAACACTGTTCAGAGGGCCATGGGACAAGCAGGAGCTACTGGGCCAAACTGTGGGCGTTGAGGCCTTTTACTCCTGATGTCCCAAGCCCAACCTACTATTGATCTAGAGAAACAGGGCCAAGTACCCATTTAGCACTTGACTCTCAGGAATAGCGTGGTCCAAGCAGTACAAGGCTCGCTCAGGTCGAAGCGAATACAGGAGGTGGACACAGGAGGTGGACACAGGCTCACAACTAAGTATGCGCAGTAGCAGCAATAAATTGTTCAGCCAAATACTCACTTTTTATTAGAAAAGAGATGTGTTTTATTTTACCACTATAAACACAAAGGTAAATACAACATTCACACACAACTACACAGTCACCCCTGAGGTCAGTGCTCTAGTGTTTTGTAGGCTGTACCCTGTGCCCCACTCCCTCCTCGCTCTGGCGATAGTGGTTATCCCCCATGCACTATTGGCAGGCCACTGAAATTATATGGCAGGGGAGCACCAAATTATGTGGCAAGAACATTCATTAATTTTGTCATTTTTTCACATGGTAATACTGTCTGGGCAAAGATTTCACCTCATTAGTATCAGCTTAACAACTAAATACAGAAATAAGCAAATGAAAGATGAGTAGTTAACTGTTGCGAAGGGCCTTCCACTGCATGTGAACACGTTGCTGTGTTTTTAAGTAACTTTTGATTCAATTGAGCTAGAAACAAAGTTTTTTTAGTTAAAATCTACAGATTATGCAGCAGAGGATGGATTATTTGCATACATGGCATGTCCATAATTATGCAAACAACGCTGCGGCATCGCATAATACCAGTGACCCTGACTATAAACAACATCCAGGGTCAGCTCCTTTAGTAGTCAGTCTCAAGAGTCTACTCCAACCCTATATCAAAGCCAAAAGTGTTACATCGCCAACATGCTGTCTAGCAAGCAAGTTTCCCCGGAGCCGACTTGGCCCAAATTCACTCTGATCTGTACCTGCAGGATCGGAGCATCCAGAGTTCCTGAGCGAGTCCACTCTGTGGGCGCTGGAGTGGCAGGGGCTAATTTGGATGAGCTCACTGCACCCGCCACAGGCGGGCTGCAATCAGCAATCCCAGAGTTACTCATATACGGCCGCACTCCCACAGTGACCAGAGGCACCTCGCAACTCCTCCTGGAAGTGTTAAGTCTTTCAGTCCGTCACTCGGTGAATAGGTGATACGAAGTTCCTTGTGATGGTCCTGTGTCCCAATGTCGGTGCCTGGAGGATTCCAAGACGGCCTCACTCCTCCGGCGACACTCTGGGTCATGTCACACTTCTGGTTAGTCCCGGTGACCCACTCTGACATACGGAGTCACCATACCTCTGATATACATGGGCACCAACCCAGTTGGCACAGTAGATTCTTGCATGACGGCCCCTCCTGGCATACAGGGTCACTGACTATTCACTGTACTAGGGCTATGGCCCACTCCACATAGCAATCCGTCCACCGCTGCCCCTCTTGACATACAGGGGTATGAATCCTCACTGCACACAGCCTCTATGCGGATCGGCACAGCAATATCCATGGCTCACTTCACAGCGGCCCTTCCCTGGGATATGAGGGTGGGCAACTTCGTCCTACAATTTGTTCTGCAGGTAGGTGCTCGTGCTACAGGCTATGTAGTCTTGGATTCCCGGTGTGATGTTCCATCACCCAACAGCAAGACTAGCAGGCTTTGGCCCTCAGACCTGGTCACAGGCAGAAGTCTTGCAGAGCTTCTCTTCCTCGCACAGCCCGACTGGCTGCTTGACCATTGACAATTTTTTTTGCCTCAAGCTCCCCTTCTTATAGTCCATTTCCAGACACCAAATGTGATTTAGAGTCGGAGTCTTTGACGTTTATGTGGGGGCTTTGCTTCCATTTGAAGTGCTCACTCCTCTGCCTTCTCTTCCTCCTGAAACATGTCTGTCACAGCGGGAGTAAATCCAAAGCCGATAGCTCCACAACACAAGCCATGGGAGTGACTAGAGTTCACACCTGGATGTCAGCGCCACAGAGATAGGTGTAACAAAAGCCTAGCCCAGTGCTCAGCCATGATCTTTATGGTTCCATTATCAGCTCCATCTCCTTCCTGAGAGGTGACAAGGTCCCTTCCTGGGAACCTCTCTGAATCAAAGAACACCCTTTGAAGTGTATGGGTGAAGCCTGACCTTCCCTTCTCTAGTCTGTCCTACACAGGGCGGGGGTTCAGGTATTCCTCTACCTTGTCAAGTTTCACCAGGCAGGTATGGGTCTTCCAAAATGGAACCCATAGTCCGTCATGTACTGTGCCATTCACAGGGACACTGTAGGAAACTGGGTTTTGTTGATGTAGTCCTCCACGTTTTGCCTGGTATCTGGAGCGAGTTTGACTGAAGTGTGCTGGGTTCCTGCTAACCAGGTCCCCAGCACCAGTGTTCTTTTCCTAAACGGTACCGGTTGTTCCACAATTGGCACCCTCTTTAGGCCCCATGTAAGTCCCTTGTAAATGGTACCTCTGGTACCTAGGGCATTGGACCAAATGTGGGCCCCTAAGGGCTGCAGCACAAATTGTGTCACACTAAGGGGTCCCTCACTAAGCTCATGCGAACTGCCATTGCAGCCTGTGTGTCTTGGTGCAGAGAAAACCGAAGACTCAACATGGCACACACGCCTGTGTGCAATGCCAGCAGAACACTGCATGTGGTATAGGTAAGACACCCCTACAAGTAGATGTGTCCCCGTTATATCTAAGCAAAACCTTTAGATATTACAAGTGCACAGGGAAGCCATAACGAATACATGGGCTGGACACTTGTCATTATGAGTTCCCCAGCTACATGATGGCTTCACTGTACCCCAAGGTACCAAACACTTCAGCTTAATAAACCCACGATGCTAGTGCTGGATTTATTAATAAATGAACACAGAGGGCCCCTTAGGGGGGGGTCCCCGGAAAGCCTACCAACTACTAGTGTGTTCATCGACTGGTCACTACCAGCCAGCCACCCATGATAGGTTTCTGACCTCCTAAGGTGAGAGCCGACATTCTCGGAGGCCAGGAACAAAGCCTGCTTTGGCTGGAGGTGTTCACACCTCTTCCAAGCAGGATGGACAGTCTAGGGCGGGAAGCTTCAAGGACCCTGCCGCCTTGGTTATGTGACTCCGGGACTCTCCAGATAGTGGAAATACCCACCGCCTTGTCCTGCACCCACCTTTGGCGGCAAGACAGATAGGAACATTTGTTAGATTAGGAGGTGTGCCCACATTCAGCCAGCACCACCCCTAGGGCAGGCTAGCTGATGTGGACCCCACTTTTCGGATTCCTCCATATTGTTTTTGGATGGAATTAAGATGCTAGGATAAGGGTTATGCCCACTTCCCACAAGAAGTAGAAACTCTGAAGGTAGGTAGCCCTTTGGCTACTACCTGTCCCTCTATGTAATGCCCCTAAAGAACAAGTTACCTACCTTCGGTAATGATATATCTGTAAAAGACATTAGTTATAGATTCCTAACCTTAGAATTACCCCCAGGCGTCAGACTGGATCTGGAGATTTTTTCTTTAGCAGTACCTCTGCGCGTCGGTAGGTGGCGTCGGTCGACTCAGTGTCCGTATGCTGTTCGCCGGAATGATGTCGCGGTGTCTACTTAGACGCCTCCCCTGCGCGCTGACATCAGTTCTTTACACGACATTCCACGCCAGAAGCGCAGAGCCATGCAAGACACTGACCACTGGTGCACAAAACTAGGGCCCTGAAAGGGAGTCCCTTACTCTAGAAGTCAGTTCGCAGAACGGGGAGGATGGGTGGGGCGATAAGGAATCTATAACTAACCCATGTCTCTTACAGATATATCGTTACCAAAGGTAAGTAACTTGTTCATCTGAAAGAAACAGTTAGTTATAAATTCCTTACCTTAGAATAGATACCCCAGCAATACCAACCCCGAAGGTAAGTCTGCGAACTAAGTTCACACCAGAAAGTTCTGGAGAACTGAACGGCCAACGAAGCCGCCTCTCCGGACTTGGCTGTCCAGGCAGTAATGTTTTGTGAACGTGAGAAGGGATGCCCACGTGGCTGCCTGGCAGATGTCACCAAGGGGGGGACTCCACATCCCAAAGCAGTAGTGGCTGCCGTTGCCCTGGTAGAATGGGCGCACAGCCCTACCGGAGGTTCCTTTTTTGCCAAGGAATAACATTTTGATGCAAAGAACGACCCAACGAAAGATGGTCCGTTTTTGCACAGCTCGACCTTTCTTGGCGTCCACATATCCAAAGAGTTGATCATCCACCCGGAGTTGTTTTGTGCGATCCAGATAAAAAGATAGCGCACGTTTTGAATCCAGATGGAGTCTCTCGTCCTCCATGGAAGGATGCGGGGCGGGAAGGTGGGCAAAGTGATGGTCTGTCCTATGTGGAAAGAGGTAACCACTTTGGGAAGAAAAGAAGGTCGAGTTCGAAGGACAACCTTGTCTGGATGAACAGCAAGGAAAGCAGGCTTAGAAGATAGAGCCTGAAGCTCACTCCCCCTGCGAGCAGAGGTGATGGCAACCAGAAAAGCAGTCTTGAGAGTCAAGAGTCTGAGAGGACAATTATGTAATGGCTCGAAAGGAGCAAACATAAGATAAGTTAAAACCAGATTCAAGTCCCACTGGGGCATTAGGAAAGGAATAGGAGGAAAGAGGTGAGTAATGCCCTTAAGAAATCTATTTACAATAGGGGACTTGAAAAGAGAAGGCTGATCTGGAAGGCGAAGAAAGGCAGAAATGGCCGAAAGATAGCCTTTAAGGGTGCCCAGAGCAGAGCCCTTCTGGGTCAAAGACAGAAGAAAGAGGAGAACCTCTGAAAGAGGGGTAGAAAGGGGATCCACAGTCTTTGCTGCGCACCATGCCACAAATTTGTTCCATCGACAGACGTATACCGTTTTAGTGGAGGGATGCCTGGCTGCCAAGATAACATTACAGACTTCGGGGGAAGGTTGAATGCTGTCAACTGCCACCGCTCAATCTCCACGCAAGGAGGTAGAGGCTGGACAGGTTTGGGTGGAGGACCGTCCCCTGGTGCTGCGACAGAAGATCCTCCCAAAGAGGCAGTCTGATCGAAGGATCGATTGCCATGTTCAAGTGCTCGGGATACCAGACTCTTCGTGCCCAATCCGGAGCCTGGGCACGAAGGCCTGGTTGCACTTGATCTTCTTCAGCACTCTGGGCAGAAGTGGTACAGGCGGAAAGGCGTATAGAAGACCGCAACTCCACTCGAGACTAAAAGCGTCGCCGAGCGATTTCCGCCTTGGAAATTCCAACGCGCAGAACTGCTGACATTGCGCGTTCTCTTTGGTGGCGAACAGATCTAACCAAGGCTCTCCCCACTGCTCCTCCTCTGAGTGAAGACGCCATTCGTGATCCATCATGCACCTGCGGCTGAGTTCGTCCGCCCTGGCATTCAGGGAACCTGTCAGGTGTTGAACCACCAGGGACATGCCCTGATGTTCCAGCCATGTCCAAAGGCGGAGAGCTTCTTGACATAGGGTCCACGACCCCAACCCGCTCTGTTTGTTGCAGTACCACATGGCGGTGATGTTGTCCGTGAACACCTGCACTACTCTTCCCCGGACAGAGGGAAGGAATGCCTTCAGTGCAAGACGAATCGCCCGGAGCTCCAGAAATTTGATGTGGAGCCCGGACTCCGCCGGAGACCAGAGGCCTCTGATCGCCGCCTCCCCCATGTGGCCGCCCCACCTCAGAAGTGATACATCTGTCACCACTGTGAACTCCGGTTGGGGGAAGGAGAAGGATCCGCCGCTGACCCAATCCTGGTTCTTTAGCCACCGCTGCAATTGGTGTGCAGTGCCCTCCGAGATCTGGACGCAATCGGAAAGATTCCCCTGATGCTGAGCCCACTGGAACTTCAGGTCTCACTGCAGAGCCCGCATATGCCACCTGGCATGATTCAACAGCAGGATGCAGGAGGCCATGAGGCCTCGCAGCCTCAGGGTCATTCTGACCGAAACCAGGGATAGAGGCGGAAAGAACAGAATCATAGCCCGAATATCCCGGACTCGCTGTTCGGGAGGATAAGCCAGAAACTGTGCTGTATCCAGAACCGCCCCGATGAAAAGGAGCTTCTGCGAGGGACTCAGGTGTGACTTCGGCACGTTGATAGTGAACCCCAGCGAATGCAGGAGGTTCGCTGTAGTTTGGAGGTGGGAGACGACAGCCTGGGGCGAACTCGCCTTCAACAGCCAGTCGTCGAGATAGGGGAAGACTGGAACCCCTGATCTGCACAGATGAGCTGATACCACTGCCATCACTTTCGTGAACACCCGAGGAGCGCTGGTAAGGCCAAACGGGAGCACGGTAAACTGAAAATGCTTGTGGCCTACCGTGAACAGTACTAACGCCGGTGGGCAGGCAGGACGGGGTGTGAAAATAGGCGTCCTGGAAGTCCAACGCTACCATCCAGTCTCCAGGGTCGAGGGCAGGCAGGACCTGAGCTAATGTCAACATTTTGAACTTCTCCTTCTGGAGGAAGCCGTTGACGTCCCTGAGATCCAAGATAGGACGCAGGCCTTTGTCCTTCTGGGGTACCAGGAAGCTGTGGGAATAACAACCACGACCTACTTCTGGCACAAGGACTTGCTCGATAGCTCCCTTGGCCAAGAGAGCCGTAACTTCCTGACAGAGAAGGGCCAAGTGATCCTCCGACATGCGAATGAGTGTAGGTGGCATGGAGGGAGGGGTAGTCTCGAAGGGGAGGGAGTAGCCCCTTTGGACTATCTGCAAAACACACCTGTCCCACGTGATGTTGTGCCAGTGGGGGAGGTGATGGCGAATCCTGCCTCCCACTGGCAACTGGTGGCCCTGAAAAGTCAGACTAGCAAGGTTTGGAGGCTGCTGCAGAGGGGGCGCTGGTGGACTGGCCCACCGACCCACGACGCTGGGTCCCATGTCCCCGGCCGCGCAGAGGCTGGGCAGCTTGCGCAGGCCTGTGGCTCTGGGTGGAACGTGGTGTGGCACCCCTTCCGTAGCCACGAAAGGGGCGAAAAGCAGACTGCGCGGGGCAAGAGGTGGTAGCGAGGCCCAAGGATCTGGCTGTAGCCCTAGAAACCTTAAAGCGCTAGAGCGCGTTGTCCGCTTTGTCGCCAAATAAACGACGACCATCAAAGGGCATGTCTAAAAGAGTCGATTGGACATCGCCCGAGAAGCCAGTGGACCTCAGCCAGGAGTAGCGTCTCAGGGCTACTGACGTTGAAATCGGCCTGTCTAGCGAGTCGGCGGTGTCCAGCCCACATTGTATGGTGAACTTCGCTGCATCTCTACCCTCAGCCACTGCACGGGAGAGAACGGCCCGGACTTCCTCCGGGCACTGTGGCAGCACTTGCGCGACCGTATCCCACACAGAGTGGGCCTAACGGCCCAAGAGACATGCAGTGTTCACCGACCGCAGTACTAAGCTGGCGGAAGAAAACATCTTCTTCCCAAGATGATCCAGCTTCTTGGATTCCCTATCTGGGGCAGCAGTAGGGAATGCGCCTTTGGAAGTTGAGGCTTGGACCACCAAGCTCTCGGGGGTAGGGTGTTGGGAGAGGAAAATCGGGTCGCCCGGGGCCGGGCGGTGGTGTTGGGCAATCATCCTATCCACAGGTGCCCCTGTGCTGGGCTTGGATCAAGTGCCCAGAAGGATATCCGTGAGGGCCTCTTTAAACGGCAGCAGGGGCTCTGAAGAGGCCGCTGCTGGTTGAAGCACCTCGGTCAGGAGGTTGGTCCTGACCGCCACCGAAGGAAGCTCAAGGTTCAAGGCCTCAGCCGCCCTACGCAACACCACAGCGTAAGAGGCTCCCTCCTCCGTAGCTACGGTAGGGGGATAAAGCATGCCAAGGTCTGGGGAGGTGTCCAGACCACTGGCCTCACCCAACTCCTCTCTCCAGTCCGGTTCATCCAACTGGTCTGCCAGAGGGTCAACAGACCCCTTCCAGTCCTCCTCACCCTCCTCTGGCTGCCACCCAGGGCAAAATATTCCATATAGGTACCCTCTATAGGCGCAGGTAACATTGCAACCTTTCACCTATATTCTTCCCTACATTACATACATAACGGTTCTTAGGGACTGACGTTTTACCTAGATACGACACTGCATTGAGAACGTGGGTTTCCCCCTAGTTCGAATCTCATACATTATGCATGAGGCTTCTTGGAAGCACAGCAGGACTAACATCTCCTGTATAATATCTCTGTATAAAGTTCAGGCCCGACGTCATCCTTTAGGCCGACACAGTAACACAGCAAGGTAGGACCCCTGGGGAGACCTATGGGTATATATACATCACATCTTGCTTAGAAAGAAAGAGGAGACTGAGACTTCCCGGCTGACACACTGACCAGAGACGCTGAGGTTCCTGCATTTAGACGCTCCAGCTAGCAGTGGTCTAACATCCCTCGCTGGATGTCCAACTCGAGACCAGGACGGGGTCCCATATTCTCTCATTCTCAGGTAATGGGGTTGACTAGATCCTAGAGGGATTCTTGGCATAACACCTACACAGATGCTAGGTACATTTAGGTACATCTAGTTAGGGAGGCATCGTAGGAGTACGCACCTTTTATCATGTGTTTTATATACTTGTATGTAATTATGAATATTGCAAGATGGTAGAGCTTTACCATCCCTTTACTTTAGTAGTGCTTCTAATCATATATCTCTGCTGTCTAATGGTTGTTGCAGCTCATCTATTCTACACTAGAATAACAACTGTTCAATAAATTCTTATTGAAAACGCCTAGCCTGTTTATTCTGTGTATCTCTCAGAGACAAACTAAGTGACAACGAGTAACTGAGCGAAAAGTAGTACATAGTTTCCACGATTCTGAGGGATCAGGGTTGTCCTGTACTGAGGTTGCCGGAATCTATTCTCTCCTTGTTAAGAGGAGATTATAGTGGCACTGTGAGCTAGCTGATACAGATAGGCTAACATACCCGGTGGGGGTGCAAGGAATCAGTCTGCCATCAGTCCCACAGTTTATGTTATCCAAACGCGCAGATCCTGTATAGGTTATATAGGAACTACAAGACTTGGCGCCGACAACGTTGGTTGGGTACTTATTTAACAGTAGAATCCGAGTAGTTCAGTCGTGCTATTCTCAGAGACCCCTACTCACAAAACACCAGAGACGCCTGGAGTGGGTGGGCCAAAATCCTCCACAGCTGAGTAGGCTAAAAAATCCTATTTATTGGCTGATGGTTATTCAAGCTTGAAGGACACAGTGTTCCTAAAAATTGTGCAAAAACACCTTATCTTAAGTTTCCCTGGAAAATACTTCTTCCTCTAAAAAATGACTGAAGGCGCGGATAAAGCGGGGGGAGTTGTGCATAGTTTGCACCTCTCAGATGAAGAAGAAAATGCAGATGCAATTCTGATTGCAGAAAATTTTAGAAATACAGTCACCCTGAAACTGCTTGCGCATGGTGTAACAGCCAGGGGTGGCATAGTAGCTTTCGTGATTGAGACACACGAATCTTACAGAACAGAGGTATTTTCTTCGTGGGTTACATTCCCAGCAGCAAATGCAAGAACAAAAACATTTCACTCCTACACAGAAGGAGATGCACCAGCCAAATATTGTCCGTTTGAGGACATTGAGGTTCTGCTCACGTACCAGGAACACTTATACTGGTTTAAAGGCGCCCTACACCACATAAGAGGAAGAGTGAGACTCGGCCCGCTCGGAAGAGAAGGGGCAACATGGCCAATATTAGCGGCCTACACACCACATCCTGACATTGAAACAATGCCACCAGGAGACTTACTTACACAACACAAAGAATTGATAAAAATTTACAGAAACTTTGATACATTTTCTTTGGATCCAAGTGAACCTGAAACGATGGCAGCCCAAAAAACCCGCAAGCAGCAAGTTAAAGCCTTTCTGAACTTTCTTAAAAAGACTTAGCTGGTGTCACTTTGGGTAGAACTATGGGTAATCACCGGGATACTTTTCTTTCTTTTCTGGTTAGGCTTAGTAATAGTTTTTATCATGCTTGTTAATGGAAAATACCTTCGACAAAGCTCTGCAGACCAAAAGGTGAATTTAATTTTAAAACCACACCAATCATGTCATCGAGAACAAAGAGACTGGTCATCTGTGAACATTACAGCAGTTCCTATACCTGATGGTATAGTTTGGGACAAGGTTGATTTCGATATATTTGGTCCGACCGAACTTTTAAGAATTCCTCATTTATTTAAAATATCGTTGAGTGATATCATTACCTCAAGTACATTTTCCGATGATTGGGACTTTGAAACTGTAAATAATATGTTGTCTGACTTAGAAAAATCTGCTGCATTTTCTAATAATGAAACATTGGAGAGCACATCAGATTTCGAAACAATGTATTGTTATCAACACTATGGTCATAATTTTCTGCATAAATCTGCTAATCCTAGAAATGTGTTCACTTACCACCAGTGGGAACATTGTCCAACACCGTCGAAAGGCAGTTCAAAAACATTTACACAAAAGTTTCCATATTTTTCAGGGTTTAATATGTCTGACCCAGCCTCATATTATTGTAAGGTTGCACCAACATCAGCACAGAAAAATATGTTAAACACCAAACAGATTTACTCTGCTTCCTTTATTGCCCAGTTGTCTGAACAAGGTTTTGACTTATGGAAAGACACCATAGACTTAAAATCAGTCTGGGGTACTAGAGAATGGCAAGTTCAGGGAACGGAAGGTTTATTTAGAGCATGCCTCATCCCACAGCAAATCATGTTTTTGAACGAGACGGTGCAACAGACGTCTTGCCTTGGACTAGCCAAGAACAAAGACTTGAACACACCTCGGCTGCCGACTCCCTCCCACACCGAGGGTAGCAAAACATCACAGAAAGAGATTACAGTAGATGACATTATACAATACAACAGATCAGACCCCGATTGAAAGAAATGGTTGATTTGGCCTACAGACACCAATAGTTGTCAGGCGAGATTCATGGGTAAAACCGAAGGGTTCAGTATCCATAGGCCAGATCCACGTTATGTACAGAGAGAACATCCAGGGGTAGTGGCATCCTACAGTGTTGGGAAGTTGTGCCTTGATTGGCTAAAAACCTCAACACTCACAAAGGTGAAACAACACTTATCCTTACTGTCACAGGATGTGGATCTCAGGGATTTTTTACTAGGTCCCAGGAAGCCACGTCAGAAACCTTTCATTTATGCTGTCTACAATGAAATATGGAAAATCACAACAAGAGGCCGCTGGGAGTTTACGTGAAATAGACCGTATAAATCTAGAAAAATCTCTAGCAGTGGTAGACAATGGGTTAACTACATTGACCTCCAGGATATATTCCTTAGGCAACATTGTATCTTCTGCTATAGACATACTAGAACAAGATGTGGCCATATTACAACATGGGCAATCTCAATTACGTTCTATTATGTTGTTAAGCTGGACGCTGCAATCTTTGCGTGCAGGCTATGTGCGCCTTGGCGTTATATTAACAGCACGTCTCTGTTCCCTGAATACAATCTAACAGATAAACAGATAGAAATGGCACAAAGGGGAGCAAAATATACAATGCTGCGTATCGAAAAACTGGATAGATTAGCATTTAGTGAGTGCAGTGAGTAACGCGCGCCGTGAGGCTGGTTACGGGGCTTTGTTTTTATTATATATTTCTGCTTTTTAAACTAGTGTTTTATACTCTGCACCTACTTGTGGTTCCTGCAATCTGCTTTTCTCGCTGTCCCTGGTCCGTCACGGCTTGCAGTGCCGATTGAACAGAGGGACGCGACTCCTCCCACAATTTCCTCATTTCCTGCCCCCCGGGTATTAAGATCAGATGGTTGCCCGGACGCGCAGCGGACGCGCCAAAGGCGCACCAAAGGCAAGCCCGTCTGCGCCCGTCCGCGCCTGGACGTCGCCAGACGCCAGGAACGCTGGTAGTGGCTTGCCAGGATCATGTACCTATTCCAGGACAGAGTTGTTGGCTGTTAATGCATTGGTAGACCCTTGCTGCTCTTCTCCTTTAGGTCCCATGGAGGGGCCTTTTTGCTGCCGTGGTTGTGGGTTTAACTCATACTTGCCCTCACCCGCCCCACCCTCTCCCCCTCGGTCCAGGTTGTCTATGAAAATTCTTCTTCTTAATGTTCGCTCTTTGGCTAAACATTATCTGGACATTCATGACCTGGTTCAGGATGAATCCCCGGATGCCTTTTTTCTTACCGAAACGTGGCTCAGTGATGAGATGGTGGCAGAACCGGGCCTTGCGCTTCCTCTAGGTTATAGCATTATGACCCTTAACGGGGGGTCTAGAGGGGGCGGCATTGCGGTTATTTTCAAGTCCTGCTACACCTGCTCCTTTGTAAAAGAATTGGTGGAGGGTTGAGAGTGTGCCCATTTTAGCATTACTTTTAGCGCTCACTCTACTATGTCAGGGTTGTTAGTCTATCACCCTCCTGGGCCAGCCAAGGAATTTAAATCTGCCCTCATTGATGTCACTAGCACCCTGGCTATGAGCGCAGCTAATTTTAGTATCTTGGGTGATCTTAACTTGCATTTTGACCTCCATCATGACAATGAAATCAGCAGTATGCTCGCAGATCTGGCAGCCTGCCAATTAACGCAATTGGTTTCAGGCGCCACTCATACTGCCGGTCACCTACTGGACCCTGTCTTTTCTAACATTCCCTTTGCTTCGGTTGAGACACCTAGTCCTATATGTTGGTCGGACCACTATCTGGTTTCGATGTCCTTTCCTATTTGAGCGCCCGCATAGAGCTTCTCAAACACCCGCTTTTAACCGCCCCTGGCGCAAATTGAAGCTTGAGGATTTTCATGCTCTTCTCTCTGCTCACCCTCCCCAATTACATAGTGATCCTGATCTGTCATATAGATCACTCTGCAACTGGATTTGTCAAGCTCTTGATTCTCTCATCCCTGCTAAATGGTCTAGAGGCCGTAATTTTGATTCCAACTCTTGGTTCAACGATTCTTTGGCCGCTATTTGTAAGTCTTGTAAAAAGTTGTAGCGCATCTGGAGAAAGGATTATGACCTTGGGGCTAAAGCTTGCTATCAGGCTGCTATTAAAAGCTACCATAGGACTTTACACTCGGTCAGGGCTGCCTATTTTGCGAATGAAATCAAGCTTAGCCACAATACGGCTAAGTGTATTTTTAAAATACTTAAGGATCTCAGACTCAGAAAAAACTCTACTGCCTCCGTGATCAGTTCTGAGCAACATTGTGAAGACCTGGCGACCTTCTTTGTGAAGAAGGTTGAAACTATCTATAGGTCTTTCCCTCTGCTGCCTCCCTCTCTTACTGCTGATCAAGGGCCTCCTCCTTTTCATCTTTTGGAGGCTATCTCTCCCATCTCACAGGAAGAGCTCTTATAGCTGTGTGGGAAAGTCAAATCGGGCTCCCCGGCTGATCCTTTGAAGCCCGCCCAGTTCAGGGACTCCCTTTCTGTGTTCCTGGCTCCGCTGTGCCAGGTCGTTAACTCTTCTTTTTCTACTGCCGTGGTCCCTGAGACTTGGAAGCAGGCCCTGGTGGTTCCGTAACTGAAAAAACCTTTGCTGGACCCGGCTAAGTTGGAAAACTTTCGCCCCATCTCCCTTGGGTAGCTAAGATCGCTGAGGCTCACGTGAATAACATCTTAACAGGGTTCCTTAATAGTAATGGCTCCCTGGACCCCTCCCAGAATGGCTTCCGCCCTGGACACAGTATGGAGACTGCGCTCTTGGCTGTTACTGAGCATCTGCTGACCATTCTGGACACAGGGCACACTGCGGCATTGATATTGCTCGATCTCAGTGCCGCATTTGACACGGTTGCCCATAAGATTCTTTTACGCCGTCTGGAGGACGCGGGTGTTGTTGGGTTAGCCTTGGAATGGTTTAAATCTTTCCTGTCAGGGAGAACATTGCAAGTGACTGCCCCCCGTTTCTCTCCCAGGTCCAGTGCATCAGGCAGGGGGTGCCTCAGGGTTCTGCTCTGAGCCCTGTACTTTTTAACCTGTACGTTCAACCCCTTGCTACGGTGGCCAGGGACAAAGGCCTTACTATGGTCTCCTACGCTGACGACACGCAGTTGGTGGTGGCTCTCTCCGACGACTCTATGCTGGATGCCTCCAAGTTTAGAAGTGGTCTGTCGGCAGTCGCGGAGTGGATGACCTCCAACTGCCTCCAGCTTAACGCCAATAAAACCGAGGTGTTGCTGGTGGGGAAAGATAGGAACCTGTGGAGTGAGCAATGGTGGCCTACCTCTCTTGGCAGTGCACACGTTCCCAAGACAGTGGTTAAAAACCTGGGGGTTTGGATGGACTCCACCGTCAGCTTCCAGGATCACACCAAAAAGGTAGCCGGTACTTGTTTCGGCCTTCTTCGTGGACTTAGACCCCTGCTGGGGTTCTTTGACCCACCTACTCGTCAGTTGATCGTTCAGGCGACGATTCTATCTAGACTTGACTACGCCAGCTCGCTCCTCCTGGGGGCTAATCAGGCTGAGGTGATGCGCTTGCAGCGAGTCCAAAACGCAGCCGCCAGAGCCCTGCTGGGGCTCCCGCGCAGATGCTCAACAGCTGGTGCTATCCGGCAATTACACTGGCTGCCCATGGCCAAGCGAATCGAATTTAAGGTTCTTTGCCTATCCTTTAAAATTCTTAAGTTTGCGTCTCCCGGGCTCTTGGCCAATTTGTTAGTTCCTTATGTTCCGGGACGCCAGCTGTGCTCAATGGGGCAACACTTGGCTGTGATCCCTCGAGTGAACCGTCTCCGTGCCGGGGGGGCGGTCCTTTTGTTGCTTGGCAGCCAAGTTATGGAACTCTCTGCCCTGTCAGATCCGTAGTCTGAATTGCCTGTTGGCTTTCCGTAAAGCCATTAAGACTTACCTTTTTCCTGTGGCCTAATTTTGTCTTTTTATGTTCATTCCTCCTTCTGCCGTTTTGCCCACCCTCTTAACCTCCATGCCTTTCTGCTGCTAGCGCCGGGACGCCTCTTTGCTGAGGCAGCTGCGTGCTTTATAAGCTTAGTTAACATAACATTTACAGTGGCAGAATTACCGTCCACAGAATGGCTAATCCATGGCCACATAACTCTACCGGTCACTACTTTTCAGTTTCAGTATTGCCTTGAACAAAAGCAGGCAGGCAGATATGAAGAAATGGGTAAGGAATACATTAAGGAATCATGGGCATTACCATACAGATTTCGATGCCGGAGTGGGAATCGAGAGGTGATTCTATGCGGTACAAACTGTGAGAACACTTTAAGTGGATCATTCATATGCCAGGATATAATGCTGCACGGGGCTTGTAATGGTTCTGTAGCGAACTTGTCCTGCCATTTTAGGGGTGCCCCATCTGCAGTGATTACTCCAGCATTCAGGCTACTTTCAAATGGGAGTTATTTGATGCTGAACAGTCAAGGCTGCTGCGGAATGCTCCCGGGCATCGCATATCTGGTAACCGTGAGCTCCAGGGTTACTTGTTGTATGCATGTATTGTTTTCACCTACACATACAGTCAAATAGGCGCCGTTATGGCCTTCACTGAATGTTTCTTTAATACGGTTTGATACTCTAAGCAGAATGAAAGCCATGCTTTTACAGAAGTCTGTGCCCTTAACCTCCGCTTGAGAGACTTTTGATCTGCAGAACGCAAGGTCTTCGGCAGAGATACAGGCGCTTATTCATACAAAATGCACTTTCCATTTTGCAGAAATGGTAAATAGTATCTTTAACATGTCTGATACGACAGGCATAGTCCACCTATTTAAGACCATAGGTTCTGAACTTCTGGGCACCTTTCAGACAGTACTTGGCGTTATACAAAACTTCATACACTCCGTATTCGGAAGCATCTTTGGAGGACTTCCGCTCATCCTGTTTCTAGTAGCAGGTATCCTGATTGTTTTCCATCTGCTACGCAATGGACACCCCAGTCACCAAAGAGATGGAAAAAGCACTCCTGGAGCGAAAATACCGTGACCGCATGGTACAACATCTAGGCACTCCACGCCTAAGAGAACTAAGTGCATCTGGGTTCTTGTCATTTCAACCAGTCTGGATG
Organism: Calotriton arnoldi; assembly: GCA_963921515.1. NCBI lineage: Eukaryota > Metazoa > Chordata > Amphibia > Caudata > Salamandridae > Calotriton > Calotriton arnoldi. The sequence goes on from CAWUFW010000291.1 coordinate 3,597,010, forward strand.
GACTGCATATTACCTGTTCTTCGATGCCTCTTTTGCGGAGAAGAATGCGTGTTAGACCTTTGTTTGACACTTCCATCATGTGTGCAACCGGACGTGAATGCTTCACTGGACCCGATAACGGCCCATGTTCTGCAGTGTCCTCAGCGTATTCCGATGTTGAAGGCGGCATTCCTTGAGCCCCCACAGGTAGTAATAGCACCTGTTGGTATGGACACCGGCTCCTCCTCTGACACCCAGGCTTTGGACGGCGCACAGGCTGCCCCAGCGCCGGCTGCGGACAGTGTGGAACATCATCTGTGCTCAATTGACGTACTCTGCGAGGTGCTACAGGGGCCGTCTACTGCGGAAGCAAGCAACAAAAATGTTGCGTCTACCAGCCAGGACACAAACATTTGAATCATTTGGCTCGTCGTGTGCTGGAAGAATTTTTTTTTTTTTTTTAAACAAGCTCAAGTTTGGGAACTCAAACAAAATTGACATTCCTTTGATTTATTGGGCATACATGGCTTTCTAATGCTTATAGTGGTTCGGACTATAACTATGGACACTTTAGAGCTATGGCTCGCAATTTTTTTTTTTTTTTAACATTTTCAAGTTTTTAGAAATTTTTAGGAAGTTTTAAACATTTTAGCAAAACAAATGTTTTTATAAACTTTGTGCGTACCAATATCTAGTTAGGCTAGTAGTACAGTAATAAGTTACATATGTCGTCCAGTCGGAAGAGGAGTGGGTGTTATATTCCATATAGGTACCCTATGTAGGCGCAGGTAACATTGCAACCTTTCACCTATATTCTTCCCTACATTACATACATAACGGTTCTTAGGGACTTACCTTTTACCTAGATATGACACTGCATTCAGAACGCGGGTTTCCCCCTAGTTCGAATCTCATACATTATGCATGAGGCTTCTTGGAAGCACAGCAGGACTAACATCTCCTGTATAATATCTCTGTATAAAGTTCAGGCCATCATCGCACCCGAACTACAACGCACCATCAACACCACCTTCATAACAGGCACCTTCCCAGACGACTGGAAGCGCGCAGAAGTCAGGCCCCTGGTCAAGAAGCCCACAGCCCACCCCAACGACCTCAAGAACTACCTGCCCATCTTGCTCCTTCCCTTCACGGCCAAAGTAGCAGAGAAAACAGTCAACAGGGAACTGACACGATTCATCGAAGACCACGCCATTCTCGACCCGTCCCAGTCCGGATTCCGAAGCAACCACAGCACAGAGACCGCCCTACTCGCCGCCACAGACGACATCCGCACCCTCCTGGACCAAGGACACTCCGCAGCCCTTATCCTACTAGACCTATCAGCGGCCTTCGACACCGTCTCCCACCGCACACTAGTCGCCAGACTACACGACGCCGGCATAGCCCTAGACTGGATTTGATCATTCCTCACCGGTAGAAGCCAAAGGATCAGACTGCCACCCTTCCTCTCCGATCCCACAAAAATCACCTGCAGTATTCCACAGGGGTCATCGCTGAGCCCCACCCTCTTCAACATCTACATGGCCCCCTCGCCGCCATCATCCGACAACACGGACTCAACATCGTATCCTACGCTGATGAAACCCAGCTCATCCTCTCCCTCACCAAGGACCCCGCCCCCGCCAGACTCAACTTCCAGAAAGGAATGCAAGACGTCGCAATCTGGATGACCAACAGCTGCTTGAAGCTCAACGCAGAGAAGACAGAAGTCCTCGTCCTTGGAACCACACCTACAACGTGGGACAACACCTGGTGGCCGACCGACCTCAGGAGCCCACCTACCCCCTCGGACCACGCCAAAAACCTCGGCATCGTACTCGACATCCCTCAACATGAACCGACAGGTCAACACCGTCACATCCAGCTGCTTCAACACCCTCAGCATCCTCCGCAAGACCTTCAAATGGATCCCCCCTGAGTCAAGGAAGACAGTCACCCACGCACTCATTACCAGCAGACTGGACTACGGAAATGCACTCTACACCGGCATCAACAAGTCCCTACTCCGCAAACTCCAGACAATACAGAACACCGCCGCTAGACTCGTCCTTGGCGTCCCCCGGCACGAACACATCAGCCAACACCTACGAAGACTCCACTGGCTCCCCGTGGAGAAAAGAGTCACCTTCAAGATCCTCAGCCATGCCTACAAATGCCTCCACAACAACGGACCCAAATACCTCGACAGAATCAACTTCCACGTACCCAAGAAACCTCCGATCTTTCAACCTCGCACTGGCCGAAACCCCGCGCATCCACAGAGCCAGAGCAGGCGGAAGATCCTTCTCTCACATTGCAGCCAAGACCTGGAACGAGCTACCAGCGGACATCAGTCACGCCCCCTCCCTGAACACCTTCAGGAAGACCCTCAAGACCTGGCCAAGGAGGTGTCCAGACCACTGGCCTCACCCAACTCCTCTCTCCAGTCCGGTTCATCCAACTGTTCTGCCAGAGGGTCAACAGACCCCTCCCAGTCCTCCTCACCCTCCTCTGGCTGCCACCCAGGGCAAAAAGGAATGCCAGGGGAGAACAGTGGTACAAAAGTACCGGTCGGTGTCGGTCGACGCCGGTCCGGCTCCGTGTCCAAGTCGAGGGGGAGGCCGGGGTCAACGCCGGCTGGGGACACAACCGGCATCAGAGGGGGCGGAGGTGTCGTAAATGGAAGCGGCGCAGGAGGTGTCGTAAGGTTGACTGGCACCGATCCGGATCCAGGCCTGGATCCCTGCGGCGCCGGGGCCGAAGCAGCCGGCATCGAAGGCCTAGAACCCCCAGCCAAGTCCGCGGGGCGCGCCGGTCGAGTCGGGCTGCCCAAAGATGGAATGGAGGGCTTCGTAAAAACTACGAAGTTGAGCAGGGGTTGCTCCGGCTCCCAGGAAGGGAGGGAAGCTCGGAGCCGACCAGGCTCCGCAGGCGGAGCCGTAGGACGACGACCTTCCGCATCGGCCGACAGACGGGGAGAACACGAAGAGGGACGGTGCTTCTTCGCCTTCTTTTTGTGCTTCGACTTACCCAAAGACGAAGACTTCGAAGAGGAGTGATGGAGCTGACTGCCGGGCCTCCAGAAGCTTTCGGGACCGCTCCCGCAAAGACTTCGGTTTCATGGCCCGACAGTCGGAGCACGACTTCGGGTCGTGGTCGCGCTCCAGGCACCACAGGCACACAAGGTGGGGTCCGTAACCGACATCAATTTGTGACAGGAGTCACAAGGTTTGAAGCCGGTCCGCCGATGTGACATCCCTGTGCACCAGGAGTAGAACCACTCGAAAAAGATGTCGACAAAATGTCAAAAAATGCTAGTCAAAATGTGACTAGAGGTACCGCTCTCTGCGAATCTGCGCTGGCTGGCGCGGAAAAAGAAAGAACTGACGTCAGCGTGCAGGGGCGGCGTCTAAGTAGACACTGCGTCGTCATTCCGGTGAACACAACGCCAACAACGGACGCGGAGTCGACCAACGCCACCTACCAATGCGCAGGGGTACTGCTATAGAAAAAAATCTCCGGATCCAGTCTGACGCCTGGGGGTAATTCGAAGGTAAGGAATCTATAACTAATAGTCTCTTTCAGATCTGAGTATTTAGGAGGCACCCCATAACCCAATAACTCAGATTCGACGGATCAACATGAAGAAGGATGAAGAAGAGTCACTGCCTGGTGTGAACTGCAGCAGAACTTTGGCGTGAAACCCTGCTGTCCTCAGCCATCTCTCGACAATCGCGACAGAGTAACTTGACCTGTGAGCTGGAGCACTACCACAGCCTTGGGCAGCCTGCCAGCACTTTACAAACCACTGACAGTCTCCCTTGGAGTAGAGGAGCTACTCCCCTGCAGTCTGCAGGCACCGACAGCAGAGTCCAGTCCACCGCCTTGCCGCTCCCTGGCTAGACCGATGCCGCAGATGACGAGGAGAAGTACTTGTGCTCTGGAAGGTCAGATCTGTCTCCCCACCGAGTGTGAAGACACCAGTACCAACCGGAGCAATGTAGCACCATCCCCCGGGGTACCGGACGCCCTGCACCACACACCAACAGTGAGTGCCCAATACGGACTCTCACTGCACCAGGACCAAGCAGCCGTCAAGGGACATCAGCGCCACCGAGACCCACTTCGAGAGTGACCCAAGCTGCTTTGCTTTTGCCCCTGCCAGCTGTTTGCGCTCTAGGCCCAGCCGCCCTTTCCAGTCTGCACCCAAGCCACCTGGCCCAGGTCCAGACGAACCGGGTGCCCAATGCGACCTAAGCCCCCGTTTGGGTGTCCTCGGACGCCCACAAGTCTCCCTGTGCACCTGTTTTCATGTGGACCCCATTCACAGTAGAGCGCCAGCTACCAGCCTCACCAGCACCCTGCTCCTGTTAGAATCCGGGCAGGTCCAGACAAACTGCTGGTAGTACTTTGAACCTTGGCCCGTTACCACTCCGAACGTGAACCCCCTGAAACAGACTGTACTTACCTTTAATTGCATTATCGATTTTCCTCCCATAGGAATGTATTGTGCGTAAAGGCACACAACTGTAAAAGCTTGATTTTCATGTACGATTTATTGCTAAAGAAAGTACTTACCTTTGAACGTAGTTCGTGGTTTTCAAATATATGTAAAGACGTGTTATTTTTCTAATTTGGTCTCGGATTTATTCTATGAGTGTGTGCCTCATTTATTGCCTCTGTGAGTACAACAAATGCTTAGCACTACCCTCTGATAAGCTTGACTGCTCGCCCACACTACCACAAAACAGTTAGAATTATCTACTTTAGCCTCTGTAAGCGAAGTGGGGACCCACTGGACTTTCTGCACAGTGTATTTAGTTTTAGTACACTATATAGAGAGCCAGCGTCCTACATACACATACACACAATACATGAATTTACTATACACACACACACTGCACAGCACTGTAGCCTTCATGTACTGTACTACTCATAGGAACACACAGATCCATCACATGCATTTACCATGCACGCAATACCCAGTATTACATGATCTCTGCAGCGTATCCTTCCCAGGCACACATACATTCAAAGTGGAGACACCAATCATGCGATGGGCAGCACTTCTAAAACAACCTGATATAGGCCAAGGGGTGAGTTGCGAACACAGCAGCCGAACTTTGCTCAAAATCTGTTTATTGAGTTTTACAGAACAAATTAGGTGCCATTGCATAGAATAAGTAACATCATATAGTCTTCAGACCCATTGACATAACAGTGCATGCATGCAGAATTGACCTGTACACTGAAATGGTGGTCGGAGGTGAGAGAAACTTAGGAGGAGCAAATCAGTCCCGTCAGAGAGTTGTATCAGTGCTTGAGGGTCTCTCAGGCGCAGTAGACACCAAACAAAGGAAGAATGAATAAGGAGAGGTCTTCAGGGGGTGAAATTGTGCCCGGTGCCGGGGGGGAGAGAATGCAGTTTGTGAGGCAAAGGGTTGCTGGTGGTGCTCCGTCAGAGTCAAAGCAAGGAGGGAGCGCGCTTCACGTCTAGTTATCAAAGAGGTGGAGGGCTCGCAACCTGGGGGGCTGGAAGCAAGAAAACTCCAAGCGGGACAGATAGTGGAGAAGGGGCGACCAAAGTCGCTGAAATTTCTTGTCAGTGTGCACGAGCTTGTGCATCATCTGCTCCAGCGCAATGGAGTGCCAGAGCTGTGTGAACCAGGATGCTGTGGGAGGGGCCAACGGGGAGCGCCAGGAGCGAGCTATGAGCTGTTTAGCTGCGCCCGTCATATGCTGCGCTAGCTACCTGTCTGCATGGGTCATTGCGGTCAGTGATGCAGGGCGGGCGCCTAATAGGATTGTGTAGTAGTCGTCTGGAATTGGATATCCCAAGGTGCCCTTGATGTGGCTCAGGATCTCCTTCCAGAAGATCTTCAGGGTAGGGCATGCCCACCATATGTGGTGAAAGTCACCTCGCAGGGCCTGCATCGTCAGCAGGAGCCGTGGGACACATGGAATGTAGACAGGAGTATAATACCATTGAAATATGACCTTGTAGGCTGCCTCCCGCTGAGGAATGCTTCTGTGTATGCGCGGAATGTCGTGTTTCAGGGTGATGTCGGGCGCACCGTCCGAGGACCACTTCCATTGGTAAGAGTGGTGGCGGAGGGTACGGTATTGTTGCAAGACTGAATATATTTTAGATACCAATCTCAGAGAGCCCACATACTTGCGGACAAGGTGTTCAAAGAGTGTGAGGGGGTGGATGCAGCCTCGGCATTGGGGAGGGGGGGGGTGAAGAGCCCATGTAGTGTGGATTGTGGCCTCATTGTCTACATTGCTAAGTTAGCTTAGGCCTGGCTGCCATGATGCCTTTTCTGCACACGCTACTCTGTGACTTTGTTTTTCCAGACTCTGCTTGTGCCCGGCTATATTAGAACTGTCTGCCTTTTTGCCTTTCACCTTTTCTCATGTTCCCTGTGGGTTTCGTCTGCACACCATGTACAAGGTCGAAAAACAACGTCCCTTGTTATTGCTGATCTGGTCAGCCCCTCGCACTTAGACATAACACGAAGTACAGCTGCATTGGAGAAATTTGTGTGCATTTAATATTGTGATCTCCCTGTTGGTGGCACTTGGAGAAAAACCTTTCCAGGGAGAAGAGCTGTGCTTGTCTGATGATGTAAACCTTGCATCTAGATATTGAGGTATGGGGAGTCCGCCTGACAAAGCCCTGAGGTCTTCTATTTTTATAATAAACTAGTTACTAGCCCGGGAAGGGTGGTAAGGCTATTTAGCCCTATATCCACTGTCTTTATAAAATGCTGTCCCCGTTTGTATTCTATGGAATTGTAACCATGCTTACTATTTTATTGTTATGCATTATGCTGATAGTACTGGCACGTGTACTGCATCTTAGAGCACGATAGTTGAAATAAACATTTTAAACTATACAGTGTCTCTTATTACGCACGTTGTGGACAAGTATGAGTGAGTAATGAAAGAGTGTTCTTGCTCCCGCGATTCCTGAGAGAGTCCGTGTTCTGGGATGTCTAATCATTGGTAGCTTCGCTGTAGTACGGAGAATGAATGAGACGCTAAAGCTAGTCGGATTGGGATTGTGGGAACTAAGGTGCATGGTTGGTACACCACTATACACCGAGGTCCTATTTTCCTGTGCATAGCTCTGTATATGTGCAAAATCCCCGCAACATGGCATCACCAACGTGGTGGGCTTCTTATCTGCGAGACGCTTGTGTAGTGCTTGTCCACAATAACCTTCGCTTACGCTTCCGGAAACGTATGTGAGGGTGATACCTCCTATATTGATGTTTTTATAGGTTCGTTCAAGCTTGAAGTTATTAAAAGGTGTTTTCTTTTATGTTAACCCTATTGTGCGCTGCCAAGCACTAGGTTGTTGATCATTCCTGGTCTTAATGGCCGCGAATGTAAATATCGCACATAGCCGCGCTGCGCTCCAGGCTCATTTACTGGCTTATGGAGTGCCTGACGCGGGTGTCGCTCTCATCTTTGTGGTGCAGGCTGATCCGGCTCACCACTTTGAGGTGTTTTACTCTTGGGTCACTTTTCCGTCGGTGGATGGAGCTGACAATTTGTTTCATGTTTACGCTCCCACTGCCCTACCCAATGCTTATCGGCCTTATCAGGCTCTTGAAGTACCACTTACGGCATGGCAACACCGTATTTGGTTTAAAGGCGCCCTCCCACATCCAGTCACCCCGGTTCGTTTAGGCCCCTTATCAATAGAGGGGGCCACTTGGCCAGTCTTGGCCGGGTATACCCCACATCCGCGTTATTTGACGCTTGCGGTTTATGAACTGCGCATGTTGCATGCGTCTTTAATCCGCGTGCACAGAGCTTTGGTACAATATGTTACAGACAACGTCCAGGGGGCCCCTCCTAGAGTTGCGGCGCATCCAGCTGGAACGGGCGGTGTAACCATAAGTCCTGTCATGGTTAATTCGGTGATGGGCAAGCGCTCACAGAATAAGGATGATTTGCCGTATTGGCTTGCAGAAAAATTTGACCAGCTGGAGGCTGTTTTTCCGAATACTTCTCCTGTGGACAAACACAGGATTTTGACGATTAGTTTGCCGAAAGACTTAATTCCCGAATTGACAGAATGCAACAACTGGGGCACGGTATTCGCAGCAGTGTATGCGAAGTGTTTCGGCACTCCTTCCATGACGGTTCTCCCCTCTGTAATTAAACGGGTGTAGGATGAATATGGCCCGGAGGCGGCTGTGGAATTGGGGATGAGACTGGTGGGAGTGTTCGATGTGGTGGCTGATCTAATCCTTGCGAACGTCAAGGGTGACGCAGTCAACTTTCAAGTCGCTAATGCTTTGGCTTTGGCAAGCCACGCGAATTACCGAAAATTATTGCACAGGCTTATAAAACCATTGGCCGCAATAGTTTGGGGGTTAAGCCTTTTGCTAAAACGCAAACTCAATCACAAACACAACAAAAAACTCAGTCTGAGAAATGAGAGAAGCCGTTCTTTTCTAAAAAGAACTGGAAGTTGAAATAACAGGGTAAGCAACAATCAAAACCAGGGTGCTGCATCCCCGGTTTCCGTATCTTCTGAACGCACTTATGATTTACGCGACAGAGCGAGAATTAAATCTCCAGATAGATTTCAAGTCCCTGACCCGCGTTCTCCACAGGCACCATCGACCTCCCAGACTGGTGGAGGAGATCGCCAGGATAGAGGCAGGGGTCGTGAGGCCCCACAGGGACGAGACCAACCTCGACAATCAGGCCGAGGGAAACCAGAAAAATTTCCGCGTTTTCGTCCACAGTTTCAGAAGAAAAAAGTTGCAGCTTTAACAGCGAGGTATGCCACAGGCGGTGAGAACGAGACTCCTGAATTGGACGTGGGCAGTGACGCTGCTAGACAGCGCCGCGGAAGTTACCATTGTGCGGGAGGCACTGCGTCCTCATGTGGAGGCGACAGCAACTGATACTTTCATTACTGTCGAGACAGCTGACACCCAAGTGGCACCCCCTGACAGACTATTTAATATTGTCATTCAAATTGAAGGTGACATTGAGCGTGTTATTAAAGGGATTTTTGGGGAAAATCTGACCTCTTATGACATTTTGTTGGCAGAAGCAGATTGGCCGCCCCCATTCGTACTTGCTGCACCGAGAGGGAGGAAGTAATCCCTTTTCGCATCATGTCCCCAAGGACAAAGCGGAGGCGTTAGCGGCTGAATGGGCTGGGGCCCTGGCTCCGGCGCTATACCGTAATCACGTGGGCTGGGATGAGGATTCTCCCCTCCATGATATACCCTTGCGGTCTCTGCCACAGCCCCAACCCCAATATCCCCTCCGGCGGGAAGCTAAAGGTCCCGTTTCAGACATTCTGACACAGTTAGAATATCAAGGAGTAATTGAAACATGCGTATCACCAATGAATAATCCCCTTTTTGCGGTTTCTAAACCCGATGGGTCGTACCGTTTAGTTTTGGATTACCGACATTTGAACTCTCATTGTCGGACCTTTGCGGTACAAAATACCCACAGTTCTGCGCTCGTAGACAGTCTTGTTCGCAAAAAATATAAAACGACACTTGACCTTTCCAATGGATTTTACACGCACAATTTGTCCCCGGAGTGCAGCCAATGGAGCGCTTTCACTTCCGGTGGAAAACTATTTAAATTTCGGCGTTTGCCCATGGGCTACAAGAACAGCCCAGGAGTCTTCGCCGCCCGTGTTGTCTCTTTGTTGGACAGCATAGACCCAGATGCGTATTCGTACGTCGACGATATCTATCTGACAGATGACGAATTATGGCCGCATCTTTCCCGTGTGGACCGCATTATTCTTGAATTTGCGGTCTTAGGATACAAATTAAATTTTGCCAAATCACACATCGCAGAATTCACTGTTTTGTTTTTGGGCTATGAGCTCAACAATGAAGGTAGGGGCTTAGCTTCCCATTTCTTGGAGAAGTGTGCACTTTTGCGCCCTCCAACGACCCTGAAGAAACTTCAGTCATTACTGGGATTCTTAAATTTCGGGCGTTCTTACATTCCCGAATATGCCCAGCGTATCAAGCCTCTTTATGCCTTGATACAACCTAACTTTTCGAAGTCATGCTGGCTTCCTGAGCTTTCCTCTATACTGCACTCTTTGCAGTCTGATCTACTTGAATCTAAGTTCTTGTTGACTCGTGATAACCACACGAACCTGGCGATTAGAATTGTGCCGGGGCAGTGGGTTTCACGTACTTAACGTTTAACGAAGGTGACACAGTACCTATTGCATACAAGTCGCATCTTTACACTTCAGCGGAGTTGCGCTTTTCCACTGTGGAGAAAGTTTTGACTGCAGTGCAAATGGCGATTCTTAAGGAACGCGCACTGGCACAGGGAAAACGCATTTTAGTGGTAACACCATATCCTGCCCTTGAGGCAGTGACGAAGGCAAGTGTACCAAACTCTAAGGCTTTGCACCCCCGTTGGATACAATGGGCTACATCTCTGACGTCACCGGATGTCACTTATTTTTGATTCCTCTCTTCAGACACAGGAGTTCTTGCAGTATGAATTTGTTCATCCTCCTCCTCTGTCTTTGCTGCCGCTTGAGGAGTACAAATGTATCATTTACACCGATGGTTCGGCGCAACCGGCCACGGGTTCTAAGCATGCTTATTCCGCAGCATGTGCTATTGTTGCAGGTACTATGGTGAACGGTGAGTTCAAATCGAGTGTGGTGCACACGCAGGCACTAGGAGACAGTACTGCACAATTGGCCGAGCTGCGTGTTTTGGTGCTCGCACTTGAGTTCGCGAATCCAGACGTGACGACACTTATTGTATGCGATTCTTACTACTGTGTTCAATCCTTCAATGACAACTTATTCTTTTGGTCTCAAAACGACTATAGAGATGCTAAAGGCAGCACAATTAAGCATAAAATGCTTTGGGTTCGAGTGGCAGATATTAAACAACGTCTGCCTCTCACACAGGTGATTCACACTCTTGGCCACCAGCGTGTGGCGCACACTGTGATCGGTAACAGTTTGTCGGATGAAGCTGCCAATCTGCAGTAGCCACGTGCTCAGTAGCAGCAGTTACAAGATCCATGGCAAAAATAGATGATGAGATTTTGGCAGCTATTGCTGCAACAAAGGAAGGTGCTAATTACCCACGGGGTTTCCCTTCCAAGTACTCTTATCACTTAAGTCCTGAACAGGTTCCTTACGTAAGAATTCCAGACGTTGGTGATCGGCTGATTCCCAACGCGGACCGCAGAACTTCCTTGATAACGGCCGCACACGAAGGCTTGGCTTCAGCCCATGCTGGCGTGTCTGCGACTGTTTCCATCTTGCAACAGCGTTACTGGTGGCGTGGTTTATATAAACAGACCCGTACTTATGTGCTTTCTTGTGACGTTTGTCAACAAATTAAGCCTTCAACGGTTACACGACCCCCACAAACACAGCTCTGCATTTCTAATAAACCTTTTGGGTGTGTTTACCTTGATCACTGCGGTCCATTTTCTTCTGACACTGCATATAAATACATCTTAGTTGCAGTAGATTCGTGCACACGTTTCATCTGGGTTTGGCCACAACGAAGTGCTGACGCTCGAAATGTCATCAGGGATTTGCGTGTCTTTGTGGAAATTTTGCCTGTGGCACCTTCCATTCCGACCAAGGTCCAGCGTTCGCCTCTACGGTGTACAAAGACGCGATGCGGTCTATGGGGGTGCAGGTGCAATTTTCGTCTCCATATAGGCCCGAGGGCAACTAAATTGTGGAGCGAATAAACCGTGACTTAAAGCAATCCTTGACAGCTAGAGTCTTAGGTACTGGAAGGAACTGGCTTGCCCACTTGTATGGCGTGCAACGTGCACTTAATAATCTCCCTAGAAGATCTCTGGGTGGGCGGACCCCATACGAAATGCTCTTTGGCATACAAATGTTTGTGCCAGACCTTGATGGTCTAGACATGGCGGCGAATGCTGCCATCTTTGACATAGATAATCATTCTACTGTGTTGCAGGACTTACAAGAGAACCGTGACAAACTTGCAAACGAACACTTGCCTTCAGCCACTGACGCTGCGTTGCAGATTCCGGTTGCCGGCTGGCTTCCGAAGGTTGGAGATCTGGTCCGAGAGAAGGTGGAAAACAAAAAGAATTTGGCCCCTCTTATCGTGCACCGGTTCCAGTTCTTGGCTTGAAGGGTACTCGTACAGTCATCTTACCACCGCTACCTGGTCGCAAAGAAAACAGATACATCTCAGTGGACAATGTCAAGCTACAACATCTGGCCGATCCTGAATAGCGTGACACCTGCGGTATCATGTCCAGCCATTTCAAGGACTCCTGTTTGTGGCCCTCCAGCCTACACGGACACTGATGTTGCCATTGAGATGGTCGCTTTGCCTGATCGCCTGCTCAACTTCCCGGCTTCCTCCTGCAATGAGGAAACCGAGTATGCATATCCCGCCAACAAGTCGGTGGCTCATTTACCTACAACACCACTGAGCCCAACCCGTTTTTCCTTTGATTCGGCTTCCACCTCATCACTTATCCCATCCAGCTTCAGTATTTTTATATCCTGGTTCAGAGACAATTTTTTGGTCCCACCATGGACATGAATCTGGTTGGTGCTGTTCCCGATTTTCCTGTTCATGTCCATTGGCTTTGACACAGTCTTTTTCTTGCTCATCAATGGTCACTATTTGCCAGAACGCTCTGCGGTGAACTGTGTCGCTGGAACTTTGGCTCCGCATTCTTCATCTCACATCATGAAGCGTGACCACACATTTGTGAACATTTCCGCCTTCCCAGTCGCTGATGGCATCGTATGGGATGCTGTAAATTTCCAAATTCATGGACCAACCGAGATTATTAATGTACCGAATGTCTTTGTGTTTCCATGGGTGATGTGGTAAAAAGGAATATTCATTCTGACGATTGGGATGTGCATGCCGTTGAATCGTTATTCTCTGATTTGAAATATTATGCTGCTTTTAATGCTGAAGATTTGTACTTAAATTCTGCAAATTATGCTGATTTATATTGTTACCAGCATTGGGGCAACCATTTTCTCCATAAACCAAGTACACTTCGGGGTACTTTTAATTACACCCAATGGGAACATTGTCCGACCCCTCTACCAGGTAGCTCCCACACACTTATAAGTAAATTTACTTACTTTACAGACTTTGATAGATCAAACCCTGGGTCCTATTATTTTAAATTGAACATTTCGTCGAATCAAAAGGTCATGTTGACACACACCAAATTGCTATATTCCAGTTCCTTTCTGGACGCATTAGCCGTGGGTGGTTATCAAATCAAATCAAATCAAGGGACATTTGTATCGCGCTCACATCACTAGAAGTCTCATGGCGCTCGCAAACGGCTCTGATAGATGAAATAGCTCAGATGTCAAATAGCCATGTTTTTAATCCCTTACGAAAAGCGTTGTGGTCCGGCAAGGTGCGCAAGTGAAAAGGGATTTTATTCCAAGATGCTGGAGCGAGGAAAGAAAAGACCTGCCTCCTTTTCTGGCCAGATGAACTTTAAGGGAGTAAGCAAAAATGTATTGCTGGATCTGAGCGTCCTATGTGGTTGGTACCAACATAGTTTCTGAGACCAGTATTTAGGGCCATTACCGTGCATCTGTTTGTGGGTCAGGCAGAGAACCTTAAAAAGGATTCGCTTTCTCACAGGGAGCCAGTGTAAAGATCTCAAACAGGGAGCGGAGGGGGATCTGGATGGAAGATCCAGAACTAGCCTTGCTGCGGTATTCTGCAAGATCTGCAGTCTGTCTAGGAGACCTTCATTAATTGAGAGCAGTAAAGCATTTCCATAGTCCATTCTGTTTATTATTAGTCCTTGGACCAAGGGTTTTCTAGTCTCAATTGGAATCCATTAAAAAACCTTCCGTAGGCTGCGAATTACTCCAAAACAGGAACCAATAATGTGGTTGATATGGTTTTTCATGGACAATTGATTGTCCATGTAGAAACCTAGGTTTCGTACTGTGTTTGGGTATTGGACAAAGTCCCAGCTGGGATGGCCACCAGTCATTAGACCAGTGCTCAGATGCATTGCCAAAAGCATAATCTCCGACTTACCCCCATTCAATTGTAAGTAGTTGGAACTCATCCACCTATCAATGTGAGACATACATTTTTGAAACGCTCTTTAGTTTCAGCGGGGTCTGGACCAATAGTGATCAGAATTTGAGTGTCATCTGCGTAGGATATGACATCAAAACCGTAAAGTCTGATCACTTTGGCCAGAGGAGTCATATACAGGTTAAAGAGTGTTGGGCTCAAAATAGAGCCCTGTGGCACTCCCATCCTGACTGGTCTCTCACATGAGATGTTGTTTCCCAACTGGACTGCAGTAGTTCGGTCGGTAAGGTAGCTCTTAAGCCACTCGAGGGTGTTGCCTCTGACACCAATCTCCCAAAGACGCTGTTCTAAAATGCTATGGGAGATGGTGTCAAAGGCAGCGGATAGATCAAGTAGAACGAGGACGGCTGACTGATGTTTATCCAGGATTAGCCTGATGTTGTCTGCTACCTCGACTAGAGCCGTCTCGGTGCTATGCGCTGCCCTGAAACCCGACTGGGAAGGATCCAACAGTCCCTGGCTCTCAAGGTGGTTGACAAGTTGTTGGTTGATCAGAGTTTCTAAAATCTTCCCAAAGTGTGGGAGCAGGGAGATAGGACGATAATTTAGGAGTAATTTTGGGTCGGCAGTAGGTTTTTTCAAAATAGGTCTTACCCGGGCTGCCTTCCACCTTATCGGAAATACCGCTTCCGAAAGTGACTTATTAAATAGGCCTGTGAGTCTTTCCAGTATTGCTGGGGCAATTAAGGGCAATATTTTAGGGGGAATAGCATCGGTGGGCGAGCCAGATTTTATCTTCAGCATAGTAGCAGAGACTGTCTTAATATCAAGTTTGGCAAAATTGTCCAAGATGTGAGGAGGATCAGGGGACAGGCCGAACACCTGTTCAGAGTTGGTAGCTTTACCTAGTGGTGGAAAGGAGCGGTAAATGGCCATGATTTTCTCATCAAAGAATTCAGAAAGGGAATCTATCCAAGTTTGAGAATTAGGACTTGATAACTTGTTGACAGGAATTGTCAATTCTTTTAAGATTTGATAGAGTTCTTTACTAGAGTTTTCAGCCTGATTTATCCTATTTAAAAGAAACAGTTTTTTGGCTGATTTAATATCAGTCATATAGCTATAATGATTTTTTTTATATGCCTCACGGTCCACCAGTTTTTTACTTTTACGCCATTTTCGCTCCGCAATTCTACAGCGGAGCACTGGAAGGACACCATCGACTTAAAATCTATCTGGGGCACGAAATCATGGCAAGTACGCGGTTCGGAAGCCTTACACCGTATTTGCCTAATCCCGGCCCAAATTTTGTTTTTAATTAGTACGATCTATCAAACAACTTGTTGGGGTTTGGCTACTTCCAAACAATTGAATGCACCCTCCATTCCCGTATTATCTTCAAATCCCAACGAGAGCTTGCATTTCAATATTTCCCTTGCAAATTTGCAAGCTTTGTTTCAAAATAATTCATTTAATATTTCTACGATTGTTCAGTCACCCTGGTTGGCTTGGCCCATAGCATCAAATGCCTGCCAACTACGTTTTCATGACTCTGATCCTGGTTACAAACAGGATAGGCCAGATCCAAGGTTTTCTGACTCTCGTACTGTTACAACATATTCTGTTGGTAAATTGTGTAAACAGTGGTTGCAGCACTCTTCATTAGATTCTGTAAAACAGCATTTATCCCTATCAGGCAACATTGATCTGTCCGATTTTGTTCTAGGGCCTAGAGGTCCTAGACCTAAAAGATTTATTTATGAGACTTACAATGAACTCTGGAAGCTTTCGCAAATTGAAGCTGCTTCCCGTTTACGGGAAATCGATCAGGCAAATCTAGAAAAAGTGCTCGCTGTTGTTGACAATAGTATTAATACCCGGTCTTCCCGCATTTACACATTAGAGAATATTGTTTCATCTGTTGTTGATATTGTACAAGATGATGTGTCTGTGTTATATCATGGTCAGAATCAAATGCGTTCAGTAATGCAGTTTGCATGGACGTTGCAAACATTGAAAAAGGGCAAAGTTCCATGGCATTTTTTAAACACGTCTGCCTTGTTCTTGCCATTTAATTTAACTGAAAAACAGCAATTCATGTCCATGAAAGATGCAACATACACTCTCTTACATGTCAAAAAGATAGAGCCGTTACCATTCTCTGTGGCGGAGACTGACTCTGCAGTGTGGCTAGTTCACGGGGTTATCGCTTTGCCTTTTTCTTTATTTGAGTTCAGTTCATGCATGAAACATTCTCCTGTTGGCCGTTTTCAGCCTTTAGGCAGTGCCTTCTTGCATGAACTTTGGTCCCTGCCTTTCATGTACAGATGCCTTAGGGACGGAAAGGAGGTATTTCTCACAGGAGAGTCTTGCGATTCTACAGTGGGTCATTCCCTAATTTGTAAAAACATTAAATTGCACCGGGCTTGTAATGTTTCTGCTCCGAATCTTGCTTGTGTTTTGAAGGGCATTCCAGCACCTGTTATATCACCTACTTTCACTGTGCTTGCAAATGGTAGCTATATCTGCTTCTGAATAATCAAGACTGCTGTGGAATGCAGGCAGGCATCCCCTACATTGTAACGGTTTCACACAGTGTTGTGTGCTGCAAAAATGTGCTTTTTCCACCCCTGCACGAAATGATAGATAGTTCCATTTGGCCTTCCATACCCACTTTGAAGGCGGATTTCAATAAATTGAGCAGAATAAAGGCGCTATTATTAAACCAGGAGGTTATGCTCACTTCCGCACGGGAGACCTTCGTCCTCCAGGTGGCTAGTACCCACAGTGAGATACAGGCTCTTTTGAACACAAACCTCCCACAACATTTCGGTGAACTGATTCACCGCGTATTCAATGCTTCTAATACCGAAGGTCTTGTGCACTTTTTTAAAGTTGTGGGCTCTGGCCTTTTATCCTCCTTTCAAACTATATTTGGTGTAATTCCGGCTTTTCATTCTATTTTTTCCAGCGTCTTTGGCGACTTCCCGTTGATCCTAGCCTTAGCTGCTGGAATATTATTTTTAATTTGTTTGCTGCGCAATGGCTGCACTTCCTGGGGGCCTACTCGACCAAGGTCGACTCCGGATGCTCCGTGAACGCATGCTCAACAGCTTCGGCATCCTACCATTGGCGACACTCGTCGTGTCCTATAGACTTTTCGCTTTGCGTATTTCACTTGCGTGCAACCTGTGATGTCTTGCTTACGATGTCCTTTCTCTTGGTCCTTGGATGTTTGCCTCTCCAATACGTCTCAGTCGGACCCGGATTTTGGCCAGTTGATGGGCCCCTTAGTGGCCCATGAACGGGAATGTTCCGGCACTGGATTGATGGCGCATGCGGCTGCACTTGGGGTTTTGGCGCAATGGGATATCTGGGCGGCTGCTCAGAATCTCCTACAATGAAGTTATATTGAGTATCACGCAAGTTGTCCCGCAATGCTGATCACTGCTCCCTATTATAAGGAACATGAATGCAGTTTTTTTGTTGAACTGGATGGCATCTCTTTTTTCAGACAACACCAATGATGTCCTCTTGGAAGGTGTGGCAGTTTTCTGCACATACACTCTAATGGATTAAGGGCCTTCGCTTTCAACGAACTGCATTTCTGGATTTTTTTTTTATTGTCTTGTAGTGCCCTAAATTTCTAGACCTATCTGGAATTTTTTTTTTATCCTGAACGTTTTTTCCATTCACTGTCCTTCATGGGGACTTTTCATAAATAGACGTTTACATTCTGCTCCATCTATTTGAACTCTGTTTTCGTCCTATGTCTTGGCCTATGGACTGACCAGGGGAGGGTGTAGTGTGGATTGTGGCCTCATTGTCTACATTGCTAAGTTAGCTTAGGCCTGGCTGCCCTGATGCCTTTTTTGCCCACGTTACTCTGTGACTTTGTTTTTCCAGACTCTGCTTGTGCCCGGCTATATTAGAACTGTCTGCCTTTTTGCCTTTCACCTTTTCTCATGTTCCCTGTGGGTTTCGTCTGCACACCATGTACAAGGTCGAAAAACAACGTCCCTTGTTATTGCTGATCTGGTCAGCCCCTCGCACTTAGACATAACACGAGGTACAGCTGCATTGGAGAAATTCGTGTGCATTTAATATTGTGATCTCCCTGTTGGTGGCACTTGGAGAAAAACCTTTCCAGGGAGAAGAGCTGAGCTTGTCTGATGATGTAAACCTTGCATCTAGATATTGAGGTATGGGGGGTCCGCCTGACAAAGCCCAGAGGTCTTCTATTTTTATAATAAACTAGTTACTAGCACGGGGAGGGTGGTAAGGCTATTTAGCCCTATATCCACTGTCTTTATAAAATGCTGTCCCCGTTTGTATTCTATGGAATTGTAACCATGCTTACTATTTTATCGTTATGCATTATGCTGATAGTACTGGCACGTGAACTGCATCTTGGAGCACGATAGTTGAAATAAACATTTTAAACTATACAGTGTCTCTTATTACGCACGTTGTGGACAAGTATGAGTGAGTAATGAAAGTGTTCTTGCTCACGCGATTCCTGAGAGAGTCCGTGTTCTGGGATGTCTAATCATTGGTAGCTTCGCTGTAGTACGGAGAACGAATGAGACGCTAAAGCTAGTCGGATTGGGATTGTGGGTACTAAGGTGCATGGTTGGTACACCACTATACACCAAGGTCCTATTTTCCTGTGCATGGCTCTGTATATGTGCAGAATCCCTGCAACACCCAGTGGCAAAGCCAGAAATATTGGCGACGAGCATTTGCAGACAGGTGGAAGTCCCGTTTGCATTGTTCAAAGGACTTAACAGTCAGGCCTTGAAAGAGTTCATGTAGTTCCTACATTTGCCCGACACCCACTCCGGGAAGGCCTCCCGGCGAAGAGCGGGAAAGAAGTCGGGATTGCGTGCTATGGGAGTATGTGGCGATGGGAATGTGATCAATCCGTGCCTTACAGCCAATTTGTCCCAGATCTCCAACACGGTGCGTGTCGGAGTGGCGGCGTAAGCGCTCCGTGGACGGGAGGATTTATGCAACCAGGCGAGGTCCCAAAGTGGTCGGCAGGCCACTGCCCTGTCCATATGCAGCCATTGTTTTTCACTTTCCCTCACCACCCATTCAGTAATGAAGCGGAGGTGCACTGCCCAGTAATAATCTAAGAGGTTGGGGCATGCCAATCCCCCTCGGTTGCGTTAGGAGTGCTGCAGCTATGCGAGGGTGTTTTCCCCTCCAGATGAAGGAGAGGACGACGACCTGCAGTTTGGTGTTCTTCGGTGGGGAGCGATTGGAATAAATAGAGAAGTCTGGGGAGAATGTTCATCTTCACCATGGTGAGGCGGCCCAACCAGGATATATGGAACAGCCTCCATCGGCAGAGGACTTCTCGAATCTCTTCCCGGAGGCATGGCCAGTTTGCCCACGTCCAGGAGGAAAGGGAGTCTGTGATGGTGATGCCGAGATACTGTATGGGGCCCATTGGAAGGAGGAAAGCGCCTGAAGGCGCAGAAGACGCAGTGGCGGGAGATGAAGGCTGAGCACCTGCGACTTTGCTAGGTTAATTTTGTATCCAGAGACGCGTTCGTAGGATCCGGACGACCACCGTAAGGGAGGTGTCCGGCTCCGTGAACGCTAGGAGGAGGTTGTCAGCATAGAGCAGGACCTTGTGTTCCTGGCCAGCGAAAAGTATGCCCCTGATATCAGCCGAGCATCTGAGTTGGATAGCCAGGGGCTCAACCACCAAGGCGAAGAGGAGAGGGGACATCGGGCAGCCCTGGCGGGTGCCGCGATACAACGGGAAGGAGTTGGTAGTTGTGCTGTTAACGCGGATGGAGGAAGTGGGCGCAGTGTAGGAGGCCATGATCTTACTGATCATGACTGGGCCGAGCCCTATTTTCAGCAGGACTGCCCTCAGGAAGGCCTAGCTCACCCTGTCGAAGGCCTTCTCTGCATCTAAGGATAGGAGGAGAGCTGGGATGGAATGGCGCTGTGCCTTTTCAACCAGGTGGGCCAAGCGGCGGAGGTTGTCAGGTTCTTGTCTGTCCTTTATCAACCCCACTTGATCCGGCTCTATTAGCCCAGGGAGAAGGTTCTACAGGTGATTAGCCAGCATCTTGGCGTAGAGCTTTGCGTCAGTATTTAGGAGGGCTATCGGGCGATAAGAGGAGCACAAGATATGGTCCATGCCCGGCTTTGGAATCAGGACGATTTCAGAATTGGACATGGTGGGTGAGAGGCCGGTGGAGGAGCTAAGGGGATTAAAAAGCGTGAGCAGGGGGCCTTGAAGCTGCGGTAAGAAAGTTGCATAAAAGAACAGCGGGAGGCCGTCAGGGCCTGGGGGATTTCCCCTTAGGGAGCTCCTGGAGTGCCCTGTGGAGTTCGGCGGCTGAGAAAGGCTCCTCCAGGTCGCGGGTGTAGGTAGGGTCCAGAGGGGGCCAGGGACAGTTCTGGAGATGATGGGCCCTTGCTATAGAGATGGAGGTCAGCGTGCCGCGTATGGTGGCTTTGAAGCCGTCCCATAGGGCGTGGAGGGGGACATCGGGCGAAGTATTAAGCTGGAAATACTCTGTGATGGCGTCCTGCACCGCGGCCCTTTCGGGGGGGTCCTGCAGGAGTGGGGGAGGGGAAGACGCCAGCGCTGGGGCGCGCAGTGTCAGGCCGTGCGAGGAGTCCGTGTGAGCTCGATGTGGGCATGGTACGAAATGGAGATGTCCGCTATGTGTGCAAAGGTGAGAGCAGGCAGTAGGGAGATGGAAACAAGTAGGTGGTCGATGTTGGAGTAGGATAAGTGCACATGCGCGTAGAAGGAAAAGTTTTTAGAGTCTGGGTGAAGGTAGCTCCAGGTATCTACCAGGCCTATGTCCTCAATATGCTTCTTAAGCGTTCCAGACATCGCTTCAGTACCCTGGACATGAGGGGAACTTCAGTCTAGCTGAGGGTCCCAGACCAGGTTAAAGTCGCCCCTCCATGATTATGTCGCCGCTCACTGCGCTGAGCTGTTCCGAGAGGGTGTGGTGTACAAAGGTGTCCTGGGCTTGGTTGGACACGTAGAGGTTAAGCAGTGTCAGGACGTCCCTCCCCCTCTCCACTGTAAGAGTGAAATCTCCCGCCTGGGTCCCTGGTAAGTTTAAGGACCTTCGTCTAAGCGTGCCTTTTGCATAAAATAGCAACGCCCAGGGCTTTGGTGGTGGTATATGCCCAGTGCTGATGGGATATTTGGAATGCGCCATGCGATGGCAGTCTGCACGAAGGAGGTGGGTTTCGTGCAGGAAGATGAAGTCTGGGTCTAGCTGTAGGAGGTATCGCCACACCGGACGCCACTTGCTGGGGGAGTTTAGCCCGCGTACGTTGAGAGAGAGGAGCTTAAGATCAGGTGTGTGGGTCATAAGTTGGGATTGAGAGACAAGAGGCCTGTCGGAGTGCGAGAGGTGGCAGAGGCTGAAGGGCCCGCTGGTTGTGCCCGAATGAGTGTGTGAGCAGGACTGTGGGGGAGAGACCTCGAGGGGACTGAGGAGGCAAGCCGGGGAACGGGGGGGGGCAAGAGGGCCAACAGGGCCCTACTGGGTGAGCCACTCCATTAGGGGCCCAGGGGAAACGGTGCTGGCTCCGGTAGAGGAGTAGGCCTCAGTGGAGGAGAGTTCAATGAGTGTTGGGGGTGGCCCAGTGTAGATCAGGTGAGCAGTACGGTCAAGTAGTCAAACCTGTAGAGGAGAAAGTATTCAATGAGGAAAACAAGACAACAGGCAATAGTGGAACGGGCTCCATGCCCTGGGCCCTGCTGTAAGAGCTTCAGTCTGTGGGGTCATGGAACTGGCCGCGCGGCGGGGGGGGGGGGGGGAGGAAGTAGGGCCCAGATGCGTGAGTCACTCCCCCCTCCTCCGAAGGCTGTGCCCCCTCCGATTTCATCTTCTGGAGATGTGCGATGATGTCCGCTTTGGCCGTCTCCTCTGTCTGAGGGGCCCCAGAGGGGCGAGAGCGACCCCGCCGCCGGACTGTGCGCCACTTGGGTTACCAGGGGTCCGCGTGTGTTGAAGGTAATGAGCGGGGGTCCCCATCCTCGGGGTTCCCCGTGAATTCCAGGAGGGACTTGGCCTCAGTAAGGGAGCAGACCAGGCATTGTTTGCCGTTCCAGGTGAAGAAAGCAAACACAAGGAGATGATGGACGGAGCGCTGAAACTTTTCAGACACTCACCCCCAGTCACAGATCTGGGTTGAATCCATCATCATTCTTTAGCTCACTTCGCCACCTCAGTTCAGACCCAGCTATATGCAAATCAGTCTTGACCCTGTGCCCCATGGGAACAGTCCAGCCCGAACTGCCAAGCCAGGTCTTCCCTGAACCGGAAACAAGCATCCTGGGACCGGTTTCTGGGTAACACCCTTCATCAGCCAGGCTAGCTTGAATCCAGGTGAAGAGCAGACCGAAGGGATGGGCTTATTGGTATTTGGTGTTATGAGATCGTAAGTGTACTGTGATGGGCCTGAAGTCCTTCCTCTTCTTCAGGGTTAGGGGGGAGAGATCTTGGAAGATTTGAATGGCGTGGCCATGAAAGACCAGGTTCGCCTTGGCCCTTGCCGCCCGGAGCACCGCCTCCTTGTCCTGAAAGTAGTGGACCCTGGTGAGAACGTCTGGGGGTCCTGCGGGCGCTCCATAGCGACACCAACCCTGTGTGCCCTGTCCAAGATCAGGGGGGATTACGCCGAGACCCCACGGATGGCTGTCAAGAGGTCCCTTGTGAAGGACATGTCTTCACCCTCAGCCCCACAAGGGATGCTCCTGAGGTGGAGGTTGTTGCGCCATCCCTGATTCTCCAAGTCCTCCTCCTTGGCCTGGAGCTCGATATGCTGCTCCTCTAGAGCATTCACTCTGCGCCATAGGGCCTCCTGATCCGCCGTCCGGGAATCAACAGTGTGCTCGAGGTCATCCACCCTGTCCCCACAGCCTCGATGTCCCTGCATAGCTTGGCAAGGCCGATCTTGACATCCGTCTTCAAAGAGCCTATTTCTTGGCTTATGTCTGCGAGGAATTTCTCCATGTAGTCCTGTGTTATGGAGATGGTAGGCGATGTTTCAAGGGGCCACGGGGAGGGGTCCGCCTTGGCGCTCATGTCAGTTGTGGTCGCTTTAGCCCAGAGGGAGGTTACTGAGCCGCTCTGGGCAGCCTTGCCCCTAGGCATGGCAGGCAAGGCAGCTGCGCCGGGATCCACTGCTGGGCGCAGGAGACCGGGCCACTGCTGACTACACTGCCGGGGCTGGGCGCCGCGCTGGGGAGGTTCCAGAGGTGAGAGAGTGGCAGGCTCCAAAGGGCAGTGGTAGGCGGCGGTCAGGGTGGTGGAAGCATGGAGCTGGGGGGCAGCTGATGCGTGGCGCGGGGGACCACCCCATTCAGGAGGCACCCCGATGTCAATCAGAGGAGGGAAGCGGCAGCCCTGCCGGCAGGAGCCCCAGGCGGGGCAGAGTCCCAAGACCCAGGGGGCGCCACAGGGGAGGCCCCGGCGAGAGCACTGGTCAGACCAGCCACCAAACACACCCCCCAGGTGAACCGGGGGGGGGTGGGGGGAGGGCAAGCAAGGCACAGCACGGCTGACCCAGGGCTGGGAGGAACGTGAGAGGGCCGCTGGCCCAACAGCCGTCAGAAATGGAAGGAGACCAGCCCAGCAGGAGGGTGTATGTGCCCCGGCAGCGCCCCTGCCAGAACAAGCCTGAAGGGCGGGGGCTTCGGTGTTGCCACGGAGGAGCCAAGGAGCAGAACGGCCCAGCCTTCATGGGGCCGGTGCTATGTTGAGTGAGGCGGGTGATAGCCGGGAGAAGGCGCAGGCAGCATATCAGGCCGAGGCCCGGAGGCAGAAGGCCGGACAGGCCAGGGGAACAGCAGGAATGTCCCCGGGGAGTCACAGTCGGCGCAGCAGGAGCCCCAGAGCGCCCACGACCCAGGCCACACACTCACCGGATCGGGTCGGGCTCCTCCGCAGGTCAGGACGTCGTCGATGGTACCGCACCGGAGGGGGCCACCACACCAGGGGTCCAAAAGCTGCGAGGGCTGCGGGATCCCCCCAGCGGCTCCCCGCAGCATCCCAAAGATTGGCTGGAGCCGCGTGGCGTGCCCGGCAGAGGCGCAGTCCAGGGCCCTCTCCCGGAAGATGGCGGCGACGGAGACCTCAGCCGCATGGAGCGCGACAAGCCAGTAGACCCAGGAGAGAAGGGAGAATCAGAATCTCACCCGCTGGGTCCGCTCCAGTAAGTGGAGATTCCAGCACCGCAGCGGGCCAAAGAGGAGCAGGAATGCAGCATGTATAGGCTTTCGGGGTTCAGTGGCGCAGGAGCTCCGGGATTATGCTTCTGCTGCCATGCTAGGTTAGGCCACCGCAGCCGAACTTTGAATGAGTGAGTCTGTAAGCTCACTCCAGTAACAGATTAAATAAGACCTGTTCACTCCTACTGATCACTACACAGTACGCTGCCACCACTGCGCTCATACTGCTTAGCTACTGGTAAAGGCTGCAGCCTTTCAGCACTATGAGGGTTGCGCTTTAGCGCCCGTCCCAGGCCAACAAGACTGCAATTCGTGAGACAGGCCTATGTCATGGTGCACACATATGATCCGTACTTGCCTATGACAACAAAAATTTGCATTAATGATCCAGACATCAGTACCGTTGGGGCACTCATGCGGAGGACTTTTCCGTCCCAACATTCCCCAAAGGGCTGGTTGAGGAGATGCCCTAGGACCTGTGGCTTGAAGCCTGAAATGTTATGTTATGTGTAAAGTGCACTATCACAAGCAAGGGTATCCTGGCGTTGAGCAGGTGTGTGCGCCTAGCCCTGCCTATTGTAGGTTGGTTAATAGAAAAGCCAGGTCTCCAGCTTTTTGCAGCAATCAAGAACAAAGAAGGAGGCTCTGATGTGGAGTTGGAGGTTGCTCCGCTCTTTAGGAACGATGCAAGAGAATGCCTAATCTGGTTCTCTGTATATATGTGATGTGTGTGAGTAGGAGTCCTGTGGATTGGAGGTGTATGGGTGGTTTGTGGAAGAACATGCAACAGGTAGGTGGAGCCTGAGTTGTGTAGTGCCTTTAATGTGTGTGTGAGGAGCATTTGTGTATAGGGAGCCTGTGTTGTTCCCGGAGTTGAGTTGTGAAGTGAGTTCTGTGTGGGAGACTGAGGATGAATCTGGCTGCCAAGTGCTGGATGGTTTGTAGTCTTCTAGTGAGTTGCTCGGTGATATGGCGTAGAAGGTGCTCCGATAGTCCAACTTGCTGGTGACTAGTGCGTGAGTGACAGTTTTTCTAGTGTTGCTTAGGAGACATTTCAAGAGCTTCCTCAGCATCTTCACAGTGTGAAAGCAGAATGCAGTGATAGTGTTGACTTGTGCAGTCATATCCAGTTACCTCTAAATTATTCTGAGGTTCGTGGATGCTGGAGGTCCACGGTGAGGTGTTCTTGTTGAAGAGCACTACTTTGGTCTTGTCAGTGCTGAGCTTGAGACAGTTGACTCATCTAGTAAGTGACTTCGGTCATGCAGATGGAGAACTTTCTTGTGTTGGGGGTCTTGTCCGAGATGGAGAGTACAAATTGTGTTGTCTGTATAGGAGAGGATGTTAATGTTGTGTGCGCGGAGGACGCTGGCCAGAGGCTCATGTATGCGTTGAAGAGGATGGGGCGGAGCGATGAACTTTGAGACACTCCGCAGAGAAGTATGCGGGCTTCCTAGGAGCAAGGTAGGTGCCAGGCTGACCGCTTGTGTTCTATCCATTAAGAAGGAGCAGATCCAGCTACAAGCAGGTCCTTGAATGTTCATCTCGTGCACTCGCCTGAAGATTGTGGGTAAGAACGTGGCAAACGCTGCACAGAGGTAAAGGAGAATGAGAGCTGCCATGTCTCCTCTGTCAAGGATTCTGTGGATATTGTCTGTGGCGATGAGGAGTTCTGCTTCTCTACTGTGGTTGGGCTTGAACCCGGACTGCAGGTCATCGAGGAGGTGGTGGTTGCTGAGGTGGTTGGTGAGGCATCAGTTGATTAGTTTCTCTACGACCTTTGCCTGGTATGGTATGAGGAAGATGGGTCTTTAGTTCAAAGTGTGGCTGGGACACCGGATGGTTTCTTGAGCAGGGGCATGATGGAGGCATATTTCAGGTGTCCAGGAATGTGGCTGAGACGATGGAGGAGGGTTAGTGCTTCCCTGATCGGTAGGAGTCCTTTGGTGAAGGCATGGTTGGGGCAAAGGGTCAGATGGAGCCCCCGAGTGGGTAGTCTTCAAGGTAGCAGCGATTGAGACAGTGGTGGCTGCAGGCCACGAGGTCAGGGTTCATTCATCGGTCATGATGGGAAGTTGACTTGAGACGGTGACTGGGTCTGGTTGAGGGTCAAAGTTTCTGTACATAGAGGTGATTTTGTTACAGAAGAATTCTAAGAGCTTTTTGCAAAGGTCTGGTTAGAGGGCTGGAGGCAGCAGGAGGCACAGTGAAATCTTTGATGATGGCAAAGATTTCCTTGCTGCCTATAGTGCTGGTGTCAGTGCGTTATGCAAGAGCTGTGCACTTGGTGTTCCATATCGGCTGGAGGTAACATCTTAGAGCTTATTTAAAGAGGTCTTTATCTGCTGTTTGACTTGTTTTCCATTTGTGCTCCAGTCGTTTGCAGTGGCATTTTGTCAGCCCGAGTTCCTCTGTGTACCAGCTGACCTGTGTTTGGGCTGTTGCTGTTGGGTTGTGCTTGAGGTGAGCCAGGGTGTCTGTGCATGCAGTGATCCAACTGTTGAGGTTTTTGATGGCTTTCAGCAAGTTGCTGGTGTGCTTAGGCCAGTACTCAAAGAGGGCGGTAGCACACTCCTCTTCCGAGATGCTTTTCCAGCTGCTGCAGGCAGTTCTGGTGGTGGTAGGTTTGTGATGGTGCAAAATTGATATGCTGGAACGGACGAGGGAGTGGTCTGTCTAGGCCATAGTTGCTGGCCTGTCGACAGTGATGTTGCTGATAGAGGAGAAAATTGAGTCTAATAGGTGTTCAGTGATGTGGGTGGGTTTGGTAACATACTGGGTAAGGCCGAGGTTTTCTAGAATGGTCAGTGTTTGGGTTGGTGCGGTCTTCTAGGTTAAAGTAAGTCTCAAAGGAAGATGAAGGCAGTTGTTGATGATGAGGGGTGCAATAAATGATGTGATGTCACTGGCAAAACTGGTGTAGGGTCCAAGTGGTCTGTATATAAGGGTTCCGACCAGGAAGAAGTTGGCTGTGATGCCTATGTTGAATGTGAGGTGTTCCATGTAGCTGGTGGGCGTGTCCGTGTAGGTGGTGCAGCAAATGGTAACTCTGAATATGATGGCGACTCCACCTTTGGGCTTGTGCGGACTTTCTTGCCTAACAATCTTGTAGCCAGCAAGGATGGCTGTAGTGATGACCGGTGCGGAGGTTGGGTTTAGCCATTTTTATGTGAGAAAGAGCAGGTCAGGAATATGGTTGTGCATTAGGTCCCATTTCTCTGTGGTGTGTTTAGTGAGTGACCAGGTGTTGAGGAGCATGCATGCAAGTGTTGTGTGTTTGGGTGGTGTTTGGTCTGTGAGACTGGGTGGCTGGTTGATGCAAGTGTGGTGCTGGGTGCGGTATTGGTGGGTGTAGGGTGTGGGAGAGAGCATAAAAACTTGCAGGAGGCGCCTGTGGACGCTCATTCGGTGTTGTGTGGTGCGGTGTGGCAGCAGTATGGAGAGCAGCAGCTGGGTTTAAGAGCATGGAGGAGCACAGCAGGGTAGGAGAACAAGGGTCCCTGGCATGGAGAGTGGGCCAGGTGCAGACGGCTTGGCATTGGCGCACCAGCTGTGTGTCTGAGCTGCAGCAGTCATTAAATAGGTCCCGAGACAAGCTGAGACTAGCCGCAGAGTCCTTACCGTTTGAATATTCCCCAAGCATGATACTAAATCTGGAAACCTTTTCGTATGACCTCAGTGCACCAGAAGCTGGTGCTGTGCTGCTCCGCACTGATGCCTTTCTGCTCCGGAAGGATGTGCAGGGCCTATAAAGGCACTACTCCTGCACACTGACGTCAGTAGCTTTCTAGACTGTCAGTGCCTCCAGATAAGGAGCCCCAAGAGCAAATCTGTAGACCAGCGTGCAGATTCCTGGACTTGGGATCTTATTAATGGATATAGTCCAACCATAAAAAGGGGAGGAAGGGAGGGTCGGTGATAAATCTGCGGCTAGACAGAGTCTCTATCAGAAAGATTGTTACAGAAGGTAAGTAACTTGTTCTTCTGATAGGCTTCTAGCCGCATGTTCCTCACCTTTTGAATAGATAGCAAAGTAGCACCAAAGGGAAGAGAGCTCTTACTCAAACATGAAAGTCCTGCAGGACCGAGCAGTCAAAGTGCCCTTTTTGATGGACTTGGCTGTCCAAACAAGAGTGCTTTGTGAACGTGTGGCAGTATGCCCACGTAGAAGCCTGGCAGATGTCTAGGACAGGGATGCAGTGTGCTAACAGTGGTAGAAGTTTTGGCCCTAGTGGAATGGGCACGTAGTTCTTCCAGGGGCTGCTGCTTTGCCAGTGCGTAACAGATCTTGATGCAGAGCACAATCCAGCATGAGATGGTAAACTTCTGCACAGCATTGCCTTTTTTCGCTCCTGCGAACCCCACAAAGAGCTGATCGTCCACCCAGCGGTCCTTGGTGCGATCAATATAGCAGCCGAGCGCTCTTAGGATCCAAGCGATGGAGCCTCTCCTCCTCAGAGGGGTCATGTGGAGCATAGAATGCCGGCAGACTGATGGATTGGCCGACTTGGAAAGGCATCACAACTTTCGGGAGAAAGGAAGCCCTAGTATGCAGAACCAGCTTGTAGGGGAAGAAGGTGGTTTATGGAGGACGAACACACAAAGCTTTAAGTGCACTCGGGTCGTGCTGAAGTGATGGCAACTACAAACACAGTTTTTAAGGTGAGAAGCCGTAAAGGACAACTGGATCAGCTTGAAGGTTGTACACATCAAATATGTAAGCACAAGATTAAGGCCCCATTTGGGGCATCACAAAGAGACGGGAGAGACCGATGTAACAGCTTGTTCAAAAAACACACCACAACAGGTGATGTAAATAGAGAGTGCTGATAAGGCAATCCTAAGAAGGCAGAGAGGGCCTGAAAGATAACCTTTTACGTTACCCAAAGCAAGGTCTTGCTGAGAAAGAGACAGCACAAACAATAAAACATCAGACAGTTTGGCCTGGAAGGTCTTAATGTGGCCTGCACCACACCAAACTACATAAGTGTCCCAACGACAGGCGCATACATTTTTTGTCAAGGGATGCCTGGCTGCCAAGATGATGACAACCACCTCCGGAGGAAGGTTGAAGGTATTCAGCGGTCGCCGCTCAATCTTCAGGCCAGGGTGGAGAACCAGACCGTTCTGTTGCGACAGCAGATCCTCCCGAAGGGGCAGCATGATCGGATAACAAATACACAAGCCCAGGAGTTCTTGATACCATACTTTCCATGGCCAATCCGGAGCCACTAGAATGACTAGGGCCCGGTCTCTCCTGAACTTGGGGCCGAAGTGTTATCGGAGGAAAGGCATATAGTTCCACTCGAGGTGGAACCCCCCTCCGAGTAAGAGTCGCCTTGCTAACTCTAATGCACACACTGCACGTTCTTGGCGGTGGCGAAAAGATAGTCAAGTTTTTCCCCAGTTGCCGAAGAGACCTTGTGCTTTTTCCGACTGCCACTCTTGATCCGCTAGGAGGCGACGCCAATTCCTTGATGGTCCAGCCATTTCCAGAAGCAAAGTGCCAACTGGTACATGGTCCACGACCCCACCACACCATGTTTGTTGCAGTGCCACGTGGTAGTGGTGTTGTCCGCAAGCACCTGTACCAGCCTCCCCTTGATAGCCCTCAGGAGCAGAAGGATGATAAAGAGCCTGGACTCCACCAGAGGCCTCTGATCTCCACCTCACCCAGGTAACCGCTAAAAACCAATAGTGACTCTGAAGGTGTTTTACTACCACCACCATCTCCATCACTTTTGTGAAGCCCTGAGGGGCACTGGTGAGACCAGAGGGAAGCACAGCAAACTGAAAATGTGTCTGTTCCACCATGAACTTTAGGTAGCGCTGATGGGCCGGCTGGACAGGGATATGGAAATAAGCGTCCAACACCACCATCCATTCTGCAGGGTTGAGGACAGACAAGACCTGGGCCCAACGTGAGCATTCTGAATTTGACCTTCTGGAGGAGGGCATTGAGAGGGTGCAGGTCTAATATAGGACGAAGGCCTCTGTCCTTCTTTGGCACCAGAAAGTAGTGGGAACAACAACCATGACCCCCCCCCCCCCCTACTGGCGCCGGCACAGGCTTGATAGCCCTTTTGGCCAAAAGGGCTTGCATTTCCTGCCGTAAGACAGACAAGATGGTCCTCAGTCGGTCTGGTATTGGTAAAAGGTGCATTGGAGTGGCTAAGGAGGGTAAAGTGCATCTCTTCTGGACAATCTGTGGGACCCACCTGTCTGATGTTATGGATGCCTACCAATGTTTCCTCTAATTATTTTTCGCTTTGTGAAGCAATAGAATGCTTGTGAGTGCACTTTTCTTAGCCATATGCGGAATTGAAAATAGCAAGGAGTGATTTTGCAGGCAATCGTAGTAAGCGAGATACAATTTCTTATGGGGCAGGAGGAGAAAAGTGAGGTAAAAAATAGGATCCATCAAGATGTTATCTTTTAAAACTTAAGGAAATGAATTATTTACTTTGTCCACAATTAAGTCTCGTAGGTAGCACAATTTAGAGCCTTGTCAGTTAACAGTGCTAAATGAGCCTTAAATAGACGCTAACCACCACCACAGCACAAAACTGTGTAGATATCCTGAAATTAGTGGATATGCAAATGTGCTCTAGGCACCCCATAACGGTCAATTTCCTATGCAGAGTGAGAGGTTAAACACACTTGAATAATCCAATATTAAATAAACATGCAATAAACATGTAACCCTCAAAAAGTACTTTGAAATACGGTCTTTTAAAGATATCCGATTAGATTTTATGGGCACTCATGTATAAATAACATTTAAATATCTTTACAGCAGAGGAGTTAAGAATAATGCAACCTAAAAGTGCATTTGTTGTAAGCACAGTGGAAGACATGCTAGGCAATGTATGTAGAAGTCACAGTGCAGTGTCCTTTTTAGTTATTTTTAATTTATTTAGAAAGTTTTGTATAGCTCGAATATGACCCTAGAGGGTATCGGAACGCTGTTCTCCTACTAAAGCTCACTTTATATCATTAATACAAGCAATCTATTTTCTACGGGAGAACTGTTAAAGTGTGGCTGTAAAGTCTGACATAAGGAGAAGCTGTATTATTCCCTGAAAAGCAGGAAAAGCTAAAAGTGAAAGGCATCATTATTCCCTATTAGGCAGGAGAAAGGTGTAGTAGGGAAAGACTGCTTTGTTCTCCACAGAACAGACGGACGGAGTAGCTGCATTATTCCCTATTGAACATAAAAGTGGCAAAGGGTGAGCCTGCACTTTTCTCTACATAACAGAAGGACGGTATACGCTATGTTATTCCCTGTAGAATAGGAGAAAGGTTGGAACAAAGAAATTCTGCATTATTCCCCAAGGAAAATTGGAGGGACAGAATATGGGAAAGATGGGACTTCATAGCACTTTGGGTATTCAATCTAGGATGCAAAACAATCCACTTTCCTGCAACCCTGCTCGGTCCCCAGGCTACTATGCTGCGCACTCTCCATTCTCACCAGCCACCTATATTTCAGAAATGACCTTGACTTAACGCTTAAGAATTAATAACAAATTTAAAAAAACAGTGAACAAAGTTCATTTGCAGAAGAAAATGGAAATAGACTTATGAACCATAGTGCATATTTTGAAAACCAGGACTGCTGCCCTAGGATAAGACAAGTTGTGTTCAAAATGCTTTCATTGAGGTGTTGAGTGATATATGAAAATGAGTGTTGTTCTTAAGTTAGGGTAAGACGGTAATAGTGACAAAAAAATAATACAGATACATGTATAGATATGGTATCAGACTGAGATAAAGTGAAATATGCACGTATTGAAAATGGCATTCTAATTTAGCTCATGAAAGAACTGACTACAAAACTGTGTCCTTCGTTTTTAAATGGGAGCTTGGAAGAGTTTCTATCCTGGAGCTGAACTGAATAATGTGTAAATCAGAAACCTTTTCTAAAATGTCATCTTCCTCACTTGACCAAATTGTGTGATCTTAGACAAATCACTTAATGCATCTTTTTTTCTTGAATGACTTATTTGATAACACCATGAAGACAGTCAGTTCAGAATATACGCTATACAACATTTCACTCCTATTTGCTTTAAAAGGCAATAATGTTGCTCCACAAATAACACTGGGCGTATATACAGGGCACATGACAAACCAATACTTTTGCTGGTTGACTCATGATAATGTCATTAGGGCACACATATATTCTTGACTGTTTTTAAGTTCATGTTCAGTAACAATTTTACTTTCAATGTCACACTAGTGATCTTTTCTAATGTATTAATGTAAAACAAGTACAGATGTTGAAGAAAAATACTTTTTTTCATTTGAAGGAGTCTTCATATATTTTCCATGATTTACATGCTAAATCTTTCAATGGTTTCTTATGGCTCTGGCTCCTCTTTCTCTATGAGTATGCAAGCTTGCTCATTTGTAAAGAAGCCATTTTTGGTATTATAACAGCGGGGCAACAGTGAACAGCTGTAGCTCATTGCGGAAGAACAGGTCGGTCAACAAATAGTATCATAAGATTCATCAACCTTAATTTAGCCGTACAGATGTGTCTGCACATAATAATATTCTTGAAGTTGACTGTGTTCCTGGAAACCGGGTCACACTGTTCAGTGAGGAACAGAAGACAGGTTAAATTCGCTCTTTGTTTATTTTTCTGAAGCTGGAGAGCAATCGGACATCTCAGGTTGTCAGACCTGTGTATGCCTGTTTTAGCTTTGCATTGTGCTACTTTTAGGATCTGTAATTGGAAAAGCAAAACTACTTGTACTGGAAAAACAGACCTGGATGAGCCACTCATCTGACAAGGGACACTTCCGCACTCTCTAGACATGTAAACAGAAATAAGTGCCTTTTTAGGTCTCGCCTACGCAGCGCGCATGCGCTGCATAGGGGGGACCTCTTGTAATCGGTTCGGTTTTGAGGCCAAAAACGTGCACGCATTGCATTGCTTTCAATGGCAACGCGTGCACGTTTGGCGATTCCCTTGCGGGAGCGAGCTTTGAAACCATCTGTTTGTAATTAACTTGCAAACAGATGGTGCTTTGCTCGCTCCGCAAGAAACGCGCCACTGAAACCCCTTTCAGTGGTGCCCTCAGCGTCGCTTTAACTTTCGCGGCCGCGCTGGTTTTCATTAGAGATAGTTTCTCTGGACCCGTCACAACCCTATTGGCCAAACTTAAACCCACAAATTCTCCCCTTGATATTGTTTTGAAATGACCACTCAAGAAACATGCCAACGTTTCTGTCGCTTTGTTCCGGCCTGATAAAAATATTTTTTTCAGAAGAAGTTCCTTTTGGTATTAAAGGGGCTGTGACTGCAGCACTGAAGAAACGTTAATGGACTCATGAAAAACTTGCATTCACAGCCGTCACCTCTAGTTTTCAACCAGTGCACAGAACGAAGACCACACTGGTCTCCGGAAAGAGGCCTTAGATTGGCTGGGCAGACGACATTATGCAATCCTGGCAGGGGCGTAAATGAGGTCCCAGCATCCCCTATGGAGCAGCGGTCCCCCACTATTCTGGGGGTTCCATAGAGCCCCAGGCCTGTTCCATAGAGCCCCAGGCCTCATCACATTGTGCACGGGGGCCACTTTATTTTGCTTTGCGCCACTGGTTCATGCGCTTGTTGGGCCAATCAGCGGCCTATAAGTGGCTTTCAGTATGATGGACCAGCCGGTTCTGGTTGAACGGCTGATGACGGCATGGACAGTTCACCATGATAATGCTTGTGTACTTTCTGTCAACTTCTGTCAGTTTCACTTCTGCACCAAGTATGATCCGGTGTGAGAACCTTCAGGCTTCCCCAGTCTCCCCAGCAATCAATGCGTACCTGTCCCCCAACTTAGCAAACTTGAGAAACTACAACCTTGGGGTATAATCAGATGAGGATGGAACCACAAGATTGGTGACTGACGTCCAGGGCTGTGGAGTCTCTCTCTGGCTGCACCGGAGTTGGGCTAAAACTGAGACAATCTTCAGTTAGAAGAGAAGACCTCGACTCCTGAATAATAATAATAAACCCACCTGAGCCAGACCTCCTAGGACAACCTCTCAAAGTCCCGTCTGGAGTTGAAGCACAAGTTACTAACTTGTGTAACGATATATCTGTAAGAGACAGTAGTTAGTGACAGATTCCTTACCTTAGAATATCCCCAGGCGTCAGGCTGGATCCGGAAAAGTTTTTGCGTAGCAGTACCCTTGCGCGTCGGTAGGCGGCGTCGTGCGGCTCCGCGTCCGTCGTCGGGATCACCGGGATGACGTCGCGGGCAGTACTTAGACGCCGCCCCTGCGCGCTGACGTCAGTTCTGTACACGACTTTCCGCGCCAGGAACGCAGAGCCATGCAAGAAGCTGACATAGGTGTCTGAAAAATACTAGGGCCCTGAAAGGGATGTCCTTAACCCTAGAAATCAGTTCGCAGAACGGGGAGGATGGGTGGGGCGGTAAGGAATCTGTCACTAACTACTGTCTCTTACAGATATATCGTTACACAAGTTAGTAACTTGTGCATCTGAAAGAGACACGTTAGTGACAGATTCCTTACCTTAGAATAGATACCCCAGCAATACCAACCCCGGTGGTGGGTCTGCGAACAAAGATCAGACTAGGAAGTCCCGGAGAACAGAACGGCCAAAGAAGCCGTCTCTCCGGACTTGGCTGTCAAGGCAGTAATGTTTGGTAAACGTGTGCAGCGAGGCCCACGTAGCTGCCTGACATATATCCTGTAACGGAACCCCGCGGCCTAAAGCCGTGGTAGCCGCCGTTGCCCTGGTGGAATGGGCACGCAGCCCAACAGGAGGCTCCTTCTTAGCCAAAGAATAGCAGGCTTTGATACACATAGTGACCCAGCGGGAGATGATCCTTTTGTGTACCGCCCGACCTTTTTTGGCGCCCACGTAGCCAACAAAGAGCTGGTCATCCACCCAGAACTGTTGTGTGCGGTTGATGTAAAAAGAAAGCGCACGTTTTGGGTCCAGACAGTGGAGCCTCTCTTCCTCTCTGGAAGGATGCGGAGGCGGAAAGAAGGTGGGCAAAGTGATGGTCTGCCCAATATGGAAGGCAGTAACCACCTTTGGCAAGAAGGACGGACGCGTCCGAAGAACAACCTTGTCTGGATGAACAGACAGAAAGGGAGGTTTGCATGAAAGAGCCTGGAGCTCACTCACCCGCCGAGCAGAGGTGATGGCCACCAGGAATGCTGTCTTCAGAGTAAGAAGACGAAGAGGACAATTATGTAGAGGCTCAAAGGGAGCGCACATTAAGAAGGTAAGAACCAAGTTCAAGTCCCACTGAGGCATTACAAACGGAACAGGAGGAAAGAGGTGTGTAATGCCTTTAAGAAACCTGTTAACCACAGGGGACTTGAAAAGGGAGGGCTGATCAGGAAGCCTGAGGAAGGCTGATATCGCACAAAGATAGCCCTTGATGATACCCAAGCAGAACCCTGTTGGGCCAGAGAAAGAAGGAACAGAAGAACCTCAGAAAGAGGGGCAGAAAGGGGATTCACAGCCTTTGCTGTGCACCATGCCACAAACTTGTTCCACCTGCAGGCGTATACCACCTTAGTGGAGGGACGCCTGGCTGCCAGAATCACATCACAAACTTCGGGAGGCAAGTCGAAAGGAATCAACTGCCGCCGCTCAATCTCCACACAAGCAGGTGTAGACTGGACAGGTTCGGGTGGAGGACCGTCCCCTGCTGCTGCGACAGAAGATCCGCCCGAAGAGGCAGACGGATCGGGGGATCCACGCTCATACTGAGTAGCTCGGGATACCAAACTCTTCGAGCCCAGTCCGGAGCCACAAGAATGACTTGGGCCCGGTCGCGCCGAATCTTCTTCAACACTCTGGGTAGAAGTGGTATAGGCGGAAAGGCGTATAACAGACCGCAACTCCACTCGCGACGAAAAGCGTCGCCGAGCGAGTGCCGCCTTGGAAATTCCAACGCGCAGAACTGCTGACATTGCGCGTTCTCTTCGGTGGCGAACAGATCTAACCAAGGCTCTCCCCACTGCTGAAAGCGACCTTGCGCCACCTCCGAGTGAAGACGCCATTCGTGATACATCATGCACCTGCGGCTGAGTTCGTCCGCCCTGGCGTTCAGGGAACCTGCCAGGTGTTGAACCATCAGGAATATGCCCTGATGTTCCAGCCATGTCCAGAGGTACAGAGCCTCCTGACATAGGGTCCACGACCCCACCCCGCCCTGTTTGTTGCAATACCACATGGCGGTGGTGGTGTCTGTGAACACCTGCACTACCGTCCCTTTGACAGAGGGAAGGAATGCCTTGAGTGCAAGTCGGATCGCCCGGAGCTCCAGAATGTTGATATGGAGCCGGGACTCCGCCCGGAGACCAGAGGCCTCTGATCTCCGCCTCTCCCATGTGACCGCCCCATCCCAGAAGGGACGCGTCCGTCACAACTGTGTGCTCTGGCTGGGGAAGGGAGAGGATCTGCCCATGACCCATTGCCGGTTCGAGAGCCACCACTGCAACTGTTTTGCAGTCCACTCCGAGATCTGGACGTTATCGGACAGGTTGCCCTGGTGCTGCGCCCACTGGAACTTCAGGTCCCACTGCAGAGCCCGCATATGCCATCCGGCATGATTGACCAGCAGGATGCAGGAGGCCATGAGGCCCAGCAGCCTCAGGGTCATCCGTACCGAAACCCAGGATAAAGGCCGAAAGATCGGAATCATAGCCTGAATATCCCGGACTCGCCGTTCGGGAGGATAAACCCGAAACTGCGTCATGCCCAGAACTGCTCCGATGAAAAGGAGCTGTGGAGAAGGAATCAGGTGCGACTTCGGCACGTTGATGGAGAACTCCAGCGAGTGCAGGAGTTCGGCCGTTGTCTGGAGGTGGGAGACGACTGCCTGGGACGAGCCCGCCTTCAGCAGCCAGTCGTCGAGGTAGGCGAAGACTGGAACCGCTGCCCGGCGCAGATGGGCTGCGACCACCGCCATCACTTTCGTGAACACCCGAGGGGCGCTTGTAAGGCCAAAAGGGAGCACGGTGAACTGAAAATGCTCGAGGCCTACCGTGAACCGCAGGTAACGCCGGTGGGCCGGCAGGACGGGGATGTGGAAATACGCGTCCTGCAAGTCCAACGCTACCATCCAGTCTCCAGGGTCGAGAGCAGTCAAGACCTGAGCTAGGGTGAGCATTTTGAACTTCTCCTTCCGGAGGAAGCGATTTACGTTCCGGAGGTCCAAGATAGGACGCATGTCCTCCTTGTCCTTTTTGGGCAGCAGAAAGTAGTGGGAGTAGCAACCACGTCCTACTTCTGGGGTCGGAACGCGCTCGATGGACCTCTTGGCCAAGAGGGCCGCAACTTCCTTTTGAAGAAGCACCAAGTGATCCCCTGACATGCGGTGGAATTGAGGTGGCATGGCTGGGGGGATGGTCACGAAGGGGAGGGAGTAGCCCCTTTGGACAATGTCCAAGACCCGCATGTCCGAGGTGATGGCACGCCAGTGGTGAAGGCGGACCCTGCCCCCTACAGGCGTGCTGTGCACCGGAAAGGAAGGACTAGGAGGGCTTGGAGGCCGCGGACGGGGCGGGGTTGGTGGCCTGACCCGCACGCTGGTTGCCTGACCCGCCACGGCGGGAGCCACGTCCTCGGCCACGCGAAGACGCTTGCTGCGCGGGCCGGTGGCTGGGCAGCGGACGTGACTGGGCGCCCCTTCCGTGGCCACGAAAGGGGCGAAAAGCAGACTGTTGCTGAGGGCGCACAGCAGAAAGGCCCAGGGACTTGGCTGTAGCCCGCGAGTCCTTAAAGCGCTCCAGCACATGGTCTACCTTTGTCCCAAAAAGACCAACACCATCAAAGGGCATGTCCATAAGAGAGTTTTGGACATCACCCGAGAAACCAGTGGTCCTCAGCCAGGCGTGACGGCGCAGCGCCACTGTCGTCGCAAGCGATCTGCCTAGCGAGTCGGCGGTATCAAGGCCACATCTGATGGTGTACTTTGCCGCATCTCTTCCCTACACAATGGTGCGGGAAAGCAGTGTCTGGACCTCCTCAGGACACTGGGGCAGAACTTGCGCCACCGAGTACCACAAGGAGTGGGAATATCGGCCCAAGAGGCAAGTGGTGTTGACTGACCGCAAGCCAGCACTGGCGGAAGAAAAGACCTTCTTCCCAAATTGATCCAGGCGTTTGGATTCCCTATCCGGGAGCGGTAGGGAAGGCGCTTTGGGAAGCAGAGGCTTGGACCACCAAGCTCTCAGGGGTGGGGTGTAGAGAGAGACGGGGGGTCGCCCGGAGCAGGGAGATGGCGTCGGGCCACGTTCCTATCCACAGGAGCCCCTGTGGTGGGCTTGGACCAGGTGCCCAAAGAACGTCTGAAAGCGCCTCGTTGAACGGCAGCAGTGGCTCCGAGGAGGTAGCCGCCGGCTGAAGCACTTCCGTCAGGATGTTAGTCCTGACAGCCACTGTAGGCAACTGGAGGTTTAAGGCCCCAGCTGCTCTACGCAACACCGTTGCAAAGTTTGCTCCCTCCTCCGTTGCCACGGATGGAGGAGACAGCATGCCAGAGTCAGGGGAGGTGTCCAGACCACTGGCATCCCCAAGTTCCTCAGCCCAGCCTGATCAAACTCACACTGCTGTGTGAGAGGGTCATCAGACCCCTCCCAGTTATCTACGTCCTCCAATTCAGGTTCAAAATAAGGAGGAGGGACATGTGGGACCCAAGGTCCCAGCGGCGTCTGAGCCGGCGTCGGCGGCGCCGGTCCGGCGCCGTGTCCGGATCCGGAGAGAACCGGGGAGCGAGCGCCGCCCGGAGCCCCGGGCGGCGTCGGAACGGCACCGGAGACATTGGCGCCGGCGGAGGGTGTAGTTAGGTCAACCGGCGTCGATGGGGGTTGCGGCAGCACCGGAGCCGGGATCGAGGCCGGGACCGAGGCTGGTGTTACAGGCGGCGCAGGGACCGGAGTCGCCGGCGCCGCCGGGGAAACCCCATCAGGGCCCGCGGGGCCCGAAGGCGCACCGGGGGACCTTGAGGCCCGAAGAGGCGGGCCATGGCCGACAGGAATTCCTGTATCTCGGCCGGAGTCGCACCCGAACCCGGGAAGGACGGGTAATGCGGGGCGGCTCCACAGGCACTCCCGGGCCGCGGGGACGGTGCCGATAGGAGCCTCAGCCGAGTCGCGAGACCGGCGAGGCGAAGCCTTCGAGCGATGACGCTTCTTAGACTTTTATGCTTCGACTTACCGGAGGAGTGCGAAGACTTGGACCCCGACGACCGATGAGGACTCCGCGACCGGCCCCTCGACCTCTCACGTGACCGGGGCTTGGTGTGGCGCGGAGCCGACTGCCGGACCTCGAGGAGCTTTCGAGACCGCTCTCGCAAAGCCTTCGGGTGCAAGGCCCGGCAGTCGGGAGCACGACTTCGTGTCGTGGTCGAGGCAGTAGAGACACTCTAAGTGCGGGTCTTTGATCGACATCATGCGACCACAGGCGTCACAGGGCTTGAAGCCGGGCATCCCTACCGACACCTTCGGAGTCGAGAGACTCGTTTAGAAAACAGTGAAAAATCACCCAAAAATTTAGTCAAAAAATGACTAGGGCACTGCTCTTCCCGGATCTGCGCTTACTGGCGCGGAAAAAGAAGAACTGACGTCAGCGCGCAGGGCGGCGTCTAAGTACTGCCCGCGACGTCATCCCGGCGGTCCCGACGCCGGCAGCGGGCCGCACGACGCCGCCTACCGACGCGCAAGGGTACTGCTACGCAAAAACTTTCCGGATCCAGCCTGACGCCTGGGGATATTCTAAGGTAAGGAATCTGTCACTAACGTGTCTCTTTCAGATACCCTTTACATATCTCTTGACACACTCACGCCCTTAATTCCTCAAATAAGCAACATAGCGAAAAACTGTTTTTTATGAATGAAAAATGTTTATTTGCCCTCTTCTGATCCTGCTACACAGAGTACTAGTGGTAGGGTCTGCTTTGAACTCACAGTTAGATCATAGACACTGGAAGTAGAGGTGCTGGGGTCCAGCAGCACCCCCAAAATAATCACGCTGCAGTTCAGAAGGTGAAAGAGCAATAAAGATGCCTCTAAATGTTATTTTTATCTTGTCACATTCGCTGTTGATCAAAGATAAAGATCAAATATTAGGCTATGTCTTCTGATAAATTGCTGCCTATTCTTTTAACATGGAGATTGGTGCTCCCGTTCCTTGTTCCAACTACAAATTGAGAGGATTTTCTAAAGTCAACTTTGTGACAATCTTGCTGGGGTCCAGGGAGTGTGAAAGGAAAGGCTGTTGGATGTCATTTTTTAACACCGAACAAATATAAATTCCTGGGAACAATCTGTACCAATATTTCAAAATATATCAGCAATTAGGTAAGCACAAATGAAGCACATTTTTTGGTGATTCTGAAGTGTGATGGAAACTAAGATTTTAATAGGGGGCGGGGCTCAAACTTCTTCTTTGTGTGAGGCTTGAATTCTTCACAATCCCTAGGACTAGGGTGACCAGACGTCCCGGATTTGCCCGGACAGTCCCGGTTTTTCACCAGCTGTCCGGGCACATTTAAGGTCTCGCCTGAGCCAGCGCGCATGCACTGCTCTGCGAGGCTTTTAGTAAGGGCTTTAAACTCTGGACACAAGCACGTGCGCTTTTTTTTTTTCATCACCCGCTATTGGCCTTTGCATGCGTCTTTCTAAGAAAGACAGCACGCAATTGGCCAAAGGCGGGTGCATGTCCCGCCTTCTCTTTCCCTTGGCCTAGGGAGCTCGGGAGCGAGCAGCAGCGCGGCCGGGTGCCATCTGTTTTTAATTAGCAGCGGCGGCGCGCAGTGTGCCAGATGGAGGGCAGGCTGCATTCTAGTCTCAGGTTACTTATTTAATTTTCTTTCATGTCGTTTCACTTCAGTTAGTCGTGCCTAGAGACACAGAGAAAGGACAAATAATAAATTGCCGCTCCCTCCTGTCGAACCCATGATTTAGGTGGCAGGATTACAGCATCACTGTGATACGCCGTGCGTTGAATAAATGCCGCACATTCTGCGTATGCTGCCGGGGGAGGGCACCCCTGGGTGGATTTGATGTACGAGGTGTTTCTAAAATATTTTGGTAATTGCTGTTTGTTACGTTATCGCACACATACCAGCGGTGGGATACCTGCATGTTTTGCGGCAGTATCTATCTATCCGGCAGGGCAGTGACGTCACAGACGAGCGCTTCGTAGGAGGGCATCAGTGATCTTCAGTCTAAGAAACTGATGTGCAGAGAGCTGCCATCATTAAAATGACCACTCAGACTAGAGCTAGTGCCTGCCTGAGCTTTTGTTTCAAGATCCAGAAGGGGGCTAAAGAGATCCTGTGCTGCAGGCGTGAATGATCACAGGAAATCATTCCGAGAAGAAGCATGCAGTGTGCTATCAGCTGAGGCCGCCTGTGCCCGACATCAGCAGGGCATCGCGTCACAGCACCTGCCATCCACGGAGACAGACGGGCCAGAATCCGCAGATACCCGTGGTTAATATGCAAAAAATACACTCGGCGTAAATTTAAATGAGGATTGTTGCGGCTCACTTGATTTCCTTCAGGTTTCACTCCAGGCGCTACAGAGGGGTTGGTAGTGCTGGCTGCGGCTGTAGCCCACATAGCAATGCCCCCAGTGCCAACTTTGGTGTCACTATTGGTAGATGGGCATTTCTGGAATAGCGCCACTGCAGAGCCGGCGGGCATCGCCCGGTGAAGAGTGATGGGAGGACGCAGCTGCTTCTGGGTGGTAGTGCCAGCCTTGCAGCTCCATGTGCATTCCATAAAAGGCTGCAATTCCTGAATTGGAGGCATTGCTTAAAGTTCCTGTATTTTTTTTGGCTAAGCTGAGCTGGGTAGTAAGCGCTTTATTTAGGTGATTTATGAAGCACCGAGTTCCTGCTTTCAGGCGCTGTCTGAACACCTCGTGCAACTGTAAAATGCATACAGATGGAAATGGATATCGGATTTAACTGACGCACCTGTTTGCTATTTGTTTTGAAATGATATTCCACCCTGCCATCAGTATTTATCAACCTGGGCATTTACGTAGCGTGGTCAAGAAAATTAATTGCCTCTCGGCGCTTCAATAACCGGTGTGTTCCTGTTATTCAAGCCAATCGCGCTCCTTTTGGGGTATGCTAATAAGAGAAGTGATGGACTGTCCTGTCCAAATTCTAATTTGTGATCTACATATGACACAAGGGCTCCTGAGCCCGACCAACTCAGAGTACTTATTCTGTCCCTGTTTCAGTGCTTAATTTGAACCTGTGGTTTCCGGTGCAGGGCACCGACATTTAATTGTCAACACCGGCATTTATTGCAGGCAATCATATAGTGGCGCTGTTAGTGTGCTTTAGAGATAAGCACAACAACAGTTGTTTACTAATTAAATATACATTACAAATGACTAATATCTTTCGCCTGCGCTATTCTTATAGCTTTGGGGGCCTGGAATAGTCCGGATTGTCACACTTATAGCAGAGTATTACTTAGTGGTTGTGTTGGTACTACCATTTGGAGTGCTTGCAGGGGCAACGGGTGGTGCAAGCTGCAGTGGGCTCCTGATGAGGGTCCTGGAACCTATATTTTTACAAATTAAGCACTGCCCCGTGTGGGCCGTCTGGTTCGTCCACATTGGGTCCCTACCTCTCTGTCTTCTAATCCGCTGCTCTCTTCCTCAATCTCGGGGGGTTTATGCCAAAATATAATTCTTCACGATTTGCCCCTGACGTGGGCGTTGTTTTGTGTAAACTGCTGGAGCCGGCACATCCACTAGGGCTTTGAGGGGGTGGGGGCGGTGTCATGAAGCCCTTCTTTTGCATTCCCTAGGCACAGGTGCTGCAGACAAAATGAAACCAAGACACGGGTCTCGTGGGACTCCCCGGGACATCTGAACAGAGCAAATGCTCGTTAAATTAACGAATTAATGGCGCAGGTTCTCAGCGACGACAAGACGTGAGCCCTGGCGGAAGGCTGGAGGTTGTACCGATAGAGCGGCCCAAAGTAACGATTTATTGGGTATATGACCACTACTCCTGGGGCTTGAGGCTTCAGGAGACCTGAAAACGGTGAGTACATTGTCTCATCAGAGGCCCCACCTCTTGCACAATGTAGTCACACCCGGTTTGGGCTGCGAGTGGGTGGAATTGTGGGTCCAGCGCGGGCTATGCAGATACATCATGCAGTGTAGTTTGTCTCATGGAACACCCCTGTGCCCCCCCCCCCCTCCGCCCTTCTACTAGACGGTACTTCCCTCCAGGTGTCCTCTGGTGCCCCTCATTGATGTTGCAGCCTTTGACTCCAAGCTAACACAAATCCTGGTGTCTGCAGTGAGTGCACACCCACATTCCTTCAGCCTCGCAGTGTGCCCGACCACATTCCAGAGGTCCCATTAGCTTCCAATTCGTATGATAGAGCTACACGGATGCTGCACACGGTACGCTTTAGTCATGTGATGTGTACCCGTATTAGTGTGCAAGACGTTGCAGCGAACTGATGTGTACCCGTATTAGTGTGCAAGACGTTGCAGCGAACTGATGTGTACCCGTATTAGTG
Organism: Calotriton arnoldi; assembly: GCA_963921515.1. Classification (NCBI taxonomy): domain Eukaryota; kingdom Metazoa; phylum Chordata; class Amphibia; order Caudata; family Salamandridae; genus Calotriton; species Calotriton arnoldi. The sequence continues at coordinate 3,640,842 of CAWUFW010000291.1, forward strand.
TGCAAGACGTCGCAGCGAACTGCTAATGTGAGGCATGCGTGACCTCTACTAGACCATGACACCGACGCAGCGCCTGTTTACATTTCACACGTTTTACTCTATATTGCATTCCTGAAGACTGATGTTTCTGTAGATTTTACCAACTCACCGACACGGCGTGCTTATGGGCCATTTCAGAGAGATGTTGGAAGAGAAAGAATGAAAGTGTATAGAGAGTGAGAAACTGCAGACAGCCTGGATGACAGGGGGAGAGAGTGATGGTAGTAAGGGAGGGCGGCATTTTTCAATTCTTGCCTAGGGCGGCAAAACACCTAGAAACGGCCCTGTTCACACTGAGTTCACTGACTGCAAGTGGTGGGTCGTTCGCATCTTTGAACAACAGTTTTCTTTTTCCCCAAAACGAGCGTCGAATAGATGGCTGGACGTGTTGCATCTATATGTCTCAGCGTTTGGATCGACCAGGTGTCTGGCGACCAAACTGGTATCCCAACACCTGGGCCTTTAGGTGTCCTAAAATTTGCATCAAAAGCACTTCCGATGTCTGGATACATATGCCCTAGTGGCTGTATATATATATACGTGTGTTGTGGTGTTGATATGTTGACGTTCTGTTTCCTGTTACTACATGGTCTGACATCTGTATCTATGCGTTTCCTAGTGTCCTGCTCTGTAGGGATTTTGACTGAGCGCTTGGATCTGTAAGATGCCTTGATGACTGGCTGTATTGGTGTTCGTGTGTATCAGTATATAGGTTTCTTGAAACCTTGGAATATAGGCATCCTGATGCCTAAATGTATTATATGCATTCGCGCACCGCCCATTGGGCTCAAAGGGCTTCAGCCCCCCCCCCCCCCGTCGTGTGGGTCAGCCCGGGCTGAAACAGCTTCCCGGGCACACACACAGCCGCACCAGAGTACTTCACAGGTCTTTAAAAGACCATTTACGCGTTAACAAGGCTTTGTTGTTTTTCACCCTTTCTTAGAGCCCCTGCAGCTACACTCTGCATATTGCTGGAAGAGTCAGCCCCCCCCCCCCCCCGAAATTTTTAGTAGCCCCACCCCCGAAATTTGGCTCTAGTTGCGCCTCTGATTATATGTGATCATATGCCTGTATCTGCGCTTGTCCTGATACCTGCTCTGCGTGATCTGACACCTAGATTTGTGTCTTCCCCTATGCTTATGGTACCATCAGGGCTGAAGCCTCATCTCTTGGTGTTCGGACATCAATAGGTGTTCTGACGTAGGAGTCTAGACCTATGGGTATCGTTGAGCTTGTTTCTATGTGGCCATACATCAGAGCCTGTTGGTGTCCTTGGGTCTACAGGCTGCCAGAAATCTATAGGTTTCCTGCCATCTGGATCTGCAGGTGTCTTCTTCCTCATGTGACAGATATGCTTGGGCCAACAGGCGTGACTGACTGACTCTCTCTCTCTGACTGACTGACTCTCTCTCTGACTGGCTGACTCTCTCTGACTGGCTGACTCTCTCTCTCTCTGACTGACTCTCTCTCTCTCTGACTGACTCTCTCTCTGACTGACTCTCTCTCTCTCTGACGACTGACTCTCTCTCTGACGACTGACTCTCTCTCTGACGACTGACTCTCTCTCTGACGACTGACTCTCTCTGACGACTGACTCTCTCTGACGACTGACTCTCTCTGACGACTGACTCTCTCTGACGACTGACTGACTCTCTCTCTCTGACTGACTCTCTCTGGCTGACTGACTCTCACTGACTGACTCTCCGACTGACTCTCCGACTGACTCTCTCTCCGACTGACTCTCCGACTGACTCTCTCTCCGACTGACTCTCTCTCCGACTGACTCTCTCTCCGACTGACTCTCTCTCCGACTGACTCTCTCTCCGACTGACTCTCTCTCCGACTGACTCTCTCTCCGACTGACTCTCTCTCCGACTGACTCTCTCTCCGACTGACTCTCTCTCCGACTGACTCTCTCTCCGACTGACTCTCTCTCCGACTGACTCTCTCTCCGACTGACTCTCTCTGACTGACTCTCTCTGACTGACTCTCTCTCTGACTGACTCTCTCTCTGACTGACTCTCTCTCTGACTGACTGACTCTCTCTCTGACTGACTGACTCTCTCTCTGACTGACTGACTCTCTCTCTGACTGACGGAGCTGGTGAACGAGAGCCGCCACAGCGCACCTCACTCCTAGAAGGACCCTGGCCTGGTTTCTCACATTGCAACATTGTATCCTCTGAATTGGCACCACTGTTGGAAAGCTCTAAATGTGGTGGGTTTTTATCTCCGGCGTGGCAAAGCGGAAGTTACCACCAATGGCATTTGCTGTTCTTCACATCAAACACCTAATCAGACCCGGTTTGTGATCTTGGGCACATCACCTACTCTCCCAGCCCTGTCATTAGAAAACATTGACAGAATCTGTGACAGTTTTGCGAATCAGTAACCCCATTTGGAACACAATGTATTATGACGATAGGTTTACTTTAAAATATGGATTAATTGCGGAAAGTGCGCTTTCAATGCTTTTCCCGCCGTTATTGGTGTGAAGTTAGCAGATTCTCGCTGTTGCTAAAGTGCAGTTTTCTGTTACCCTGCGGTATTACCACATTTCTAATGTGATGACATGCATCTCTCGAAGAGAAGCGATCTACATGTGCGGTAGTCCCAGGGTTTTGGTCACTCTCGATGGCTGCCTCCATGCCTCATTTCAAACGTGTTTGTGCGCGGTTGACGCTCCGTGTGATTTTGGTCCGTACCGCCCTGGCGCCCCCTGCATCAATCACTTGTAAAACAAGCATTGGCATAGCCAATAGGTCTCGCCTTTGTGACCTTATAAGTGTTTAGCCATGCAACAGTTGATGTTGTTGCACCAAGGATATTGTACTGCATAACTAAATACTTATAAGGTCCCAAAGGCGAGACCTATTGGCTATGCCAATGCTTGTTTGAGGTCGCCTGGGCTCTCCATGATACTCACTGAAAAATTCCATAGCAGGCCAGGGGGTTTTGTAAAGTAAATAGGGCTGGTACAGAATCTAGAATGTCTGACAGTTCGTAGACTCTTTCCAGAGGCAAATGATTTCTGAACTTGTTACCCACTCCTACCTACTCCATTTGGAATCTACGGAGAGAGGGCACCGACAATGTTATATTTATATAGGCATTACACAAACAAGCCACATTCCCTAATTGTATTACTTTAACTAGTAGTATCACGTCTCTTATTGCTGCCCATGGGGTTACATGATCTAAAGCAAGGAGTTTCTCAGTCAGCCTTGTTAATGCTTGTAAAGTACTCAAGCCAACTTCTTCAGTGAAATGTGTTCATCCTACTAGCCTCCAGATCACATATTTGAATCCTGGTAGGTCTGAAAGTCTTTCATCCTTCTGAGAGTGATAACATATCTAGCATAATGCTGGAAAGCATTAATGCACACTTTTTTAAATGCAGGCGAGCTTCAGGTCTGAAGTATAACCTGTGACTAAAGAAAATTCTCTCCCATTTCTTTCATTACTTGCAGTGTTTTGCGCATTCTTGACTGTATCTTGCAAAATTACCCCAGATAGCAAAATACTTCAGGGCGTCGAGGAGCCTCCGGCAGGTCTTAGGCTTTAAGTGGTCTAAAGTTCACTCTGCTTTTCATCATTCTCAATTTTGATAAAAGAGTACCAATAAGTTATGGAATATTAATTCGAAGAAAAGAAATTGTTGTGCTGCTGTATGCAAAACTTCAAATGTGTTAAATATGTGGTAGAAACGAACATGGCCGAGAATTACAAATGAAGGTTTCTCCAGTGGGCATAACTGAAAAACTTTGAAAACAATAAGGAATGAATTCGTGTCCAAGGCAACTTCTGAAAGTAGAGAGAGGGAGGTTAATTGTTTACCATGATCTTCCTATTTTATGACAAGCACCGGCAGCAGTACTAGCAGAAGTGACTCCGAACTGCTACAGAGAAGCTTATGTCCAAAGCAAAGGCAATATTCTCAGGCAAAGCTTGTACAGCTGCGTCTTCCTGCACAGCATTTGAAGCAAGCCATGTCGCTTTCAGTTCCCTAAATCAGTTTCACTATGTTTTTAATGAAAGGGAACCCAGTTGTAAGTGGGCCTGTTTGAGTTATCTACAGACGGCATCTATTCATTCTGTGTCCGGGAACAAGGGAGAAGATGCACCACTCCCTAGGCACTCAAGGGAAGTGAAGGGGCCGTTGGGGCCTGAGACAGCTACCTGTGATCATCAAATCAGTTGTGTTTATTTTAATGCCAGATGACTACTCAGACACTGCATGGAAATATGGGATACTATTCACATTTCTAAGTCTGAATTGGTTTGCATCACAGCCACTCTATGACTGAGCTAGCACAGGCATTACCAGTTGGCTATAAAATGAAAATAAGTTACCTGTAACTGCAATTCTCCAGTATTGGTATTTTTCATAGATCCACATGCTTGAATCATTCCCTGTCGTCGAAGTGGGAGTCCCACGGTACCATAATAAAGCAGTATGCATCACTATCATAGGCTATAATGGCTATGAAAAAGTCAGGTTAATAGCCTATGTCCTTTTTAAAAAAGGACCAAATTTGACTATAACTAAACAGGTGACAGACCCCTCTAGAACACTCCAACAGATGCTGAGTCCCTCAGGTTTTCTAGCACAATTGGGAATAAATAATTCCGAGCTATAAGGGGAGCTTCTCAGGGGAGTAGGGTGGGTCGCATGTGAATCTATGAAAGATACTACTACTGAAGAAGGAAAATGTTACTTGCCCAGTATGCATCTGTTCTTGGCATGTAGAGGTGTAGATTCACATGATTTGCATAGCCTGCCATCTAGTGTTGGGTCTGGATGTTAGCACTTTGTTTTTCTTCGAAGAAGTCTTTCCCAGTCACGAGGTAGGTGACACCTCCTTTCGGTGATGGTGCGCATGGGCATCGACTCCACTGTTAGATTGTTTTCCCGCAGAGGGTGATAATGGAGTTAGTGAGAGTAGTAGAAAGAGATGTCCATGTATAAATATCTAAGTAAGATGTCACTGCAACAGGTATAGGTACCCGGGGAGGCAGGTGGGCGCATGTGAATCTACAGCTCTACATGCCAAGAACAGATGCATACTGGGTAAGTAGCATTTTCCATTCGAGGCATGTGAGCTGTAGATCACATGCTTTGCATAGACTATATAGCAGTTATCTCCCAAAGCGGTGGCTAACCTGTAGCTGTTGCAGTCGTTTGAAATAGTGTACGTTAAACTGCTTGGCCCACACTAGCTTGCTGTCTTGCAAACACATCTACACAATAGTGTTTTGTGAATGTGTGAGGTGTAGACCATGTTGCAGCTTTGCATAGGTCATCTATGGGTATATTTCCTAAGAATGCCATAGAAGCTCTAGTTTGCGTGTGGAGTGCGCTCTAGGGGGAAATGTCAATGTTCGTTTTGCATAGCATGTTTTGAATGCACTTGACTATCCACCGTGCAATACCGGTTTTTGATATGGGAATGCCTTTATGTGGTGGAGCAAAAGCCACAAATAGTTCTTTTGTCTTACGGAAAGGTTTTGTCCTTTCTACGTAGTAGAGAAATGCTCTTTTCGCATCTAAGGTGTGTAAAGCACGTTCTGCCACAGAATCTGGTTGAGGGAAGAACACAGGCAACTCAACAGATTGGTTGATATGAAAGGCAGAAATGACCTTGGGTAGGAATTTAGGGTTGGTCCGAAGAACCACTTTGTTTTGGTGTACTTGTAAAAAAGGTTAATCTATGGTTAGTGACTGAAGCTCACCCACTCTCCTCAGTGATGTGACAGCTATGAGGAAAGCTACCTTCCAAGTGAGAAATTGCAGCTCACATCTGTGAAATGGCTAGAAAGGTGGACCCATTAGTCTGGTGAGGACAATGTTGAGATTCCACACTGGAGCAGGTGGAAGTCTTGGAGGAATGATTCTTTTAAGTCCCTCCATAAATGCTTTAATGACAGGCACTCTGAAGAGAGACAGCTGTTATCTATTTTGGAGGTATGCAGCTATTGCCGCAAGATGTAAGCTTATGGATGTGTACGCTAAATTTGAACGCTACAGATGTAACAAATAACATATAATGTTTTGAACTGAAGCATCAAGCGGGTTGATTCAATTGTTATTAAAGTATATCACAAACCGCTTCCACTTTGCTGCATAGCAGGCTCTTGTGGTATGACGTCTAGCCTCTTTGATGATGTTCATGCAATCTGGCGGGAGATTAAGGTAGCCAAACTCTAAGATTTCAGGTGCCAGATCACAAGGTTGAGATGACTGGGGTCTGGATGTCTTCTCTCTCCACGGCTCTGCGTGAGATTGGGTGTGAGATGTAGTTTTTGGTGTGGAACTACTGAGAGCTCCAACAGGGTTGTGAACCAGGGTTGACATGCCCATGTGGGAGCATCTAGGATTAGTGTCAGGGACACTTGTGTGAGTTTCCGAACCACTAATGGAATAAGTGGGAGAGGCGAAAAGCGTAGGCAAATATCCCTGACCAATTCATCCATAGTGCATAGCTTTTGGACAATGGGTGTGGATACCTGGATGTGAAGCTTGGGCATTTTGTGTTTAGGTTTGTGGCGAACAGATCTATGTCTGGAAAGCCCCACATCTGAAAGAATGGGAGGAGAACTTGAGGGTGTAGTTCCCATTCGTGGATCTGTTGTGTTTGACGACTGAGCAGATCTGCAATCTGATTGTTTACTCCTGGAAGGTGTTCTGCGAGGAGATACATTTTGTGACGTATGGCCCATTTCCAGATGGTCTGTGCTAGTGGTGACAGCTGGAGAGAGTGTCCCCCCCCCCCCTGTTTTTGTATTTAGTACATTGCTGTCATGTTGTCTGTACGAATCAGGACAGCTGTGCCTACTAAATGAACTTGAAATGCTCTGAGCGCTAGAAAAATCACTAGCAGCCTAGATCATTTATGTGAAGCTGCTTTTGCTGCAATCTCCACATGCCCTGAATTGTGTGCGTTTGTAGATGAGCTCCCCAACCAGTGAGCGATGCGTCTGCTGTTAGCACTATCTGTGGAACCGGGTCGATGAAGGGCCGCCCTTTTGAAAGGTTTTGTGTATTCCACCACTGCAGAGAGCGATGGGTGCTGCCCTCCACCAACACTAGATCTGATAACAGACCTTGAGCCTGGTTCCACTGACATGCTAAGCATTCCTGCAGGGAACGCATTTGAAGTCTTGCGTAAGGGACTATTAGGATGCAAGACGCCATCATCCCCAGTAACTGCATGAACACTCGAGCTGGTAATGATTGTTGGGGCGGAAACAGAGAGTAAAGTCTGCATATTGCGGACTCTAGCTGTATTGGGGTAGGCCAGAGCCTTATGTGTATTTATAGTGGCTCCCAAATATGCTTGTGTGTTGGATGGTTGGAGATGGGATTTGGACAGATTTACTTTGAATCCAAGATAGTGGAGCAACTGCACTGTTGTGTGAGTGTGACTTAGACAGCTTTGTTGTGAGCTGGCTTTAACCCTTCGATGCTCATGACGAGCTGGACTCGTCATGGCACACAGTGGTCGTGTGCTCATGACGAGTCCAGCTCGTCATAAGACCACCCACGGGGAAGCGCTGGCGCTCCCCGGTGGGAATCCGATCGTCGGGTTTTTGGGGGAAGGCAGGGGAAGGGCTTCCCCTGCCTCCCCGACCCCCTCAATGACGTCAGCGCGCGAGGCGCGCTGGCGTCATTGAGGTTTCCTTTGTTCCCCAACGCGCTGGAAGCCATTTGCTTCCAGCGCGTCAGGAATAAGGTTAGTTTTGGCTCCGGGGAGGGGGATTTGAAACAGAAGAGGCATCGAGGGAAAGGAAAACCCTTTCCTTTCCTCGATGCCTCTTTAGTGCATTCCTGCTGCACGATCATGCGATCGTGCAGCAGGAATGCCCACTAGACACCAGGGATTTTTTTTTAAAAACCGGAAAATACTGTTTTGGGAGCGGCCCCTTGGGCAAGGGTCGCTCCCCTTTTGGGGGCCTTATGTTTTGGTGCTCTGCCCCCTGGAGTGCAGTTTTATTTATATAGCGCGGGGCTTTACCCGAAGGTGTGAGAGCGCTTCACAATAGGAACAGTAACATTACATGGATGAGAAGGTTACAAGTGAGCATAATACAAAAGCAAGCGTTACATTACATGAGGAAAAAGTGACAATTGTGCATGATACATGAGATACAAAATACAAATAGAGGTATAATACTGCAATAAGTGGCAGAACACACTGGGAAGGCACTTCTATAGGCATGGAGTACAGAATTTCCTATAGTGGAAGAACTTCCTTGAGGGAGTAGAGAGGGCGTGAATTAAATGAAGGGTACACAAATCCAGCACAGCACGCAAGGGTGAGGGAATGTACAGGAAAAAGTACAAATTTACAATGAAGAGCGAACTTCCTAGAGGGGGCTGAGAGTAAAAGTATTAGTTCTGAAAGTGTCTTTGGAAGAGAAGAGATTTGAGGTCAGCTTAGAAGATCCGGGTAGAGGAGGTGGCACGGAGCAATGGGGGAAGCGAGTTCCAGATTCTCACTGCATTGCCTGAGAAGGATTGCGCCATCGATCTTTCCCTTTTGAAGACGGGGGGGCTCAAGCAGAAGCTTTTCGCATTGCGAGAAGGGCGAGAGCCACCGGACAATTTCAATTTATTCGCCAGGTAACGAGGGGAGGACGTGTGTAAGGCTTTGTGTGTGATGCAGGCAGTTTTGTAAATAGATCTTGCCTCGATCGGAAGCCATCGAAGAGAGGACAGGATAGGAGTGACGTGGTACGCTCGTTTAGACCCTGAAATGAAGCAAGCTGCTGAATGGAGGATGGATTTGAGAGGGGAGAGGTGGGATTTGGGTAGGCCCGTCAGAAGAGAATTGCAATAATCCAGTCTTGAGAGAACCAGAGATTGTACCAAGGTTTTTAAGTCTTTCTCCGGGAAGAACCGACGGATCCCCCATAGAAGGCGCAACTGGTAACGTGCGTTCTTAGCAATAGAGTTGATGTGGGAGATTAGGTTGAGTCTTTTGTCAAGAATGACACCTAGGGATTTAGCGCTGTCGACAATGATGGGTTTGTTGTTGAGTAGGTTCAGCTGATCCATCCAAGATTGAACAGGAGGAGGTGAGAGAGAAGTAGAGAGGAGGAGGAATTCAGTTTTGGCGGGATTCAGAATGAGTTGCTGAGCTAACATTCAGTTGTGAATAGAGTTGAGAGTAGAGTTGATTAGTGAGAGATCGTGTGCGGAAGATAAAGGTATCTTCCCACTAGTCCACCAGGCATTTATTTGTGGAGCGTGACCCCTTGGGTGGCAGAATAGCAGTATGTTTTTAGGCCCATCTGCCCCCAAGGAGGGCAGAAGCCACTAGACACCAGGGTTTTTTTTTATTTTTGTGTTGGGGAGTGGCCAAAAGGGCAAGGGTTGCTCCCTTTTACGGGGGTGAATATTTTATTTATACTCTTTGGCCCACCTACCCCTTAGCTTGGCTGGTGGATTGTGTGTGGACTGGTGCATTATTTGCATATGTGATTGTAATGTTTTTTTCTCCTTTTTATTCTAGTGTAAAGCTTTTGATTCCTGTTTGCGGTTTCGGCAGTGGCTGTTCTGCAGTTTTGCGTAATTGCATTTATTTGGTAAGAAAAATATTTTTGTTGTGTGTACTCCAAATGAGTATTATTGTCATGCATGAATTTTTTGTAAGTGGTGTCATAATGGCAGCATATTTGTTAGTGTTCAGAGCATGAAATTCTTTGCGATGTTTTGCATTGTCTTATGTGTAATTTTTTCTTTTCTTTTTTTAGTGGGATATTGTTGATCCTTACTGTGTCTGTGCAGAGTAGGTGGTGGTGAGTCTAGCTGCTTCTGTCACGTGAGTGGTATAGTGTTGGAGTATATAGGTCTTTGTGATAAAGCTACATTTTGTTTATTTCTTTTTTTTACAAAGGGTTTGTTGTTGTTGACTTGTTTGACAAGTAACCTTTATTAGTAAGCATTATGGCTAGCCGTAGAATTACTGCTCACCAGGTGGTTGGTTTGCTTCTTGAATCTTCCTCTGAGCAGGATTATGAGACCGACAGTGCGTCTGAGGGAGAGGAGGGAGGGGAAGATTCAGGCAGTGAGTTTTCTCTCCACATGGAATCATCGGATGATGAAGGTACTCTCAGTGCAGTTGAAGTGCCTGTTTTAGAGGAGGATACTACTGTGCCGATGGTGCAAGAGGCATCTGGATTGCAGCCTGGGGCTGCTAGGCTTCCTACTGGAAGTGCTGGACTCTGGGTTGATCCAAACATGGTGCAGCCGGTGTTGCCTGCCTTTAGTGGTTATGCAGGGTGTAGAGTGGATTGTGAACATTATTTGCCTATACAGTATTTTCAGTTGTTTATGGATGATGTATTTTTGGGTGAGATTGTTGAGCAGACTAATTTGTATGCTGAACAGTTTTTGAGGGACAACAGTGCCAGACTTAGGCCCCATTCTAGAGCTACCCGGTGGAGCCCCACAAATCTGGAAGAGATGAAGAAGTTTTTGGGTTTGACTTTTTTGATGGGTTTGATAAGGAAGCCGTCCATGGGTTCATATATCGGTCTACCAGTCCCTTGATGGCAACGGCCATATTTCCTGCAGTTATGACTCGTGATCGGTATTTACTTTTGCTTCGGATGCTGCATTTTGTTGATAATGGTTTGGCGTTGCCACGAGATCACCCTGAATGTGACCGTCATTTTAAGATTCGGCCTGTTCTTGATCACTTTGTAGATCGATTTTCAGAGATCTATACTCCAGGGAAAGAAATATCTATTGATGAGTCTTTGGTCCTGTTCAAGGGCCGTTTGGTTTTTAGGCAGTACATTCCTAGCAAGAGGGCACGCTATGGAATTAAGCTGTATATGTTGTCTGAGAGTAGGACAGGATATGTTTTTAATTTGCGTGTGTACACTGGTAGGGATTCCACTATTGACCCCCCTGGTTGTCCGTCCACTTTTGGAGTTTCAGAGAAAATTGTGTGGGATCTTGCTAGAGGACTGTTTAACAGAGGCCACCATTTGTACCTTGATAACTTCTACACTGCTGTGCAATTGTTTAAGGAATTGTTCAAAGTGGACACTTTTGCTTGTGGCACAATCCGCTCTAACCGTAAAGGTTATCCAAAAGAGCTTGTTTGCAAAAAAACTTCAGAGGGGACAGTGCAGTGCCTTGCGTAGTGAGGAACTGCTAGCTGTGAAATTTGTGGACAGGAGGGATGTGTACATGCTGACTACCATCCATGATGAGTACTTCACCTGTGGCTGTTTGGGGTCAGATTGCTGAAGTGCGCAAACCTGTGTGCATTTTAGACTACAATAAGCACATGGGGGTGTTGATAGAGTAGATCAGAGGTTGGAACCTTACACTGCTATTCGTAAGGCTTACATTTGGTATAAGAAGTTGGCCATCCATCTCTTCAATTTAGCAACTTTCAATGCTTTTGTTGTGTTCAAGGAGTGTTCTCCTGCGTCAAAGTTGACTTTTGTTCAGTTTCAGCAGTCTGTCATAGGCAGCCTTGTTGTTGTGGAACAGGCAAGTGTTCCTAGAGTTGGAGTGGCGGAGGATGTGGCTCGATTGAAAGATCGCCACTTTCCTGATCACATTCCTCCTACACCCTCAAAAGACTTTCCCACTAGGAGATGTAGAGTCTGTTGGCGAAGAGGTACGCGGAAGGAGACTCGTATGTACTGCCCTGAGTGTCCTTCTAACCCTGGGCTGTGTGTGCCTGCTTGTTATAGAGCGTACCACAAGCAAAATAATTATTGGGAGCAACCATGAGTGGTAAAGTGAACTGCCTGGTCTGTAATGTTTAAGAATTGTTGTTCTGTTTCAAGGTTGGCATTAGTGCAATGTATTTAGTTTCTGATTTTGTGTTAGTAGATTTGTACCTATTTGCAATTTGTTTGTTTTCTTTTTTGTATAAAAAAATCCTAAATGTGATGGTGGTGTGTGTAGGCTGGTGCTTGGCTGGCGGTGTGCGTGGAGTGGCGCTTGGTTGGCGGTGTGCGTGGAGTGGCGCTTGGCTGGCGGTGTGCGTGGAGTGGCGCTTGGCTGGCGGTGTGCGTGGAGTGGCGCTTGGCTGGCGGTGTGCGTGGAGTGGCGCTTGGCTGGCGGTGTGCGTGGAGTGGCGCTTGGCTGGCGGTGTGCGTGGAGTGGCGCTTGGCTGGCGGTGTGCGTGGAGTGGCGCTTGGCTGGCGGTGTGCGTGGAGTGACTTGCTGCTGGTCACTACACACACTGCTAGCCGAGCGACACTCTACGCAATCCATCAGCTTGTGTAGTTGCTGTGTTAGGAATGTGGGCGTGTGAAAGTGATGGGCCCTTGAATGGCGCTGTCTGCTGGTGAGTGTTGTAATGTGATGGGCCCGCGTCTGGTGGTGTGAATGGTTTTGTATTTGTCACACGTATGAAAGGTGTATGAATGGCCTGTAAAGAGGTTGGTGCCTTGTCGTGGCTTTACAGCTCACGAGCTGTGAGTCAATGGTTCAGTTTCTCGTCCTTTCAATTATTAACAGTGCATTTCATTTTTGTGAAATCTCTTGTTAATACAATTGTATATACTGAACCATCACTCACCCTCGTGCCAAATCCAACCAGTATGTGTGTGTGCGCTTGAGGATTAGATGGCTGTGCAGTAATATTTTTTTTTTGTCTTTCTCAAGCAGGGTGTACCTTGTCCCTTTTTGTGAATGTTGTAATGTGTTTGTTTCGTGCCTGGTGGTGTGAATGGTCTTGTGTGTATCACGTATGAAAGGTGTGTGAATGGCCTGTAAAGCGGTTGGGGCCTTGACGAGGCTTTACAGCTCACGAGCTGTGAGTCAATGGTTCAGTTTCTCGTCCTTTCAATTATTAACAGTGCATTTCATTTTTGTGAAATCTCTTGTTAATAAAATTGTATATACTGAACCATCACTTGCCCTCGTGCCAAATCCAACCAGTATGTGTGTGTGCTTGAGGAATAGATGGCTGTGCAGTAATCTTTGTCTTTTTAGTCTGTCTGCCAAGGTGTACATTCCGTCTAAGAATAACCTACCAACTGTAGATATTGTCGTAAACGAAACACCCATGGGAGTACATGGTGATCTCTCTCTTGTGGATCCCAACAAGTTATGGTACCCACAATGTCCTGCAAACCTCAAAATGTCTGTCACATTTTCCTTGCAATATTGTGCCAAAATTCACGCTGCAGAAATAAACAACCCATTATCTCAAAATGACCTGGTTTTGCAAGGGGGGTAACCTGGGTTTTTGGCCCGGGGCTCGGCGGCCACCTAGGGAAACCTACCAAACCCACACATTTCTGAAAAGTAGACACCCGGGGGCTTCCAGGGAGGTATGGCTTGCGTGGATCCCCCAACGTTTCCTTACCCAGAATCCCCTGCAAACCTCAATTTTAGCTGAAAAAAATCACTTTTTTCAGAAATGTTTGTGTGGGAAAGTGTGGCATCACCGGGCTCACACAAATTTCCTACCACCCAGCATTCCCCCAGGTCTCCCGATAAAAATGGCGCCTCACTTGTGTGGGAGGCCCAAGTACCCGCGACAGGCAAGGGCCCACAACGTATTGAGGCGACCTCAAAATGGCCTATCACAAAACGACCTGGTTTTGCAAGGGGGGGTCCCATGACGTTTTGGCCCGGGGATCGGCGGCCACCTAGGGAAACCTACCAAACCCACACATTTCTGAAAAGTAGACACCCGGGGGATTCCAGGGAGGTATGGCTTGTGTGGATCCCCCAACGTTTTCTTACCAAGTGATTTTTTCAGCTAAAATTGAGGTTTGCAGGGGATTCTGGGTAAGGAAACGTTGAGGGATCCACGTAAGCCATACCTCCCTGAAGCCCCGGTGTCTACTTTTCAGAAATGTGTGTGTTTGGTGGGTTTCCCTAGGTGCCGGCAGAGCTAGGGTTAAAAAACTACAGCTAGGCATTTTGCCAAAAAAGGGTCATTTTTCACTGCGAAATTGAGGTGTGACCACGTTGCGTTTTGCGCCGTTTCCTGTCGCAGGCACTAGGCCGACCCACACAAGTGAGGTACCATTTTTCTCGTAAGACTTTGGGGAACGCGGGGTGGGTGGAAATTTGTGGATCCACGCAGATTCCAGAACTTTCCACCACAGAAATGTGGGGAAAATGTGTTTTTTGGACAATTTTTAGGTTTGCAAGGGATTCTGGGTAACAGAACCTGGTGGGAGGCAGCCAAGTCACCCCATCCTGGATTCCCCTGGGTGTCTAGTTTCCAAAAATGTATAGGTTTGCTAGATTTCCCTAGGTGCCGGCAGAGGTAGGGTTCAAAAACTACAGCTAGGCACTTTGCCAAAAAGGGTCATTTTTCACTGCGAAATTGAGGTGTGACCACGTTGCGTTTTGCGCCGTTTCCTGTTGCAGGCACTAGGCCGACCCACACAAGTGAGGTACCATTTTTCTCGTAAGACTTTGGGGAACGCGGGGTGGGTGGAAATTTGTGGATCCACGCAGATTCCAGAACTTTCCACCACAGAAATGGGGGAAAATGTGGTTTTTGACAATTTTTTAGGTTTGCAAGGGATTCTGGGTAACAGAACCTGGTGGGAGGCAGTCAAGTCACCCCATCCTGGATTCCCTGGGTGTCTAGTTTTCAAAAATGTATAGGTTTGCTAGGTTTCCCTAGGTGCCGGCAGAGCTAGGGTTAAAAAACTACAGCTAGGCACTTTTCAAAAAAGGGTAATTTTTCATTGTGGAAAATGTGGTACGTCCACGTTGCATTTTGAGCCATTTCCTGTTGTGGGCACAAGGCCTACCCACACAAGTGAGGTACCATTTTTCTCGGGAGACTTCGGGTAACACAGAATTGTAGAGCAACTGTTATTACCTATTGACTTTCGATGCATTTCTGCCTTCCAAATGAAAGACAATGTGTAAAAAATAAGTCATTTTGAAAAATGACCTATAATTCTCATGCTAGTATGGGTACTCCCAATTTCGGAAATGTGCAAATATCTACTGTTTCTAAAATCTACATTTTGTTCCCATTTCAGAAATACATAGGTGTCTTTCATAACAATTTTTCCATGTATACATTTTCCCAAAATAATTGCTATATACCCGGTACATAATAAAAAACCATTGCAAGATGCTGCTCAGTTATTGGCTCTGGGTTCGTCGGGTTCTTGGTGAACCTACAAGTCCTATATATCCCCACAACCAGAAAGGTCCAGCGGATATAACGGTATATTGCTTTCAAATAGCTGTCATAATTAGAAGAAGTTACAGGTGAAAACGTTGACACAAATGGCTGTTTTTTTCAACTAATTTTCAATTTTTCCTTCATTTAACTGTTAGTTTCTATAAGGAAAACTTTAAGGATCTACACAAATGACCCCTTGCTGAATTCAGAATTTTGTCTACTTTTCAGAAATGTATGGCTTTTCAGGATCCATTATTGGTTTCATACCCATTTCTACCATTAACTGGAAGGAGGTTGAAAGCACAAAAAATAGCAAAAATAGGCTAGGTCCCAGAAAAATGCCAAAACTGTGTAAAACAAGCATTTGCAATGCAATAGGTCTCGCATTTGCGAGAGTTTGAGCTATTGGCATTGTAAATGGCAATGCCTTTTATTTACGTATTGGTTTTGAAAACATAAATAAAAGGCATTGTCATTTACAATGTCAATGGCTTAAACTCTCGCAAATGCGAGATCTATTGCATTGCAAATGCTTGTTTTTACATGCTGTGAAGTAAAGAATAGTTTCAACACTTGGGCGGGAGAGGGTTCATATGTTGGGAACACTTGCGGAAAATGACCATGCGCGAGGAATACATACTTCACAAATTTATTTTATTCATTCATTCATTTATTTATTCCAGAGAAGGACTGTGTAACGGTTCTTGCCTTCTCGAAGGAGTAAGTTTCGAGAAGATGAGTATCGAAGCTGTATAGGGAGTATCATGCTCCGGAGAAGTTTTTTTAGCTAATTAGGGTCGTGTACCGAAGTGAAAAACAATGTGTTCGATGCAGGCCTTTAGCACACTAGTCATTGGCAGTGAATCCCAGTGTTCATTGCTTAGAGAATGTAAATGAAAAGTAACCACCCAGTAGAACAAGGGAAAGTGAAACTGCGCCATGCGCGCGTTGTAGGCACGCCGTGAGCGTGCACATCGGCGTGGCCTGCGGCTCGTGCCCAGTGGCGGCGCCTGCGGACTTCAATGCACTTGAATAAGTGCTGCGCGGCTCGTGCGGGCCAGGGACGGGGCCGCCAAAGGAAAAAAAACAAACCATTAGAGGAAGACCGGCGGGAGCCCACCCCGCCTTCGTGAATGCCCATGGTGCGGCCAAAGCAGAATTTTTGGCGGGGCTCCTCGGAGCAAGACGGAGCCCCGCGTGTTGCTGCAGTGACCGGCTGAAGACGGAGACCAGCCGAGGAGCAGCACAGAGTCCCCATATGAGCAGGTAAGTGGGGTGAGGCATGCTGTGACTGTAAAGCGCGCCGCGCTTGGAGCTCGCGTGCGCATAAAAAAAAAAAATTATATTGCATGAGGCTTGCGAGGACGGAAGGGGGACAGGAGATGTGCACATCGCGTGCCTGGACGTGCGTGTTCACATTTCCAGTCCGGCCTGCGAGTGCACATCTCCGGTCTCCCTTCCGAAGCAAGTCGACGACAATAAGTCTCGCTAGCGACAGCGCTTCGCGCTGCGTCGCTAGGTCGAGACCTAAAAAGTTGGTTTTCTGACAAAAGTCTGCTTGTCCCTGAAAGCTGGTGATTTCAGCACCACAACCCCTTTTTTGATGCAATTTGCAGGGAAAAAACAAGACGCTTTCATCTGTAGCCCTTTTTTCGCATTTTTCCCAAAAAAGACAACATTTTGCTGTATTTTGGCTAATTTCTGGGTCCCCTCCAGGGGAATCCACAAACCCTGGGTACCTTTACAATCCCCATGATGTTAGAAAAAAAGGACGCAAATTTGGCGTGGATACCTTATGTGGTCAAAAAGTTACAGGGGCCTAAGCGCGCACTACCCCAAATAGCCAAAAAAAGGCTTAGCACAGGGGGGGGAAAAGGCCTAGCAGCGAAGGGGTTAATGAGCCAGTCGTCTAAGTACGGGAAGACATGGATGTGTTGTCTTCATAGATGAGCTGCGACTACTGCCAGGCATTTGGTGAAAACCCTGGGTGCGGTAGTTACTCCGAATGGGAACACCTTGAATTGATAATGCTGGCCTGCTACGACGAACCTGAGGTATTTGCGGTGAGCAGGGTGTATTGGGATATGGAAATAGGCGTCCTTTAAGTCCAGAGTGAACAGAAAGTCACCTTGCTGAAGGAGCGGGAGCACTTGTGGGAGTGTTACCATATGAAAGTGGTCCAAGTGAATGTATAGATTTAGTTCTCCGAGGTCTAGTATAGGTCTGAGAGAGCCGTCCTTCTTGGGAATTAGGAAGTACAGGGAGTATACACCGGCCCCTTGATATTGTAACGGGACTGATTCTATTGCTCCTTTCTCTAACAGAGAGAGAACTTCTTGCTTGAGAAGGGTGAGATGTTCTTGTGACATTGCGTGTGATTTTGGAAGAATGTTTGGGGGAGTGTCTAAGTTCCAGGCAGTAACCATATTGGATAATTTGTAGAACCCATTTGTTTGAGGTGATTGTATTCCAGACAGGTAGAAATTGGGAGAGACGTCCCCTGACAGGAGTGGAATGATCGGGGGTAGCGGAAGGAAGTCGCTGCTTGTTATTTGTGGGGGAAATGCGTGTTGAGTTGCCGCTGCCTCTTCCCTTACCGTTGTTTCCTCTAAACCCACCTCTAAAATATCCTTTTGATGAGGGCGATTGGTTGTTGCCCTTGTAAGAGGAGGAGGGATTCTCTGTGGATATATTATTGGAGCCACCCCTGTAAAAGGAGCGATGAAAGGATCCCCTATTTTACGGAACTGCAAAGCCCCCACTGACTTTGCAACCTCAGTGGCTTTTTTCATTTTTTCCAGCAAAGTGTCAACTGCTGGTCCAAAGAAGTGTTCCTTGTCAAATAGTTGGTTGAGAATAGAGGCGTGCACTTCAGGGTTGAATCCTGAAATTCTCAACCAAGCATGCCTGCGTAGCAGCACGCTGGTGTTTACTGCTCGGGCTGCTGTGTCTGCTGCGTCTAAGGCGCATCTGATGGAGGTATTTGTGCTTAGTTTGCCCTCCTGAATAAGGTCATTGGCCTTTGATTTATGCTCATCAGGTAAAAATTGCATGAGTTTCTCTAACTCATCATAGTGAGCCCTATCATATCGAGCTAACAAAGCTTGAGCATTAGCAATGCGCCAATGATTGGCTGCTTGCGATGCTACCCTTTTGCCCGAGGCATCGATTAATTTTGACTCCTTTATCAGGAGGAGGGGCTTCACCTGTGGTTTGTGAGTTAGCTCTCTTGCGAGCGTTGGAAACCAGAAGAGAGTCTAAAGGCAACTGGCCCTTAAAGTAGACGGGGTCCGTAGGTGCAGGTTTATATTTTTTCTCCACACTGGGTGTAATGATTCTTGCCCTCACAGGATCTTTAAAGAGCTCATCTGTATGCTTAAGCATCCCTTTAAGCATTGGCAGTGCATGTGTAGCTTTCTGAGAGGAACTTAGGGTTTCGAATAAGAAATCCTCTTCTAAAGGCTCCTTATGCAGCTCCACCCCATGATAATGAGCAGCCCTGTTAAGTAGCTCAATATATCCTATATTGTCGTCAGGTGATGAGGGTCTGGACGGATATAAATCAGGGTCGTTATCCGTGTTTGGGTCAGTGTCAATCTTCCCATGGGTCAGTATCCTGTGGCCTATTCTCATCCCCATCCCCTTCATCCTGTGGGTCAGGTGATAGTGGTGGTGAATTTGTGGGTGTGATGAGTAAGTTTGGATCAGTGGGCGAAGGAGGTGGAATGTAAGGTGGGGAAGGGTTAGTACCCACATTTTTCTTCTTCAGAGGAATGTGGTAATCCTCCTGCAGGCCCATTTTCCTTTTTTCAGGTAATTTGGCATGGATATGTCCAGAGTCTGGATTTATTACCAGTTCTTTCTGTTTCGGATCCGAAGGTGGAATGTCGGACCGAGGTTCTTTTGGCGAAGTCTTTTTGTCTATGTTTCGCCTCCGAACCCTTCGGCTCCGAAGATTTACTCTTCGATAACGGTGGAATGGTTACCACGACATGCTTTGGTTTCGACGCCGAAGGTTTCGGCTCGGTACAGGCATGGGACCGACCCGAGCTGGAAGGCTTTTCCTTGTGCTCCGGCGCTGGGCCCGAGGGCGGGACGCCCTAAACTTTTTCTCAGTGCCGACCTTGGCCCGAAGGCAGAGGAAGGACCGGAGCCTTTTAGGTCTTGTGTTGCTGGGGCAAGGGGGTTTCTGTACTCACGGTACGCTGACCCGATGTAACTTGCTCCTCTTCTTCCATGTCGGAGTTGGCCTCGGACACGGAGATATGTTCTTCTTCTTCGGCTCCTTGAGCGTGTACTTCTTCTCTGTCGGAATCTTTGTCGAAGATGTCCGGTGCGGAGCCGCCTTGATGTTGCATTTCGTGACGTCGAGCCCGACGGTCACGGACGTCTTCTTCGATCGGCACGCGTCGCAGTCTTTCTCGTTGTGTTCCGGGGATAGGCAGATATTGCACACTTCATGCAGCTAGGTGCGCGGAAACTTAGCGCGACACCCGGGACATAGCTTGAATGGAGTCCGTTCCATCGACTGCTAGCGAGCCCGGCCCACGGCCCTCCACGAGTTTTCCGATCGAAGGTCTTTGAGTTGAAACGATACGCGGAGAATGGGAAATGCGATTGAGAAACAATACCGTTGAGGGTAGTGGATTGCGCGTCGAAGGGAACCCGATAAACTGTGCAGAACCGGAGCGCAGCAATTCACATCCAAACCCGATGGCGGAAAAAAACAATCTAACAATGGAGTCGATGCCCATTCGCACTATCACCGAAAGGAGGAGTCACCTACCTCGGGACTGGGAAAGACTTCTTCGAAGAAAAACAAAGTGCAAACATCCGGACCCAACACTAGATGGCAGGCTATGCAAAGCATGTAATCTACAGCTCACATGCCTCAAACCTGCAGTTACAGGTAAGTAACTTATTTTCCTCTCCAGTACTGGAGCTTTCATAGATTCACATGCTTGAATCAGATTAGCAAGCAGTTACTGTATTTGTATATCTTACAGTATTAGCACAAATAGCGGTTTGTGGGTAGAAAGTATATACATAACATTCATATGCAATTCAATATATATATATATAAAATATATCAAACATTAAAATTTGCATAAATTACATAAGCAGACACATGGAAACAAAAGAGGCTCCCCTTAATGAAATAAGTGGTGTAGTAAAACCTGTCCCACCGCTGCATCACCGCGCTGTGCCAATTCCAGGCAATAATACTGCTTGAATATATGCACACTCTTCCTAGTTGCAGCACAACGCACAAGTTACTAACTTGTGTAACGATATATCTGTATGAGACAGTAGTTAGTGACAGATTCCTTACCTTAGAATATCCCCAGGCGTCAGGCTGGATCCGGAAAGTTTTTTGCGTAGCAGTACCCTTGCGCGTCGGTAGGAGGCGTCGTGCGGCTCCGCGTCCGTCGTCGGCGTCGTGATCGCCGGGATGAAGTCGCGGGCAGTACTCAGGCGCCGCCCCTGCGCGCTGACGTCAGTTCTGTACACGACTTTCCGCGCCAGGAACGCAGAGCCATGCAAGAAGCTGACATAGGTGTCTGAAAAATACTAGGGCCCTGAAAGGGATGTCCTTAACCCTAGAAATCAGTTCGCAGAACGGGGAGGATGGGTGGGGCGGTGAGGAATCTGTCACTAACTACTGTCTCTTACAGATATATCGTTACACAAGTTAGTAACTTGTGCATCTCAAAGAGACACGTTAGTGACAGATTCCTTACCTTAGAATAGATACCCCAGCAATACCAACCCCGGTGGTGGGTCTGCGAACAAAGATCAGACAAGGAAGTCCTGGAGGACAGAACGGCCAAAGAAGCCGTCCCTCCGGACCGGACTGTCAAGGCAGTAATGCTTTGTAAACGTGTGCAGCGAGGCCCACGTAGCTGCCTGACAGATAACCGGCAGCGGTTCACCGCGGCCCAAGGCCGTGGTAGCAGCCGTTGCCGTGGTGGAATGGGCACGCAGCCCAACAGGAGGCTCCTTCTTAGCCAAAGAATAGCAGCTCTTGATGCACAAGGTAACCCAGCGGGAGATGGTCCTCTTGTGCACCGCCCGACCTTTTTTGGCGCCCACGTAGCCAACAAAGAGCTGGTCATCCACCCGGAAGTGTTTTGTGCGGTCAATATAGAAGGAGAGCGCACGTTTTGGGTCCAGACGGTGGAGCCTCTCTTCCTCTCTGGAAGGATGCGGAGGCGGAAAGAAGGTGGGCAAAGTGATGGTCTGCCCAATGTGGAAAGCAGTAACCAACTTTGGCAAGAAGGACGGACGCGTCCGAAGAACAACCTTGTCTGGATGAACAGACAGAAAGGGAGGTTTGCAAGATAGAGCCTGGAGCTCACTCACCCGCCGAGCGGAGGTGATGGCCACCAGAAAGGCTGTCTTCAGAGTCAGAAGACGAAGAGGACAGTTATGTAGAGGCTCAAAGGGAGCGCACATTAAAAAGGTAAGAACCAAGTTCAAGTCCCACTGAGGCATCACAAACGGAACAGGAGGGAAGAGGTGAGTAATGCCTTTTAAGAACCTGTTAACAACAGGGGACTTGAAAAGGGAGGGCTGATCAGGGAGCCTGAGGAAGGCCGAGATAGCACAAAGATAACCCTTGATGGTACCCAGGGCAGAACCCTGTTGGGCCAGAGAGAGAAGGAACAGAAGGACCTCAGAAAGAGGGGCAGAAAGGGGATCCACAGCCTTTGCTGTGCACCATGCCACAAATCTGTTCCACCTGCAGGCGTATACCACCTTAGTGGAGGGACGCCTGGCTGCCAGAATCACATCACAAACTTCGGGAGGCAAGTCGAAAGGAATCAACTGCCGCCGCTCAATCTCCACGCAAGCAGGTGTAGACTGTACAGGTTCGGGTGGAGGACCGTCCCCTGCTGCTGCGACAGAAGATCCTCCCGAAGAGGCAGACGGATCGGGGATCTACGCTCATATTGAGTAGCTCGGGATACCAAACTCTTCGAGCCCAGTCCGGAGCCACAAGAATGACTTGGGCCCGGTCGTGCCGAATCTTCTTCAACACTCTGGGTAGAAGTGGTATAGGCGGAAAGGCGTACAACAGACCGCAACTCCACTCGCGACGAAAAG
This sequence comes from Calotriton arnoldi, assembly GCA_963921515.1. Taxonomy (NCBI): domain Eukaryota; kingdom Metazoa; phylum Chordata; class Amphibia; order Caudata; family Salamandridae; genus Calotriton; species Calotriton arnoldi. The sequence continues at coordinate 3,663,130 of CAWUFW010000291.1, forward strand.
CGTCGCCGAGCGAGTGCCGCCTTGGAAATTCCAACGCGCAGAACTGATGACATTGCGCGTTCTCTTCGGTGGCGAATAGATCTAACCAAGGCTCTCCCCACTGTAGAAAGAGTCCTTGCGCCACTTCCGAGTGAAGACGCCATTCGTGATCCATCATGCACCTGCGGCTGAGGTTCGTCCGCCCTGGCGTTCAGGGAACCTGCCAGGTGTTGAACCATCAGGAAGATGCCCTGATGTTCCAGCCATGTCCAGAGGCGCAGAGCCTCCTGACAAAGGGTCCAAGACCCCACCCCGCCCTGTTTGTTGCAGTACCACATGGCGGTGGTGTTGTCTGTGAACACCTGCACTACCTTCCCTTTGACAGAGGGAAGGAATGCCTTGAGTGCAAGTCGGATCGCCCGGAGCTCCAGAAGGTTGATATGGAGCCGGGACTCCGCCGGAGACCAGAGGCCTCTGATCTCCGCCTCTCCTATGTGACCGCCCCATCCCAGAAGGGACGCGTCCGTCACAACTGTATGCTCTGGCTGGGGAAGGGAGAGGGATCTGCCCATGACCCATTGCCGGTTCGAGAGCCACCACTGCAACTGTTTTGCAATTCCCTCCGAGATCTGGACGTGATCGGACAGGTTGCCCTGGTGCTGCGCCCACTGGAACTTCAGGTCCCACTGCAGAGCCCGCATATGCCATCTGGCATGATTGACCAGCAGGATGCAGGAGGCCATGAGGCCCAGCAGCCTCAGGGTCATCCGTACCGAAACCCAGGATAAAGGCTGAAAGATCGGAATCATAGCCTGAATATCCGGACTCGCCGTTCGGGAGGATAGGCCCGAAACTGCGTCGTGTCCAGAACTGCTCCGATGAAAAGGAGCTGTGGAGAAGGAATCAGATGCGACTTCGGCACATTGATGGAGAACCCCAGCGAGTGCAGGAGTTCGGCCGTAGTCTGGAGGTGGGAGACGACTGCCTGGGACGAGCCCGCCTTCAGCAGCCAGTCGTCGAGGTAGGGGAAGACAAACCCCTGCCCGGCGCAGATGAGCTGCGACCACCGCCATCACTTTCGTGAACACCCGAGGGGCACTGTTAAGGCCAAAGGGAGCACAGTGAACTGAAAATGCTCGGGGCCTACCGTGAACCGAAGGAAACGCCGGTGGGCCGGCAGGACGGGGATGTGGAAATATGCGTCCTGCAAGTCCAACGCTACCAACCAGTCTCCAGGGTCGAGGGCAGTCAAGACCTGAGCTAGGGTGAGCATCTTGAACTTCTCCTTCCGGAGGAAGCGATTGACGTTCCGGAGGTCCAAGATAGGACGCATGTCCTCCTTGTCATTCTTGGGCACCAGGAAGTAGTGGGAGTAGCAACCACGCCCTACTTCTGGGGTCGGAACATGCTCGATGGCCCTCTTGGCCAAGAGGGCCGTGACTTCCTTCTGCAGAAGTACCAAGTGATCCCCTGACATGCGGTGGAATTGAGGTGGCATGGCTGGGGGGGTGGACTCGAAGGGGAGGGAGTAGCCCCTTCGGACAATGTCCAAGACCCACCTGTCCGAGGTGATGGTACGCCAGTGGGGAAGGTGATGGCGGACCCTGCCCCCTACTGGCGTGCTGTAGACCTGAAAGAAGGGACTAGGAGGGTTTGGAGGCCACGGACGGGTTGGAGGTGGTGGCCTGACCCGCACGCTGGTTGCCCGATCCGCTACGGCGGAATCCACGTCCTCGGCCACGCGAAGACGCCTGCTGCGCGGGCCGGTGGCTGGGCTGCTGACGTGAAGGGGCGCCCCCACCGTGGCCACGATAGGGGCGAAAAGCAGAAGTCAGCGGAGGGCGTGTAGCAGAAAGGCCCAGGGACTTTGCAGTAGCCCGCGAGTCCTTAAAGCGCTCCAACGCATGGTCTGCTTTGGACCCAAAAAGACCGACTCCATCAAAGGGCATGTCCATGAGAGTATTCTGGACATCCCCTGAAAAACCAGTGGTTCTCAGCCAGGCGTGGCGTCGTAGCGCCACCGTCGTTGCAATAGACCTGCCCAGCGAGTCGGCGGTATCAAGGCCACATCGTATTGTGTATTTGGCCGCATCCCTTCCTTCCGCAATGGCGCGGGAAAGCAGTGTCTGGACCTCCTCAGAACACTGGGGCAAAACATTCGCCACCGAATCCCACAAGGAGTGGGTATATCGGCCCAAAAGACAAGCGGTGTTGATGGACCGCAAGCCAGCACTGGAGGAAGAAAAACCCTTCTTCCCAAATTGATCCAGGCGTTTGGATTCCCTATCCGGAGGGGCGGTAGGGAAGGCGGTTTGGGAAGCGGAGGCTTGGACAACCAAGCTCTCAGGGGTGGGGTGGACAGAGAGAAACAGGGGGTCGCCCGGAGCTGGGCGATGGCGTCGGGACACGTTCCTATCCACAGGAGCCCCTGTGTTGGGCTTGGACCAGGCGCCCAAAAGAACGTCAGTGAGGGCGTTGTTAAACGGCAGCACAGTCTCCGTAGAGGAGGCTGCCGGCTGAAGCACCTCTGTCAAGAGATTAGTCTTGACCGCCACAGTAGGGAGTTGGAGATGTAAGGCTCCAGCCGCCCTACGCAACACCGTTGCAAAATTGGCTCCCTCCTCCGTAGCCACGGGAGGGAGACAGCATGCCAGTGTCAGGGGAAGTATCTAGACCACTGGCATCCCCTAGACCCTCTGTCCAGTCCTCATCGTACTGACACTGTTGTGCCAGAGGGTCATCAGACCCCTCCCAGTCCTCCTGGTCCTCCTCTGGTTCAAAATAAGGGGGAGGAGGGACATTTGGGACCCAAGGTCTCATCGGCGCCGGGACCGGCGTCGAGCGACGTCGGTCCGGGTCCATGTCCGGAGCCGGAAGGAACTGGGGGACGACGCCGCCCGGAGCCCCAGGCGGCGTCGAGAACGGCACCGGAGACATCGGCGCCGGCGGAGGTGTGGTTAGGTCGACCGGCGTCGATGGGGGTTGTGGAGCCGGGATCGAGGCCGGGGCCGGAGCCGGGATCGAGGCTGGAGGCACGGGCGATGCCGGAGCCGTCGGCGACGCCGGAGCAACCCCATCAGGGCCCGCGGGGCCCGAGGGCGCACCGGAGGGACCTTGAGGCCCGAAGAGGCGGGCCATGGCCGACAGGAATTCCTGTACTTGGGCCGGATCCGCCCCCGAACCCGGGAAGGACGGGTATTGCGGGGGCGACTCCACAGGCATGTCCGGGGCCGCGGGGACGGTGCCGGGGAGGGGCCTCAGCCGAGTCGCGAGACCGGCGGGCGAAGTCCTAGAGCGACGATGCTTTTTGGACTTTTTGTGTTTTGACTTACCGGACGAAGAAGACTTCGATGCCGGCGACCGGTGTGGACTCCGCGATCGACCCCTGGACCTCTCACGCGACCGGGGCTTGCGCGGAGCCGAATGCCGGGCCTCGAGGAGCTTTCGAGACCGCTCTCGCAAAGCTTTCGGGTTGAGGGCCCGGAAGTCGGAACAAGACTCCGTGTCGTGGCCTCGGCCGAGGCAGAAGAGACACTCCCAATGCGGGTCTGTGATGGACATCATCCTAGCACAGGCACCGCAACGTTTAAACCCGGGCATCCCTACGACACCTCGAAGTCGATTGAAGAAAAAACAGTGAAAAATTCACCAAAAAGTTTGGTCAAAAAATGACCAGGGCACTGCTCTTCCCGGATCTGCGCTTGCTGGCGCGGAAAAAGAAGAACTGACGTCAGCGCCAAGGGCGGCGCCTAAGTACTGCCCGCGACGTCATCCCGGCGATCACGACGCCGACGACGGACGCGGAGCCGCACGACGCCGCCTACCGACGCGCAAGGGTTCTGCTACGCAAAAAACTTTCCGGATCCAGCCTGACGCCTGGGGATATTCTAAGGTAAGGAATCTGTCACTAACATGTCTCTTTCAGATATATCTTCTCCAGAGGCACTTCCGCAAACAAAGTAGTTGAGGTGGAAACTACCCTAGTTGAGTGCGCCTTGGTTTTTGCTGTGAGGGGCTTGCCAGCCTTTGAGTGACAGAATTGGAGTGGAGCTGAAAATCATCGAATGATGGTTGCCATTGTGACTGGACCACCCTTAAAAGTGTGTCCACCTGAGTCCAACAGTTAGTCAGTTCTCATGAGTTGTTTAGTACAATATAAGTAGAATTTTAGATATCTTTTGATACTTAGCGTATAAATAGAACTCTCAGCTGGTGATGTTGGATTCGGGAAGAAAGTCCAAAATATTACAGGTTCATTGAGGCGAAAATCTGAAGGAACCTTGGGAATAAATCTTTGGATTGGTTCTGAGGCACAAGTTACTAACTTGTGTAACGATATATCTGTAAGAGACAGTAGTTAGTGACAGATTCCTTACCTTAGAATATCCCCAGGCGTCAGGCTGGATCCGGAAAGTTTTTGCGTAGCAGTACCCTTGCGCGTCGGTAGGCGGCGCCGTGCGGCTCCGCGTCCGTCGTCGTGATCGCTGGGATGACGTCGCGGGCAGTACTTAGACGCCGCCCCTGCGCGCTGAGCGTCAGTTCTGTACACGACTTTCCGCGCCAGGAACGCAGAGCCATGCAAGAAGCTGACATAGGTGTCTGAAAAATACTAGGGCCCTGAAAGGGATGTCCTTAACCCTAGAAATCAGTTCGCAGAACGGGGAGGATGGAGTGGGGCGGTAGGAATCTGTCACTAACTACTGTCTCTTACAGATATATCGTTACACAAGTTAGTAACTTGTGCATCTGAAAGAGACACGTTAGTGACAGATTCCTTACCTTAGAATAGATACCCCAGCAATACCAACCCCGGTGGTGGGTCTGCGAACAAAGATCAGACAAGGAAGTCCTGGAGTACAGAACGGCCAAAGAAGCCGTCCCTCCGGACCTGACTGTCAAGGCAGTAATGCTTTGTAAACGTGTGCAGCGAGGCCCACGTAGCTGCCTGACAGATAACCGGCAGCGGAACACCGCGGCCCAAGGCCGTGGTAGCAGCCGTTGCCCTGGTGGAATGGGCACGCAGCCCAACAGGAGGCTCCTTCTTAGCCAAAGCATAGCAGGTCTTGATGCACAAGGTAACCCAGCGGGAGATGGTTCGTTTGTGCACCGCCCGACCTTTTGGCGCCCACGTAGCCAACAAAGAGCTGGTCATCCACCCGGAAGTGTTTTGTGCGGTCGATATAGAAGGAGAGCGCACGTTTTGGGTCCAGACGGTGGAGCCTCTCTTCCTCTCTGGAAGGAGGCGGAAAGAAGGTAGAGCAAAGTGATGGTCTGCCCAATGTGGAAGGCAGTAACCACCTTTGGCAAGAAGGACGGACGCGTCCGAAGAACAACCTTATCTGGGTGAACAGACAGAAAGGGAGGTTTGCAAGATAGAGCCTGGAGCTCACTCACCCGCCGAGCGGAGGTGATGGCCACCAGAAAGGCTATCTTCAGAGTCAGAAGACGAAGAGGACAGTTATGTAGAGGCTCAAAGGGAGCGCACATTAAAAAGGTAAGAACCAAGTTCAAGTCCCACTGAGGCATCACAAACAGAACAGGAGGGAAGAGGTGTGTAATGCCTTTTAAGAACCTGTTAACAACAGGGGACTTGAAAAGGGAGGGCTGATCAGGGAGCCTGAGGAAGGCCGAGATAGCACAAAGATAACCCTTGATGGTACCCAGGGCAGAACCCTGTTGGGCCAGAGAAAGAAGGAACAGAAGGACCTCAGAAAGAGGGGCAGAAAGGGGATTCACAGCCTTTGCCGTGCACCATGCCACAAATTTGTTCCACCTGCAGGCGTATACCACCTTAGTGGAGGGACGCCTGGCTGCCAGAATCACATCACAAACTTCGGGAGGCAAGTCGAAAGGAATCAACTGCCGCCGCTCAATCTCCACGCAAGCAGGTGTAGACTGGACAGGTTCGAGTGGAGGACCGTCCCCTGCTGCTGCGACAGAAGATCCTCCCGAAGAGGCAGACGGATCGGGGGATCCACGCTCATACTGAGTAGCTCGGGATACCAAACTCTTCGAGCCCAGTCCGGAGCCACAAGAATAACTTGGGCCCGGTCGTGCCGAATCTTCTTCAACACTCTGGGTAGAAGTGGTATAGGCGGAAAGGCGTACAATAGACCGCAACTCCACTCGTGACGAAAAGCGTCTCCGAGCGAGTGCCGCCTTGGATATTCCAAAGCGCAGAACTGAAGACATTGCGCGTTCTCTTCGGTGGCGAATAGATCTAACCAAGGCTCTCCCCACTGTAGAAAGAGTCCTTGCGCCACCTCCGAGTGAAGACGCCATTCGTGATCCATCATGCACCTGCGGCTGAGTTCGTCCGCCCTGGCGTTCAGGGAACCTGCCAGGTGTTGAACCATCAGGAACATGCCCTGATGTTCCAGCCATGTCCAGAGGCGCAGAGCCTCCTGACAAAGGGTCCACGACCCCACCCCGCCCTGTTTGTTGCAGTACCACATGGCGGTGGTGTTGTCGGTGAACACCTGCACTACCTTCCCTTCGACAGAGGGAAGGAATGCCTTGAGTGCAAGTCGGATCGCCCGGAGCTCCAGAAGGTTGATATGGAGCCGGGACTCCGCCGGAGACCAGAGGCCTCTGATCTCCGCCTCTCCCATGTGACCGCCCCATCCCAGAAGGGACGCGTCCGTCACAACTGTGTGCTCTGGCTGGGGAAGGGAGAGGGATCTGCCCATGACCCATTGCCGGTTCGAGAGCCACCACTGCAACTGTTTTGCAGTCCCCTCCGAGATCTGGACGTGATCGGACAGGTTGCCCTGGTGCTGCGCCCACTGGAACTTCAGGTCCCACTGCAGAGCCCGCATATGCCATCTGGCATGAGTGACCAGCAGGATGCAGGAGGCCATGAGGCCCAGCAGTCTCAGGGTCATCCGTGCCGAAACCCAGGATAAAGGCTGAAAGATCGGAATCATAGCCTGAATATCCCGGACTCGCCGTTCGGGAGGATAGGCCCGAAACTGCGTCGTGTCCAGAACTGCTCCGATGAAAAGGAGCTGTGGAGAAGGAATCAGATGTGACTTCGGCACATTGATGGAGAACCCCAGCGAGTGCAGGAGTTCGGCCGTAGTCTGGAGGTGGGAGACGACTGCCTGGGACTGAGCCCGCCTTCAGCAGCCAGTCGTCGAGGTAGGGGAAGACTGAAACCCCTGCCCGGCGCAGATGAGCTGCGACCACCGCCATCACTTTCGTGAACACCCGAGGGGCACTGGTAAGGCCAAAGGGAGCACTGTGAACTGAAAATGCTCGAGGCCTACCGTGAACCGAAGGTAACGCCGGTGGGCCGGCAGGACGAGGATGTGGAAATAGGCGTCCTGCAAGTCCAACGCTACCAACCAGTCTCCAGGGTCTAGGGCAGTCAAGACCTGAGCTAGGGTGAGCATCTTGAACTTCTCCTTCCGGAGGAAGCGATTGACGTTCCGGAGGTCCAAGATAGGACGCATGTCCTCCTTGTCCTTTTGGGCACCAGAAAGTAGTGGGAGAAGCAACCACGCCCTACTTCTGGGGTCGGAACATGCTCGATGGCCCTCTTGGCCAAGAGGGTCGTGACTTCCTTCTGTAGAAGCACCAAGTGATCCCCTGACATGCGGTGGAATTGAGGTGGCATGGCTGGGGGGTGGCCTCGAAGGGAGGGAGTAGCCCCTTCGGACAATGTCCAAGACCCACCTGTCCGAGGTGATGGGACGCCAGTGGTGAAGGTGATGGCGGACCCTGCCCCCTACTGGCGTGCTGTGCACCTGAAAGGAGGGACTAGGAGGGCTTGGAGGCCGCGGACGGGTTGGAGGTGGTGGCCTGACCCGCACGCTGGTTGCCCGAACCGCCACGGCGGTATCCACGTCCTCGGCCACGCGAAGACGCCTGCTGCGCGGGCCGTTGGCTGGGCTGCTGACGTGACTGGGCGCCCCTTCCGTGGCCACGAGAGGGCCGAAAAGCAGAAGGTAGCGGAGGGCGTGTAGCAGAAAGGCCCAGGGACTTGGCAGTAGCCCGTGAGTCCTTAAAGCGCTCCAACGCATGGTCTGCTTTGGAACCAAAAGACCGACTCCATCAAAGGGCATGTCCATGAGAGTATTCTGGACATCCCCTGAAAAACCAGTGGTTCTCAGCCAGGCGTGGCGACGCAGCGCCACCGTCGTTGCAATAGATCTGCCCAGCGAGTCGGCGGTATCAAGGCCACATCGTATGGTGTATTTGGCCGCATCCCTTCCTTCCGCAATGGCGCGGGAAAGCAGTGTCTGGACCTCCTCAGAACACTGGGGCAAAACAGTCGCCACCGAATCCCACAAGGAGTGGGTATATCGGCCCAAAAGACAAGCGGTGTTGATGGACCGCAAGCCAGCACTGGAGGAAGAAAAACCCTTCTTTCCAAATTGATCCAGGCGTTTGTATTCCCTATCCGGAGGGGCGGTAGGGAAGGCGGTTTGGGAAGCGGAGGCTTGGACAACCAAGCTCTCAGGAGTGGGGTGGACAGAGAGAAACAAGGGGTCGCCCGGAGCTGGGCGATGGCGTCGGGACACGTTCCTATCCACAGGAGCCCCTGTGTTGGGCTTGGACCAGGCGCCCAAAGAACGTCAGTAAGTGCATCGTTAAACGGCAGCACAGTCTCCAAGGAGGAGGCCGCCGGCTGAAGCACTTCTGTCAAGAGATTAGTCTTGACCGTCACCGTAGGGAGTCGGAGATGTAAGGCTCCAGCTGCCCTACGGAACACCGTTGCAAAATTGGCTCCCTCCTCCGTAGCCACGGGAGGAGACAGCATGCCAGTGTCAGGGGAAGTAACTAGACCACTGGCATCCCCTAGTTCCTCTGCCCAGTCCTCAGCATACTGACACTGCTGTGCCAGAGGGTCCTCAGACCCCTCCCAGTCCTCCTGGTCCTCCTCCGGTTCAAAATAAGGAGGAGGAGGGACATTGGGGACCCAAGGTCCCATCGGCGCCGGAACCGGCGTCGCGCGGCGTCCGGTCCGGCTCCATGTCCGGAGCGTACATGGGGACGGCGCCGCCCGGAGCCCCGGGCGGCGTCAGGAACGGCACCGGAGACATCGACGCCGGCGGAGGCGTGGTCAGGTCGACCGGCGTCGATGGAGGTTGCGGTACCACCGGAGCCGGGATCGAGGCCGAAGCCGGGACCGAGGCTGGAGGCACGAGCGACGCCGGGACCGGAGTCGGCGGCGGCGCCGGGGCAACCCCATCAGGGCCCGCGGGGCCCGAAGGCGCACCGGAGGGACCTTGAGGCCCGAAGAGGCGGGCCATGGCCGACAGGAATTCCTGTGCCCAGGCCGGATCCGCCCCGAACCCGGGAAGGACGGGTATTGCGGGGGCGACTCCACAGGCATGTCCGGGGCCGCGGGGGCGGTGCCGGGAGGGGCCTCAGCCGAGTCGCGAGACCGGCGAGGCGAAGTCCTAGAGCGATGATGCTTTTGGACTTCTTGTGCTTAGACTTACCGGACGACGAAGACTTGGATCCCGACGACCGGTGAGGACTCCGCGACCGACCCCTCGACCTCTCATGCGACCGGGGCTTGGTATGGCGCGGAGCCGACTGCCGGGCCTCGAGGAGCTTTCGAGACCGCTCTCGCAAAGCTTTCGGGTTTAGGGACCGGCAGTCGGAACACGACTTCGTGTCGTGGTCTCGCCCGAGGCAGAAGAGACACTCCAGATGCGGATCTGTGATGGACATCATCCGAGTACAGGCGTCGCAACGTTTAAAGCCGGGCATCCCTACGACACCTTGGAGTCGATATGAAAGAAACCGTGAAAAAATTCACCAAAAAAGTTAGTCAAAAAATGACTAGGGCACTGCTCTTCCCGGATCTGCGCTTGCTGGCGCGGAAAAAGAAGAACTGACGTCAGCGCGCAGGGGCGGCGTCTAAGTACTGCCCGCGACGTCATCCCGGCGATCACGATGCCGACGACGGACGCGGAGCCGCACGACGCCGCCTACCGACGCGCAAGGGTACTGCTACGCAAAAACTTTCCGGATCCAGCCTGACGCCGGGGATATTCTAAGGTAAGGAATCTGTCACTAACGTGTCTCTTTCAGATAAGTATTAAATAGCCTATGAGGTGCAAGAAGGGCTCTTGAGTTGAGAAAGCCTGTGTCTCCTCTACCTTCCTGGTCGGAGTGAGATGTAGTAACAAGGCGATCTTCCATGTGAGATTGTGTATTGGTTCGAATGAACTCTTCACAAGTTGAGATAGAACTATGTTCAAATGCCAGTCCTGGGAAGGAACCCTTTCTGGAGGAAAAAACTCTGAATAATTCTTCCACGAACTGTTTGATGATTCTGCCAGAGCAGAAAGAGAAAATTTGAGGAGCGTCTATATCTTTATATTGCTGCAAGCCGTACCTTAACAGATGCATGTACCAACCATGAATGAGCTAGCGAGAGGAGATAGGGTAGTTATCTGCCAGAATATACTAGTAGAGGATGTAGGTTTGATTTCTGGCACCATAGGCAGAAACATTTCCATTACGGTTTACATGTCTTTATTGTGGTTTCTGCCTTGACTTTAGAGATAATACCTGCAATCCCGAGGAATACTGAGATCTTTGAATTCATGGACTGTAGGAGCTGTGCGCATAAGAGGAGAGAATCGGGATAGGTGAAGGACCTGGCCTTAGTTCATCGTCAAAAGTTTACAGCATGTTGGTAGGTGAATGTGGTTGTAGTCCGTTAGCACAAGAAGCTCCGTGAACCAATGTTGTGTGGGCCATCTGGGGGCTATCAGGATGAGACAACACTGTTCCGCTTTCATCTTGCTGAGAACCTTTGGTATTAAAGGTATCAGGGGAGGAGGGGGGGGGGGGGCCTAGGCATTGATTCTGGACCATCTATCAAAAGGCATTCCCCCACGATCAGGGATGTGGATGCCAAGTTGCATAGAACTGGCATTTGCGGTTTTCGTTTGTTGAGATGTAGAGCCAGTTTGCACCAGAACAAGAAGATCCTATTTAGCTCAGACTGATCAAACTCATTTGTGGAGGCTGGTTCCAGTTCTGCTTAGCATGTATGCTAAGAGACTGCTAGTCCCTGAAACATGTTCGGCCCGAAGAGTTACTCTGCGTGCTGTTAGCCGGCTCCAGATTTCATGAGCTTCCTTAAACAGTGCCAGTGATTTTGTTCTGTTTTGTTTGTTCACGTATTGCATACTGGTGGTATTGTCCGTGCGAACTAACATAGAAGACTCTACAAGCATTGGCCTGAAAGCTTGGATACTGAGTTAGATGGCTCTGAGGTCCAGGCGATTGATATGTATACTCTTCTGGAGCGGAGACCACTTTCCTTGAATTTGCAGGTTCTGTAGAGGATCGCCTCAGCTCTCCAGGGAGGCATCAGTAGTCATTACAGAGTGAGGTATTGGAGGTAAGAACGTGAGGCCCTCGGATAGGTGGGACGTCTGGGACCACCAGGCTAGAGCTTTTATCATACCTGGTGTTAAGTTCACAAGGTCCTTGAACAATCTTTTTGTTTGAATCTATTGGTTTTGTTGCTGTTCCTGTAAGGCTCTCATTTTCAGGTGTGCAAGAGGAATCATATTGATCACCGAGGACACCATGCCCAGAAGCTAATTTAACAGACGCACAGAAACTTTTTTTTTTTTTTTAATGGTTTGAGAGCCAATTCCTAGAGCCTTCCTTGCTTGTCTTGGGATAGAAAGTCTTTGTCTTGGACAGTATCTAGTGTTGCAACCCAGGAACAGTATCTTTTTGGAAGGAGGAGTTCATTATCTTTGATAATTCAAAAGGAGACCTAGGTTGTGAAACATCTTTAGGCAAGCCACTGTGGCCTTGGACGCTTTAAATGCCGTTGGTGCTTTTATCAACCAGTTGTCGAGGTAGGGTTAATACCGTATAACTGTCCTTCATGAAAAAAGCTGCCACAGGGGCTAGGCAGTAGGTTAAAATGCAGGAAGCTGATTTGAAGCCAAATGGGAGAACTTTGATGAGTGGGTGGGGATGTGGAAGTATGAATCCTGTAAATCAAGAGCTTCCATGTGGTGCCAGAGAGGGTGACCATGCAAAAGGATTGTTTCCGGAAATACTTGTTTAATTTCCGGAGGTCTATGATGGATCGCCACTCCTCTGTTTTCGTGTCGTGGAAAAACTGAGAATAGAAGCCTGTTACTTGCTGAGAATGTGGGCCTTTTTCTAATGGAACCTTTGGTTAGCATAGCTAACAAATCCTTCCGAAGTAGATGGAGATGAGGCGGGCGCACTCGTTTTGGTGGAGTGGTGGGAGAAATTGGGACGAACTCTAACGTCGGGCCATGTGTAATGAGATCCAGGACTTATTTGTCTGATGCTATTTTCCGCCATAGATAACAAAATTTTAAATTTTTACCTCCCACAGGATAGGTCTGGTATCCTCCTTGATACGGATAAGTGTTTCTTTTGTGGTTCTTTAAAGGGTGTTTCTTTCGAAATTGTAATGTGGCAAAAGATCTTGCAGTGTCGGAGTCAGCCTTGACTGCTTGCAAGGCGTCGTCGACGTGCTTGCCAATCAGAGCGTCGCCATGGTAAGGTAAAAATATTAGGTATATTTGTACCTCAGGTTCTAAATGTTGTGGCCTTGAACCAAACTTGGCGTCGAAGGACCACTGACCCTGCCAGTTGTGGGAATCCTATTAAAGCTACATCTACAGTACAAGCGAAGTGGTGAAATTGCTAAACACAATGCCTCTCCTTATAATGCTGTCTGTTGTAAACATGCTCATATTAGTCCCCTTGATTCTTGATATTAAGTTATGTTGAATTATATGTCTTTGGTTTTTGTTGATGACTACAGTGCTTTCGTCATCGTTTGCATTGTCATCAAGATAGTCGACGAGGCAGACGTAGACAACTAGGTTGACATCAACGAGGTTAGTCATCGACGAGGCCTTCATTGTAGACGAGGCCGTCGTAGACAAAGCAGTCATAGACAAAGCCGCCATAGACGAGGCATAGACGACCATCATAGACGAGGCAGCCGTAGACTACCGTCATAGAAGACCGCCGTCGACGACCGTCATAGACAACCGTCGTGGAGGATGCCATTGTGGACGAGGCCGTCATAGGTAAGGCAGTAATAGTCGACATGGTTGTGGTCAACGTTGTTATAGTAATTGTTGTTAAAGATGATTAAACAGCGGTTTTGCTGTAGATGCCTTATTGCCAGGTAATGAGGACTTCCCTGATTTAGTGTCAGGGCTGAAGAGGGAGTTGAAGCGTCTGCCTCTGTGGAAGTTTTTTTTTACAATTTTTTCTCTCAGTGAGAAGTGCCTTATGGAGACTCATAAGACTTTGTTATGGCTTTTCTACACGCCTTCTGGAGACCCTTGGCGCAACCTCTCCTGTGAAGTTTAGGAGTCTTCACTATCCTCTTCAGAAGTGACAGATTTAAGTTTCTGTAGCCACAATAATAGCAAACACAAGGAGATGATGGATGGAGCGCTGAAACTTTTCAGACACTCACCCCCAGTCACAGATCTGGGTTAAATCCATCATCATTCTTTAGCTCACTTCGCCACCCCCAGTTCAGACCCAGCCATATGCAAATCAGACCTGACCCTGTGCTTCATGGAACAGTCCAGGCCGAACTGCCAAGCCAATTCTTCCCTAGACCGGACACAAGCATCCTGGGACCAGTTTCGGGGTAACACCCCTCATCAGCCAGGCTAGTTTGAATCCACTGGTAAAGTAAGCAAGGGACCCACGTCTGGGCATACCCTGCCAACTTAGGGCAAACAAAGCAAATACAAGGAGATGATGGAGAATAATAGCCTCATCTCTCTAAACATGAGAGTTTTTGTGGGAAAGTTTAGACATTTTGTAGTCCTTTACCTTGTTTTCTGCTACTCTGACATATTAGTTCCAGGGTCAGAGAAATGAAACATGAAATATAATCCTAGATGATCAAAAAAGAAGTAATAGATGAAGAAACTGAGCAGAGCTCAGGGAGACTCTATTCACACGACGTGCAGTAGAAAATCTGAGGGACTCAGCCTCTGTTGGGAGTGCTCTAGAGGGTGCTGTCGCCTGATTGGTTATAATTCAAATTTGGTCCTTTTTTAAAAAGGACATAGATAGGCTATTAAACTGACTTTTTCATTGACATTATAACCAATGATAGTGATGCATACTGCTTTATTATGGTACCGTGGGACTCCCACTTCGACGACGGGGAATGATTCATGCATGTGAATCTATCAAAGATCCAATACTGGAGAAATTAATGAGCAATCGGGAAGGCAGGTGGGTGTGGCGGGGGGGGGGGGAATGGCGTTGCAATCATTTTTTGGGATACTTTGAGTGCTCAGAAGTAAGCAAGCCCCCAGCAGGGGACTGCAAACGTTTGTTTTATCAGCTCTCGCTTAAATCCAAAACTATCATGCGGGGAGCTATTCTGTATAGACCCCCAGGCTATAACCCTCAGCTGGCTGCTCAGCTATCTGCAGTACTCTCTCGGTCAAAGTATGACTATTTCCTGTTGACTGGGGATTTTAATCTCCATTTTGAGAAGGATGCAGATTCCTTGATTAGGAATCTAGAGAATGAAATGTAAATATTCAAACTTAACCAATGGATTAAGGGCACGTATTACAAAGCAGGACATGCTCTGGAATTGCTGTTCTCTAATCTAAGCTCAATTACAATACAATCTATTGACCCTATTATTTGGTCGGGACATTAAATTATCATCTTCTGCACAAGGTAGACCCCTTGTTAATTGTGGAGAGACCTCGGCTATTGGGAGATCTTTGAGGAAAGTTAATCTTGATTCCTTCACTGACAATTTTAGCCCTCTTTTATTAAGTGCGGACCTTCCTTTAGAAACTAATGGTAATGCATTTGAAAAGGCTATAGTTTAGGCGCTACATGGATGTGCTGCTCAGAAATGGAGGAATTCGATAAGATTATATCCATCTGAGAAGTGGTATACTAATGAACTGAGAAAAGTGAAGAGGGGTGGTAAAGTCCTAGAGCGCCGCTGGCTGCTTTCTTAAGGCCCCGGTGTGCGTTTGGCCTTTAGAACCACGCTAAATCCTACCATAAGAAGCTCAGACAAGCTAGAAAATAGTATTTTGTAAGGAGACTGGAGGAAAACATTGGCTCATCAAAAGAGCCATTTAAGATAGTCAAGGAACTGTCCCACTTTGTCTCCCTAAACCAAATGACCATAGCTTCAGTTCAGCGATGTGAGGAGATGGTGGCATTCTTTAACAAGAAAATCGATAAGATCTATTCAACATTTGAGACCCAACTCCCTGTAGAGGAGTCCTTCCTCAAAGATGCTAATCCCGCAACCTGGGATGGTAGCACATTGGGGCGGGTTCTCGGATCTCGTGCCAGAAATGGTGGAGAGAACAATGAAGGAGGTGAAATCTAGCTGAACACTGGACCTCTGCCCTCATTTCATTTTTTCTCTCAGTTTCCCTCCATTTTAAGTCCATACTTTACCTGGATGGTTGTTTATTCGTTGAAAAAGACGAAATATCCATCCATCTGGAAACGTGCCTTGGTGCTGCCTTTGGCGAAGAAATCCGGAATGCATACAGCTATTCTGTCCAACTATCGCCCCATTTTGTTCCTGTCTTACATGGACAAAGTGCTGGAAAGGCTTTCAACTCATTTCCTAGAGGGTAATAACCTTTTGGATGGCTCTCAAACAGGATTTAGAGTCAACGAAAGCACAGAATATACCTTGTTAGTAGACAGTATCAGATCAGAGTCAGACCTAGATAAGGCAGTAGCCTTAATCTTTTTGGATGTGTCCACGGTTTGACAGTTTCTCATTCTCTATTAGTATATAGGTTGCACGAAGTCGGTCTGCACTCTACCACCTTGCAGTGGTTTGGATCTTCTCTGAATAACAGAACCCACTCTGTTCAACCAGCCGCTTTCAACTCCACCTTCCTGCCTGTCCGAACTGTGGGATTCTTCAAGGTGAGCCCTTCCTTGTTTATTATCTCTATTGACAAGAGACATACAGAGACACATGGGAATCTGTTGGGCTGCCTATCTGATGTAGCCAGATGGATGCCGACACACTGCCTGAAATTGAATGCAGAAAAAACTGAAATCCAGCTTTTTGGAGGGCACAAAGTCTCGAATGATGTGTGGTGACCGTCCCTTCTCAGTCCTGCCCCCAAGCCAAACAGAGTGGCTAAGAACTTGGGATTTTTGTTAGTTGACTCTTTTTCGAAGCAAGTTAAGGTAAATGCAGTGTGTGGCAGATATTTTAGACATATACGGATGCTGAGGAAGCTCTTTCGATGAATCCCAGTAGTATGTTGTAGTAATGCTATCCAGGCACGGATTATGAGCAGAGTAGATTATGGTAATGCTTTGTATTTGGGAATGGCCAAATCTCTGTTTAATCGCCTGCAACTCATCCAAAATGAGGCAGCCACCTTTATTTATACAGCTCCAGAAGAAGCTCGGCTTGCCTTAACTCGCTGCACTGGTTTTTGGTGCGTAAGAGACCCAAGTTTAAGTTACATGATTATGTTTACAAGGCACTCCGTGACCTAGGGCCATCAACTTTGCATGACCGTGTGGCTTTTTATAAGCCAACACGAGTGCTTCGATTTTTGAATCAAGCCCTGGTGTGTAGTAGACGAATCAAGAAAGGAGGATGGGTGGCAGTGCTTTTAGTTAGTTAGCAAAAAGAACAGATGATGGATGGAATGCTGAACAATGCAAACATTCACCCCTAGTCAAAGATCTGGGTTTAATCCACGCTTTTTTGCTCACCAAGCCACCCCAGTTTAGACCCAGCCATATGCAAATCAGCCTTGACCCTGTGCCTCATGGGAACAGTCCAGCACTAATTGCCAAGCCAGGTCCTCCCTGGACTGGAAACAAGCATCCTGGGACCGATTTCAGTGCATCACCACTCATCAGCAGGCTAGCTTGAATCCAGTGGCAGTGAGCAGGGGACCCACGTCTGGGCATACCCTTCCCACTTAAGCCGACAAAAACAAAAAGCACAAATGATTGATGGAATGCTGAACAATACAAACATTCTCCCCCAGTCGCAGATCTTGGTTTAAATCCATCCTTTTTTGCTTACCATGCCACCCCAGTTTGGACCCAGCCATATGCAAATCAGTCTTGACCCTGCTTCTCATGGGAACAGTCCAGACATTGTTCAGCATTCCGTCCATCAATTGTTCTTATTGCATTTGTCACTTCAAGTGGAAAGGGTATGCCCAGACGTGGGTCCGTGCTCACCTTGTGGAAACCATGGAAACAAGAGCATGGCCTTGGTTGAGTTCGTAGCTGTAGAAGGTACAGACATGTCCAGTGGGGCTGTTTCAGGTATTTAACGTTTAACATTGAAACGTAAAAAGAATTTGGGGGCCCGATTAGCCCGCACTGCATGCCGCTCCAGCGCGTGCCTTCAATGACAGTAAGCAGTTTGCTCCAGCTTGGTTATACACAAGAGTGTTCTTTTTTCAAAGGCCTCCCGCCACATGCCGTTTCAGCACGAGACCCAATATCATTATAAATCTCCTTGTGCCTAGCTGCACGAAGAAAGGTCCTGCGCCTGGCTGCACGCGATCACTGACAGATTGTATTACTACGCTCCTTCATCAGATTTTTCATTTAGAGGTTAATTACCAGCCCACCCCGTTTCAGGGCTCCATTGTGCATTGACAGTGAATCATTTGGAGACAATTGCCTTCAAGCAACGTTTCTCCCAGTAAAGGGCGTGTCCAGTAGCAGTGCTGGCTTTGAGCCTGAGACCACTCAGGGCCCCTTGTCCTCTGGTGCCGGTGGAGTCAGCATCAGCGTCTATGTTCTGCAAACCGGCCTGGAGCCAGAGGGCGCCCCAGTGGTGGTTTCGGAGGGGTCATCTCGCACAGAAATTTAAGGCCTCTTGGAACACACAGGTGCGCCAGAACAAGCTAGAAGGGATTCAAAGAGTCTGAGCATGGCCTTGTGGAATTGTTGGATCTGCCTCAGTGTCGCAGATGGCCCCAGAAACTCAGGCTGTGCCAAGACAGGTTAAGGGATTGGCTCCAAAGTCGACCGATGTCGGGAGTGAGAGCAAGAGGTATGGTGACGCCCTTGTGCCTCTCTGGAGTACGATAGTGAGAGAAAGGGGCAGACTCCTGCTTAGATTTTCTTATGTTTTTTACTGTGACTTACCCAAAGATTTAGAGCACAACTCTGATCGGCCTCAGCCTCGGCACAGTAGCCACAGGAGTCGATCATGAGACCGACTTTTGGACTTGGACCTATCTCGACAAGGAGTATTCCTGTGCTTCTTGACGTAGAGTTTCGCTATTCAGTCTCCTGTGGCTTTTGAGTTCATCTATGTGCAGTCACTGCAGGCCTTCGAGTCGTGGCACCACAGGTAAACCTTATGAGGATCTGTCACAGACCGTGCTTGCGACAGTCCTTGCACGGTTTAAAACAGGTCCACTTGGGGGTGATATTTCCAACGCACAATGTAAAGTTTGAGGTAAAGAATGTCTTGAAGGTAAGAGGTAGCTCCAGATCCGTGTCTAGTGGCACTGAAATAAAGGAACTGACATCCGCACACAGGAGTGGTACCTATATATGCTTCACCTGTCATTTACAGAGGATGTTTGTCGTCAGTGCAGAGCCGCACAGCGACACCTACCGGGGCAAAGGTACAGCTAAAAAAAAGTTTCCGGGTCTTATCTGACATCTGGGTAATATTCACAAGCTGAGAAATATACACTTAAAAATCTATCAGAAAAATGTTTTCGGAAAAACTGGTAAGCTATTAACTTTTTGTTCAAGTGCAATAATAATGCCATTATATAAGAAAGGTTCTAGTAATTGCATAGCTAATCAGCAGACTTCTCTCAAGATTTCACTGTGAAAATCTTTAACAGACTAATGTAAGAATATGAGTCCAAGTAAATACTGGTAGATAGTTTATTGCAGCGACACAGCAATTGCAGCCAACCAAGATGAGACTGCAGGCAAACTGAACTGACATTCAGCATTCCATAGGAAACCTTCTCATGGAATACAGAACGAAAGACAATAGCAAACATGGCACATGCCAGGCATGTGAAAGCAAGCATGCAACACAGACTAACATTGAATAGAACTCAGAAATCAAGAGAATGTACTGTCCGATTGTTAAGCTGTGTTTTGAAGTGGCATAGGGACTACTGCCCGATGTTTCAGACTACACGTAATTTTGGCAAAGCAATCAGGAAATCACACATCTATCTTGTTTTCATTGAGAAACATTTTAATCTTTCAAGCGAGTGAAATTATGGCAAAGTAGTAAAGTCTGAAAACTGAACTGATTTACGTACTCCAATGAATGTGTACTAGTAACAGTACACAAGTTAGACCAGCCAGAAGCAAATTGACTGATTTTATACTAGAGTAAACTAGTGCTTGCTTGCTGCATTTCTGAACGATTTGGACACTTTCTTATTAGAACTGAATCTTGACTTATCAAAAGTCAATAAAGCCTTTTCCAGTACTATTGTTCAAATACAGGTTACCAATGTAACAGGAAAGCACCTTCATCACAAACATTTTAACAGATATTCCTCTACCTAGGCTACCCTTATACGTTTTTTAAGCCTCAGTGCTCAGAATATGCCACTGAACTCTACACTGGCCTCACTAAACAGCTAATCAACAAACTTGAACAAATCTAAAACTCTGTTGCCAAACAAGTTCTTAGTCTTAATAGCTATGACCCTTATTCCCACACCTCAAGGCCCTACAATGGCTACCTGTCACAAAAAGAATAACTCTCAAAGTTCTTTGTATCGCCCACAGGGCAATTGAAGGCAATTAACCGATTTTTCTCCAATCCAGATTCAAATTGTGCACTTTAAAAAGGAACTACAGATCAAGATTGGCACCTCTACTAAACAAAATTTCTTTTTTCAGAAGAAGGAACAGTATAGATGAAGATCGTGCAATCATGGAACACAAAAAAAAAACCTCACGCCAATCAGCGAGCACATAGAATTCAGAAAAACAATAAAAATGTGTAGTTTGGCCAAAACAGGACTCAAGCTCCAGTAGAATAGATAATATTTTCACATCAAACATATCAAAAGGTAGTAGGAAAGTATCTAGTGTCCTAATGATTAAGTCCACACTACTACTGGATGGAACAGAAAGTTATTGCAGGGCATCCATTTCTGTCCCTCAGCTGTGTGAGGACCAGCATGGTGTTTCAACTGTGCACTGTCAATGGCAATCTCACAAAACAATATCAACATATATTTGGAAAACACCTGCATGCACTGCTGCATCTATCTCGCACTCTCCACCATACTCGAACTTATGTACTTGAAGCCCAATGCAACACCTCGAGCTTTCTTTCTAACATCACTTGAAGCACCCAGTTTTTTCTCCAAAATAAGAACCTACAACCAACACCCTTTTAATCATACACCAGTAGGGCACAGAGAAAGCTGATTAAAATCGAAGAGCGTTATAACCTTTTTGAGGGCTTTGAGAAATATATACATTTAACAGAGAGTAGCTATGTATTCAAGAAACAAGAAAGCACTTTAGGCTTCAGAAGGGTTATGGAGAGCCATAAATAATGTAGATGCAACACAATAAATACAATCACTTTTGGTTGATGGTGTCAATCAAGCTAACTAAATTGTCAAAGCATAGGCTACTTCATAGGGTTACAAGATATTGTTTGCAGAAGGGCTCACTACAAATGAAACAAAAACAAAGGTGATGGTCCCAGGTTATAGTTAAAGGTGAAATCTATATACAGAGGTACCATTGGTTCCCTGGAGCAAACATCTTGATTATCTTGGACTGAGGTTTGCTAACTGACCATGTTGGTCATCACCAAGTGAGAAATGGATTATCACTATAAAACAGTTTCTGGGCAACCAAAAGACTTTAAAAAATAAAAAAAACGCACAGTATATTTACAATGCATAGGTGGTATCTTCCACAACTAATGGAGGCACTTTCAGAATAGTTTTTTAAGCGATTTTTCTTATGTTTAGGTCTGAGACCCCAAAAAACTAAATTAAGTTAAAATCTGGTAAGAACACTATTAAAGACCTGAAGCTAGTAATTTACTGGATTAAAATGTGTTGAATATTCTATATCAGTATACAAACGTGCGCCAAAGAAGTTAACAGATTAGAGCAGATAAGTCATGTTACCGTGGTTAGCCCACATTAGAGAAGCACTTGGTGTCCCTGATCTTGGGTACTATTGGAGAAATTTGAACTCCATAAACACAGTATATTGATACAAGTTAAAAATGGGTACTGTTAGAAAATATTTTATAATACTCAAAGCGTGCCCTCTCCAAACACAAGACTATTTGGAAACCAAAAGGTGACAGACATGGAAATGTATTTTGAAAGGATAATATGTGGTTCCCCCTTGTGATCACACATACACAATATATATATCGAAACCACAACTTTGGCACAGCCGAGTCAAAAGGATGACATGCACTCTCAACAGGTTGCAGATAAACGTAGGTTTAATTAAATTTCACATACAATCTCCAAACAGCATGAACCATGGAATAAGATACCCAACTTGTGTATATATATATATATATATATATATATATATATATATATATATATATATATATATATATAAATAAATCAATAGTCAATGCTCCTGCTCAGCGTAACATACCACAAACTCCAGTTGCTTTTGTGAAAGTTTTATTTGTCAACACACCAACAAGGGTGTTGGCGTGCTGACAAATAAAACTTTCACAAAAGCAACTGGAGTTTGTGGCATGCTGCGCTGAGCAGGAGCATTGACTATTGGATTTATTGAATCCTGTCCACACCCCAAACTGTAAACACTGCTTCTAAGTGACAGGAAACAGAAGTGTGACTTGGAGAGATGGTATATCTTTATATATCTATCTATATATATAATTTAGTTCAATAGTGCTGCTTCATTATTTTATTTACTGTTGAAGCAGGCGATTACAAGACACTGCAATAGTATCTGTAACGAGGAAGGTGATGAAAATATGACATTTACACTATTTTGTCTTCCGCTTCGGGGCCTAAATCAAAATGAGTAATACCTCTTTTTAAGATTCTTGATCTGCGTTTCCTAAATGAAGAAATGACCTTCTGGTACTGTAAGGACCCATGTTAGCAACTTATGCTGTTTCTAGGTTTAAAAGAGGAGAATAGGAAATCTGAAAGAGGATTATTGGGTTAGAGTTCCAGATTAAAGGGCCGTTCAGATTAGTAGGTGACAGAATGTACCACACAAAATATTAGTGATGTACCAGTAGCTATTCAGAATACCTTCCATGGACATAAAACAGCACCTGATCTGGATCCGGAGATTTTTTGTCAGCAATACCCCTGCACGTCAGGTGGCGTCGGTCGGCTCCTCGTCAGTCGTCGTGGGTGCCGTGATGACGTCGCAGGACCTATATAGACGTCACTCACGTGTGCTGATGACAGTTCTTTCTTTTTCCGCGCCAGTCTAAGCGCAGATCTGGAGAGAGCCACCCAGTAGCCATTTTTTGGCTAGTCTTTTTTCTAATTTTTGTCAACATTTTTCCTGAGTCTTTGACTCCTGGTGCGTCGAGGATGTCCCATTGTCAGACTGGCTTCAAGCCCTGCGGCTCCCATCACCAGGCGATGTTCATGACTGATCCGCACCTCGTGTGCCTCTGGTGTCTGGAGCGTGACCACGACCCGAAGTCATGCTCCGAGTGCCAGGCCTTTGTGTTAGCGGTCCAGAAAGCTATTGGTGGCCCGGCGCTCAGCTCTGCGTTGCTCCCGTTCGAGGGGTAGGTCTTGAGGATGGTCGCAAAGCCCACACTCCTTGTGGCACTCAAAGTAGTCAGGGATTTATTCGGGTAAGTCAGGGAAACACAAGTTGTCGAAGCAGCCCAGGCGTTTTTCGACTTCACCCCGTCCGTCGGCCGACGCGGGACTCCGAGCATCGTCGCTCAAAAGCTCAGTCTCCGGAGCAGTCTTCTGAGATGACTCCACTCCTCCCCGCCTTTCTGGGGGCCGGAGCGCCTGCTGCCCAAATCCAGAAATTTTATGAGGCCATGTACCTTATTTTTGGGTAGTCCGGCTCCGCTGATGCGCCTTCGGGCCCCGCAGAGATGTCCCGGACTCCGGAGGGCCCCCCTGGATCCAGTATTGGATCTGATTGACACTGGCTGATCTCACTCGACCTTCCCACACGTCGATCCTGACGACGCTCCTGGCGTCGACCGTGCCCCCAGTCGGCGTCGACCCCATCCTCGTCCCCGAAGTGGACACTGAGCCGGACCGATGTCGATAGACGTCGGTTCTGACGCCGGAAGGAACTTTTGTTCCTGTGCTCATTCCTGGCATCCATTTTGGGCCAGAAGGTGGTGAAGTGGAATGGGAGGGGCCGCTGGACCCTTTAACCGACCAGCTTGACGAACCGGACTGGCAGATGGACCTGGGTGATGCCAGTGGTCTGGACACTTCTCCTAACACTGGCTTGCTTTCTCCCCCTACTCCGGCTATGGAGGAGGGAGCTACGCTGTGGTGGTGAAAAGAGCAACCAAGTTCCTTGGCCTTGAGTTCCCTTCGGTGGCAGTCAGGACTAACCGCCTGACAGATGTTCTTCAGCCTGCGGCTTCCACGTCCGAACCCCTCTAACCATTTAACAAAGCCCTTACTGAGGATGTCCCATTGTCAGACTGGCTTCAAGCCCTGCGGCTCCCATCACCAGGCGATGTTCATGACTGATCCGCACCTCGTGTGCCTCTGGTGTCTGGAGCGTGACCACGACCCGAAGTCATGCTCCGAGTGCCAGGCCTTTGTGTTAGCGGTCCAGAAAGCTATTGGTGGCCCGGCGCTCAGCTCTGCGTTGCTCCCGTTCGAGGGGTAGGTCTTGAGGATGGTCGCAAAGCCCACACTCCTTGTGGCACTCAAAGTAGTCAGGGATTTATTCGGGTAAGTCAGGGAAACACAAGTTGTCGAAGCAGCCCAGGCGTTTTTCGACTTCACCCCGTCCGTCGGCCGACGCGGGACTCCGAGCATCGTCGCTCAAAAGCTCAGACTCCGGAGCAGTCTTCTGAGATGACTCCACTCCTCCCCGCCTTTCTGGGGGCCGGAGCGCCTGCTGCCCAAATCCAGAAATTTTATGAGGCCATGTACCTTATTTTTGGGTAGTCCGGCTCCGCTGATGCGCCTTCGGGCCCCGCAGAGATGTCCCGGACTCCGGAGGGCCCCCCTGGATCCAGTATTGGATCTGATTGACACTGGCTGATCTCACTCGACCTTCCCACACGTCGATCCTGACGACGCTCCTGGCGTCGACCGTGCCCCCAGTCGGCGTCGACCCCATCCTCGTCCCCGAAGTGGACACTGAGCCGGACCGATGTCGATAGACATCGGTTCTGACGCCGGAAGGAACTTTTGTTCCTGTGCTCATTCCTGGCATCCATTTTGGGCCAGAAGGTGGTGAAGTGGAATGGGAGGGGCCGCTGGACCCTTTAACCGACCAGCTTGACGAACCGGACTGGCAGATGGACCTGGGTGATGCCAGTGGTCTGGACACTTCGCCTAACACTGGCTTGCTTTCTCCCCCTACTCTGGCTATGGAGGAGGGAGCTACGCTGTGGTGGTGAAAAGAGCAACCAAGTTCCTTGGCCTTGAGTTCCCTTCGGTGGCAGTCAGGACTAACCGCCTGACAGATGTTCTTCAGCCTGCGGCTTCCACGTCCGAACCCCGTTAACCATTTAACAAAGCCCTTACTGATGTCCTTCCGAGCACTTGGTCCAAGCCCAACACAGGGGCCCATGTGGACAGGGCAAACGCCCTGGGCAACAACCGTATCGTAAGAGCTTGGTGGTCCAAGCCTCATCTTCAAAGGGCGCTTTCCCTTCTGCTCCTTCAGTTAGGGAATCCAAGAAGCTATATCATCTTGGGAAGAGGATGTTTTCTTCCTCCAGCATGGCATTGCAGTCGGTGAATACCGCTTGCCTCTTGGGCCGATAATCCCATACCATCTGAGATATGGTCGCGCAGGTGCTGCCTCAGTGCCCGGAGGAGGCCCGGGCCGTTCTCTCCCAGGCAGCTGCTGATGGGAGAGATGCAGCCAAATTCACCAGATGCTGTGGACTGGATACCACTGACTCACCGGGCAGAACGATTGCCACATCAACTTTGATGGACATGCCCTTTGATGGCACTCGTCTTTTTGGTGACAAAGCAGACTTGGTGCTTAAGCACTAAGGATTCTAGGGCTACGGCCAGATCCTTAGGCCTCACGGTGGCCACCCGTCCACCTCAGTCTGCTTTTCGTGGCTACGGAAAGGGCACCCAGCCATGTCCTGTCCAGCCCAGCCACAAGTACACACAAGCTGTCCAGCCTCTGTGTGGCCGCGGGACCCACCGTCCTTGCGAGTCAGGGAGCGGGCCAGTCTCCCCCGCCACTGCCTCCAAACCTTCCTAGTCTGACATTTAAGGCCCATCAGCCAGTCAGAGGCAGGATTCGCCATCGCCTCCTCGGCTGGCAGTCCATCACATCGGACAGGTGGGTTCTGCAAATTGTCCGAAGGGGCTACTCCCTCCCATTCGAGACGACCCCTCCCTCCATGCCACCTTCTTTAGACCACATGTCGGAGGATCATTTGGCACTTCTCTGCAACAAATTTCTTGTCTCTTGGCCAAGGGAGCCATAGAGAGGGTCCCTGTGCCATAAGTAAGTTGTGGTTGCAATTCCTGCTACTTTCTGGTGTCCAAAAAGGACAAAGGCCTGCATCCTATCCTGGACCTCCGGGCCCTCAACTTCTTTCTCCGGAAGGAGAAGTTGAAGATTCTCACTTTGGCCCGAGTCCTTTCTGCCCTCGACCCAGGAGGCTGGATGTTAGCGTTGGACTTAAAAGACGCTTATTTCCATATTCCTGTCCTGCCTGCCCAGAGAAGTCGCTTACGGTTCACGGTGAGCCACGAGCACTTTCAGTTCACAGTGCTCCTCTTTGGCCTTACCAGTGCCCCTCGGGTGTTCACAAAGGTGATGGCGGTGGTCGCAGCTCATCTGCGCAGATCAGGGGTTCCAGTCTTCCCCTATCTTGACGACTGGCTGTTGAAGGCGGTCTCGCCCCAGGCTGTTGTCTCCCACCTCCAGACTACAGCAGAACTCCTACACTCGCTGGGGTTCACTATCAACATGCCGAAGTGACACCTGACTCCCTCTCAGACACTCCCTTTCATCGGAGCGGTTCTGGTGCAGTTTCGGGCCTATCCTCACGAGCAGCGAGTCTGGGATATTCGGGCTATGATACTGATGTTTTGGCCTCTATCCCGGATTTCGGTGAGAATGACTGAGGTTGCTGGGCCTCATGGCCTCTGCATCCTGCTGGTGGATCATGCCAGATGGCATATGCGGGCTCTGCAGTGGGACCTGAAGAACCAGTGGGCGCAGCATCAGGGGAATCTTTCAGACTACGTCCAGATCTCGGCGGGAACTGCACAGCAACTGCAGTGGTGGTTAATGAACCAAGATTGGGTCACAGGCAGATCCCTCTACCTTTCCCAACCAGATCCCATAGCGGTGACCGATGCGCCACTTCTGGGATGGGGCGGCCACCTGGGAGAGGCGGAGATCAAAGGCGTCTAGTCTCCGGCGGAGTCCGGTCTCCATATCAACCTTTTGGAGCTCCAGGCTATCAGACTTGCACTGAAGGCATTCCTTCCCTCTCTCAGAGGGAAAGTGGTGCAAGTGTTCACGGACAACACCACCGCCATGTGGTACTGCAACAAACAGGGCGGGGTGGGGTAGTGGACCCTCTGTCAGGAGGCTCTCCGCCTCTGGACTTGGCTGTATCATCAGGGCATGTCCCTGGTGGTTCAAGACATGGCGGGCTCTCTGAACGTCAGGGCAGACAAAATCAGTCGTCGGTGCCTTGTCGATCACGAATGTCGTTAGCATCCGGAGGTGGCACAAGGTCTCTTTCAGCGATGGGGAGAGCCTTGGTCAGATCTGTTCGCCTCCGAAGAGAACGCGCAACGTCAGCAGTATTGCGCGTTGGCGTTTTCAAGGCAGCACTTGCTCAGCGACGCTCTTCGTCGCGAGTGGAGCTTCGGCTTCCTGTATGCCTTTCCGCCTATACCACCTCTGCCCAGAGTGCTCAAGAAGATCAAGCATGACCGGAGTTTGGGGAATAAAGATTTTTGAGGCCTTTGTCTCACCCCATTTTGGTCTATTTCCCAGCGATAGATGTCTGCCATAGTATGTTACCTGGAGAAAAGGCAACCCCCCTCCCCCTCCCAGGCTTGAGGATGGCAGAGCATCTTCCGGAAGCCTCTAATTTATGGACTGGATCAGGGCTGTTCCACCTTTACAGTGTCTTGTGCAGCCGGCCGGAGCACCTCCACCACTGGGTTACCCAAATCTCCTCGCATGACACTCCACCCAGAGGTGCTCTTCCCTCTAAGTCCTGCCGCTGGCCTGTACTCTCCACCCCGCCAATCTCTCCGGACGGTTTGTCAAACTGCAGCAGCACCCATTCGGATCGTCACAGTCTTATCCGGGCCCCAGCCCTGCCGTCCACTGCCCTGCTGGCAAGCGCTCTCAGTCCCTGGCATTCCTTACTCCATGACCAGCTGCTGTCTCCGGCAAACCGCCCCTCCACTTTCTCCGGGAAGCTTGTTGGGGTCGCTACTGCCACTCCCCGTCTGGGTGTTTCCTCTGTGCCTGCGATCTCACCGGGTCTGAGTGTATGCAAACCCTGTTCTTCGCCAGGCGAGCGTCGCCGGTGTTCTTGCTCTCCAGCTTTCCTGTAGGCCTCTGTGACCGTACCCTTTGCCGTCACTATGTTCTCCGTAGCATGTTTGGTGGTCTAGATTATCAGCGCCGATGTATGTCAAGGACTTCACAGCCGCAGCCGTACACTATGGGTCTCATCACATGAGGATTTCAATATATTTTGCCCTCGACAGGAGCTCACCTCTACTGCGCCATCTTGGTTCGGACGTTTAGCCACGGCTCCCAAAGCACTGCACATAACGGTGGACAGGATATATGCCAAACTGTGACAGAGTACCCTGTGCCACAAATCATAAATGCCTTAGTAGTTTTGGAAGTGCTCTTTAGCTAACTTAGGACAGTTCTCCTCAACATGTTTGCTTAGTTTTAAAGGTAGACATGCTCCTGCAGTTCGAGGAATCTGGGCCACAAGGCATACTCTGACATCCCTAACTTACATCCACACTAAGAGTTGGATTTAGCAAAGTAAGCGTCTTAAAGACACATGAAAGACGCGTCTTCCTGAGCCTAAGGTGGCTTGCTAGGAACATGCATAGCATCAGTCATGACTTCGAGAGATATGTAGTAAAAGCTTAGTCTAGGTGTATTTTCATTGGGATGTTGTGAGGCTTGAGGCTCCAACCATATCTCGTCTACTGGTATGCGTTTAGAGGTTTGCTGGTCGGGTGAGTGTAAACTGGGCGGATGATTGTGTGAGTGGTGTAGTGATTGTGTGAATGGACTGTAAAGTGGTTGGTGCCTTGACCAGGCTTTACAGCTTCCCTCCAGCAGTTATGAGTTTAATAGTTTAATACTGCGGTTATCTCTTTGACCCTAGCACTATTGGAGGTGCTAAAAGCAACCAGTATAAGTCCATACTCAAGTAGAGGATTTGCATCTGAGGAAACCTACCAACCGCAGGCATTGTTTAAAACTAGACACCTGGGGAAATCCAAGGTGGTGTGCCTTGCCCACAAAACCATGCAAATGCCAAACTTTGCCTAAAATCACACAATTTCTCCACATTTCTGGGAGGTAAAGTTCTGGATTCTACAGGGATCCACAAAAATTCCTACAACCCAGCCTTCCCATACTTCTCCAGATAAAAACGCTGCTTCACTTGGGTGGCCGAGGCTAGTGCCCGCGACAGGAACGAATCCAACTGAAAAATCAGGGACAGAGCGTGTCCTTAAAGGTTTAGTAAAGGTTTACTAGGATCGTGTATTGTAATAGTCAAAACTACAAGTGACACAGGTAGTAAACACTTAATCTAGGTTTCTTGAGGACTTGCATAGTTCCTGGTTTGGTCCGTTCCTTTGGTGGAGGCACTAGGCCTAAACACAAGTGCAGTGGTGTTATCGGGAGAAGTGTGGAAATTCTGGGTGGTAGGAAATTTGTGGATGCCCGCAGAGGAAAATGTGTGTTTTTAGCCAAGGTTTGCTAAGCCTTCCATGTAAATCACACCACCGTGGACTCCTCTGGGTGTCCATTTTCAGGAACGCTTACGTTTTGTGGGCATCCCTTTTTTTTTTTTAAACTATTATTTTCAGGTCAAAGTTTAGTCATACATAGACTCATTGTAATACATACATTATGTACAAAAATAGATATAAAGGAGGGAGGAACAATATAGAAGAAGAAAAAAGTTCATACATTAAGCAAAAACTATGATGTATCAGAAAATATACTACAGCATATTTAGTCAACATTAGCGCTGGAGGAAACCCAACAGAGTTTACTCCAAGCCCTTTCAAACTTTTTCGGCGAGGTAAGACCTCTGGCTTAGCCAACTCTGCCTCATAAATCTGACGAATAAGAACCTTCCATTTTCCAGCCTTAGGAGCATTCACAGAGATCCATGCCCTGGTGATACAAAGCCGGAAGCACACCAACATAATCATTACCATACTCTGTCATGCTTTTTGTGTGGCCACTTCAACATCAGAACTTGGTTCCGATGTCTCAAGTCAGGCGAAAGGGAATACTTTAACTGGACTTACTAATGTTAAGCTCACTGGGGCTCTCTAAAATACGTACACAGAAGGGAGGCAATGCTTCCCAAATCCATGCAGGGGATTTACATCCCAACAGTTATGGATGAAAATGTATATGTTAATCAATATAAAGAAAATTAATATTGGCAATTATACCAGTCAGTGGGTGATCCAGGGCAAAGCCACTTTGAGGTTTCGGTCATTACAGGAGTTAATAAGGCATGTGTATTGGCCACAGGTTTGTTCTGCACCTCTATAAATGATCTTACAAATATCTTTTAAATGTAAAAGATGACACTGAAACTGGGTAGCAAAGCTATTAATATACTGCTGTCTGGAGATGCTGCACTTCTCTCATCAAATCATGTATGGATTTTAACAATTTACTATCTAGTTTTTATGATTTCTGTCTGGATTTTGGTCATTTTAAGCTAAAAAATGCATTCCAACACCACAAATTGTTAAACCAAAGCATTTGCTAAGAGAGTAAGTGACTGCAGAGATTATCAACTTTTAAGAAAGTTGTGGGACGAGGAGGCAGATTTAGAACAACGCCAAATGGAATGTTCAGACAAAAAAAAAAAGCTCATTCACAACGACCCGCTGAACTTGGGCCAACAAGAGATTCAACTCAAGAGCAATTTTATCAGCACTGAAAGGCCAGTCAGCTGCTTTGGGTGGATCAGAGATCTTTGAGTCATGCTACCATCCTAATGCAAGCCAAGATAGAAAGGAAAATGCTACTTACCCAGTATGCATCTGTTCTTGGCATATAGAGCTGTAGAGCCATATGCTTTAACATAGATCACCATCTGGTGTTGGGCTCGTATGTTGCACTTTGTTTTTCTTCGAAGAAGTCTTTGTAATCACGAGGTAGGTGAATCCTCCTTTCGCTGATAGTGCGCATGGGCATCGACTCCATCCCCAGATTGTTTTCGCCATAAGGGTGATGATGGAGTTAGTAAGAGTAGTAAAGAGATGTCCATGTATAGTGTATCTAAGTAAGATAATACTGCAACAGACAAAAGTACCCGGGGAGGCGGGTGGGCGCATATGGCTCTACAGCTCTATATGCCAAGAACAGATGCATACTGGGTAAGTAGCATTTTCCGTTCGAGGTTTAGGAGCTGTAGATCATATGCTTTAGCATAGACTATACAGCAGTTATTTCCCAAGCGGTGGCTAACCTATATGTGTTGCAGTTGTTTGAAATAGTGTTCTTAAAGCACAAGTTACTAACTTGTGTAACGATATATCTGTAAGAGACAGTAGTTAGTGACAGATTCCTTACTTTAGAATATCCCCAGGCGTCAGGCTGGATCCGGAAAGTTTTTGCGTAGCAGTACCCTTGCACGTCGGTAGGCGGCGTTGTGCGGCTCCGCGTCCGTCGTCGGCGTCGTGATCGCCGGGATGACGTCACGGGCAGTACTTAGACGCCGCCCCTGCGCGGCGGACGTCAGTTCTGTACACGACTTTCCGCGCCAGGAACGCAGAGCCATGCAAGAAGCTGACATAGGTGTCTGAAAAATACTAGGGCCCTGAAAGGGATGTCCTTAACCCTAGAAATCAGTTCGCAGAACGGGGAGGATGGGTGGGCGGTAGGAATCTGTCACTAACTACTGTCTCTTACAGATATATCGTTACACAAGTTAGTAACTTGTGCATCTGAAAGAGACACGTTAGTGACAGATTCCTTACCTTAGAATAGATACCCCAGCAATACCAACCTCGGTGGTGGGTCTGCGAACAAAGATCAGACAAGGAAGTCCCGGAGGACAGAACGGCAAAAGAAGCCGTCCCTCCGGACCTGACTGTCAAGGCAGTAATGCTTTGTAAATGTGTGCAGCGAGGCCCACGTAGCTGCCTGACAGATATCCTGCAGCGGAACACCGTGGCCTAAAGCCGTGGTAGCAGCTGTTGCCCTGGTGGAATGGGCACGCAGCCCAACAGGAGGCTCCT
The DNA here is from genome assembly GCA_963921515.1 of Calotriton arnoldi. Taxonomy (NCBI): domain Eukaryota; kingdom Metazoa; phylum Chordata; class Amphibia; order Caudata; family Salamandridae; genus Calotriton; species Calotriton arnoldi. The sequence goes on from CAWUFW010000291.1 coordinate 3,694,776, forward strand.
TCTTAGCCAAAGAATAGCAGGCTTTGATACACAAGGTTACCCAGCGGGAGATGGTTCTCTCGTGCACCGCCCGACCTTTTTGGCGCCCACGTAGCCAACAAAGAGCTGGTCATCCACCCGGAAGTGTTGCGTGCGATTGATATAAAAAGAAAGCGCACGTTTTGGATCCAGACGGTGGAGCCTCTCTTCCTCTCTGGAAGGATGCGGAGGCGGAAAGAAGGTGGGCAAAGTGATGGTCTGCCCAATGTGGAAGGCAGTAACCACCTTTGGCAAGAAGGACGGACGCGTCCTAAGAACAACCTTGTCTGGATGGACAGACAGAAAGGGAGGTGTGCATGATAGAGCCTGGAGCTCACTCACCCGCCGAGCGGAGGTGATGGCCACCAGAAAGGCTGTCTTCAGAGTCAGAAGACGAAGAGGACAGTTATGTAGAGGCTCAAAGGGAGCGCACATGAGAAAGGTAAGAACCAAGTTCAAGTCCCACTGAGGCATCACAAACGGAACAGGAGGGAAGAGATGTGTGACGCCTTTTAGGAATCTGTTAACAGGGGACTTGAAAAGGGAGGGCTGATCAGGAAGCCTGAGGAAGGCCGAAATGGCACAAAGATAGCCCTTGATGGTACCCAGGGTAGAACCCTGTTGGGACAGAGAAAGAAGGAACAGAAGAACCTCAGAAAGAGGGGCAGAGAGGGGATTCACAGCCTTTGCTGTGCACCATGCCACAAACTTGTTCCACCTGCAGGCGTATACCACCTTAGTGGAGGGACGCCTGGCTGCCAGAATCACATCACAAACTTCGGGAGGCAAGTCGAAAGGAATCAACTGCCGCCTCTCAATCTCCACGCAAGCAGGTGGAGGCTGGACAGGTTCGGGTGGAGGACCGTCCCCTGCTGCTGCGACAGAAGATCCTCCCGAAGAGGCAGACGGATCGGGGGATCTACGCTCATACTGAGTAGCTCGGGATACCAAACTCTTTCGAGCCCAGTCCGGAGCCACAAGGATGACTTGGGCCCGGTCGTGCCGAATCTTCTTCAACACTCTGGGTAGAAGTGGTATAGGCGGAAAGGCGTACAACAGACCGCAACTCCACTCGCGACGAAAAGCGTCGCCGAGCGAGTGCCGCCTTGGAAATTCCAACGCGCAGAACTGATGACATTGCGCGTTCTCTTCGGTGGTGAATAGATCTAACCAAGGCTCTCCCCACTGCAGAAAGAGTCCTTGCGCCACTTCCGAGTGAAGACGCCATTCGTGATCCATCATGCACCTGCGGCTGAGTTCGTCCGCCCTGGCGTTCAGGGAACCTGCCAGGTGTTGAACCATCAGGAACATGCCCTGATGTTCCAGCCATTACCAGAGGCGCAGAGCCTCCTGACAAAGGGTCCAAGACCCCACCCCGCCTTGTTTGTTGCAGTACCACATGGCGGTGGTGTTGTCTGTGAACACCTGCACTACCTTCCCCTTGACAGAGGGAAGGAATGCCTTGAGTGCAAGTCGGATCGCCCGGAGCTCCAGAAGGTTGATATGGAGCCGGGACTCCGCCGGAGACCAGAGGCCTCTGATCTCCGCCTCTCCCATGTGACCGCCCCATCCCAGAAGGGACGCGTCCGTCACAACTGTGTGCTCTGGTTGGGGAAGGGAGAGGGATCTGCCCATGACCCATTGCCGGTTCGAGAGCCACCACTGCAACTGTTTTGCAGTCCCCTCCGAGATCTGGACGTGATTGGACAGGTTGTCCTGGTGCTGCGCCCACTGGAACTTCAGGTCCCACTGCAGAGCCCGCATATGCATCTGGCATGATCGACCAGCAGGATGCAGGAGGCCATGAGGCCCAGCAGCCTCAGGGTCATCCGTACTGAAACCCAGGATAAAAGCTGAAAGATGGGAATCATAGCCTGAATATCCCGGAGTCGCCGTTCGGGAGGATAGGCCCGAAACTGCGTCGTGTCCAGAACTGCTCCGATGAAAAGGAGCTGTGGAGAAGGAATCGGATGCGACTTTGGCACATTGATGGAGAACCCCAGCGAGTGCAGGAGTTCGGCCGTAGTCTGGAGGTGGGAGACAACTGCCTGGGACGAGCCCGCCTTCAGCAGCCAGTCGTCGAGGTAGGGGAAGACTGGAACCCCTGCCCGGCGCAGATGAGCTGCGACCACCGCCATCACTTTCGTGAACACCCGAGGGGCACTTGTAAGGCCAAAGGGGAGCACGGTGAACTGAAAATGCTCGAGGCCTACCGTGAACCGCAGGTAACGCCGGTGGGCCGGCAGAACGGGGATGTGGAAATAAGCGTCCTGCAAGTCCAACGCTACCAACCAGTCTCCAGGGTCGAGGGCAGTCAAGACCTGAGCTAGGGTGAGCATCTTGAACTTCTCCTTCCGGAGGAAGCGATTTACGTTCCGGAGGTCCAAGATAGGACGCATGTCCTCCTTGTCCTTTTGGGCACCAGAAAGTAGTGGGAGTAGCAACCACGTCCTACTTCTGGGGTCGGAACATGCTCGATGGCCCTCTTGGCCAAGAGGGCCGTGACTTCCTTCTGCAGAAGCATCAAGTGATCCCCTGACATGCGGTGGAATTGAGGTGGCATGGCTGGAGGGTGGTCTCGAAGGGGAGGGAGTAGCCCCTTCCGGACAATGTCCAAGACCCACCTGTCCGAGGTGATGGCACGCCAGTGGTGAAGGTGATGGCGGACCCTGCCCCCTACTGGCGTGCTGTGCACCGGAAAGGAGAGACTAGGAGGCCGCGGACGGGTTGGAGGAGGTGGCCTGACCCGCACGCTGGTTGCCCGAACCGCCACGGCGGTATCCACGTCCTCGGCCACGCGAAGACGCTTGCTGCGCGGGCCGGTGGCTGGGAAGCTGACGTGACTGGGCGCCCCTTCCGTGGCCACGAAAGGGGCGACAAGCAGAGGTTAGCGGAGGGCGCACAACAGAAAGGCCCAGGGACTTGGCAGTAGCCCGTGAGTCCTTAAAACGCTCCAGCGCATGGTCTGCTTTGGAACCAAAAAGACCGACTCCATCAAAGGGCATGTCCATGAGTGTATTCTGGACATCACCCGAGAAACCAGTTGTTCTCAGCCAGGCGTGGCGACGCAGCGCCACCGTCGTTGCAAGCGATCTGCCCAGCGAGTCAGCGGTATCAAGGCCACAACGTATGGTGTATTTAGCCGCATCTCTACCTTCCGCAATGGCGCGGGAAAGCAGTGTCTGGACCTCCTCAGAACACTGTGGCAAAACAGTCGCCACCGAATCCCACAGGGAGTGGGTATATCGGCCCAAAAGGCAAGCGGTGTTGACGGACCGCAAGCCAGCACTGGAGGAAGAAAAAGCCTTCTTCCCAAATTGGTCCAGGCGTTTGGATTCCCTATCCGGAGGGGCGGTAGGGAAGGCGGTTTGGGAGGCAGAGGCTTGGACAACCAAGCTCTCGGGGTGGGATGTTGGGAGAGAAACAAGGGGTTGCCCGGAGCAGGGCGATGGGCCACGTTCCTATCCACAGGAGCCCCTGTGGTGGGCTTGGACCAGGCGCCCAAAAGAACGTCAGTCAGTGCATCATTAAACGGCAGCACAGTGTCCGTGGAGGAAGCTGCCGGCTGAAGCACTTCCGTCAGGAGATTAGTCCTGACAGCCACAGTAGGCAATTGGAGGTGCAAGGCTCCAGCTGCTCTACGCAACACCGTTGCGAAATTAGCTCCCTCCTCCGTAGCCACGGGAGGAGACAGCATGTCAGGGGAAGTGTCTAGACCACTGGCATCCCCAAGTTACTCAGCCCAGTCCTGATCATACTCACACTGTTGTGTGAGAGGGTCTTCCGACCCCTCCCAGCTCTCCTGGTCCTCCTCTGGTTCAAAATATGGAGGAGGAGGGACATTTGGGACCCAAGGTCTCATCGGCGCCGGAGATAACCGGGGAACGACGCCGTCCGGCACGGCACCGGGGACATTGGCGTCGGCAGAGGCGTGGTTAGGTCAACCGGCGTCGATGGGGGTTGCGGTACCACCGGAGCCGGAATCGAGGCCGGGGCCGGAGACGAGGCCGGGATCAAGGCTGGCGGGACAGGCAACGCCGGGACCGGAGTCGTCGGCGACGCCGGAGCAACCCCATCAGGGCCCGCGGCCCGACGGCGCACCGGAGGGACCTTGAGGCCCGAAGAGGCGGGCCATGGCCGACAGGAATTCCTGTAGCTCGGCCGGAGTCGCCCCGAACCCGGAAAGGACGGGTAATGCGGGGGCGGCTCCACAGGCACGTCCGGGGCCGCGGGGACGGTGCCGACAGGGGCCTCAGCCGAGTCGCGAGACCGGCGAGGCGAAGTCTTAGAGCGATGATGCTTCTTAGACTTTTTGTGCTTCGACTTACCCGAGGAGCGCGAAGACTTGGACTCCGACGACCGGCGGGGGCTCCGCGACCGGCCCCTCGACCTCTCACGGGACCGGGGCTTGGTGCGACGCGAAGCCGACTGCCGGACCTCGAGTAGCTTTCGAGACCGCTCTCGCAAAGCCTTCGGGTGAAGTTTCCGGCAGTCAGGGCACGACTTCGTGTCGTGGTCTCGGCCGAGACAGTAGAGACACTCTAAATGCGGGTCTGTGATCGACATCATTCGACCACAGACGTTGCATGGCTTGAAGCCGGGCATCCCTATCGACACCTAGGAGTCGAGAAGACTCGAAAAGAAACAAACAGTGAAAAATTCACCACCCGAACCTGTCCAGTCTACACCTGCTTGCGTGGAGATTGAGCGGCGGCAGTTGATTCCTTTCGACTTGCCTCCCGAAGTTTGTGATGTGATTCTGGCAGCCAGGCGTCCTTCCACTAAGGTGGTATACGCCTGCAGGTGGAACAAGTTTGTGGCATGGTGCACAGCAAAGGCTGTGGATACCCTCTCTGCCCCTCTTTCCGAGGTTCTTCTGTTCCTTCTTTCTCTGGCCCAACAGGGTTCTGCCCTGGGTACCATCAAGGGCTATCTTTGTGCAATCTCGGCCTTCCTCAGGCTCCCTGATCAGCCCTCTCTTTTTAAGTCCCCTGTTGTTAACAGGTTTCTAAAAGGCATTACACACCTCTTCCCTCCTGTTCCGTTTGTCATGCCTCAGTGGGACTTAAACTTGGTTCTTACTTTTTTAATGTGCGCTCCCTTTGAGCCTCTACATAACTGTCCTCTTCGTCTTCTTACTTTGAAGACAGCCTTTCTGGTGGCCATCACCTCCGCTCGGCGGGTGAGTGAGCTCCAGGCTCTATCATGCAAACCTCCCTTTCTGTCTGTCCATCAAGACAAGGTTGTTCTTAGGACGCGTCCGTCCTTCTTGCCAAAGGTGGTTACTGCCTTCCATATTGGGCAGACCATCACTTTGCCCACCTTCTTTCCGCCTCCGCATCCTTCCAGAGAGGAAGAGAGGCTCCACCGTCTGGACCCAAAATGTGCGCTTTCCTTTTATATCAACCGCACACAACACTTCCGGGTGGATGACCAGCTCTTTGTTGGCTACGTGGGCGCCAAAAAAGGTCGGGCGGTGCACAAAAGAACCATCTCCCGCTGGGTCACCTTGTGTATCAAAGCCTGCTATTCTTTGGCTAAGAAGGAGCCTCCTGTTGGGCTGCGGGCCCATTCCACCAGGGCAACGGCTGCTACCACGGCTTTAGGCCGCGGTGTTCCGCTGCAAGATATATGTCAGGCAGCTACGTGGGCCTCGCTGCACACTTATACCAAGCATTACTGCCTTGACAGCCAGGTCCGGAGGGACGGCTTCTTGGCCGTTCTGTCCTCCGGGACTTCCTTGTCTGATCTTTGTTCGCAGACCCACCACCGGGGTTGGTATTGCTGGGGTATCTATTCTAAGGTAAGGAATCTGTCACTAACGGGTCTCTTTCAGATGCACAAGTTACTAACTTGTGTAACGATATATCTGTAAGAGACAGTAGTTAGTGACAGATTCCTTACCGCCCCACCCATCCTCCCCGTTCTGCAAACTGATTTCTAGGGTTAAGGACATCCCTTTCAGGGCCCTAGTATTTTTCAGACACCTACGTCAGCTTCTTGCATGGCTCTGCGTTCCTGGCGCGGAAACTCGTGTACAGAACTGACGTCAGCGCGCAGGGGCGGCGTCTAAGTACTGCCTGCAACGTCATCCCGGCGATCACGATGCAGACGACGGACGCGGAGCCGCACGACGCCGCCTACCGATGCGCAAGGGTACTGCTACGCAAAAACTTTCCGGATCCAGCCTGACGCCTGGGGATATTCTAAGGTAAGGAATCTGGCACTAACGTATCTCTTTCAGATACAGCCTGGCCCACACTAGCTTGTTGTTTTGCTAACACATCTACACAATAGTGTTTTGTAAATGAGTGTGGTGTAGACCATGTTGCAGCTGTCATCTAAGGGTATGTTCCCTAAAAATGCCATAGAAGCCCCTAGTTTGCATGTGGAGTGCGCTCTAGGGGGAATTGTTGAAGTGCGTTTAGCTTTAACGTAGCATATTTGAATGCACTTAACTATCCACTGTGCAATACCTGCTTTTGATATGGGATTGCCTTTATGTGGTGGTGAAAAAGCAACAAAGAGTTGTTTAGTTTTTTCGAAAAGATTTAGTTCTCTCAATGTAATAAAGTAATGCCCTTTTAACATCTAATGTGTGAAGAGCACGTTCTGCTACTGAGTCCGGTTGAGGAAAAAATACATGCAATTCAACCGACTGTGAGATGAAATGCAGAAACGACTTTGGGTATAAATTTGGGGTTAGTCCTAAGAACCACTTTATTGTGATGAATTTGTAAAAATGGTTCTTGTATGGTTAGTGCCTGGAGCTCACCAATTCTCCTAAGAGATGTGATGGCTATAAGGAAGGCCACCTTCCAAGTTAGAAATTGGAGTTCACATTTGTGTAAAGGTTCAAATGGTGGGCCCATAAGTCTTGTGAGGACTATAATAAGATTCCACACAGGAGAAGGTGGAAGTCTAGGAAGAATGATTCTCTTGAGTACTTCCATGAATGCTTTAATAGCAGGTACACAAAACAAAGACATGTGTTGTCTATTTTGTAGGTAAGCCGCTACTGCGGGATGATGTAAACTTATTGATGTATATGCTAAGTTGGTACGCTGTAAGTGTAACAGATAGAAAATGATGTTTTGAATTGAAGCATCTAGTGGATTGATTTGATTGTTATTGCAATAGATTACGAATCGTTTCCACTTTGCTGCGTAGCATGCTCTTGTTGTAGGGCGTCTAGTAACCGTGGGCAATGAACTCCACTCCGCTCCGCTAGCGGAGGTTGCGGAGATTTGTTAACTACGCATTACATTGAAAACACGGAATTCATGCAAAAATTCTGACTCCGTCACGTAGCGGAGTTAGCTACTGCACCCACAACTCTTTGATAAGACAACTTAACCTTTACATGCTAAAAAGCATATAACCAATTCACAAAAGTGAACTTTGAAAAATATTAGGCAATGAGAGAGGTGATGATTTTGGGGTCACCCCTAACCTAGGGGGTGGACCAAGCAGATGCCTTGAACACAAAGAGCATATCATGCTGAACGATTCGGTGGTGGTCCCATCCTCCTAGGACCAACCCAAGCAAAGTTATGGGCAAAAATACAATGCCAACCAAAGGCCCAGCAAAGCATTATGGGGCGAGATTCTAGAGTGCAGTGAATATTATAGTATTAGCTCTTGCTTGGGGTGGTCCTAGGAGGATGGGACCACCACTGAATCGTTCAGCATGATGTGCTCTGTGTGTTCAAGGCATCTGCTTGGTTCTCTGCCTAGGTTAGGAAGGACCCCAAAATCATCACCTTTCTCACTGCTTGCTATATTTTCATTTTGACTTTTGTGAGATTACTATAATATTATCAAAGGTATGTGAGGTTTCTGTTTTATTGACTGGCATGAGAAGGAACGGAGTTGCGGAGCGGAGTTCACAGAGTTTTTGTTCAACTCCGCAGAATTCCGTGTAGTGGTACTCCGCCAACTACGCCCACCCTTAGCGTCTAGCTTCTTTAATGACGTTCATACAGTCTGGCGGGAGATTAAGGTAGCCAAACTCTATGATTTCAGGTGCCAGATTGCAAGGTTGAGTTCATTGGGATCTGGATGCCTCATCTCTCCATGGTTCTGAGTGAGAAGCTTGGGGGAGAGGTGTAACTTTTGATGAGGAACTATCGAGAGTTCCAACAGGGTTGTGAACCAGGGTTGTCGAGCCCATGTGGGAGCAACTAGGATCATTGTGAGGGAATGTTGCTTGAGCTTCCGAACCAGTAATGGAATTAGTGGGAGAGATGGAAAAGCGTAAGCATATTTCCTGGACCAATTGATCCATAGCGCATTGCCTTTGGACAATGGGTGTGGATACCTGGACGCGAAGTTTGGGCATTTTGCGTTGAGGTGTGTGGCAAAGAGATCTATCTCTGGAAAGCCCCACATGTGGAAGAATGGAAGGAGAACTTGAGGATGTAGTTCCCATTGGTGGATTTGTTGTGTTTGACGACTGAGCAGATCTGCAATCTGATTGTTTACTCCTGGGAGATGTTCTGCTAGGAGATATATCTTTTGAGGTATGGCCCATTTCCACATGGTTTTAGCTAGTTGTGAAAGTTGTAGAGAGTGAGTCCCCCCCTGTTTTTGTATGTAGTACATAGCTGTCATGTTGTCTATACGAACTAAGACAGCTTTGCCTACCAGATAAAATTGAAAAGCCTTTAATGCTAGAAAGATTGCCAGCAACTCCAGATGGTTTATGTGGAGTTGTTTTTGTTGTGTTGTCCACATGCCCTGAATGGTGTGTTGTTGAAGATGAGCTCCCCAACCAGTGAGCGATGAGTCTGCAGTTAGCACTATCTGTGGAGCTGGGTCGAGGAATGGCTGCCCTTTGGAAAGGTTTTGTGTATTCCACCACTGCAGAGAGCGATGGGCGCGGCCATCTACCAACACCAGATCTGTTAACTGACCTTGAGCCTGGTTCCACTGATGTGCCAAGCATTCTTGTAGGGGACGCATTTGGAGTCTTGTGTAGGGGACGATTAGAATGCAAAAAGCCATCATTCCGATTAATTGCATGAACACTCGGGCTGGTAATGAGCGTTGAGGTTGAAATTGTTAAATGAGGTTTTGCATGTTGCGTATCCTGATTGGGTTGGGGTACGCTAGAGCTTTGCAAGTGTCTATTGTGGCTCCTAGGTACGTTTGGGTATTGGAGGGCTGGAGATGAGACTTGGTGAGGTTGACAGTGAATCCCAGGTCGTGAAGCAGCTGAACTGTTTTGTGAGTGTGGTGTATGCAGCTGTGTTGTGACTTGGCCTTTATTAGCCAGTCGTCCAAGTAAGGGAACACATGAATGTGTTGTCTTCTTAAATGAGCTGCGACCACTGCCAGACATTTGGTAAATACTCATGGTGCTTTAGTTACCCCGAACGGGAGAACTTTGAATTGGTAATGTTGTTCGTCTACTACGAACCTGAGATATTTCCTGTGAGCTGGGTGAATGGGAATATGGAAGTAGGCGTCCTTTAAATCGAGAGTGGAAAGAAAGTCGCCTTGCTGAAGCAATGGGAGTAGTACCTGTTGAAGGGTGACCATGTGGAAGTGGTCTGATTGAATGTAGAGGTTTAGCTGTCTGAGGTCCAATATGGGCCTGAGAGAGCTGTCCTTCTTTGGAATCAAAAAGTATAGGGAGTATACTCTGTCCCCTGGTGATGTAATGGGACTGGTTCTATGGCATGTTTTTGCAACAGAGAGAGAACCTCTTGTTTTAAGAGGGTGAGATGTTCTGCTGACATTGCACGTTGTTTTGGAAGGATAGTTGGGGGAGTGCTGGTAAGTTCCAGGCAATAACCATATTGGATAATTTGTATTACCCACTTGTGTGAGGTGATTGAATTCCAGACAGGTAGGAACTGTAGGAGACGTCCCCCGACAGGAGTGGAATGATCGGGGGGGGCAGTGGAGGGAAGTCACTGCTTATTGGCAGGGGAAGTGCGGGTGGAATTAACTCTGCCTCTTCCCTTATTGTTGTTTCCCCTGTAACCTCCTCGAAAATAGCCTCTGGAGAAGGTAGATGGGTTGTTTCCCTTATAAGAGGAGGAGTGAGTTTCTGAGGCCAATGTTTTTGAGCCACCCCTGTAAAAGGAGCGGCAAAAGGAACCCTTAGTAGAAGGCAACTGTAAGGCCCCCATGGACTTAGCTGTTTCGGTGTCTTTCTTCATTTTTTCTAATGAAGTATCTACTGTTGGCCCGAAAAGGTGTTTCTTATCAAAAGGTTGATTAAGTATTGATGATTGCACCTCTTGTTTGAATCCGGAGATTCGAAGCCAGGAGTGCCTGCGCAAAAGTACACTAGTATTAATGGTACGAGATGCTGTGTCTGCTGCATCCAGTGCGCATTTGATGGAATTGTTAGTGATCAGCTTACCTTCCTGAATGAGGTCGTTAGCTTTTGTCCTATACTCATCATGTAAATGTTGCATTAATTTCTCAAGCTCATCATAGTGAGCCCTATCGTATCGTGCCAATAAAGCTTGAGCATTGGCAATGCGCCAATGGTTAGCAGCCTGTGATGCCACTCTTTTGCCTGATGCATCAATGAGTTTTGACTCATCAGGAGGAGGGGCGTCGCCTGTAGTTTGGGAATTGGCTCTCTTGCGGGCATTAGATACGACAAGAGAGTCTAGAGGTAACTGGCCTTTTATATATACTGGGTCTGTTGGAGCGGGCCTGTATTTCTTATCTACTCTAGGCGTGAGTATTCTGGCTCTAACTGGGTCTTTGAATACCTCGTCAGTGTGTTTGAGCATGCCCTTTTAGCATTAGCAAAGTATTTGTTGACCTTTGTGAGTGGGTAAAGGTCTCTACCAGAAAATCCTCCTCTAGAGGGTCTGAATGTAGCTCCAGCCCGTGGTATTGAGCAGCCCTATTAATTAGCTGTGCAAAACCTATGTTGTCATCAGGCGGGGAGGGCCTGGAGGGATATAGGTCAGGGTCATTAGGTTGATCTGGATCTTTATTATAGTCTTCCCAGGGATCAGTATCCCGTGGTAAGTCCTCATCCTGTGGAATATTGCGGTCTTCATCCCCATAATCTTCATCCTCTGGGTCAGGTGAAAGAGGAGGTAGTGGTGAATGTGATGGTGAAATTAGTAAATTGGGATCAAGAGGAGGAGGAGAGGGAGGTATATAAGGGGGAGAAGGGTTAGTACCAGTGTCATTTTTCATTAGAGGTATATGATAGTCCTCTAATAGATCCAGCTTTCTTTTCTTGCGAAGAGTGGCTAAAAGGTGCCCAGTCTCAGGGTCAATGCTTAGTCTCTTCTGTTTTGGGTCCACAGAAGAGTGTCTTCTGATGGAAACGCTTTGGATGGAGTAACTTTGTCCTTAGGAGTGGATTTCGGTGTTGAAGACTTGGGTTGTGAGTTTTTTGGCGTCGAATGTTTGGCATCAGAGTGCTTGGTTTTAGCTCGTTTTAGAGTAGAAGGCTTTGGTGCGGAGGGTGTAGGCTCCGAGTGTTTAGGCGCGGAGGGTTTCGGTTCTGAAATTTTCGGCGCTGTGGGTTTTGGCACCGATGTTTTAGACTTGGAGGGTTTCGGCTCCGAACTTTTTGGCTCGATGCTTTAGGCGTCAAAGGTGTTTTCGGTGCCGACAGTGTTGAGTCTGGCACATGCTTTGGTAGAATTTTCGTTGCCAAAGGTGTGTGTTCGGCACCAGAATGGGGCCGGCTCGAGCCCAAGCCGGAAGGCTCATCTTTATGTTTCATAGCCGGGCTGGAGGGCGGGGCATCAGAAACTTTTTCACGGTGCCGACCTGAGCCCGAGGGCGAAGGTGATACCGGAGCCTTGGATTTCGGTTTAGTGGCCATATGGGGATCAGTACTCACTGTACGTTGACCCGGAGTGATGTTGGGGTCTTCTTCCATGTCGGAGTCAGCTTCGGACACGGAGACCAGCTATTCTTCTTCGGCTTCTGTCTGCGGATGATGGTAATCAGATTCTTCACGAAGTTGTCTGGTACTGATCCGCTGCCTCTGTGCATCTCCTGGCGTCGAGCCCGACGATCACGAATGGTCTTCTTCGATAGGATTGATCGACACGCTTCACAGTTCTTTTCTTCATGTTCCGGGGATAGGCAGAGGTTACAGACCTCGTGCAAGTCAGTGCATGGGTACTTAGCACGACACCCGGGACATAGCTTGAATGGAGTCCGTTCCATTGACTGCTGGCGTGGTCGGCACGGGTAGGCCAGACGGCCCGCCTCGAAGTTCCCGATCGAAGGTTTTCACAATTTAAACGATGCGCGTTTTATGGGAGATCGCGATCGAAGACAATACCGTCGAGGGTAGAGGATTGTGCGTCGAAGGGGTTCGAAAACGATACCGAACCGGAGCGCATCAATACACATCCGAACCCGATGGCGGAAAAAAAAAATCTGGGAATGGAGTCGATGCCCATGCGCACTATCACCGAAAGGAGGAGTCACGTACCTCGTGATTACAAAGACTTCTTCGAAGAAAAACAAAGTGCAACATCCGAGCCCAACACCAGATGGCGATCTATGCTAAAGCATATGATCTACAGCTCATATGCCTCGAACATGTTTTTTGTCGCTATATGACCGGATTACTGCTAAAATCCCTTTATCTCCTTAGCTATCTGAAAAATTGTTGGTCAATATCTTGAGTTTAGCTAGATTTCACCATATTAAATTCTGGCTATGGACTAGGGCACTTTGAATATTTCACTATAGACATGGTATAATAAATGCGCTTACGGAGTTGTGATATTCGGACTATGCGCGCACACACACACAAATATATATTAAGAGTGCCTTTCGTCAAACCTCACATTGACAACCAGGAGTATCTCTCAAATCAAGAAACATTACCTCACTTGATCTTCAGTCATGCTTTTTAACATTCAAAAAGCTAGTTTCCTTAAACTTAATTGTGCGTTAGTAAAACAGAATTTGGGGTAGATAACTTCTTGATCCACAGTGAAACACAAATATCCAAGCCACTGTTTATTAAAATAAGTCAATATGGCTCCTCATTGTGCATTTTAAGAGCAAGTCATTGCATCTAAAGTTTTATTTCTTCTGTTGTGCTAGGTTTCTCTTTCTTGCAAGAGGAATTGGCTCTCACGCACCAAAAGGGCATCAGAACCGAAACTGGCAATTTGTCATGACTCATCTCACTTTTTTTAGAACTCTTTTGTACTCTTGGTGTAGACAATGGATATTAATGAAAATAACTGCCTCAAGTGTATTTAAACACCTGTTCAGCAAGGGTTTTTTTGTTCAATTAATTTTACGAAATACTGCCCTATTTAAAATGCTTATTAGTAATTTGCCTCCATCTTAAACACAACTGATGTAATGTATTATAGGAACATGTTTAATGATGTGTTGAATGCATATATTGTATTTTATAATGTTGTGCTATCTTGAAATAAACATATTTGTTGACAACAAATCTCACATCAAAGGTTTCAACTCAGCTTGCAACAAATTCAAAGAGCCTTGCTCCAAGAGGCACAAACTTGGCATGCACATCAACAAATATAAGAACCCGACACCCTTGCTACCCCTTCCTCCCAGACTCTAAAGGCAGCATTAACAACACGTTTGACCCAAATACCCAGTAATAAAGATAGGCAGGCACACACAAATTCACTCATACCCAGTTTCCTAGAAGGTTCCAACCAGCAGTGCAGACTAACACACCACTATGAGCTACAGGTCTCACACACACACACACACGGTCACACACACACGGTCACACACGGTCACACACACGGTCACACACACGGTCACACACACGGTCACACACACGGTCACACACACGGTCACACACACGGTCACACACACGGTCACACACACGGTCACACACACGGTCACACACACGGTCACACACACGGTCACACACACACGGTCACACACACACACGGTCACACACACGGTCACACACACACACGGTCACACACACACACACACACGGTCACACACACACACGGTCACACACACACACGGTCACACACACACACGGTCACACACACACACACGGTCACACACACACACACGGTCACACACACACACACGGTCACACACACACACGGACACACACACGGACACACACACGGACACACACACGGACACACACACGGACACACACACGGACACGGACACACACACGGACACACACACGGACACACACACGGACACACACACGGACACACACACACACACACACACACACACACACACACACACACACACACACACACACACACACACACACACACACACACACACACACACACACACACACACACACACACACACACACACACACACACACACACACACACACACACACACACACATGCTCTGCCTGAAGCCAGCTAAGATGCTTATCATGCCGATCCTCTTATACCTGTTTTTTTTCCGCTTGCTATGGTGCTGTCTTCAGTTCTGTTTGATGTTCTGTGGCCAGACACCAGGTAGCAGTCACCAGTTTCACTTTGCTTGCATCCCTCAAGAACCGGCTCTTCTGGCCTCGTCTTACTCCTGCTCTCAGGGCATACATGGTGAGTGGTTTCCAGTAGGACATCTTCCGAGGCCAAACATTCTCTGTTTTGGATTTAAAGAAAGGAGATAAGGCCTGCAAGGCTACACACAATGATAAAAGCTGCCCAGCTGTTCCTGCTCATTGCAGCACATAACACCTGGTGCACTTTAACATCCTGCATGCACAACTCCAGGGTACTTCAGGCTCTACTAGTGATTGCCAGAGCACATGAAAAACAGTTCAGACACACTATGAACGATGCACAAGTTACTAACTTGTGTAACGATATATCTGTAAGAGACAGTAGTTAGTGACAGATTCCTTACCTTAGAATATCCCCAGGCGTCAGGCTGGATCCGGAAAGTTTTTGCGTAGCAGTACCCTTGCGCGTCGGTAGGCGGCGTCGTGCGGCTCCGCGTCCGTCGTCGGCGTCGTGATCGCCGGGATGACGTCGCGGGCAGTACTTAGACGCCGCCCCTGCGCGCTGACGTCAGTTCTGTACACGACTTTCCGCACCAGGAACGCAGAGCCATGCAAGAAGCTGACATAGGTGTCTGAAAAATACTAGGGCCCTGAAAGGGATGTCCTTAACCCTAGAAATCAGTTCGCAGAACGGGGAGGATGGGTGGGGCGGTAGGAATCTGTCACTAACTACTGTCTCTTACAGATATATCGTTACACAAGTTAGTAACTTGTGCATCTGAAAGAGACACGTTAGTGACAGATTCCTTACCTTAGAATAGATACCCCAGCAATACCAACCCCGGTGGTGGGTCTGCGAACAAAGATCAGACAAGGAAGTCCTGGAGGACAGAACGGCCAAAGAAGCCGTCCCTCCGGACCCGACTGTCAAGGCAGTAATGCTTTGTAAACGTGTGCAGCGAGGCCCACGTAGCTGCCTGACAGATAACCGGCAGCGGAACACAGCGGCCCAAGGCCGTGGTAGCAGCCGTTGCCCTGGTGGAATGGGCACGCAGCCCAACAGGAGGCTCCTTCTTAGCCAAAGAATAGCAGGTCTTGATGCACAAGGTAATCCAGCGGGAGATGGTTCGTTTGTGCACCGCCCGACCCTTTTTGGCGCCCACGTAGCCAACAAAGAGCTGGTCATCCACCGGAAGTGTTTTGTGCGGTCGATATAGAAGGAGAGCGCACGTTTTGGGTCCAGACGGTGGAGCCTCTCTTCCTCTCTGGAAGGATGCGGAGGCGGAAAGAAGGTAGGCAAAGTGATGGTCTGCCCAATGTGGAAGGCAGTAACCACCTTTGGCAAGAAGGACGGACGCGTCCGAAGAACAACCTTGTCTGGATGAACAGACAGAAAGGGAGGTTTGCAAGATAGAGCCTGGAGCTCACTCACCCGCCGAGCGGAGGTGATGGCCACCAGAAAGGCTGTCTTCAGAGTCAGAAGACGAAGAGGACAGTTATGTAGAGGCTCAAAGGAGCGCACATTAAAAGGTAAGAACCAAGTTCAAGTCCCACTGAGGCATTACAAACGGAACAGGAGGGAAGAGGTGTGTAAGAACCTGTTAACAACAGGGGACTTGAAAAGGGAGGGCTGATCAGGGAGCCTGAGGAAGGCCGAGATAGCACACAGATAACCCTTGATGGTACCCAGGGCAGAACCCTGTTGGGCCAGAGAAAGAAGGAACAGAAGGACCTCAGAAAGAGGGGCAGAAAGGGGATTCACAGCCTTTGCTGTGCACCATGCCACAAATTTGTTCCACCTGCAGGCGTATACCACCTTAGTGGAGGGACGCCTGGCTGCCAGAATCACATCACAAACTTCGGGAGGCAAGTCGAAAGGAATCAACTGCCGCCGCTCAATCTCCACGCAAGCAGGTGTAGACTGGACAGGTTCGGGTGGAGGACCGTCCCCTGCTGCTGCGACAGAAGATCCTCCCGAAGAGGCAGACGGATCGGGGGATCCACGCTCATACTGAGTAGCTCGGGATACCAAACTCTTCGAGCCCAGTCCGGAGCCACAAGAATGACTTGGGCCCGGTCGTGCCGAATCTTCTTCAACACTCTGGGTAGAAGTGGTATAGGCGGAAAGGCGTACAATAGACCGCAACTCCACTCGTGACGAAAGCGTCGCCGAGCGAGTGCCGCCTTGGAAATTCCAACTCGCAGAACTGATGACATTGCGCGTTCTCTTCGGTGGCGAATAGATCTAACCAAGGCTCTCCCCACTGTAGAAAGAGTCCTTGCGCCACTTCCGAGTGAAGACGCCATTCGTGATCCATCATGCACCTGCGGCTGAGTTCGTCCGCCCTGGGGTTCAGGAACCTGCCAGGTGTTGAACCATCAGGAACATGCCCTGATGTTCCAGCCATGTCCAGAGGCGCAGAGCCTCCTGACAAAGGGTCCACGACCCCACCCCGCCTTGTTTGTTGCAGTACCACATGGCGGTGGTGTTGTCTGTGAACACCTGCACTACCTTCCCTTTGACAGAGGGAAGGAATGCCTTGAGTGCAAGTCGGATCGCCCGGAGCTCCAGAAGGTTGATATGGAGCCGGGACTCCGCCGGAGACCAGAGGCCTCTGATCTCCGCCTCTCCCATGTGACCGCCCCATCCCAGAAGGGACGCGTCCGTCACAACTGTGTGCTCTGGCTGGGGAAGGGAGAGGGAGCTGCCCATGACCCATTGCCGGTTCGAGAGCCACCACTGCAACTGTTTTGCAGTCCCCTCCGAGATCTGGACGTGATCGGACAGGTTGCCCTGGAGCTGCGCCCACTTGAACTTCAGGTCCCACTGCAGAGCCCGCATATGCCATCTGGCATGAGTGACCAGCAGGATGCAGGAGGCCATGAGGCCCAGCAGCCTCAGGGTCATCCGTACCGAAACCCAGGATAAAGGCTGAAAGATCGGAATCATAGCCTGAATATCCCGGACTCGCCGTTCGGGAGGATAGGCCCGAAACTGCGTCGTGTCCAGAACTGCTCCGATGAAAAGGAGCTGTGGAGAAGGAATCAGATGCGACTTCGGCACATTGATGGAGAACCCCAGCGAGTGCAGGAGTTCGGCCGTAGTCTGGAGGTGGGAGACGACTGGCTGCTGAAGGCGGGCTCGTCCCAGGTAGGGGAAGACAAACCCCTGCCCGGCGCAGATGAGCTGCGACCACCGCCATCACTTTCGTGAACACCCGAGGGGCACAGGTAAGGCCAAAGGGGAGCACGGTGAACTGAAAATGCTCGAGGCCTACTGTGAACCGAAGGTAACGCCGGTGGGCCGGCAGGACGGGGATGTAGAAATAGGCGTCCTGCAAGTCCAACGCTACCAACCAGTCTCCAGGGTCGAGGGCAGTCAAGACCTGAGCTAGGGTGAGCATCTTGAACTTCTCCTTCCGGAGGAAGCGATTGACGTTCCGGAGGTCCAAGATAGGACGCATGTCCTCCTTGTCCTTTTTGGGCACCAGGAAGTAGTGGGAGTAGCAACCACGTCCTACTTCTGGGGTCGGAACATGCTCGATGGCCCTCTTGGCCAAGAGGGCCGTGACTTCCTTCTGCAGAAGTACCAAGTGATCCCCTGACATGCGGTGGAATTGAGGTGGCATGGCTGGGGGGTGGTCTCGAAGGGGAGGGAGTAGCCCCTTCGGACAATGTCCAAGACCCACCTATCCGAGGTGATGGGACGGCAGTGGTGAAGGTGATGGCGGACCCTGCCCCCTACTGGCGTGCTGTGCACCTGAAAGGAGGGACTAGGAGGGCTTGGAGGCCGCGGACGGGTTGGAGGTGGTGGCCTGACCCGCACGCTGGTTGCCCGAACCGCCACGGCGGTATCCATGTCCTTGGCCACGCGAAGACGCCTGCTGCGCGGGCCGGTGGCTGGGCTGCTGACGTGACTGGGCGCCCCTTCCGTGGCCACGATAGGGGCGAAAAGCAGAAGGTAGCGGAGGGCGTGTAGCAGGAAGGCCCAGGGACTTGGCAGTAGCCCGTGAATCCTTAAAACGCTCCAACGCATGGTCTGCTTTGGAACCAAAAAGACCGACTCCATCAAAGATAATGTCCATGAGGGTATTCTGGACATCACCCGAAAAACCAGTGGTTCTCAGCCAGGCGTGGCGACGCAACGCCACCGTCGTTGCAATAGATCTGCCCAGCGAGTCGGCGGTATCAAGGCCACAATGTATGGTGTATTTGGCCGCATCCCTTCCTTCCGCAATGGCGCGGGTAAGCAGTGTCTGGACCTCCTCATAACACTGGGGCAAAACAGTCGCCACCGAATCCCACAAGGAGTGGGTATATCGGCCCAAAAGACAAGCGGTGTTGATGGACCGCAAGCCAGCACTGGAGGAAGAAAAACCCTTCTTCCCAAATTGATCCAGGCGTTTGGATTCCCTATCCGGAGGGGCGGTAGGGAAGGCGGTTTGGGAAGCCGAGGCTTGGACAACCAAGCTCTCAGGAGTGGGGTGGACAGAGAGAAACAAGGGGTCGCCTGGAGCTGGGCGATGGCGTCGGAACACGTTCCTATCCACAGGAGCCCCTGTGTGGGGCTTGGACCAGGCGCCCAAAAGAACGTCAGTGAGTGCATCGTTTAACGGCAGCACAGTCTCCAAGGAGGAGGCTGCCGGCTGAAGCACCTCTGTCAAGAGATTAGTCTTGACCGTCACCGTAGGGAGTCGGAGATGTAAGGCTCCAGCTGCCCTACGCAACACCGTTGCAAAATTGGCTCCCTCCTCCGTAGCCACGGGAGGGGACAGCATGCCAGTGTCAGGGGAAGTATCTAGACCACTGGCATCCCCTAGTTCCTCTGCCCAGTCCTCATCATACTGACACTGTTGTGCCAGAGGGTCCTCAGACCCCTCCCAGTCCTCCTGGTCCTCCTCCGGTTCAAAATAAGGAGGAGGAGGGACATTTGGGACCCAAGGTCTCATCGGCGCCGGAACCGGCGTCGAGCGATGTCGGTCCGGCTCCATGTCCGGAGCCGGAGAGTACATGGGGACGGGGCTCCGGGCGGCGTCAGGAACGGCACCGGCGACATCGGCGCCGGCGTGGTCAGGTCGACCGGCGTCGATGGGGGTTGCGGTACCACCGGAGCCGGGATCGAGGCCGGGGCCGAAGCCGGGACCGAGGCTGGAGGCACGAGCGACGCCGGGACCGGAGTCGTCGGCGACGCCGGGGCAACTCCATCAGGGCCCGCGGGGCCCGAAGGCGCACCGGAGGGACCTTGAGGCCCGAAGAGGCAGGCCATGGCCGACAGGAATTCCTGTACTTGGGCCGGATCCGCCCCCGAACCCGGGAAGGACGGGTATTGCGGGGGCGGCTCCACAGGCATGTCCGGGGCCGCGGACGGTGCCGGGAGGGGCCTCAGCCGAGTCGCGAGACCGGCGAGGCGAAGTCCTAGAGCGATGATGCTTTTTGGACTTCTTGTGTTTAGACTTACCGGACAACGAAGACTTGGATCCCGACGACCGGCGAGGACTCCGCGACCGACCTCTCACGCGACCGGGGCTTGGTGTGGCGCGGAGCCGACTGCCGGGCCTCGAGGAGCTTTCGAGACCGCTCTCGCAAAGCTTTCGGGTTTAGGGACCGGCAGTCGGAACACGACTTCGTGTCGTGGTCTCGCCCGAGGCAGAAGAGACACTCCAGATGCGGATCTGTGATGGACATCATCCGAGCACAGGCGTCGCAACGTTTAAAGCCGGGCATCCCTACGACACCTTGGAGTCGATATGAAAGAAACAGTGAAAAAATTCACCAAAAAAGTTAGTCAAAAAATGACTAGGGCACTGCTCTTCCCGGATCTGCGCTTGCTGGCGCGGAAAAAGAAGAACTGACGTCAGCGCGCAGGGGCGGCGTCTAAGTACTGCCCGCGACGTCATCCCGGCGATCACAATGCCGACGACGGACGCGGAGCCGCACGACGCCGCCTACCGACGCGCAAGGGTACTGCTACGCAAAAACTTTCCGGATCCAGCCTGGGGATATTCTAAGGTAAGGAATCTGTCACTAACGTGTCTCTTTCAGATATGTCAGCACACAGACTGGTAAATTCTGAGCTGCAGCTCACCAGGGCATTTTAAAGAACATGGTGATACTATGGAAGCCATATTTCATTCTCGGGTTAAAGATTTGTAAAGTCAGCAGTGTTAGAACTGTGTTTACTCTGGTGCCTAAGCGTTAGTCCCAGGCTGCTGAACTCCAGTAGCAAAACAATTAAACATATACTGAGGTGAATGCGAGGATGTGAAAGTGGGAATCAGAATGAACCAACATAGATGACAGACTTCACCTTAACCGTTCTGTGCAGTATGCATATGAGAGTTTCTGAACGTCAATCTGTGGGACCACGGAACTGCTCACAAGGAGACGTATGCAACTGAGAAGACAATGCAGGCACACAAAGAAGCATATAACAGCAACTGTGACATTTTTAGAGAACCCTGAGAGACGTTGCTGCCATGGTTCGGAGGTTAAAGCATCATCCGCTGGGTTTCTAAGCAGGTGAAGCAGCAAGTATTCTCCCAATGAAGGAGTGGCAGTTGTGTCAGCACATGGGGAAACTGTGGAGGCAAATTTTCTGCAAGCTCAAAGAAAACAAGCACTACATAGGGAGAGTGACCATTTGCAAATAAGTCTAAAAGAATTCAGACACCGAAAACAGCAACCTTAAAAAATCTGTAAAAATAAAAGTCATTAAAATAGTAGCAGAACACCAACCTCTCAAACCCTAAACCCGAAGGAATACCACCAAAGGCCAATCTGTCCCAGGCATCTGCTCATGGTGGAAGTGTGCATTCTGATGCGGGTAGAGGGGCGGAACGTCTGTTGCACTCCTGTTGCAATGTGGTTATTTTCATATGGACCCCTGGAGACACCTATTGTATTTGTGGGTTTCACTGAATTTCTGGATGTGCACTGGTAACGACTCGTAAAATAATATACAGTGACGTAGGCAGTGGCGGATGCTCTAATTACTTGGTGGGGGGCGGGGGTGGAAGTAACAAAAAAATGGAAGAAAAAAAATAATTAAAATTGCACTTACCTGCTGCTCCGACGGCCGCCACCTTGCTCCTCTCTTACGATCCTCTACTCCAGATGCACACTGCGCAGGCTCCCAGATACCAATCAAGGCGCTTCTCTCATGCTGGGAACACTATTCCCAGCATGTGAGAAGCGCTGGGATTGGTCTGAGCAGCCTGGTTTGCTGCTCAGACAGTGCCTGGGAGACTGTGGCGTTTCTCCAACCCGGCTGTGCAACACAGCTGGTTTGGAGAAACCCAAGTGCGCATGGCAGTTTAACCGGTCTAAGGCGGCCGGCCAAATTGACATGCGCACTTAAAAGTGGCTACGACTCCTCTCCCTGTCATGCCTGTCACAAGAGGATTGCCTGGCCCCGCCCCGCTGAAGACTCGCACCGACAGCTGGTGACGGGATGCAAAAATAAAATGCTGTTATTTTATTTTTCACCTTTTAGCAGGGGGTGGCGCTCCTCCGCCATTACGGAGGAGCCACCCCTGGATGTACGCACACACAGACAAAATAAGTCAGACAGGAACAATACTTTGCGCACTCATACAACCACAATCAGAGCCATAAGGATAAAAATCTCTTAGTGATTAGGGAGTGAGACCAGCCCCAGACTTACCCAACTAAGGCTGCTGCCCTCAGGCTGCAGTCAATCTTAGGCTCCACGCTTTGCTCTCCATCTGGTTTCCGTTTTTTCTTCTTCTTGTGCTTGATGGCAGTCGCAGAGCACACTTTTTCTCCAAGCTGATTATCCTCTACCAGGTTCGGTTCTCTGTGATCCAAATGAGAAGTCATACATTCCCTGTGCCAGGGCTGGTCATAGTTTTCGGGGTCCCCATTTCTTTTCCTTGTGGGATCTGGACTTGACAGTGTCCAAACATTACTCTCACAGTACACCATGGTACAGGTCTCTCCTGACTTGTGCTTTTTCTTTTTTGGGGAGGGTGCCGGAGATTGCTGTCCATGGAGACTCTGGAAGACTGTTTGTAAGTGGACAGGAGATTGAAGACTAGTTTCCATGTTGGCTGTCCCATGTACACCAGGTGCAGGTTGAAGGCAAGATGGTGATGAGGGCATGGCAGCATGATGAGGTTTAGGTGATCCTAATCCGTGGTTTATCAAGGCTATATCCAGGGACTGAGTAAAAGGTCTACTAGGAGGACAGGCAGCTGTTAACTTTAGTGGACTTTGTGATTTTGAAGGCAGCAAGACATCCCTAGAGAAAAACGAGAAAGGAATATGTACAATCAAGCCTGAGGAGACGAAAGAAAAAAAGCAAATATTGTCAGTCCTTAGGGAGGCAAGACAAGTAAACAAATGCAAGATCTGAAAAACATAACCAATATTGACAAATGTGAGGTTGGTTAATATTTCAAACACATTTTCTTGTGAAACAATCAAATTTTGATGCAAACTACAGCAAAAAAGTGTACAAAATCCTTAAATCTAGATTTTTATTTAGTGCTCACAGAAGGAATGCAAGGTTGCTAATAATACTAGACATTACTGTAGGAAAGTGGGTTTCTGTTGCAGTACCCCCCCCCCACACTTTTTACCAGATTTCTGATGCACTTTGACTTTATGTGCCCTGGGTCCCTGCCAATCATGTTCCCAGCCTGTGTTCTGTCCCAAAACTGTACCTTTGTACCCCCAATTGGCACCTCTCTGGCCTGTAAGTCCTTTGTAAAAGGTACCATGGGTACTAAGGGCACTGTGACCAGGGAAGGCCTCTAAGGGCTGCAGCACAGTGTGCCACCCTTATAGATCCTGTACAGGGCCGGACTGGGAACCGTAACTGGCCCTGGCAAACTGCTCGGCCGGCCCCCAGGGGGTGCGGCCGAGCTGTTTACTAGGGCCGGTTTCGGCCGATTTTGTTACTGGTGAGCCGATATTGCCGGCTCCCTGTAACAAAACCGGCCCCTACCCTCGCGGCCCACCGGGGAAACGCCCGGTGCCCGCTACGGCCAGTTCGGCCCTGTACATTAACTAACACACACACTAACACACACACTAACACACACACTAACACACACACACACACTAACACACACACACACACACTAACACACACACTAACACACACACTAACACACACACACACACCACACACACACACACACACACACACACACACACACACACACACCAATTGCAGGTTGCGTGTTTTGGTGCAGAGAAAAGTGAAGAGTCGACATGGCACACACACCTGCGCCATGCCTGCAACCCACTGTCTATGGTATAGGTAACACATCCCTCTAGTTGGGTGCACTATACCACTGGTGAGGGTACGGTTGCATGAGCACTGTACCCCTTCAGTGTCTAAGTCCATTCTTAGACATTGTTAGTGCAGTAAAGCCATAAACAGTATGTGGTCTGGGAGTTTGTCATCACGAACTCCACAGCACCACAATGGCTTTACTGAATTTTAGTAGCACATTTCTGAGCATAATAAACCCACACTGATGCCAGTGTGGGATTTATTATACCATGCACTCAGAGGGCATCTAAGAGATGCCTCCTGAAAAACGACCAGCCTCTGGTGGGTTCCCTGACTGGTAAACACCAGCCTGCCATCACAAGACATGTTTCTGGACCCCTTGGGTGGGAGCCTTCGCTCCCTGGGCCCAGAAACAAAGCCTTTCCTTGGTGGAGGTGGTCACACCTCCACCAGGTCAGGAAAAGCCATCTGTGGCAGGGGAGCTTCAAAGGCCTTGCTGCCTTTGAAACACAACACCCTGCCTCTCCTGCTATCAGGAGCAGGCCCCCTTCCTGTCTCACCCCCTTTTCGGAGGGAAGACAGGCGGGAAAAATTAGAGCAGCCCAGAAGGTGTGCCCACGTCTGCCAACCCCACCCCTTAGGTGGCGGAGGCGAGGGGAGGTGAAGCCCACTCTTCACCATCTAGCAGATGGCAGGCACTCTCCAATCAGGATTAGAGATTGTGCCCACTCCCCCACATGGGGTGAGCACACCAAGCGTGTATTCACCCTAAGGTCAGTAGCCCATTGGCTACTGACCTCAAGACCTCTAAAATGCCCCCTATAGTATTTAGGGGGCAGCCCTGAACCAAGAAGACAGATTCCCGCAACCTACGAAGGACTAAAGAAGACGCCCAGCAGAGGAGACTGCAGAGAAGAACTGACTTGGCCCCAGCTCTACCGGCCTGTCTGCAGTTTCCAGAGTTCCTGCGCCAAAAATCGCCTTGTTCTGCAGCAAGCGACCTCCAGAACCCTTGGGAGGACTGACTGCCTTCAACAAAGACTGGATCTCCTGTGAGCAGCAGCTCTGTCCAAAAGAAACACCAAAGAAACACTCCGAGCATGCGGAGGACAAAGATACCCGACGCCTTGAACCACCACTGCACCACATGCCTACGGCCCGAGTCAGAGTGGCCCACCGGTCCCAGCGAGGTCCCCCAGCGCTCCAGAGTCAGAGTCCACCAAAGGTGGACCCTCCAGGACTCCCCGACGTCGCCTGCAGGTTCTGCACGGAGACCCCCCCCCCCCACCGCAAGTGGCCTGGTAAGGTGAAATCCGACCTCAAAAGCCACCCCTGCATCCAGCCGCCCTGGAGAAGAGGACCTGAGGTGCACCTACGTCCCGAGCCCTCCAACTTATCTGCTCAGCAGTCGGTTCCTCCCGGAAGACTTCCTGGGCCTAGCCTGCAGCCAAAATCTAAAACCGGCAACTCCCACTGAAAACAGGGCACCCGATGCCAAATCAGCATTCTGCACCCGTCCGCCCCTGTGCCGCTGTGGGTGCACCTTGTGTGCTAACTCGGATCCACCTTTGCCCTGAGCTAAACCCTAGGAGCTTTGCTCCCACATCCAAGTGGCGTGCCTGTGAGCAGCCACCAACCGGAGGCCCCCTATCCCCTACTGGATAACATTGGGCCTCAGTACTCTGGGAAACATCCTTTACCACGAAACCATTACAACACGGTATGGTTACATTGTGGTTTTCACAACGCAAGTCGTTACATCTACTTGCACTGGAGGGCGCTCTAGACTAAGGAATAGTGTGAATTACTATTCCAACACCTTCCCTACTGTACGTAGACTGGAGTTGGAATAGTAATTCACACTATTCCTAAGTCCAGCGCCCTCCAGCGCAAGTCGATGTAACGACTTGCGTTGTCAAGACCGCAATGTAAATTACCGCGTTGTGATGGTACGCGTTGTATCATCATACATTCAGTACTCTGCACCCGCCGCCCTAGTGCCGCTGAGGGTGTTCTGTGAGTGCATACTTGACCCTGGGGGAACCCAGGTTCTAACCCCAGAAACCCAACTCCCAAGACCAATTACTCACCTTTAAACCGATAACCTGATTTTCTCCCATAGGACTGCATTGACTGTTTTTCTGTGGAAAAAGTTTTAAGTGTTGAGTTGGAAATTGTATGAGAGCCTAAGAAACTGTGTGTTTAGAAAAACTGACTGACTTACCTTTTACCCAGGAAATGTCCGAGTGTGATATCTAGGCATATCACACGGAGTAAAAAAAGTAATCCTGAAAAGTATTCAAAAGTAATCCAAAAGTAATTACAACTGTATTTGCACATTTTTACAAAGCTGTAAGAAAAGTCATTCTTCATCCAGCTTGCTTTTTAACAATCTTTCTTGAAAAGTACAATCATACTTACCTGTACCAGGCCTGGCTTGGTTCTAAAAATAAAAATACAACGAAAGAATAGTTTTATACAAACAAATTGGTCTGAGTTCAGTCTTTGAGTGTGTGACATCATTCCTTGTCTGAGTGTGTACACTAAATGCTTAACACTACCCTCTAATAAAGCCTTACTGCTCACCCACACTACCATAAATAGAGTGTAAGGTACTATCTGTTACCTCTGCCTACCTTTGGGGATCCACTGGAATATGTGCACACTATACCTTACTCTGGAATAATATATACAGAGCTAGCTTCCTACAATGATACTCCCATAACAGAATTTCTAATTTAATGACATATGTCTCCATACTTTAAAAAAGCTACAGACACTACCAGCTGCTCTGCACCTAATGGAGCCAGCCACGTCATCTGAAAGCCACTAACAAATTGAGAGACCTGTTGAAATGGACCAGTAAAAACATGAAGATACTGGCTCTATAGAAGCATGCAACCCTTTGTTCTAAGCATGTGACACTGAGAAAGGAGCCTCAAATTTTAGCACAGTTTTGTCCACAATAAATGCCTAGACGCAGAGTAATACATTCAATGGGGGAAGGTTGTTTAGACTTTGAGCAAAGCACCAATAGATTAAGCTTCTCATTATTGAATGGAGTGATGATGGTGCCTTAAATCTAATACACCAATGAAGTATCAGAGAGGGCCCTTCTTGCTCAACTTTTTGGATTTGGACTCAAAGAAAGTGATTTTTAGCCACACTAACTTAGCTAGCCAGGTTTAGCACACGCCAGTAGTTTCCATGACCATCCCATGTGTGGGAGTGTCAGTTTAATCAATAAAACTCCTAAAAGATTTCTGTCCGCGGATCTGTGGTGCAGATAGCAGACATTTGAGTATACTTAGTTTGCACTGCTCTTCAAGGACGTTGGCTGTTTTTGCCCCATTTTCTGAATAAAAAAAAGACAAAAAAATAACTTTTAGAAAGAAATATTGTTTTCAGAAAGAGATGTTTAACAAAGGTTCTGGTGTTCTTCACCCAAGCAGAGATGCACAAGTTACTAACTTGTGTAACGATATATCTGTAAGAGACAGTAGTTAGTGACAGATTCCTTACCTTAGAATATCCCCAGGCGTCAGGCTGGATCCGGAAAGTTTTTTGCGTAGCAGTACCCTTGCGCGTCGGTAGGCGGCGTCGTGCGGCTCCGCGTCCGTCGTCGGCGTCGTGATCGCCGGGATGACGTCGCGGGCAGTACTTAGACGCCGCCCCTGCGCGCTGACGTCAGTTCTGTACACGACTTTCCGCGCCAGGAACGCAGAGCCATGCAAGAAGCTGACATAGATGTCTGAAAAATACTAGGGCCCTGAAAGGGATGTCCTTAACCCTAGAAATCAGTTCGCAGAACGGGGAGGATGGGTGGGCGGTAAGGAATCTGTCACTAACTACTGTCTCTTACAGATATATCGTTACACAAGTTAGTAACTTGTGCATCTGAAAGAGACACGTTAGTGACAGATTCCTTACCTTAGAATAGATACCCCAGCAATACCAACCCCGGTGGTGGGTCTGCGAACAAAGATCAGACAAGGAAGTCCTGGAGGACAGAACGGCCAAAGAAGCCGTCCCTCCGGACCTGACTGTCAAGGCAGTAATGCTTTGTAAACGTGTGCAGCGAGGCCCACGTAGCTGCCTGACAGATAACCGGCAGCGGAACACCGCGGCCCAAGGCCGTGGTAGCAGCCGTTGCCCTGGTGGAATGGGCACGCAGCCCAACAGGAGGCTCCTTTTAGCCAAAGAATAGCAGGTCTTGATGCACAAGGTAACCCAGCGGGAGATGGTCCTCTTGTGCACCGCCCGACCTTTTTGGCGCCCACGTAGCCAATAAAGAGCTGGTCATCCACCCGGAAGTGTTTTGTGCGGTCAATATAGAAGGAGAGCGCACGTTTTGGGTCCAGACGGTGGAGCCTCTCTTCCTCTCTGGAAGGATGCGGAGGCGGAAAGAAGGTGGGCAAAGTGATGGTCTGCCCAATGTGGAAAGCAGTAACCACCTTTGGCAAGAAGGACGGACGCGTCCGAAGAACAACCTTGTCTGGATGAACAGACAGAAAGGGAGGTTTGCAAGATAGAGCCTGGAGCTCACTCACCCGCCGAGCGGAGGTGATGGCCACCAGAAAGGCTGTCTTCAGAGTCAGAAGACGAAGAGGACAGTTATGTAGAGGCTCAAAGGGAGCGCACATTAAAAAGGTAAGAACCAAGTTTAAGTCCCACTGAGGCATCACAAACGGAACAGGAGGGAAGAGGTGAGTAATGCCTTTTAAGAACCTGTTAACAACAGGGGACTTGAAAAGGGAGGGCTGATCAGGGAGCCTGAGGAAGGCCGAGATAGCACAAAGATAACCCTTGATGGTACCCAGGGCAGAACCCTGTTGGGCCAGAGAGAGAAGGAACAGAAGGACCTCAGAAAGAGGGGCAGAAAGGGGATCCACAGCCTTTGCTGTGCACCATGCCACAAATTTGTTCCACCTGCAGGCGTATACCACCTTAGTGGAGGGACGCCTGGCTGCCAGAATCACATCACAAACTTCGGGAGGCAAGTCGAAAGGAATCAACTGCCGCCGCTCAATCTCCACGCAAGCAGGTGTAGACTGGACAGGTTCGGGTGGAGGACCGTCCCCTGCTGCTGCGACAGAAGATCCTCCCGAAGAGGCAGACGGATCGGGGGATCTACGCTCATATTGAGTAGCTCGGGATACCAAACTCTTCGAGCCCAGTCCGGAGCCACAAGAATGACTTGGGCCCGGTCGTGCCGAATCTTCTTCAACACTCTGGGTAGAAGTGGTATAGGCGGAAAGGCGTACAATAGACCGCAACTCCACTCGTGACGAAAGCGTCGCCGAGCGAGTGCCGCCTTGGAAATTCCAACGCGCAGAACTGATGACATTGCGCGTTCTCTTCGGTGGCGAATAGATCTAACCAAGGCTCTCCCCACTGTAGAAAGAGTCCTTGCGCCACTTCCGAGTGAAGACGCCATTCGTGATCCATCATGCACCTGCGGCTGAGTTCGTCCGCCCTGGCGTTCAGGGAACCTGCCAGGTGTTGAACCACCAGGAACATGCCCTGGTGTTCCAGCCATGTCCAGAGGCGCAGAGCCTCCTGACAAAGGGTCCACGACCCCACCCCGCCTTGTTTGTTGCAGTACCACATGGCAGTGGTGTTGTCTGTGAACACCTGCACTACCTTCCCTTTGACAGAGGGAAGGAATGCCTTGAGTGCAAGTCGGATCGCCCGGAGCTCCAGAAGGTTGATATGGAGCCGGGACTCCGCCGGAGACCAGAGGCCTCTGATCTCCGCCTCTCCCATGTGACCGCCCCATCCCAGAAGGGACGCGTCCGTCACAACTGTGTGCTCTGGCTGGGGAAGGGAGAGGGATCTGCCCATGACCCATTGCCGGTTCGAGAGCCACCACTGCAACTGTTTTGCAGTCCCCTCCGAGATCTGGACGTGATCGGACAGGTCGCCCTGGTGCTGCGCCCACTGGAACTTCAGGTCCCACTGCAGAGCCCGCATATGCCATCTGGCATGAGTGACCAGCAGGATGCAGGAGGCCATGAGGCCCAGCAGCCTCAGGGTCATCCGTACCGAAACCCAGGATAAGGGCTGAAAGATCGGAATCATAGCCTGAATATCCCGGACTCGCCGTTCGGGAGGATAGGCCCGAAACTGCGTCGTGTCCAGAACTGCTCCGATGAAAAGGAGCTGTGGAGAAGGAATCAGATGCGACTTTGGCACATTGATGGAGAACCCCAGCGAGTGCAGGAGTTCGGCCGTAGTCTGGAGGTGGGAGACAACTGCCTGGGACGAGCCCGCCTTCAGCAGCCAGTCGTCGAGGTAGGGGAAGACTGAAACCCCTGCCCGGCGCAGATGAGCTGCGACCACCGCCATCACTTTCGTGAACACCCGAGGGGCACTGGTAAGGCCAAAGGGAGCACGGTGAACTGAAAATGCTCGAGGCCTACCGTGAACCGAAGGTAACGCCGGTGGGCCGGCAGGACGGGGATGTGGAAATAGGCGTCCTGCAAGTCCAACGCTACCAACCAGTCTCCGGGGTCGAGGGCAGTCAAGACCTGAGCTAGGGTGAGCATCTTGAACTTCTCCTTCCGGAGGAAGCGATTGACGTTCCGGAGGTCCAAGATAGGACGCATGTCCTCCTTGTCCTTTTTGGGCACCAGAAAGTAGTGGGAGTAGCAACCACGCCCTACTTCTGGGGTCGGAACATGCTCGATGGCCCTCTTGGCCAAGAGGGCCGTGACTTCCTTCTGTAGAAGCACCAAGTGATCCCCTGACATGCGGTGGAATTGAGGTGGCATGGCTGGGGGGTGGTCTCGAAGGGGAGGGAGTAGCCCCTTCGGACAATGTCCAAGACCCACTTGTCCGAGGTGATGGGACGCCAGTGGTGAAGGTGATGGCGGACCCTGCCCTCGACTGGCGTGCTGTGCACCTGAAAGGAGGGACTAGGAGGGCTTGGAGGCCGCGGACGGGTTGGAGGTGGTGGCCTGACCCGCACGCTGGTTGCCCGAACCGCCACGGCGGTATCCACGTCCTCGGCCACGCGAAGGCGCTTGCTGCGCGGGCCGTTGGCCGGGCTGTGGACGTGACTGGGCGCCCCTTCCGTGGCCACGAAAGGGGCGAAAAGCAGACGTTTGCGTAGGGCGCACAACAGCAAGGCCCAGGGACTTAGCAGTAGCCCGTGAATCCTTGAAACGCTCCAGCGCATGGTCCGCCTTTGAACCAAAGAGACCGACTCCATCAAAGGGCATGTCCATGAGAGTATTCTGGACATCCCCTGAAAAACCAGTGGTTCTCAGCCAGGCGTGGCGACGCAGCGCCACCGTCGTTGCAAGCGATCTGCCCAGCGAGTCGGCGGTATCAAGGCCACAGCGGATGGTATACTTAGCCGCATCACGCCCTTCCGCAATAGCGCGGGTAAGCAGTGTCTGGACCTCCTCAGAACACTGCGGCAAAACATCAGCCACCGAATCCCACAGGGAGTGGGTGTATCGGCCCAAGAGGCAAGCGGTATTAACAGACCGCAAGCCAGCACTGGAGGAAGAGAAAGCCTTCTTCCCAAAGTGATCCAGGCGCTTGGATTCCCTATCCGGAGGGGCGGTAGGGAAGGCTGTTTGGGAGGCAGAGGCTTGGACAACCAAGCTCTCAGGGGTGGGGTGTTGGGAGAGAAACAGGGGGTCGCCCGGAGCCGGGCGATGGCGTCGGGCCACGTTCCTATCCACAGGAGCCCCTGTGGTGGGTTTGGACCAGGCACCCAAAAGAACGTCAGTGAGTGCATCGTTGAACGGCAGCACAGGCTCCGAAGAGGAGGCCGCCGGCTGAAGCACTTCAGTCAGGAGGTTAGTCCTGACGGCCACTGTAGGCAACTGGAGATTTAAGGCTCCAGCAGCTCTCACGCAACACCGTTGCAAAATTAGCCCCTCCTCCGTTGCCACGGGAGGAGACAGCATGCCAGAGTCGGGGAGGTATCCAGCCCACTGGCATCCCCAAGTTCCTCAACCCAGTCCGGGTCAAACTCGCACTGTTGTGTGAGAGGGTCGTCAGACCCCTCCCAGCTCTCCTGGTCCTCCTCAGGTTGAAAAGATGGAGGAGGAGGGACATAAGGGACCCAAGGCCTCATCGGCGCCGGAACCGGCGTCGGGCGACGCCGGTCCGGCTCCATGTCCGGACCCGGGAGAACCGGGGAACGACGCCGCCCGGAGCCCCGGACGGCGTCGGAAACGGCACCGGGGACATCGGCGTCGGCGGAGGCGTGGTTAGGTCAACCGGCGTCGATGGAGGTTGCGGCACCACCGGAACCGGGGTCGAGGCCGGGGCCGGAGCCGAGGCCGGGACGAAGGCTGGTGGGACAGGCGACGCCGGGACCGGAGTCGACGGCGACGCCGGAGCAACCCTATCTGAGCCCGCGGGGCCCGAAGGCGCACCGGGAGGGACCTTGAGGCCCGAAGAGGCGGGCCATGGCCGACAGGAATTTCTGTGCTCGGCCGGAGTCGCCCCGAACCCGGGAAGGACGGGTAATGCGGGGGCAACTCGACAGGCACGTCCGGGGCCGCGGGGCGGGGACGGTGCCGACAGGGACCTCAGCCGAGTCGCGCGACCGGCGAGGCGAAGTCTTAGAGCGATGACGCCGCTTAGACTTCTTGTGCTTCGACTTACCGGAGGAGCGCGAAGACTTGGATTCCGACGAACGGCGGGGACTCCGCGTCCGGCCCCTCGACCTCTCCCGGGACCGGGGCTTGCTGCGGCGCGGAGCCGACTGCCGGACTTCAAGGAGCTTTCGAGACCGCTCTCGCAAAGCCTTCGGATGAAGTTTCCGGCAGTCAGGGCACGACTTCGTGTCGTGGCCTCGGCCGAGGCAGAAGAGACACTCGAGGTGGGGGTCCGTGATGGACATCATACGACCACATACCTCGCAGGGCTTAAAGCCGGGCATCCCTACGACACCTTAGGAGTCGTGAAGACTCGTTGAAGAGAACAGTGAAAAATTTCACAAAAAGATAGTCAAAAAGTGACTAGGGCACTGCTCTTCCCGGATCTGCGCTTACTGGCGCGGAAAAAGAAGAACTGACGTCAGCGCGCAGGGGCGGCGTCTAAGTACTGCCCGCGACGTCATCCCGGCGATCACGACGCCGACGACGGACGCGGAGCCGCACGACGCCGCCTACCGACGCGCAAGGGTACTGCTACGCAAAAAACTTTCCGGATCCAGCCTGACGCCTGGGGATATTCTAAGGTAAGGAATCTGTCACTAACGTGTCTCTTTCAGATATGTATGTCAGCTACATGGCTTAGCAAATTAAGCGTGCTGTTGACTTGTGTGTGACCTGTAGATCCGGAGTTTGAATCCAGTTAGAGTCCACAAACCTTTTCATTCTTCCAAAGTTAATAAACTGGAAAACTGGATTTTAGTAAGACTTGTCATTTACTTCACTTAGAAAAGGCAAATACTGATGCACTGAGTGTGCACACACTGCACCTGCAGTATGGATTTAAAACTGCATGTGTCGGACGAAAAGTGGTCTACATGTTTCAGCCAGGGAGACCTGGTAGGTGTCAAGGCTTTCGTCAGGACCTATGAGAATGCTACTGCGAAAATAGTGAATAGCGATAAAAAAATGATGAAATACAAAATCAGTAATCCTGCTATTTTCAGTTAAGATTTACTGGTCGTACCCCTGGTGTACGGATAAGAAGCCTCACCTCAACCTGGCGACAGCTCAGGGAAGGGGGCACCGCTCTGGTCGTTGGTACCCCTGGCGGTACATAAGCTGCAACTGGAGGTGCACTGATTTTAATCCTGGCAACGGGAACGAGCTAATAAAGCCAATTTCTTCGCTCCCGCTAGCTAGTTTTAACATTACTAACCACACAGTTTGTTATTTTTTGTTGCGCTGCGCCCTCACCCGAACCCATTCTAGTTTTCTCATCTGCTGGATTTAGTATATCCCTAATAGAGTAGGAATAAAACATCCCTGAGCTCCCTCCTCTCAGAGAGGGAGTTGTAGCCCTTGGCGGGACTAGGCATTCCCGCCAAGAGGAGAATCCCAGATGATGAAGCATGCCACCTTCGGTGGGTTTGGGATTTCGTCCTGAAAGGGATTCCCCCCCAGGTCTTTTGTGTTAACCTTTAGTGCCTCTGTCTGTTTGTTTTGGTACCACAGACCCAAGGATTTCTCTGTTCTTTGAGTTACTGTTTGGGGACTGAATCCTTACTGGTCTTTAAACTTTCCCTTGGACCCTCCTCCAACCGTTTTTTGTTAAGCGATCTGTAGGAGAACCCCAAACAGATATGGGAGGAATTTGTTACCTGTGTCTGTGGTTCTCTGTAAGACACCACCAGCTGAGTGATTACTCTGTGTGCTTTGTTAGGGTCACTTTGACTTCTCATTTTCCTGAGAGCTGGTCCCACTGATCCTCCAGACATTTGTTATAGAAGTCTTGTGTTCAGGCATGCATTTGGCTCCAGGAAGCAGCAGGGTGCCATTGATCCTAGCAGAGATGATAATTGACTTGCTGCTGGATAGGCTGTCTTCTTCAGATTGCAACATTTCTGAAGATTAGATAAACATCTCTCTTCTGAAGGAGACACCTTTGTATTTACCATATCCAAAACTGCTCCCAGGTAATGAAGGGACTGTACTGGGAAGTCGATGGAGTTTGTGATTTACATGCAGTCCCAGTCTGATGAGGGCAACAACAGCAATCTGGCAATGTTAGCATGCTTGCTGATACCTTGAAGCTTTTATTAGCCGACTGTTTAGATAGGGTTCGTTTAATATCTTCAACCTCCTGAGATGTGCTGCAACAACCGCCATATATTTTGATAAGATCCTTCGACACCGTCTCGCACCGCACTCTGGCAGCCAGACTCCACGACGCCGGGATACGAGGAACCGCCCTCGACTGGGTCCGCTCCTTTCTCTCCGGCAGAACCCAAAGGATCAGACTCCCTCCCTTTCTCTCCGAACCTACAGAGATCAACTTTGGAGCACCCCAAGGATCCTCGATCAGCCCCACGCTTTTCAACATCTACATGGCCCCCCTCGCCGCCATCGTCAGACAGCATGGGCTCAGCATAGTATCTTACGCCGCCGACACCCAGCTCATCCTCTCCCTCACGAAGAACCCCGAAGACACCAGACTCGGCTTCCAAGAAAGAATGAAAGACGTCGCAGCCTGGATGAGCGACAGCTGCCTAAAACTGAACTCAGAGAAGACCGAGGTCCTTGCCCTTGAACCCTCCCCCACAGCGTGGGACAGCTCCTGGTGGCCCCCTGCTCTCGGAAACCCGCCCACCCCGACGGACCACGCCCGGAACCTCAGCATCATCTTAGACTCCTCCCTCATCATGACATTCCAGATCAACGCCGTCGCCTCGACCTGTTTCAACTCCCTCCGCATCCTCCGAAAGACCTTCAAGGGGATCCCCCACGAATGCAGAAAGACCGTCACCCACGTACTCGTAACAAGCAGACTGGACTACGGTAACACCCTCTACGCCGGAATCAACAAAACCCTGCTACACAAGCTCCAAACCATCCAGAACATCACAGCCAGACTCGTCCTCGGAACCCCACGACACGAGCACATGACCCCGCACCTAAGAGACCTCCACTTACTCCCCATCGAGAAGTGAGTAACCTTCAAACTACTCACCCACACCTACAAATCCCTCCACAACATCGGACCCAAATACCTCAACGAAAGAGTCTCCTTCCACGTACCCTTAAGGAACCTCCGTTCCGCCGACCTCGCCCTGGCAGAGACCCCAAGCATCCGCAGAACCAGAGCAGGTGGGAGAGCCTTCTCCTACGTCGCAGCAAAGACCTGGAACGA
Organism: Calotriton arnoldi; assembly: GCA_963921515.1. Lineage (NCBI taxonomy): Eukaryota > Metazoa > Chordata > Amphibia > Caudata > Salamandridae > Calotriton > Calotriton arnoldi. The sequence continues at coordinate 3,730,304 of CAWUFW010000291.1, forward strand.
GCTCCCAGCCAACATCAGACGCTCCCCCACTCTGAACACCTTCAGGAAGAGCCTCAAGACCTGGCTCTTCGACTGATTTGGAGCTGCAACACCCCCCCCCCCTCCAGCGCCTTGAGACCCTCACGGGTGAGTAGCGTGCTTTATAAACCCCTGATTGATTGATTGGGTGCAGACTTGAAATGGAAATGAAGGGATTTGTATTGATAATGGTCTCTTCCTAATGTTTTTTCGTTATTGGTATGTGAAAATAGGCATCATGCATATCTATAGAGCTTAGCCATTCCTCTGGATGGAGTTGGTGGTAAATTTGATGTAGAGCCAACATTCTCAATTTTGTTTATTGGGAATCCACTATTTCACTTTCTCAGATCTAGAATGGATCTGAACTCAATTGTTCTTTGGTCCTTTCTTCTTTGCGAGGAAGTAACTTGAATAAATTCCCATTCCTCTGTGAGGAATGGGGACCTTTGCTACAACCTGCTTTCGCAAGAGGATGAAGACTTCTTTCTGAAGTTATTCCCAATGTAAAGAGAAAGACTTCTTTGGTGAATTTTCAGGAGGAGGATACTTGAACCTGAGACAGTATACAATTTGCACAATATGGTTATGGTTTCCCACTTTTTTTTTTTTTAAAACAGAGATTTATATTGCCTATGACTGCCCAGGATAGGGCTTCCCAGAGTCCATGACATGAAGCAGAAAGACTAAAGTGATTCGCTACTTTAGAATGTATAGTTTCTTACCTGTAGGTGCAGTTTTGCAGCTTGAAGAATTTTATGGATTCATATGCTGTGCATTATTCCGCCATCTAGTGGTTGGGTCCAGAGTTCTCCACATTTTTGTAGTCCTTCTATTTTTGTTGTTGTTGGGCATCACCGGCACCCCATTTGGTTCTTCCTGTGACTGTATACCCTCCCCCAGAAGCTCCCACCTTTGGTCACTATCTTCGATTCTTTTTTGTCTTGTCTGTTTTCTCCTTCCATCTTCTTGGTGGAGGTGGGTGGTCACTTGTGAATCTAGAAAATTCTTCAAGCTGCAAAATTACACCTACAGGTAAGAAACTATGTTTTGCAGCGTGAATCTTTTTTGGATTCACATGCTGTGCATAGATTTGTTAGTGGTTTTGTTACTCTTGCGGTGGTTGGATTGAAGATGAGCTTTGATTTGTAAACAGATGTTGTAAGACCCTTTTGTCCTACTTGAGCTTCCTTGTTTATTTGAATGTCTATGTAGTAGTGTTTTGTGAACGTATATGCTGAGACCACATTGCTGCCATACACATCTCCTGTAAAGGTGTATTTGCTAGAAAGGCAGTGATTGATCCTTTCTTCCTTGTTAAATGTGCTCTGTGTGTTGAAGTCAGCTTTTCCCCTGTACTTGTGTGGCACAGCTGAATATTCTAAGTTCCATCTAGAAATTGTGCCCCTAGTTACTGGATTCCCCATATTATTGTCTGCAAAGGAGAAAAATAGTTGCTTTGTCTCTTTGCTTGTCTTTATCTTTTCAATGTAGTACATTATGGCATGTCTTGCGTCCACAGTGTGTATCCCTCTCTCTGCATGCATCTTTGGGTTTTGGAAAAAACTTGGAATATGCATTGTTTGGTTAATGTGGAAGTGTGACACTACCTTGGGTAAGAATTGTGGATCTGTCCTCACGACAATCGTGTCCTTGAGCACCTGTCAAGTATGGTTCTTGAAGCGCGAGTACTTGTATCTCACCCTGCGCAGAGATGTGATGGCCACCAGAAATGCTGTGTTTAGGATGAACATTTTTAATGTGGCCTTGTGCAATGGAAAGTGGTGCCTTCATTAATTGTGTGACAGCCACATTTCGATTCCATGTGGGTGCATGTACTTTTCTTGGTGGTGCAATTCCTTTTGCCCCTTTCAAAAATCTCTATTAGTGGAGCTGTGAAGAAGCTTCTTCTTATGCGACCTCTTGTGTAAGCCACTATTGCAGCTAAAAGTACTTTTAAAGAGGAATATGTTAATTTGCAGTCTATCAGGTGTGTGAGGTATCTTAACAGTGTAGCGTCTTGTGTGTTCTTCTTTAATAGTCCTTTTTAAGACACCACAAAGATAATCTCTTCCATTTAGCCATGTAGCTCTTCCTTGTTGTCGACTTTCTTGCTTCTCGTAGAACAGCCATTTGGTTTTCTGGTAGCTTTAGATGACAGAATTCTAAGTCTTCAGGAGCCAGGATGCCTGGCTCAAAGACACTGGTTCTGGTTGTAGTACCCTTCCTTCTTCCATTGACAATAAGTCTTGTGCTGGTAATTTCAGAATGTTCCCTTGAGCTATTTCCATTAGCTCTGAAAACCATGATTGCCTTGCCCACTGTGAGGCCATTAGTATTAGTGTCATTTTGTCTCTCCTGCATTTGCTGATCACTCTGTGTAACAGGATTATCGGGGGAAAAGCGTGAGCAAATATCCCTGACCAGTCGATCAGCAGTGCATTCCCCAGGGATTGGTGGTTTTGTTGTATGGAGGCAAAGGTTTAGCACTTTGCATTCAGTGGTATTGCAAATAAATCTACTTTTGCTGTTCCCAAACTCCAAAAGATCTTCTTGAGTACTTTTTGGTTTAGTTCCCATTCGTGGGAGCATGAAGCTTGTCACTCAGACGGTCTGCTTCTATATTATCCATGGCTGGAAGATGAACTGCTGTTATTTCCATCCTTCTCTGCTTTGCCCATTTGCAGAGTTCTTGGGATAGTCTTGATAATGAAAGATTGTGTTCCCCCCATGCTTGATGATGTAAAACATTGTCGTTGTGTTGTCTGGATCAATATGGTCTTTCCTAATAGCACTTTCTGAAAGCCTTTTAAGGCTAGGTACACCATCTTTAGTTACAATATATTGATGTGTTGTACTGTATCTTGTTCCTTCCAGACTCTTCGCACCTTGAGTGAGCCCATGTGAGCGCCTCAACCCATACATGAGGCATATGGTGTGTATTGTCACTGTTGGAGTTGGTTGTGCAAAGTTCCTCCCTTGAGTCATATGTGAGTTGTTTCACCACACCATCTCCTCCTGTAGGTTTTGTGTGACAACCACTAGACCTTCCTAACTCCCTGTTGCTTGTGACCATTGGATTAGAACAAACACAAGGAGACGATGGACGGAGTGCTGAAACTTTTCAAACACCCACCCCCAGTCACAGATCTGGGTTGAATCCATCATCATTCTTTTGCTCACTTTGCCACCCCAGTTCAGACACAGCTATATGCAAATCAGTCTTGACCCTGTGCCTCATGGGAACAGTCCAGACCGAACTGCCAAGCCATGTCTTCCCTGGACATGGAATCAAGCATCCTGGGACCGGTTTCGGGCCAACAGCCCTCATCAGCCAGGCTTTGCATATAGCGGTGTCTGAACTGGGGTGGCAAAGTGAGCTAAAGAATGATGATGGATTCAACCCAGATCTGTGACTGGGGGTGAGTGTTTGAAAAGTTCCAGCACTCCGTCCATCATCTCCTTGTGTTTGCTTTGTTCGCCCTAAGTTGGCAGGGTATGCCCAGACGTGGGTCCCTTGCTCACTTTGCCACTGGATTCAAGCTAGCCTGGCTGATGAGGGCTGTTAGCCCGAAACCGGTCCCAGGATGCTTGATTCCGGTCCAGGGAAGACATGGCTTGGCAGTTCGGTCTGGACTGTTCCCATGAGGCACAGGGTCAAGACTGATTTGCATATAGCTGTGTCTGAACTGGGGTGGCAAAGTGAGCTAAAGAATGATGATGGATTCAACCCAGATCTGTGACTGGGGGTGAGTGTTTGAAAAGTTCCAGCACTCCGTCCATCATCTCCTTGTGTTTGCTTCATTGGATTAGAAGCCATTCCTGAATAGGTCTCATATGTAGTCTTGCATATGGAATTAAAGGGATGCATGATGCCATTTTCCCTAACAATTTGCCCACTGTCAGTGCTTGCCCCTTCTGGTAAGGAAAATGCTACTTACCCAGTATGCATCTGTTCTTGGCATATAGAGCTGTAGAGCCATATGCTTTAGCATAGATCGCCATCTGGTGTTGGGCTCGGATGTTTGCACTTTGTTTTTCTTTGAAGAAGTCTTTGTAATCAGTTAGTAAGAGTAGTAAAGAGATGTCCATGTATAGTGTATGTAAGTAAGATAATACTGCAACAGATAAAGGTACCCGGGTGGGTGCATATGGCTCTACAGCTCTATATGCCAAGAACAGATGCATACTGGGTAAGTAGCATTTTCCGTTCGAGGCATATGAGCTGTAGATCATATGCTTTAGCATAGACTATACAGCAGTTATCTCCCAAGCGGTGGCTAACCTGTATGTGTTGCAGTTGTTTGAAATAGTGTTTTTAAAACAGCCTGGCCCACACTAGCTTGTTTTGCTAACACATCTACACAATAGTGTTTTGTAAATGAGTGTGGTGTAGACCATGTTGCAGCTTTGCAGATGTCATCTAAGGGTATGTTCCCTAAAAATGCCATAGAAGCCCATAGTTTGCGTGTGGAGTGCGCTCTAGGGGGAATTGTTGAAGTGCGTTTAGCTTTAACGTAGCATATTTGAATGCACTTAACTATCCACTGTGCAATACCTGCTTTTGATATGGGATTGCCTTTATGTGGTGGTGAAAAAGCAACAAAGTTGTTTAGTTTTTCGAAAAGATTTAGTTCTCTCAATGTAATAAAGTAATGCCCTTTTAACATCTAATGTGTGAAGAGCACGTTCTGCTACTGAGTCCGGTTGAGGAAAAAATACAGGCAATTTAACCAACTGGTTGAGATGAAATGCAGAAACAACTTTGGGTATAAATTTGGGGTTAGTCCTAAGAACCACTTTAGTGTGATGAATTTGTAAAAATGGTTCTTGTATGGTTAGTGCCTGGAGCTCACCAATTCTCCTAAGAGATGTGATGGCTATAAGGAAGGCCACCTTCCAAGTTAGAAATTGGAGTTCACATTTGTATAAAGGTTCAAATGGTGGGCCCATAAGCTTTTGTGAGGACTATATTAAGATTCCACACAGGAGAAGGTGGAAGTCTAGGAGGAATGATTCTCTTGAGTACTTCCATGAATGCTTTAATAGCAGGAACACAAAACAAAGACAAGTGTTGTCTATTTTGTAGGTGAGCCGCTATTGCTGCAAGATGTAAACCTATTGATGTATATGCTAAGTTGGTATGCTGCAAGTGTAACAGATAGCAAATGATGTTTTGAATTGAAGCATCTAGTGGATTGATTTGATTGTTATTGCAATAGATTACGAATCGTTTCCACTTTGCTGCATAGCATGCTCTTGTTGTAGGGTGTCTAGTAACCGTGGGCAATGAACTCCGCTCCGTTAGCGGAGGTTGCGGAGATTTGTTAACTACGCATTACATTGAAAACACGGAATTCATGCAAAAATTCTGACTCCGTCACGTAGCGGAGTTAGCTACTGCACCCACAACTCTTTGATAAGACAACTTAACCTTTACATGCTAAAAAGCATATAACCAATTCACAAAAGTGAACTTTGAAAAATATTAGGCAATAAGAGGTGATGATTTTGGGGTCACCCCTAACCTAGGGGGTGGACCAAGCAGATGCCTTGAACACAAAGAGCATATCATGCTGAACGATTCGGTGGTGGTCCCATCCTCCTAGGACCACCCCAAGCAAAGTTATGGGCAAAAATACAATGCCAACCCAAGGCCCAGCAAAGCATTATGGGGCGAGATTCTAGAGTGCAGTGAATATTATAGTATTAGCTCTCAGCTGAGCCGGGAGAGCCTTCCCCTAGAGGAATGTTTTGATATTGGATACTATAATATTCACTGCACTCTAGAATCTCGTCCCATAATGCTTTGCAGTGCCTTTGGTTGGGATTGTATTTTTGCCCATAGCTGACTGTGCTTGGGGTGGTCCTAGGAGGATGGGACCACCACCGAATCGTTCAGCATGATGTGCTCTTGGTGTTCAAGGCATCTGCTTGGTTCTCTCCCTAGGTTAGGGAGGGTCCCAAAATCATCACCTCTCTCACTGCTTGCTTTATTTTCATTTTCACTTTTGTGAAATGACTATATTATCAAAGGTATGTGGGGTTTCTGTTTTATTAATTGGCATGAGACGGAACGGAGTTGAGGAGCGGAGTTCACAGAGTTTTTGTTCAACTCCGCAGAATTCCGTGTAGTGGTACTCCGCCAACTACGCCCACCCTTAGCGTCTAGCTTCTTTAATGACGTTCATACAGTCTGGCGGGAGATTAAGGTAGCCAAACTATGATTTCAGGTGCCAGATTGCAAGGTTGAGTTCATTGGGATCTGGATGCCTTATCTCTCCATGGTTCTGAGTGAGAAGCTTGGGGGAGAGGTGTAACGTTTGATGAGGAACTATCGAGAGTTCCAACAGGGTTGTGAACCAGGGTTGTCGAGCCCATGTGGGAGCAACTAGGATCATTGTGAGGGAATGTTGCTTGAGCTTCCGAACCAGTAATGGAATTAGTGGGAGAGGTGGAAAAGCGTAAGCATATTTCCTGGACCAATTGATCCATAGCGCATTGCCTTTGGACAATGGGTGTGGATACCTGGACGCGAAGTTTGGGCATTTTGCGTTGAGGTGTGTGGCAAAGAGATCTATCTCTGGAAAGCCCCACATGTGGAAGAATGGAAGGAGAACTTGAGGATGTAGTTCCCATTGGTGGATTTGTTGTGTTTGACGACTGAGCAGATCTGCAATCTGATTGTTTACTCCTGGGAGATGTTCTGCTAGGAGATATATCTTTTGAGGTATGGCCCATTTCCACATGGTTTTAGCTAGTTGTGAAAGTTGTAGAGTGAGTCCTCCCCTGTTTTTGTATGTAGTACATAGCTGTCATGTTGTCTGTACGAACTAAGACAGCTTTGCCTACCAGATAAAATTGAAAAGCCTTTAATGCTAGAAAGATTGCCAGCAACTCCAGATGGTTTATGTGGAGTTGTTTTTGTTGTGTTGTCCACATGTCCTGAATGGTGTGTTGTTGAAGATGAGCTCCCCAACCAGTGAGCAATGCGTCTGCAGTTAGCACTATCTGTGGAACCGGGTCGAGGAATAGCCGCCCTTTGGAAAGGTTTTGTGTATTCCACCACTGCAGAGAGCGATGGGCGCGGCCATCTACCAACACCAGATCGGTTAACTGACCTTGAGCCTGGTTCCACTGACGTGCCAAGCATTCTTGTAGGGGACGCATTTGGAGTCTTGCATAGGGGACTATTAGAATGCAAGAAGCCATCATTCCAATTAATTGCATGAACACTCGGGCTGGTAATGTGTTGAGGTTGAAATTGTGAAATGAGGTTTTGCATGTTGCGTATACTGATTGGGTTGGGGTACTCTAGAGCTTTGCAAGTGTCTATTGTGGCTCCTAGGTACGTTTGGGTATTGGAGGGCTGGAGATGAGACTTGGTGAGGTTGACAGTGAATCTCAGGTCGTGAAGCAGCTGAACTGTTTTGTGAGTGTGGTGTATGCAGCTGTGTTGTGACTTGGCCCTTATTAGCCAGTCATCCAAGTAAGGGAAGACATGAAAGTGTTGTCTTCTTAAATGAGCTGCGACCACTGGGTGCTGTAGGGGGGCGGAGCTTGCTCGCGACCAAGATGGCCGCTTGAGCTTTCGGCTCCGTGACACCGTGACTATCTCCGACAACTATCCGACAGTCTCACAGCATAGCATGCTTCAAACGCACAAGTTACTAACTTGTGTAACGATATATCTGTAAGAGACAGTAGTTAGTGACAGATTCCTTACCTTAGAATATCCCCAGGCGTCAGGCTGGATCCGGAAAGTTTTTGCGTAGCAGTACCCTTGCGCGTCGGTAGGCGGCGTCGTGCGGCTCCGCGTCCGTCGTCGGCGTCGTGATCGCCGGGATGACGTCGCGGGCAGTACTTAGACGCCGCCCCTGCGCGCTGACGTCAGTTCTGTACACGACTTTCCGCGCCAGGAACGCAGAGCCATGCAAGAAGCTGACATAGGTGTCTGAAAAATACTAGGGCCCTGAAAGGGATGTCCTTAACCCTAGAAATCAGTTCGCAGAACGGGGAGGATGGGTGGGCGGTAAGGAATCTGTCACTAACTACTGTCTCTTACAGATATATCGTTACACAAGTTAGTAACTTGTGCATCTGAAAGAGACACGTTAGTGACAGATTCCTTACCTTAGAATAGATACCCCAGCAATACCAACCCCGGTGGTGGGTCTGCGAACAAAGATCAGACAAGGAAGTCCTGGAGGACAGAACGGCCAAAGAAGCAGTCCCTCCGGACCCGACTGTCAAGGCAGTAATGCTTTGTAAACGTGTGCAGCGAGGCCCACGTAGCTGCCTGACAGATAACCGGCAGCGGAACACCGCGGCCCAAGGCCGTGGTAGCAGCCGTTGCCCTGGTGGAATGGGCACGCAGCCCAACAGGAGGCTACTTCTTAGCCAAAGAATAGCAGGTCTTGATGCACAAGGTAACCCAGCGGGAGATGGTTCGTTTGTGCACCGCCCAACCTTTTTTGGCGCCCACGTAGCCAACAAAGAGCTGGTCATCCACCCGGAAGGGTTTTGTGCGGTCGATATAGAAGGAGAGCGCACGTTTTGTGTCCAGACGGTGGAGCCTCTCTTCCTCTCTGGAAGGATGCGGAGGCGGAAAGAAGGTAGGCAAAGTGATGGTCTGCCCAATGTGGAAGGCAGTAACCACCTTTGGCAAGAAGGACGGACGCGTCCTAAGAACAACCTTGTCTGGATGGACAGACAGAAAGGGAGGTTTGCATGATAGAGCCTGGAGCTCACTCACCCGCCGAGCGGAGGTGATGGCCACCAGAAAGGCTGTCTTCAGAGTCAGAAGACGAAGAGGACAGTTATGTAGAGGCTCAAAGGGAGCGCACATTGAAAAGGTAAGAACCAAGTTCAAGTCCCACTGAGGCATCACAAACGGAACAGGAGGGAAGAGGTGTGTAATGCCTTTTAAGAACCTGTTAACAACAGGGGACTTGAAAAGGGAGGGCTGATCAGGGAGCCTGAGGAAGGCCGAGATAGCACAAAGATAACCCTTGATGGTACCCAGGGCAGAACCCTGTTGGGCCAGAGAAAGAAGGAACAGAAGGACCTCAGAAAGAGGGGCAGAAAGGGGATTCACAGCCTTTGCTGTGCACCATGCCACAAATTTGTTCCACCTGCAGGCGTATACCACCTTAGTGGAGGGACGCCTGGCTGCCAGAATCACATCACAAACTTCGGGAGGCAAGTCGAAAGGAATCAACTGCCGCCGCTCAATCTCCACGCAAGCAGGTGTAGACTGGACAGGTTCGGGTGGAGGACCGTCCCCTGCTGCTGCAACAGAAGATCCTCCCGAAGAGGCAGACTGATCGGGGGATCCACGCTCATACTGAGTAGCTCGGGATACTAAACTCTTCGAGCCCAGTCCGGAGCCACAAGAATAACTTGGGCCCGGTCGTGCCGAATCTTCTTCAACACTCTGGGTAGAAGTGGTATAGGCGGAAAGGCGTACAATAGACCGCAACTCCACTCGTGACGAAAAGCGTCTCCGAGCGAGTGCCGCCTTGGAAATTCCAACGCGCAGAACTGAAGACATTGCGCGTTCTCTTCGGTGGCGAATAGATCTAACCAAGGCTCTCCCCACTGTAGAAAGAGTCCTTGCGCCACCTCCGAGTGAAGACGCCATTCGTGATCCATCATGCACCTGCGGCTGAGTTCGTCCGCCCTGGCGTTCAGGGAACCTGCCAGGTGTTGAACCATCAGGAACATGCCCTGATGTTCCAGCCATGTCCAGAGGCGCAGAGCCTCCTGACAGAGGGTCCACGACCCCACCCCGCCCTGTTTGTTGCAGTACCACATGGCGGTGGTGTTGTCGGTGAACACCTGCACTACCTTCCCTTTGACAGAGGGAAGGAATGCCTTGAGTGCAAGTCGGATCGCCCGGAGCTCCAGAAGGTTGATATGGAGCCGGGACTCCGCCGGAGACCAGAGGCCTCTGATCTCCGCCTCTCCCATGTGACCGCCCCATCCCAGAAGGGACGCGTCCGTCACAACTGTGTGCTCTGGCTGGGGAAGGGAGAGGGATCTGCCCATGACCCATTGCCGGTTCGAGAGCCACCACTGCAACTGTTTTGCAGTCTCCTCCGAGATCTGGACGAGATCGGACAGGTTGCCCTGGTGCTGCGCCCACTGGAACTTCAGGTCCCACTGCAGAGCCCGCATATGCCATCTGGCATGAGTGACCAGCAGGATGCAGGAGGCCATGAGGCCCAGCAGCCTCAGGGTCATCCGTACCGAAACCCAGGATAAAGGCTGAAAGATCGGAATCATAGCCTGAATATCCCGGACTCGCCGTTCGGGAGGATAGGCCCGAAACTGCGTCGTGTCCAGAACTGCTCCGATGAAAAGGAGCTGTGGAGAAGGAATCAGATGCGACTTCGGCACATTGATGGAGAACCCCAGCGAGTGCAGGAGTTCGGCCGTAGTCTGGAGGTGGGAGACGACTGCCTGGGACGAGCCCGCCTTCAGCAGCCAGTCGTCGAGGTAGGGGAAGACTGAAACTCCTGCCCGGCGCAGATGAGCTGCGACCACCGCCATCACTTTCGTGAACACCCGAGGGGCACTGGTAAGGCCAAAGGGGAGCACGGTGAACTGAAAATGCTCGAGGCCTACCGTGAACCGAAGGTAACGCCGGTGGGCCGGCAGGACGGGGATGTGGAAATAGGCGTCCTGCAAGTCCAACGCTACCAACCAGTCTCCAGGGTCTAGGGCAGTCAAGACCTGAGCTAGGGTGAGCATCTTGAACTTCTCCTTCCGGAGGAAGCGATTGACGTTCCGGAGGTCCAAGATAGGACGCATGTCCTCCTTGTCCTTTTGGGCACCAGAAAGTAGTGGGAGTAGCAACCACGCCCTACTTCTGGGGTCGGAACATGCTCGATGGCCCTCTTGGCCAAGAGGGCCGTGACTTCCTTCTGCAGAAGCATCAAGTGATCCCCTGACATGCGGTGGAATTGAGGTGGCATGGCTGGAGGGGTGGTCTCGAAGGGGAGGGAGTAGCCCCTTCGGACAATGTCCAAGACCCACCTGTCCGAGGTGATGGCACGCCAGTGGTGAAGGTGATGGCGGACCCTGCCCCCTACTGGCGTGCTGTGCACCTGAAAGGAGGGACTAGGAGGGCTTGGAGGCCGCGGACGGGTTGGAGGTGGTGGCCTGACCCGCACGCTGGTTGCCCGAACCGCCACGGCGGTATCCACGTCCTCGGCCACGCGAAGACGCCTGCTGCGCGGGCCGTTGGCTGGGCTGCTGACGTGACTGGGCGCCCCTTCCGTGGCCACGATAGGGGCGAAAAGCAGAAGGTAGCGGAGGGCGTGTAGCAGAAAGGCCCAGGGACTTGGCAGTAGCCCGTGAGTCCTTAAAGCGCTCCAACGCATGGTCTGCTTTGGAACCAAAAAGACCGACTCCATCAAAGGGCATGTCCATGAGAGTATTCTGGACATCCCCTGAAAAACCAGTGGTTCTCAGCCAGGCGTGGCGACGCAGCGCCACCGTCGTTGCAATAGATCTGCCAAGCGAGTCGGCGGTATCAAGGCCACATCGTATGGTGTATTTGGCCGCATCCCTTCCTTCCGCAATGGCGCGGGAAAGCAGTGTCTGGACCTCCTCAGAACACTGGGGCAAAACAGTCGCCACCGAATCCCACAAGGAGTGGGTATATCGGCCCAAAAGACAAGCGGTGTTGATGGACCGCAAGCCAGCACTGGAGGAAGAAAAACCCTTCTTCCCAAATTGATCCAGGCGTTTGGATTCCCTATCCGGAGGGGCGGTAGGGAAGGCGGTTTGGGAAGCGGAGGCTTGGACAACCAAGCTCTCAGGAGTGGGGTGGACAGAGAGAAACAAGGGGTCGCCCGGAGCTGGGCGATGGCGTCGGGACACGTTCCTATCCACAGGAGCCCCTGTGTTGGGCTTGGACCAGGCGCCCAAAGAACGTCAGTAAGTGCATCGTTAAACGGCAGCACAGTCTCCAAGGAGGAGGCCGCCGGCTGAAGCACTTCTGTCAAGAGATTAGTCTTGACCGTCACCGTAGGGAGTCGGAGATGTAAGGCTCCAGCTGCCCTACGCAACACCGTTGCAAAATTGGCTCCCTCCTCCGTAGCCACGGGAGGAGACAGCATGCCAGTGTCAGGGGAAGTATCTAGACCACTGGCATCCCCTAGTTCCTCTGCCCAGTCCTCAGCATACTGACACTGCTGTGCCAGAGGGTCCTCAGACCCCTCCCAGTCCTCCTGGTCCTCCTCCGGTTCAAAATAAGGAGGAGGAGGAGGGACATTGGGGACCCAAGGTCCCATCGGCGCCGGAACCGGCGTCGAGCGACATCGGTCTGGCTCCATGTCCGGAGCCGGAGAGTACATGGGGACGACGCCGCCCGGTGCCCCGGGCGGCGTCAGGAACGGCACCGGAGACATCGACGCCGGCGGAGGCGTGGTCAGGTCGACCGGCGTCGATGGAGGTTGCGGTACCACCGGAGCCGGGATCGAGGCCGGGGCCGAAGCCGGAACCGAGGCTGGAGGCACGAGCGACGCCGGGACCGGAGTCGGCGGCGACGCCGGGGCAACCCCATCAGGGCCCGCGGGGCCCGAAGGCGCACCGGAGGGACCTTGAGGCCCGAAGAGGCGGGCCATGGCCGACAGGAATTCCTGTACTTGGGCCGGATCCGCCCCCGAACCCGGGAAGGACGGGTATTGCGGGGGCGACTCCACAGGCATGTCCGGGGCCGCGGGGCGGGGACGGTGCCGGGAGGGGCCTCAGCCGAGTCGCGAGACCGGCGAGGCGAAGTCCTAGAGCGATGATGCTTTTGGACTTCTTGTGCTTAGACTTACCGGACGACGAAGACTTGGATCCCGACGACCGGTGAGGACTCCGCGACCGACCTCTCACGCGACCGGGGCTTGGTATGGCGCGGAGCCGACTGCCGGGCCTCGAGGAGCTTTCGAGACCGCTCTCGCAAAGCTTTCGGGTTGAGGGCCCGGCAGTCGGAACACGACTTCGTGTCGTGGCCTCGGCCGAGGCAGAAGAGACACTCCAGATGCGGGTCTGTGATGGACATCATCCGAGCACAGGCGTCGCAACGTTTAAAGCCGGGCATCCCTACAACACCTTGGAGTCGATTCGAAGAAACAGTGAAAAAATTCACCAAAAAAGTTAGTCAAAAAATGACTAGGGCACTGCTCTTCCCGGATCTGCGCTTGCTGGCGCGGAAAAAGAATAACTGACGTCAGCGCGCAGGGGCGGCGTCTAAGTACTGCCCGCGACGTCATCCCGGCGATCACGACGCCGACGACGGACGCGGAGCCGCACGACGCCGCCTACCGACGCGCAAGGGTACTGCTACGCAAAAACTTTCCGGATCCAGCCTGACGCCTGGGGATATTCTAAGGTAAGGAATCTGTCACTAACGTGTCTCTTTCAGATATAGTGGCCTGGCTTTCGGAACCTGCCGGGAACACAGCGGGCGAACTCCGGCTTGACTGGGACCAGTGCAAGTGAAGATACGAGTCCTGTGCGCTACCGGGTTGGAAAGGCCTGGAGCCCCGGGCTGGGGTGGCGCGCAGTGCCGTAAGAGGACTCGCAGCGCGCGACTGAGGCAGGCGGAGCTGGCCGGTCATACGGCTCCTCGGAGTGAGTGGATTGGCGACCAGCGCTTGGGGGCCTGGACGTGGCACAGCACGCCAGCGGAGCAGACTGCGGACCGATCGGCACACAGACGGAGGTGAGGAGGCGTGCAGGCGACCCGAGGGCAACGCAACACCTCTTGGCTGCCGGAGTGCGACTTCGGCTTGTCTGCAGCAGAGGAGCGGCTGATCTGGTGCCCCCTCCCCTGTGTGCTAGTGGAGTGCCCGATAGGAGGTGGAGGCAGATCCTGACCCCACATGCCGGACCCGACTAGTTGGGATGCGATACACCCTCTGGGCCCGCCATTTTGAACTGTGCTAGTCCGGCAGTGCCTGTGAGGAGAGCGCTAACTGAGGGGCTGTCGTAGTGGAAAACGTGGTGCTTTCACTGCGGGGGCTGGGGTGCCAGCGGGTGCGCTCTGATTGCCCGAGTCGTGAGCAAAGTAGCGTACAGTGCAGCTGACCGAGCTGAGTAATTTAGAGTGCAGCTGGCACGTGGAGTAGCACCGAATTGCAGTGGAGGTCATGCTTGAAGTCTGCGGCGGCAAGGCCTGGCCGCGTGCTTCTGGTAGCAGCGCGCTAGAGGGTCCCTCCTGAGCGCCACAGTGTGCGGTGGCGGTCGGGCGCCTGTCGCACGGAGTGAGGCAATAGGTGCTAGACGGCAGAGTGCAGCGCCCCAAAAGTCGACGTGTGCAGAGACGTGGGCAGGAGACTCCGTGGGGCTCCCAGTGGCCTCATCGACCATTGGTTCTACAGCTCTGTAACGCGGGGGTGCTCTAACTGGTGGATCCCCTTGACAGCCGGCATGGGCAGGGTAGACAGGACTCAGCCCAAGCTCTCTTTTGACCAGAAGCGGTCAAAATCGCAAGACACCGCAGCTGTAGATCCGGACAGGATGCCTGCCCCGACGATGGAAGAGCCAAGCACCGATATCCGGGCCATGTTGGTAGCCATGGAAAAAAGCTTGCAAAGTGGAATCACCTCGTTGGGCGCGAAGATGGACGCCCTCTCCTACAGGATGGATAGGATGGGGGAGCGCTTGGACAAACATGCGGAGCGCTTAGACATGTCGGAACGAAGACTCACGGAGGTGGAGGAAGCGCACACCACGTTAGATGCAGACCACAAACAACTTGGGAGAGTCCTCCGAGTACTCCAAGATAAGACGGACTTGGAAGTGCGTTCTCGTCGATGCAATCTCAGAATCATCGGCCTTCCGGAAACTACCCAGACGGGAAACATGGAACATTTCGTGGAGAAATTACTGGTTGCGCTGCTGGGAGAGGGGGTCTTCTCCGCCATGTTTGTAGTAGAGAGAGCGCATCGCTCCTTGGGACCTCGTCCGCGACCGGGGCACCACCACGACCGATCATTGCAAAACTGCTCAATTACCGGGATAGGGACATAGCCCTGAAATTGGCGAGAGACAAGCAGCCGTTGTCCTATGAAGGTTCAGTGATCTCATTGTTTCCAGACTTTACGATCCGAGTTCAAGAGGCCCGTCGCCAGTTTATCCCCATGAAAAAACAGATGCGAGACATGGGCATAGACTACGCTATGCTGTACCCAGCGAAGCTACGAGTCAACAGACCGGGCCGTTCCCACATTTTCACTGACCCCAAGTCCCTACAGAAGGCCCTAAAAGACTGGTCCAGGGACTGTCGTACCAGCCCGGAGCGGCACCGGAGCGACGAGACGACTGAGGGGCAACTGGAGGACCAGGACTAACTATGGTAAACTGCAGCTCGACGATAAGAATGGTAACGGGATTGGGGAAAGTGGTTGTGGGGGATGCTCTGTGCATGGAAAGGACGATGCAAGACGTGCCTCGCAGATACTTGGTCTAAAACAATGTGTGGGATGGGATCACTGGTATGGCCTGAGCCTCCTTGCCATGCAGAAGTAGGGGTCATCAGACAAGACGTTGAGAGATGGCATGGTCAGCTGCCTGAAGGGGATGGGTACATGCAGTTGTGTCGCAACTGAGTCCGGCTTAGTGTTAGCGGAAAGACTGGACCCTTAGAATGAAGTGACCGGGGCAGGGGGAGGCTGCTGTTCAATTTGTTCATTTTAATGCTTAGGCCTGAGTATATTGGGACTGTGAGGCTGTATCATTATCTACTGACGGTGCACGGGGGCAGTCTGATTTGTGTTCACATCGTATCTATAGTAGGACGAGCAACATCCGCCCACGAGTGCATAACACAAGGGGAGACAACCTAGTATTTTGGGGGGGTGGTGGGAGGAGGATCGGGGATTCTAGGGGATGCATCACGACCAAGTTGGGGGTGGTCTGTTGTGGGTGGGGGGTAGTAGGGAAGGGAGGAAAGTTTTGTTGCGGTGGTTGTTTGCAGCTACATGTCTGTTTACACATGATATATTTATCACTAAAGAGCGCTATAGGTCGAGATACATAATGTGCTTCAATACGCGAGATGGTGGGGCACGGTGAGGTTAACACAATGGAGACCCCGGGCTCCCTAAGAGCGCTTACGTGGAATGTGAGGGGGCTAAATGACCACCGAAAGCTGCTGAACTACTTGAATCGGCAGAATATTGACATAGCTTTGATACAGGAGACACATCTGCCCGTAAAGAGTGCATTGCTACGCAGCAGAGGACTGGTGGACAATATAAATGTCTCTGGTTTCACCACGCATGCCAGAGGGGTGCTGACAGGGGTTAACCCTAGGTCGGCTTACAAGATGGCCCAATTAAACTCAGACAGGGATGGTCGCTTTGTGATCTCCAGGTGCCAAGGGCAGGGCGTAGACCTAATAATAGTAAATGTCTACGGCCCCAATTACGATTGCCCGGAATTTTATACAACGCTGGCAAGCACAGTCTATAAGCACCCGGAGGCACAGTACCTGTGGGGAGGGGATTTTAACCTAATCAGAAACTCAACTTTAGACAGATCAGGGGGGCCAGAGAGGCGACCGTCTGCCGCGGCCAGAGCACTGGAGAGTGTCCTGGTGGGCATGGGCCTCTGCCATGTATGGAGAGCGAGATACCCGGATAGGGGGGGCTATACACACTACTCTGCTTATCATAATTTGCACACCCGTATAGATTACTGGTTGATTTCCTCGCCTCTTCTGGGCCAAGTGCGAGAGTGCTTGGTGCTCCCGCGTACTCTCTCGGATCATTCTCCTCTATTGCTGGTACTTAATCTGCCAAGGAAGTCAATTCCGCCATTCACTTGGCGGGTTCCCCCGTACTCATTGCTAGATCCTGTCTTTAAAGAAGACATGGCTGAAGCGATAGAAACCTTTTTCACTATTAATGTGGGGTCAGTGGACAGCTTCCAGGTCGTATAGGAGACCTTCAAGGTCTATATTCGGGGTGTTGCCATGGCCAAGCATTCGGGGGTACTCCGCACTATCCGACAGAGACTGACGGATCTGGAGCGGAAGCTGGGAGTTCTGGAAGCGCGCCAATTGTCGTGTAACGATGAGACAATAACACATGAAATCAAGGACCTGTTGGGAGAATACCAAGAAGCTGCCGATAGCGAACTCAAGCACCTCGGCAAATATGCCACGGCGCGGGTATACGGGGAGGGAGAAAGGCCGGGTTCCGTGCTAGCACAGCTGCTGAAAGCGAAACACGGCAGAACGCAGGTCATGGAACTCAAGTTGGCGTCTGGTGGGATACTAACTGAAGAGACGGAAATTGCGGACAGGTTCAAGCAATTTTATGCGGAATTATACACGGCCCGGTCTTCCGGCTCGGAGGACGAAATCCCTAGCTACCTTGAACATCTCAAATTGCCGTTTCTCACCAATACACACCGGGAGTATCTTATGCGACCTATAGCTAGGGAGGAAATTTTAATGGCCTTGGCAGATATGAAAGCTTCTAGCGCCCCGGGAGCAGATGGTCTCACAGTCGGGTTTTACAAAGCCTTCATTGACCTATTGCTCCCATACCTCATGATGCTTTTTGAAGATATGTCTCTCTCAGGCATGATGCCACCAACGATGAGAGAGGCGATAATCGTTGCTATCCCTAAACCAGACAAGCCGTTAAATGAATGTGCGTCTTATCGTCCACTCTCTCTACTGAATGTTGATACCAAATTATACGCTAAGATCCTCGCTAATCGACTCGTCCCCCTGGCGCCAGTATTGGTGGCTCCAGAGCAAGCGGGGTTCATTCCTGCCAGGAACCTTACCTACAATCTCCGCACGGTGTTCGGCACCATTCAACATACGAAACAAGAATCTAAGGCGGTTGCAGTCTTCCTCGACATGGAGAAGGCCTTCGATTCTGTCGAGTGGCCCTTCATGCAACAGGTTCTGACTAGGATGGGACTGGGCCCAGTCTTTCTCCAATTGGTTGGGGTACTTTACGGTTCCCCCATGGCTCGCATTAAAATAGGTAATCTGGTGACGGAACCAATCAAGATCTCCAAAGGAACGAGACAGGGCTGCCCGCTGTCCCCTATTTTATACGCTCTGGTCGCTGAGCCCCTGGCATGTGCACTGAGAGAATACCACAGTCATAGAGGCATTTGTTTCCCCAATTATAAGATCATAGTATCCACCTACGCGGATGACACGTTACTATATGTCCGTGAGCCGGAAAGCAATCTTTCCTCAGTTCTTAGGGAAGTGGTACACTTCGGGGCGTTGTCGGGCTGCGTGTTAATTGGTCTAAATCCATAGTTTTCCCACTCACCCCAAGCACGACACCGTTTGAGCCAGACTATCCACTACAATGGTCCACTGACGCGATAAGGTATCTTGGTATCCGCCTACACACGGACTCGGAGATTGTGTTTAGGGAGAACTACGGCACCGCAGTCAGCAGGCGGGAGGATGACGTGGATAATTGGATTAAGTTGCCGCTGTCCCTGTTTGGAAGAATCGCTATCATGAAGATGGTGGTTCTGCCACGCTTTTTGTTCCTCTTCGCAAACATTCCCATTGTCCTACCTGGCTCCTTTTTTCAGAGAGTCAACGCATTATTGATAAAACTGGCCTGGGCGGGCAAGCAAGCGAGGGTGAAATGGCAGATACTTATCTTACCATACCACTTAGGAGGCTTGGGCGCGCCGGATTTAAATTTGTATTACAGAGTGGCACAAGGTGCCCAAGTTTATCATTGGATACATGGCTCATCGGATGTACCGTTTCTACGCCTGGAAAGACTCTTTGCAGATCCACTCCCCCTTCCGGCCATGATTTTCGAATCAACGGACCGTAGGACGGGGATATTGGCCTCCATGAACTCGACACAACATGCTTGGCATAACTTATTGCAAATGCAGGCGGGGGCGCTGTTGTACTCCCCGGACATGCCCATTGAATGGGCTCGCTGGTTGACCCTGTGCAGGGACAAAGGGGTACTACGAGCATTACACTCCTTGAATATACTGAAATTAGGGGATCTATTTCAAGAGGGCACAGTTAAAACCTGGGAGGAAGTAGTGGACCAGGGGGTTACGAGTACGATGCTGCACCGGTTTCAGTTTCACAGAGTGAGAAGAGCACTACACGGAACATTGGGAGGTGATCTCCAAGAGCCACCAGACGTGCCGGAGCTGTCCTATGTAATCAATGCTAAGACGCCCCGCAAACTGGTCACTAACATATATAAATTAGCTATGTCCCATAGAGCGAATCATTATACTAAAGCCAGGCTGGCGTGGCAAGGGGATTTACAACAGCCCATAGATGACGCCATGTGGACTTACTGCTGCACCAGTACTCGGCGTGTCTCCTTACACGGTAGACATCGACTGATCCACTTCAAATATCTGAACAGAGTGTATTATACCCCAGAGAGATTACATCGATATGGCTTAAGAGAGACCTCGGCTTGCGAGAGATGTAGGGCACAACTCGCTGATTTTTTTCATATAGCGTGGCAATGTCCGGGGGTATATAAATATTGGGAATCGATCTTCCGTGAATTGGGGGAAATAATAGGCACTGAGCTCGCTCCGGACCCGACTCTGGCCCTTTTGGGGTATTCGAAACCGCTGCCTAAGGCAATACGCAGATTGGTGGACATGGGTCTCCTAATAGCCAAGAGGAGAGTTGCAATGTGCTGGTCGAGGGGCCCGTTGCCTACAATGACACAATGGGCACACGACATGCTTTACTGTAGCACCCAAACCGAGACTTTTAATGAATTACTCCCTCCCCGGAGTAGGCCTAAGAATTTCTGGGGGCTTTACACAACCTACATGCTTGCCAGAGCTTCGGACGCTGACGGCGAGACCCCCTATGTCCCAGGCGATGATATACCTGACAAGTCCACTTAACTTGCTGTAGGTAACGCAACACAGAGGGTACCATCCGGGGCGGGGTAACTGTGCCGCCTTCTGGCCTCCCCTCAGGGATATAAAGTATTCTCCGATGTGAGGGCACACGGGTCTAGTGTCAATATGCTTGATTGGGTAACTCACCACGCCGTGCGTTGCTATCTTGACGACCTTCAATGGTTTCATATATAATTTGATGCCGTTTTACAGACATGGGCTGTGTATGTTTTGTATATAAGGTTTTGTTGTGTTACATGTCCATTCTGCACAATGTGTTTATCCTAATCAACAATTTATGAGCGCTGCCTGCCCACTGGGTTGTTGGCTTTATAGCTGTGTATAACTATTCAAACTGATGCGCAGCCGGCCCCCAGGGTTGTAGGCTAGTGGCTGTGTTTTGCCGTGCAGATTACAATAAATGATAAAACGTAAAAAAAAAACTAAAAAAACACCACTGGGTGCTGTAGTTACCCCGAACAGGAGAACTTTGAATTGGTAATGGAATGTTGTCCGTCTACTACGAACCTGAGATATTTCCTGTGAGCTGCGTAAATGGGAATATGGAAGTAGGCGTCCTTTAAATTAAGAGTGGAAAGAAAGTCGCCTTGCTGAAGCAATGGGAGTACCTGTTGAAGGGTGACCATGTGGAAGTGGTCTGACTGAATGTAGAGGTTTAGCTGTCTGAGGTCCAATATGGGCCTGAGAGAGCCGTCCTTCTTTGGAATCAAAAAGTATAGGGAGTATACTCCTGTCCCCTGGTGATGTAATGGGACTGGTTCTATGGCAAGTTTTTGCAACAGAGAGAGAACCTCTTGTTTTAAGAGGGTGAGATGTTCTGCTGACATTGCACATTGTTTTGGAAGGATAGTTGGGGGAGCGCTGGTAAGTTCCAGGCAATAACCATATTGGATAATGTGTACTACCCAGTTGTCTGAGGTGATTGAATTCCAGACAGGTAGGAACTGTGAGAGACGTCCCCCGACAGGAGTGGAATGATCGGGTGGTAGTGGAGGGAAGTCACTGCTTATTGGCAGGGGAAGTGCGGGTGGAATTACCTCTGCCTCTTCCCTTATTGTGGTTTCCCATTTAGCCTCGAAAATAGCCTCTGGAGGATGTAGATTGGTTGTTTCCCTTATAAGAGGAGGAGTGAGTTTCTGAGGCCACTGTTTTTGAGCCACCCCTGTAAAAGGAGCGGCAAAAGGAATCCTTAGTAGAAGGCAACTGTAAGGCCCCCATGGACTTAGCTGTTTCGGTGTCTTTCTTCATTTTTTCTAATGAAGTATCTACTGTTGGCCCGAAAAGGTGTTTCTTATCAAAAGGTTGATTAAGTATTGATGATTGCACCTCTTGTTTGAATCCGGAGATTCGAAGCCAGGAGTGCCTGCGCAAAAGTACACTAGTATTAATGGTACGAGATGCTGTGTCTGCTGCATCCAGTGCGCATTTGATGGAATTGTTAGTGATCAGCTTACCTTCCTGAATGAGGTCGTTAGCTTTTGTCCTATACTCATCATGTAAATGTTGCATTAATTTCTCAAGCTCATCATAGTGAGCCCTATCGTATCGTGCCAATAAAGCTTGAGCATTGGCAATGCGCCAATGGTTAGCAGCCTGTGATGCCACTCTTTTGCCTGATGCATCAATGAGTTTTGACTCCTTATCAGGAGGAGGGGCGTCGCCTGTAGTTTGGGAATTGGCTCTCTTGCGGGCATTAGATACGACGAGAGTCTAGAGGTAACTGGCCTTTTATATATACTGGGTCTGTTGGAGCGGGCTTGTATTTCTTATCTACTCTAGGCGTGAGTATTCTGGCTCTAACTGGGTCTTTGAATACCTCATCAGTGTGTTTGAGCATGCCCTTTAGCAATGGCACAGTATTTGTTGACCTCTGTGAGTGGGTAAAGGTCTCTACCAGAAAATCCTCCTCTAGAGGGTCTGAATGTAGCTCCAGCCCGTGGTATTGAGCAGCCCTATTAATTAGCTGTGCAAAACCTATGTTGTCATCAGGCGGGGAGGGCCTGGAGGGATATAGGTCAGGGTCATTAAGTTGATCTGGATCTTTATTGTAGTCTTCCCAGGGATCAGTATCCCATGGTAAGTCCTCATCCTGTGGGATATTGTGGTCTTCATCCCCGTCCTCATCCCCATAATCTTCATCATCCGGGTCAGGTGAAAGGAGGTAGTGGTGAATGTGATGGTGAAATTAGTAAATTGAGATCAAGAGGAGGAGGAGAGGGAGGTATATAAGGGGGAGAAGGGTTAGTACCAGTGTATTTTTTCTTTAGAGGTATATGAAAGTCCTCTAATAGATCCAGCTTTCTTTTCTTAGGAAGAGTGGCTAAAAGGTGCCCAGTCTTAGGGTCAATGCTTAGTCTCTTCTGTTTTGGGTCCAAAGGAGTGTCTTCTGATGGAAGCTCTTTGGATAGAGTAACTTTGTCCTTAGGAGTGGATTTCGGCGTCGAAGACTTGGGTTGTGAGCCCTTTGGCGTCTAATGTTTGGCATCAGAGTGTTTGGGTGTAGGCTCCGAGTGTTTAGTCGTGGAGGGTTTCGGCTCCGAAGCTTTATGTGCCGAGGGTTTCGGTTCCGAAATTTTCGGCGCTGGGGGTTTTGGCACCGATGTTTTAGACTTGGAGGGTTTCGGCTCCGAAGCCTTTGGATTTGAACTTTTTGGCTCCAATGCTTTAGGCGTCGAAGGTAATTTCGGTGTGTGTTCGG
The DNA here is from genome assembly GCA_963921515.1 of Calotriton arnoldi. Classification (NCBI taxonomy): domain Eukaryota; kingdom Metazoa; phylum Chordata; class Amphibia; order Caudata; family Salamandridae; genus Calotriton; species Calotriton arnoldi. The sequence goes on from CAWUFW010000291.1 coordinate 3,752,937, forward strand.
CCCCAGAATGGGGCCGGCTCGAGCCCGAGCCGGAAGGCTTATCTTTATGTTTCATAGCCGGGCTGGAGGGCGGGGCATCAGAAACTTTTTCACGGTGCCGACCTGAGCCCGAGGGCGAAGGTGATATCGGAGCCTTGGATTTCGGTTTAGTGGCTATATGGGGATCAGTACTCACTGTACGTTGACCCGGAGTGATGTTGGGGTCTTCTTCCATGTCGGAGTCAGCTTCGTACACGGAGACCAGCTCTTCTTCTTCGGCTTCTGTCTGCGGATGGTGGTAATCAGATTCTTCACCGAAGATGTCTGGTACTGATCCGCTGCCTCGGTGCATCTCGTGGCGTCGAGCCCGACGATCACGGATGGTCTTCTTCGATCGGAATGATCGACATGCTTCACAGTTCTTTTCTTCGTGTTCCGGGGATAGGCAGAGGTTACAGACCTCGTGCAAGTCAGTGCATGGGTACTTAGCACGACACCCGAGACATAGCTTGAATGGAGTCCCTTCCATCGACTGCTGGCGTGGTCGGCACGGGTAGGCCCGACGGCCCGCCTCGAAGTTCCTGATCGAAGGTTTTCACAATTTAAACGATGCGCGTCGAATAGGAGATCGCGATCGAAGACAATACCGTCGAGGGTAGAGGATTGCGCGTCGAAGGGGTACGAAAACGATACCGTACCGGAGTGCAGCAATACACATCCGAACCCGATGGCGGAAAAAAACAATCTGGGGATGGAGTCGATACCCATGCGCACTATCACCGAAAGGAGGAGTCACCTACCTTGTGATTACAAAGACTTCTTCGAAGAAAATCAAAGTGCAAACATCCGAGCCCAACACCAGATGGCGATCTATGCCTAGAACAGGTGAGTTTCCAGCAACAATGACTATTATTTTTTTCACTGGGATATACCTTCCCCTTTATGGAGTTGACCCTTGGTCCTAGAAACATTTTTTCTTGCTCTGTAGTTGGTGATGACTTCTCTATGTTTATTGAGAATCCCAATAGTTCTCATTACCTGTTGTATATGATCTTTGCACTTGTTTGCTCTAACTAACCAGTCGTTCAGGTAAGGATAGACATGTATGCCATGCCTTCTTAAGTGAGCCGCCACTGCTGCTAGACATTTTGTAAAGACTCTTGGCGCTGATTTTATCCCGAAAGCCAGTACTGTGAACTGGTAGTATGTTTTGTTTATGACAAACCTTAGGTATTTTCTGTTTTTTTGTACTCATTTGGATGTGCAAGTAGGCAGCCTTTAGGTTTATAGTTGCCATGTAATCCCCTTTTTGCAATTGCGGGATGACTTCCTGTAAGGTTGTCATTTTGAATCTGTGTTCTGATAAACTTATTTATGAATCTGAGGTCTAAAATTGGGCATAGAGCTCCATCTACCTTTGGTATCCGGAAATATGTTGAGTAATTCCCTTTGTCGATTTCTGCTGTTGGCATTCTTTCTATTGCTCTCTTTTGCAGTAATTCCTCTACCTCCTTGAGTAGACGAGATGTTTCTTCTTTTGAATGGACCTTCTTTTTGGTCCCTTTGTTGGAGGCATCTTGTCCAATCCTATTCAATATCCAAACTGCATTACGTTCAGGATCCATTTGTCTGATGTTATCTTCCTCCACTCCTGAAAGAAGTTCCTTTTTCTGCCTCCCACTGGTGTTTTGTGGATAGGCTGTGATTTTTTGGGAAGTCACTTGTTGGTGGGGGTTGTGCCTCCTCTGTGAGGCTGTCCCTTTCCCAGTGTTCTTCCTCAAAAGGACTGCCGTCCTTTTCGCTGGTACTGCCAGTGCTTCTGGGGTGCCAATGTCTGTCTGCTTCCCTGGAAAGCCTGGTGTGATGTTTCTGATTGGAAGCTGCCTCTCCCAGAAGGGCTGCGAGATGGCACTGCCCCTCTTTGTATACCTCCTCTAAACTGCAATGCTCCCATAGATTTTGCGGTTTCGTTGCCTTTCTTGAGCTGATTTAAGGTGTCATCGACCGTGCTCCCAAACAACTGTTCCCCGTTGAATGGGGTATTTAATATGTTAGCTTGTACCTCCGGCTTGATACTGATATTCACAGCCATTAGTGAGGGCCGAGGGTGATCCCAATCATCATCTGGCAGCTTGAGGTGTCAGCCGCATTCAATGCTGATTTCAGGCATGTGTTGGTAATGTTCTTGCTCCCTTTTGCCCGGTGTGCAGCTCTTTTCTTGTACTGGTCTGGCAGGTGCTTCATAAATTCAGCCATTTCCACCTAATGCTGGTAGGCATGTCTGTTCAGGAGGGCACTCGAATTTGCGATGCACCATTGGTTACCTGCACTGCGCTCAAATCTTCTACCCACGAGGTCCATCCTTTTGCTCTCCTTGTCAGGAGTCAGTCCAGATGTAGACGGGATGTTGTCCCTCTTCCGTGCTGTAAAGGTGATGATCGAATCAGCCGGCACTGTACCCTTGATGTATGTTGGGTCCTTGGATGAATACTTATATTTCTTCTCTGTCTTTGGAGTCCTGGCTCTACAAGGGGCGAATTCTTTGAAAGCCTCCTTTCCTTGGTCTAGGACACTCTGAAGCATTGGCAGGAATTGGTTCCTAGCTTGTGATGGCAAGAGGGTCTCCAGCAGAAAACAAGACCGTGGTCTTTCCTCCTCCAAATGCACCCTATACTTGTCTGCAGCCTTTTTGATAACCTGGTTAAACAAGGCAATGTCATTCGGAGGCTAAAGCCTCCACTGATAGCAGTCTACCTCTTCCTCCAGGGAGTCAGTCTCCAGGTCCTGCCACTGAGGCTTGGCGCACTCTGATTTCCCTGAGACCTGATACATGCCCTCTGTAGTCCCTCCTCGTAGAAGATTTCCTCTTCTTCCTCCTGAGGCTCTGGAGTCAAAGGAGGTTTGATTTCTTTCGACGTCCTTCTTGCCCTGATCCTTCGGTGGTATTCCAAATCCCTTTAAGGATTCGAATCGTTTTCGTTTGTGCCAACTTTCTTCGGCATCTAGGCTCAACATATATTTTCTCTTTGACGTCAAAGATTCCTTCGTTGGTCAGCGAGCTTCGGTGTTCATCTTGAGACCTCTCCTTTTTCGACATTGGAGCGTCTTTCCCTCGACCGTCCTTTGATGACCTGGTCTTATCAGGAGATTTTCCTCCTGCAGTGTCACTCTCAAGGGATCCGAGGGGTTCTCGGTCTCGGGGCCTGACTTCTTTCAGCGAGTGTTTCGAAGAGAAGGCTCCCTTCAATGACAGAGTCTGAACTTCTAGACTCCAGCAATTTATTCAGGGTCGATGTCTCTCTTAACTCCTGTCTCTTGTCTTTTTTGGTTACCTGTGCTTTGACGATCCTCAGGTCGGCATCTGATGTTTCTCCATTGGCACCTTCCACTACATTTTCCTGCTCGTCGCTCAACAGACCCAGGTCTTTCAGGAATGGAGTTGTCTTCTTTCCCTGCATGGTGTAATGTGCCTGTCTCTGCTTCTCCTTCGCCCTCAGTGTCTTTGACTTGAACCTGGCGCAGGAGTTGCAATCATCTCTTCGATGGTCAATGGGCAGGCAGAGGTTGCAAACCGGGTGATGGTCCTTCAGTTAGAATTTGTGGTGGCAATTCTGGAACCATTAAATCGCACAGTGAGACCCCGGTCCAGGTATTCTCGAAAACCACCGAGGAAATTTGTTTCCTTCCCTCTCAAATTCTCCTCCGGTACCTCTGTTGATGTTCATCTCCAAATTAGTTGAAAACGTTTGGTGATCTTCTCACGAACTTTCTCAAATTTTTCTTTCCTCATGTTGGAGATCCTTCTGCCAAGCATCCAGACCAAAAAAAGAACCTGAAGATGGGGATCAAAGGTGGGGGCTTCCGGGGTAAGGCGTACAATGTCACCGGAAGCACCAAATGGGTGTCCGTTGATGCCAAACAAAAACAAAAACTAGAAGGACTTAAAAAAAAAAAAAAGTGGAGAATTCCGAACCAACCACTAGATGGCGGAATAATGCACAGCATGTGAATTCAGAAAAGATTCACGCTGCAAAATAGCCAGGTCTTCAGCGGTATACTCAAAGTCAGGTAGTTAGTTTTGCCTTGTAAGGTTCCTGTAAGTCTATTCTAGAGTTTTGGCCCATGACAGGGGAAAGGACTTTCTTCCTGACTAATTAGTTTAAAGCAAAGAATAATCGCCAAACAAAGGTCAGAGGATCTAAGACATCTAGGTGGACGATAGACCTGTAGAAGAGAGCTGGGAATAGGAGGGCCCGTGTTATTAAGAAGACGAAGAGTGGCACAATGCCTTGAATTGAATGCGCTTCTCTACAGGGAGCCATTGCAGGCTCCGTAGCGGTTTTGAGATTGAGTGCAATTAGGGTAGATGATCCAGCAATCTTGCAGCAACATTCTTACCAGCCTTGATAATGCCTAGATACAAGATGCTACAGTAATCTAGGTGTGAGATGATCAAAGCCTGAAAAATTATCCTCTGCATAGAGAAGAATTCCACAGAATTCAAATAACAGCTTACTATCTATCCAAATTCCTAAACTCTTTACTGCCGACTCTGAGTCAGAGGTTGCCCCAGAGCATCAAGCAACCTGAGGTCCCCAAGCCAGAAATTGTTTGACAATTAAAGGCCGAGTTTTTTTGGCATTCAATTCAAGGCAGTTCAAATTCATCCATTTTGCCACTGAGATCATACACTGCCTGATTTGGGAAGGACCCTCTCCTTACTTGAGGACAGAGACCATTTCAATTGCGTGTCATCTGCATATTGTAAATGTATTGTAAATGTATTTATATAGCTCTTACTAACCCTGATGAGGCGTCGTAGCGCTTTTCGGCAAGTAGGACTCTACTCCAGAACCCAAAAAGGATTAGTGTTGGATTAGTATAGGAAAATATGAATTTGTTTGAGCTGCGGACATGTGAGGCTGTTAGTTGGATTGAACAGGATAATGGAGGGATAGAAGAGGGAAGGGCATAGAAAGTGTTCATTTGGAGATCATAGTAGTAGGAGGACATTTGGGATGAGATAAGAAGAGATAGAGGGGTGAAGAGTCTTTAGAAGTGGAAAAACCTTAGAAATTCACTGAAAAAAATAAAGGTTACAGGGACGTTTTAGTTAGGCTCAGATTTCACTCATACAAAACCAGTGAAATTCAGGAGTTATAGTTACTTGAGATTACTTAAAGCTTACGCCCCCACAATACACTGCTTATAACCTCACATATTACATCACTCATGACTTGGTCAGTGACATCACTGATGACATCTCAAATGACATCCACAGAACCACTCACACACCCACACAACCACTCATACACCTACTCCCACTAGTCCCAACTATAACATACCTACCATATGAAATTAGTCGATGGCACTGTCGAAGTTTCTCATTAAACTATGTATGTAGCCAATGGCAGAATAGGTAGACGCCTTCTCGGAAATCAGTGACAACCTATAATTCGCAACGTTTGCTAAAAGGCAGACATGCATGTAAAAAAGTGTAGGGCTCAAGGCAGTTCTCCAAGGGACCCCAAACTGAATCTTACAGTTTGTGGAGGAGCACAGAGGCAATACCACATGGAAGGATTACATTACTTACCTTGCAAGCATCTGTTCTTAGCATGTAGTGCTGTAGATTCACTTGCTGTGCATAAGTCTGTCAGTGTTGAGCTTGGAGGATTATAAGTTGTTTTTCTTCGAAGTTGTTGTTCGAGTCACAAGATTGTGTGATGACTCTTCCCTTTGGTGATAGTGCGCTTGGGCATCGACTCCATCTTTAGATTGATTTGCCGCAAGTGGGTGAGAATGGAGTTGTAGTAAGTATTAATAATGTGATGTCCATGTAATTAATGTGAATTAGTGTAAATGGACTGCGACCCACACAGGTTTCCAGGGAGGAAAGAGGGCGCATGTGAATCTACAGCACTACATGCCAAGAACAGGTGCATACAGGGTAAGTAACAATCTGTTTGAGGCATGTGTACTGTAGATACACATGCTGTGCATTGACTGTAAAGCAGTCCCTCTCCCAAAGCGGTGGTTATCCATTGGGGGTAGCAGTTGTTTGAAAAAGAGACCTTAGTACTGTCTGGCCAACAGTGGCCTGTTGACATGCAAGTACATCCACACAATAATGTTTTGTGAAGGTGAGTGGTGTGGACCATGTTGTTGCTTTGCAAAATTCATCATCGGAGAATATTGCCTAAAAATGCCATAGAAGCCCCTATTCTAAGAGTAGAGTGACCTTTAGGAGTTACAGGTAAAAATCTTTTAGCTTTAGCATAACAAGTTTGGATACATTTTACTATACTTCTTGAAATTCCACTCTGAGATAGCGTTTCCAGTGTGAGGAGGTGAAAAAGCAATAAATAATTGCTTATTTTCCCTAAAAGCCTTGGTTCTGTCAATGTAGTACATTAAAGCTTGTTTGACATCCAGTGTATGCAAGGCTCTTTCTGCAACAGACTGGTTGTGGAAAGAAAACAGGTAACTCAATTGACTGATTAATGTGAAAAGGAGAAACTACTATAGGTAAAAACTTTGGATTTGTCCAAATGACTAATTTGTCTCTGTGTAGTTGGACGAGTGGTTCTTCTAAGGTTAGTGCCTGGTTCTCACTAAAACGCCTAAGTGAAGTGATAACGACTAGAAATGCAACTTTCCAAGATAAATATTGAATTTGGCAGGAATGTAGTGGTTCAAATGGAGGTCCCATTAGTCTTGTTAGAACAATATTAAGTTTCCATGTTGGTGCAGATGGAACCCTAGGTGTAAATGACTAAAGTCATTCCATAAATGCCTTAATCACAGGTATCCTGAATAAAGACAAGTGTTGTCTATTTTGTAAGTAAGCTGCAATGGCTGCTAAATGTAAGCGTATTGAGGTGTATGCTAGACCAGAATTTTGGAGATGCAACAAATAGAACAGGATTTTTTGTATTTGTGCACGTAGAGGGTTAACCTTTTGCAGCTGGCAGTATAGAACAAATCTTTTCCATTTGGCAGCATAGCATCGTCTAGTTGTAGGTTTACGGGCTTCTTTAACAATATCCATACACTGTTGAGATAAATTTAAGTATCCAAATTCTATGACTTTAGAAGCCAATTCGCAAGGGTAATTTCCTTGGGATTGGGAGGTCGTATTGTGCCCTGGTTTTTCATGAGCAGGGCCGGGTTGAGGGGAATCTTCTTGTGTGGGACTAGAGAGAGTTCCAGTAGTGTGGAGAACCATGGTTGATGCGCCCATGTTGGAGCTACTAGAACTAAGGTAAGGGAGGTCTGCCGGCGTTTCCTGACCACTAATGGAAGTAGTGGGAGAGGTGGAAAAGCGTAGGAAAATATTCCTGATCAGTTAATCCATAGGACATTGCCTTTGGATAGGGGTGTGGGAACCTGGATGCAAAGTTTAGGCACTTTGCGTTTTCTGGGGATGCAAGCAGGTATATTTGTTGGAACACCCATTTTTCAAAGTACGTTAGGAGAACTTTGGGTTCAAGTTCCCATTTGTGTACTTGTTGCTGCATCCTGCTGAGCAGGTCTGCAACTTGATTGCTTGTCCCTGGTTTAGGCTAAACGAGAACTGCAGAGAGCATGTCCCTCCCTTCAATGCTAGGTGAACAGCTTGAAGATCTAGGTAATTGATATGTAGACTCCTGTCCGCCATCAGGGGACTTCATCCCCCATAGATCCATATGTAGGGAGGCGCCAACGCATGTTTTCGTGCCAGGAGGCGCTCTAAAGGGGGCTTGGGCTCCCGCAGCGCGGGAGCCCGTGTTTGCTGATCCTTGCCGCCAGCTGCTACCGCCATCAGGGGACTTCATCCCCCATAGATCCACGCGCCGGGAGGCGCCAATGAGTGTTTTTGTGCCAGGAGGCGCTCTTAAGGGGGCTTGGACTCCCGCAGCGCTGGAGCCCGTGTTTGCTGCATTGCCGCCAGCTGCTACCGCCATCAGGGGACTTCATCCCCCATAGATCTACGCGCCGGGAGGCGCCAACGCGTGTTTTCGCGCCAGGAGGCGCTCTAAAGGGGGCTTGGGCTCCCGCAGCACGGGACGCACGCAGGCGTGCCCGGGCCGCCAGTCAGCGGCAGGAGGAGGTAGGGCTGGGCCCCCCCTCTTTGCTGTGAGATTTGGCTGCGGTCCATGTCCATTCGCCCCCTGTGCATGTGAGGACTCTTCCACAAAGGTACTGTAACCTGTAAATTGTGTTTGTCCCCGTTTTGTGACGTGTTCATCGCCAAGAGTTTATTTGGGGTCTTTCAAATTGCAGTACATTTTTAACATACTATCTGGACATGGGGAAAAGGAAACAACCGAGCTCCGCGTTAGCCATATAACCTCCTAAATCACGGCAATCCATTATGAATTTTATAACTGGGGCAATGGGAGCCATTGAAAAGCAAATACTAAGCGTGGAGGAAACAATAACCATATGCACTGAGAGTGGGGCTGAATCACGAAGTAAATGTATCCTGACTCCCTCGGATTTGGAATTAATGCCGGAATTACAACCCACTAGCCAAGACGCCATGTAAAAAAGACAAGCCGGGTCAAACTTCTGCCAAAGCTACTCTGGTCACCTTAAGCTCTAGTCCTCCACCTAAGCGCTCCAAAACCATTAAACCCATTTTGGCAAAGACTAATACGACTTTGTGTGATGGGAAAGCGAAGCCATCAAAGAAGGTAACTGCCTTAAAAACGGGACAATGTTCAAAATCTCAGAGAGATTTAAATAAGGGACTGTCCCCTGCACCATTAGATTCTCTGGCTTGTTCTTCATTAGTGGCATGCGTACACAAACTTTTAGATCTTATTAAAGCACAAGTTACTAACTTGTGTAACGATATATCTGTAAGAGACAGTAGTTAGTGACAGATTCCTTACCTTAGAATATCCCCAGGCGTCAGGCTGGATCCGGAAAGTTTTGCGTAGCAGTAACCCTGCGCGTCGGTAGGCGGCGTTGCGTCCGTCGTCGGCGTCGTGATCGCAGGGATGACGTCGCGGCCAGTACTTAGACGCCGCCCATGCGCGCTGGCGTCAGTTCTGTACACGACTTTCCACGCCAGAAACGCAGAGCCATGCAAGAAACTGACACTGGTGTCTGAAAACTAGGGCCCTGAAAGGGATGACCTTAACCCTAGAAATAAGTTCGCAGAACGGGGAGGATGGGTGGGGCGGTAAGGAATCTGTCACTAACTACTGTCTCTTACAGATATATCGTTACACAAGTTAGTAACTCGTGCATCTGAAAGAGACACGTTAGTGACAGATTCCTTACCTTAGAATAGATACCCCAGCAATACCAACCCCGGTGGTGGGTCTGCGAACAAAGATCAGACGAGGAAGTCTCGGAGAACAGAACGGCCAAAGAAGCCGTCTCTCCGGACTTGGCTGTCAAGGCAGTAATGCTTGGTAAACGTGTGCAGCGAGGCCCATGTAGCTGCCTGACAAATGTCCTGCAATGGGACACCATGTCCCAAAGCCGTGGTGGCGGCTGTCGCCCTGGTGGAATGGGCACGTAGCCCAACAGGGGGCTCCTTCTTAGCCAAAGAATAGCAGGCTTTGATACACAAGACAACCCAGCGGGAGATGGTCCGCTTGTGTACCGCCCGACCTTTTTTGGCGCCCACGTAGCCAACAAAGAGCTGGTCGTCCACCCGGAACTGTTGTGTGCGGCTCAAATAAAAAGAACTCACACGTTTTGGGTCCAGACGTTGGAGCCTCTCTTCCTCTCTGGAAGGATGCAGAGGCGGAAAGCAGGTGGGCAAAGTGATGGTCTGCCCAATGTGGAAGGCAGTAACCACCTTTGGCAAGAAGGACGGACGCGTCCGAAGAACAACCTTGTCTGGATGGACAGATAGAAAGGGGGGTTTGCAAGAAAGAGCCTGGAGCTCACTCACCCGCCGAGCGGAGGTGATAGCTACCAGAAAGGCTGTCTTCAGAGTGAGAAGACGAAGAGGACAGTTATGGAGAGGCTCAAAGGGAGCGCACATTAAAAAGGTAAGAACCAAGTTCAAGTCCCACTGAGGCATCACAAACGGAACAGGAGGGAAGAGATGTGTAATGCCTTTAAGAAACCTGTTAACAGGGGACTTGAAAAGGGAGGGCTGATCAGGAAGCCTGAGAAAGGCCGAGATAGCACAACGGTAGCCCTTGATGGTACCCAGGGCAGAACCCCGTTTGGCCAGAGAAAGAAGGAACAGAAGAACCTCAGAAAGAGGGGCAGAAAGTGGATTCACAGCCTTTGCTGTGCACCATGCCACAAACTTGTTCCACCTGCAGGCGTATACCACCTTAGTGGAGGGACGCCTGGCTGCCAGAATCACATCACAAACTTCGGGAGGCAAGTCGAAAGGAATCAACTGCCACTGCTCAATCTCCATGCAAGGAGGTGGAGACTGGACAGGTTCGGGTGGAGGACCGTCCCCTGCTGCTGCGACAGAAGATCCTCCCGAAGAGGCAGACGGATCGGGGGATCGATGCTCATACTGAGTAGCTCGGGATACCAAACTCTTCAAGCCCAGTCCGGAGCCACAAGAATGACTTGGGCCGGTCGCGCCGAATCTTCTTCAACACTCTGGGCAGAAGTGGTATAGGCGGAAAGGGGTACAACAGACCGCAACTCCACTCGCAACGAAAAGCGTCGCTGAGCGAGTGCCGCCTTGGAAATTCCAAAGCGCAGAACTGATGACATTGCGCGTTCTCTTCGGTGGCGAATAGATCAAACCAAGGCTCTCCCCACTGTAGAAAGAGTCCTTGCGCCACCTCCGAGTGAAGACGCCATTCGTGATCCATCATGCACCTGCGGCTGAGTTCGTCCGCCCTGGCGTTCAGGGAACCTGCCAGGTGTTGAACCATCAGGGTTATGCCCTGATGTTCCAGCCATGTCCAGAGACGCAGAGCCTCCTGACATAGGGTCCACGACCCCACCCCGCCTTGTTTGTTGCAGTACCACATGGCGGTGGTGTTGTCTGTGAACACCTGCACTACCTTCCCCTTGACAGAGGGAAGGAATGCCTTGAGTGCAAGTCGGATCGCCCGGAGCTCCAGAAGGTTGATATGGAGCCGGGACTCCGCCGGAGACCAGAGGCCTCTGATCTCCGCCTCTCCCATATGACCGCCCCATCCCAGAAGGGACGCGTCCGTCACAACTGTGTGCTCTGGCTGGGGAAGGGAGAGGGATCTGCCCGTGACCCATTGCCGGTTCGAGAGCCACCACTGCAACTGCCGTGCAGTCCCCTCCGAGATCTGGACGTAATCGGACAAGTTCCCATGATGCTGCGCCCACTGGAACTTCAGGTCCCACTGCAGAGCCCGCATATGCCATCTGGCATGATCGACCAGCAGGATGCAGGAGGCCATGATGCCCAGCAGCCTCAGGGTCATCCGTACCGAAACCCAGGATAGAGGCTGAAAGATCGGAATCATAGCCTGAATATCCTGGACTCGCCGTTCGGGAGGATAGGCCCGAAACTGCGTCGTGTCCAGAACTGCTCCGATGAAAAGGAGCTGTGGAGAAGGAATCAGGTGCGACTTTGGCACGTTGATGGAGAACCCCAGCGAGTGCAGGAGTCCGGCCGTAGTCTGGAGGTGGGAGACGACTGCCTGGGACGAGCCCGCCTTCAGCAACCAGTCGTCGAGGTAGGGGAAGACTGGAACCCCTGCCCGGCGCAGATGAGCTGCGACCACCGCCATCACTTTCGTGAACACCCGAGGGGTGCTGGTAAGGCCAAAGGGGAGCACGATGAACTGAAAATGCTCGTGGCCTACCGTGAACCGCAGGTAACGCCGGCAGGACGGGGATGTGAAAATATGCGTCCTGCAAGTCCAACGCTACCATCCAGTCTCCAGGGTCGAGGGCAGTCAAGACCTGAGCTAGGGTGAGCATCTTGAACTTCTCCTTCCGGAGGAAGCGATTGACGTTCCGGAGGTCCAAGATAGGACGCATGTCCTCCTTGTCCTTTTTGGGCACCAGAAAGTAGTGGGAATAACAACCAAGCCCTACTTCTGGGGTCGGAACGCGCTCGATGGCCCCCTTGGCCAAGAGGGCTGCAACTTCCTGCTGAAGAAGCACCAAGTGATCCCCCGACATGCGGTGGTACTGAGGTGGCATGGCTGGGGGGGGGGGGGGGCGCCCAAAGTCTCGAAGGGGAGGGAGTAGCCCCTTCGGACAATGTCCAAGACCCACCTGTCCGATGTGATGGTACGCCAGTGGGGAAGGTGATGGCGGACCCTGCCCCCCACTGGCGTGCTGTGGACCTGAAAGGATGGACTAGGAGGGCTTGGAGGCCGCGGACTGGCGGAGGCCTGACCCGCACGCTGGTTACCCGACCCGCCTCGGCAGGAGCCACGTCCTCGGCAACGCGAAGGTGCTTGCTGCGCGGGCCGGTGGCTGGGCAATGGACGTGACTGGGCGCCCCTTCCGTGGCCACGAAAGGAGCGAAAAGCAGACTGCTGCGGAGGGCGCGAGGCGGAGAGGCCCAAGGACTTGGCCGTAGCCCGCGAGTCCTTAAAGCGCTCCAGCGCGCTGTCTGCCTTATTGCCAAAAAGGCGGATGCCATCGAAGGGCATGTCCATAAGGGTGTTTTGGACATCGCCCGAGAAACCAGTGGTCCTCAGCCAGGCGTGACGGCACAGCGCCACTGTCGTCGCAAGCGATCTGCCCAGCGAGTCAGCGGTGTCTAGGCCACATCTGATTGTGAACTTCGCCGCGTCTCTCCCGTCTGCAATAACACGGGTGAGTAGTGTCTGGACCTCCTCAAGACACTTAGGCAGCACTTGCGCCACCGAATCCCACAGAGAGTGGGAGTAACGGCCCAAAAGGCAAGCGGTGTTCACGGACCGCAAGCCAGCACTGGAGGAAGAAAACATCTTTTTCCCAAATTGCTCCAGTTTTTTGGATTCCCTGTCCGGCGGAGCCGTAGGGAAGGCGCTCTGAGAGGTAGAGGCTTGGACAACCAAGCTCTCGGGGGTGGGGTGTTGGGAGAGGAACAAGGGGTCGCCCGGGGCCGGGCGATGGCGTCGGGCTACGTTCCTGTCCACAGGAGCCCCTGTGGTGGGCCTGGACCAGGTGCCCAAAAGAACGTCAGAAATTGTGTCGTTGAACGGCAGCAGTGGCTCCGAAGAGGTAGCCGCCGGCTGAAGCACTTCCGTCAGGAGGTTAGTCCTGACAGCCACTGTAGGGAGTTCGAGGCGCAAGGCCGCGGCCGCCCTACGCAACACCGTTGCATAACTTGCTCCCTCCTCCGTAGCCACGGAAGGAGGAGACAGCATGCCAAGGTCTGGAGAGGTGTCCAGGCCACTGGCATCACCCAGTTCCTCTGCCCAGTCCTGATAAGGCTCACACTGAGCTGTGAGAGGGTCCTCCGACCCCTCCCAGTCCTCCTCGTCCTCCAATACAGGTAAAAAATATGGAGGGCGGACATGAGGGAAGAAAAGTCCCATCGGCGTCGGAATCGGCATTGGACGCCGCCGATCCGGCGCCGTGTCCGGTTCCGGGGAGAACCTGGGGACGGCGTCGTCCGGGACGTCGGACGGCGCCGAGAATGGTACCGGAGTGGTCGGCGCCGGTGGAGGTGTAGTTAGGTCAACCGGCGTCAACCGGGATCCAGGCCTGGATCCGAGGGGGTCCTGCGGCGCCGGAGCCGCCGGTGGTGCCGAGGGAGGATCCCCACTGGGGCCCACAGGGCCCGAAGGCGCACCGGGGTTACCGTTAGGCCCGAAGATGCGAGCCATGGCCGACAAGAAGTTTTGGATGTCGGCCGGAGTCGACGTCGGACCCGGAACAGGCGGGTAGTCCGGCGTCGGCTGTTCGGGCACCCCCGGAGCCGCGGGGGCGGTACCAACAGGACCCTCCGCCGAGTCGGGAGACCGGCGAGGGGAGGTCTTAGAGCGACACTTCTTCGACCTCTTGTGCTTCGCCTTACCTTAGGACGAAGACTTGGACCCCGACGAATGACGACGGCTCCGCGACCGGCCCCTCGACCGCTCCCGGGACCTCGAGCGGCGCGGAGCCGAGTGCCGGGCCTAGAGAAGCTTTCGAGACCGCTCTCGCAAAGCCTTCGGGGCGAGGGACCGACACTCGGGGCACGACGTGGGGTCGTGGCCACGCCCCAGGCAGAAGAGACACTCTCGGTGCGGATCCGTAATCGACATCATGCGATTACAGACCTCGCATGGCTTGAAGCTGGGCATCCCTACTGACACCGTTGGAGTCGAAACGACTCGAAAACTGGGACAAAAAGTCTCAAAAAAGATTCTGTCAAAAAATGACTGGGGCACTGCTCAATCCGGATCTGCGCTTACTGGCGCGGAAAAAGAAAGAACTGACGCCAGCGCGCATGGGCGGAGTCTAAGTACTGGCCGCGACGTCATCCCGGCGATCACGACGCAGACGACGGACGCGGAGCCGCACGACGCCGCCTACCGACGCGCAGGGGTACTGCTACGCAAAACTTTCCGGATCCAGCCTGACGCCTGGGGATATTCTAAGGTAAGGCATCTGTCACTAACGTGTCTCTTTCAGATACCTCTGTATGCAGTTTTACTGATCGCTTAAAAGCTGTTGAATGTGCCGTACTATCTTGTGCGGAAAGATTGGGTTCTGTAAATATACGTACTGGGACTGGGAGGGAAGAACCTACTGCTAACACTGCTGGCATACCTCGTACAATCCTAGTACAGCAAACTGAGAAGGAGTCCCGTGGGGTGACCCAGCAACCATCCAAGCCACATTATGATGTGTCAACTCCAGTGACCCAGCTACAAGCCATCCCGGCTACAGACATGAGGGGGATTCTTAATAAGGGGATATCATCAATCCCAAAATCTAACATTTATGTGGGGGGTAGAACTCCCAAATATTCTACGTTTGCCAGGGATAGATTAGATCTGCAACCAGATGTTACTCCTTATGTGGTCATTCTGGCTAACGTTCCACCAACAGAGTCCCCCCAGCATGAAACATGGGAGTCACTAAGAAATAAATCTCTCAACTGGCTAAATTCTAAAGTGGGGTTGGGGGGCACACTTTTTGCTGACTTTAAGATGGCCAGATGGGTGGGCTGGGTCGGTAGTGATCCCAAAGCGTTTATGGGTGATTGTATAGTCCTCTCATTTAAATCACCAGGACTAGTTAACGATATACTGGGTAGGTTCAAGTCTTTGCGTTTAAATGAAGAGCAAATTATGGTTCTCCCGCTTGGTTTCTTCTACAAACCCCCTATACAATGTTATAGTCAGCCGAATGTATTGACCCCACTCTGCCCCCCAACACAGGGCACACTGCAACACTCACCCCAAATTACTGGGGCAAACTATGCAAATACCCCTCTATTCTCTATTCCCACCTCTAATAGATTTGACACTCTCTCTAACCTTGCTGGGGTAGACTGACTAAAGGATAATTCACTGAAGGCCACCCCAACGCAAAATTTAAGACCTGGCACCCCGACTCCTGATAGGAACTCGCAGTTAGATTCGAGCTCTGAAGATTTAATGACCCTGGCACCATCTGTGCAAGATAAAGAGCTACCGAGTGACTCCACGCCCCCAGATTCTACTAGTATTACAGCAATTTCCTGGAATGTAGCACGGCTGCGCAGCAAGCTCAATCTCCCAGAGTGGCTAAACTTTATAAACAATTTTACCATTGTCTTTTTACAAGAAACCTGGGTTACCGATCCTTGTCATCTCAATGGCTTCAAAACGTACAATTTGCCGGCTACTCCATCTAGCCATGGTAGAAATAGGGGTGGTCTTTGTACCTTTGTATCGAATAAACAATCTTCCTCTTCTGTAAAACTTAGGACCACTAGTTCTTTTTATCAAATTGTCAGCATTGATCTTTCTGGACTGCTTATGGTGTTTTTAGTTAATTTTTATAATAATGCTCGTGGTTCTGATATATTGGCCATATTGTCTTCTCTTGAAAATGACCTGGACACCATTCTCCTGCAGGGGAGAAAATGACACTCTGGGTGGGGGATTTTAATATCCAATTATGTAAATTGCCCTCAAAATCTATATGTGGGCTGATTTCACCAACAAACGATTATACCACCCACTTTTTACATTCAAAGTATGACAGGAAGCTCAATGAGCTTATTTCTAAATACGGTCTAGGCTTCTGCAATGAGTTTGGCAATATCCCAATTGAGGTACCCTGTACTTTTGACGGCACCATGGGTAAAAGTGTTATAGACTTTCTACTTTTTCCAATTTGTTATTCAACTTATATTAGCAATTTTACCCTACATGATTGTGTCCTAAGTGATTATTACCCCCAGAGCCTAATGTTAAACTCTGGGTCAGTAAATGACCAGAGGGACCCCTCCCATACTTTTGCCGTGGAGAACTTAAAGCTCTCCCGAATTAATGGGTTTACATTACGTTGGTCGATGGTCAACCCAACTGTCTTTTTAGAGAAATTAATTCAGAAGCATAAAAGTGCCTTCAATGTCTGTCTGGATACTTCAAAGGAGGCTTCCGCTATTACGGAATCCTTCGGACAAATAACTAGCGCCATTAAAGCGGTGCTATCGTCAAGGCAGAAGGCAGGTACAGAAAACAGGAAGGGATGGTTTGACCATGCATGCAGCGAGACCCACCAAAAACTTACAGGAGCATTGAAAAAAAACACAAAAAAACCGAAATACTGAGGAGATTCAGCATTGGAGGCAGGAATATAGGCTTACCTTAAAAAAGCGCAAGAAAACATAAAAGAGGAGATGTGGGAGAAATTGCATGAGGCTAGTCGAAGTAAGGATATGTAGGAAACTGGCTCTATATATACTACACCAAAATGAGGTATAGTGTGTATAGAGTCCAGGTGACCCCAGAGGTAGGCAGAGGTTAAAGTTAGATAGAAGCTTACTCTCTATTTGTGGTAGAGTGGTCGAGCAGTAAGGCAGTATCAGAGGACAGTGTTAAGCATTTGATGTACCCACTCAGTCAGCAAATGAATTCACACACTCAAAGACTGAACTCTAGACCAATTGTTTTTGTATAAAAAGTATATTGTTGTTTTATTTTTAGAACCAAGCAAGCCTGGCACAGGAAAGCATTAACTACTTTACAGTAATAAGCTACTGATTGTAGAACAGTTTGAAAATGCAATAGGAATTGTACTTTGTTTGATTTACAGGGGATGCAGTAGGTTGCAATACTTCGCAAATACAGTACATTGAAATGAATAGACTTTTTCAGTAAATTACAGGTAAGTTACTTTTCACGTTACTTTTTCTAACTCAGTGCTGGATACCTAGATTCAGCACTGGGACATTTCCTGCAAACAAGTAAATACGTTTTGGTTATTCGTGTGATTTTTAAAGAATATTTTTAGATTTCAAAACTCCACACTTAGAAACTTTTTGGAGAAAAAGTGTAAATGTTATCCTATGAAGGAAAAACAGGTTATCGGTTCACAGGTAAGTTATAGACTGTGGGAGTTAAGGTTCTGGGGTTAGACTCAGGGGTCCCCCACGGTCAGTGATGCACTGTTGTTACACCCTCAGCGGCACTAGGGCGGCCGGGTGCTGAGTGTTGAGGCCCAATGTTATCCTATGGAGGATAGGGGGTCTCCGGTTGGTGGCTGCTGGCAAGCAGGCCACTGGGTTGTGGGAGCAAAGCTCCTAGACTTTAGCTCAGGGCAAATGGGGAAACAGCTTAGCACAAAAGGTGCACCCTCAGCGGCACTAGGGCGGCCGGGTGCAGGGTGCTGTTTCGATGTCGGAAGCCCTGTTGTTTCCAATGGAGAACCTCCGGTTAGCAAAAGCACTGCAGGCAGGGAGACGAAGGACTTCTGGGTGCGTCCACCACTTCGAGAGGTAAGTTGGGAAGTTAGGGGTTGGTGAGGCAGCGTTGGTTTGGGCACACAAGGCCGTGGGGCGTTGGGTGCAGGGGTGCCTTTTGGGGTCGGATCGGCTTACCAGCTCCGGGTCGCGGTTAGGGGGGCCTTCTGGATTTGGACTGCAGGCGTCGGCTGGAGGCTTGAGGCAGGTCAGGGGTCGCCGAATCTCTGTTCAGGATCGCCGGGGTGACCTCCTCGTGGTGTTTGCCCACTCTAGCTTGGGCTGTGGGCGGCGGGTGCAGAGTGGGGCAGGTTTGCGGTCTCCGGCTGCTGCCAGAGGTTGCAGTTTGAACAAAACCGGTGTTCACGGGAGAAGCAGTCTTTGGAAGTGAAGGCAGGCAGGTCCTCTGAGGTTTTTGAGGTTGCTGGCTGCAGGACACACCGGAATTTCGCAGGAGCAGGTACGAGGGGAAGACAGGCCGGTAGGGCTGGGGCCAAGTCAGTGGGCGTCTTCCTCTTGTTAGCTGGCTGCACGGCTGTTCGGTCCTTCTTCTTTTCTTCTTGTTTCTTGGCTGGATCTGAGGAAGCAAGGTTCAGGGTGCCCCCTAAATACTAGATTTAGGGGCATTACAGGTAGGTAGAGGGCAGGGACCAAAGGGTCCCTTCCCTGGGGTGGGTACAACCCCTATCGTGCCACCCTCCAGTGGGAGGGGGGCAGGAGCCTGTCCCTGGTTGGTTGGGTCCCCCCATCCTCAAGATGGCGGGGACTCGGAGTTGTGCTTCACCTCGCCTCCCCCACCTGAGGGGTGGAGTTGGCAGAGGTGGGCACACCTCTCTCCCTCACTTGTTTTTCCCGCCGGTTCTCCCACCCAAAGTGGGGGTAGAACCAGTGGGGACCAGTTGCTGAAAGCAGCAAATGGTCTGGGGAGGCTCACAAAGGCGGCATGCCTTTGAAGCTTCCCCTCGTGAACCCTGCCCATCCTGGGGAGGAGGCTTGGCACCTCGTCCCAGGATGTGCATGGTTTCAGGCCCCCGAGAGCAGCAGGCTCTCGACCCAGGGGTCCAGAAACATGTCTGTTGGTGGCAGCTAAGCAGCCACTCAGTCAGGTCACTAGAAGTTGGTCGAGTTTCAGGGGGTATCTCTAAGATGCCCTCTGTCGTGCATTTTACATTAAATCCCACACTGGCATCAGTGTGGGTTTAATGTGCTGAGAAGTTTGATACAAAACTTCCCAGTTTTCAGTGTAGCCATTATGGTGCTGTGGAGTTCGTAATGACAAACTCCCAGCACCATATACTCTGAATGGCAGCACTGCACTTACAATGTCTAAGAATGGACTTAGACACTGTAGGGGTACAGGGCTCATGCACCTGTACCCTCACCACTGGTATAGTGCACCCAGCTAGAGGGGTGACTGACCTATGCCAGGGCAGTGGTTTGTAGGCATGGCACACAGGGATGTGTGCCATGTCGACTCCACTTTGTTCTGCACCAAGACACGTAGCCTGCAAAGGCAGTGTGTGAGTGAAAAGGTGCAGGGCCTCTAGGGGTGGCACAATAAGTGCTGCAGCCCTTAGGGGCCTTCCCTGGTCACAGGGCCCTGGGTACCTGTGGTACCATTTACCAGGTACCTACCTGTGGCCAGGGATGCCAATTGGGTTTAGGCTTCAATGCAATTTTAGGGAAGGAACATAGGCCCTGGGTACCTGATTAGCAGGAGCCCAGGGCACACTCAGTCAAAGAACATCAGCAATTCAGCAAAAAGTGGGGGCATACCATGCAGAAAGAGGGCACTTTCTCACAGGATACCACTGCATTTTGGCGTGTGGTTAACTCCCCATTCCTCAGTAATACTGATATACCTAAAATTGAGGTTGCAGTGACTGAAGAATATTGGGTAACACATTTTTCTGCCTACAGACCGATCTCCCTACTTGACTCATTAGTCAAGGTGGTGGGTCGTATACTTCTAGCCAGGTTACAAAGTTGGGCGGACAGCAATAACAAGATCTCCGACCTACAATATGGATTCCGTCAGGGAATTGGAACCACAGAGCAAGCTATTAATTTGAACTAGCTACTGGGCGAATATGCACATGTTTAAAAGAGCAATTTGTACACGGTATTCGTTGACTTATCGTCAGCATTTGATTGCGATATTCATGACAAACTGTGGTCAGTGATGAGCTCAATGGGTATCGATAGTACTATTATTGATCTTTTAAGACATCTGTATGCAAACAGCTATGCAAGGGTACGGTTTGGTATCAAAGGAGAGTGTACCCGCCCGTTTAGAATAGAAAAAGGGGTCCGTCAGGGGTGCGTGCTCGCCCCCTTTCTATTCAATCCTTATATAAACAACCTGGGTAACACTCTGGCTAGTTCCTGTGCGGATCTGCCACAAGTAAAACAACAGCCAATTCCCGTTTTACTTTACGCGGACGACACCGTTCTTATGGCGCGCACTCCTTTAGCTCTGCAACGCCTTCTTGACAGTTTTACCCTATTTATGGGAAATTTAGGGCTTCGAATCAATATAAGTATAATATTTGTTATGAAAGTGGGCTGTGGGGGAGCCAAGTGTCGCAACATTTACTTAGGAAAGAAACTTTACCCCAAACCCGAATGTTTTCCTACTTGGGTATTTTATTTGATAGTGAAGGTACATGGAAAAGTGCAATTGAATCTAGAAGATTGCAATTTTTAAGATCTATTTCGGCACTTCGCAATTTTGCCAGGAAATTGGGGAATATCCAAACTAAAAGAAATGTTATCTATTTATTATGCAAAATGTAGAACAATTGCAATGTATGGTTCGGTTATCTGGGGATATGCGAATGTTGAATCGTTGCAGACGGTGGAAAATGCCTTTTTAAAACCTTTTAGCACTTCCCTCCAGTTGTTCAAATCATGTATGTCACTCTGAACTGGGGACCAATTATCTAACAGATTTGGTGAGGATTCAACCACTCTTGTTATGGTACAAAATATGGACCTCAGAACATATGGACTTGAATCGTGCCATAGTTAAGGATTGCTGTGACTCTGAAATGGCCCTAAAGATTCCCTGGTTAAAGTTTATCAAGAATTCTCTGATAGATATGAGCCGTCCGGAATTTTACGAGCGACCAGAATCCCTGTTAAATATTTCAAGGAAAGGATTAAAAACAGAGTGTCTAAATCACCTGGAGGACTTGCGATTATGTGTGGAACTGGCCAAACCAACTGTGAAACATAACCAAATGGTCCTGACCACCTTTTCCATGCAACCATACCTTTTTAATGTTCTTAATGCCCAACATAGATTCGTCTTAACACGTTTTAGATTAAATATTTTCCATCGCCTGATAAGCTTCCCAAACCCCAATGACTGGTCAAATGATTTACAACGCTGCCCATGTCACAATGTATCCAATCAATCAACCATGCACATTGCACTTTTCTGTAAATTTTAAATGGATTTGAGAAGTTCTTTTATATTACCCTTACTGAAATCACTAAATTTTAAACAATGCAGGCCGGCTTTTTTATACTTGCAACTGCTTCCAAACCTTTATCCGTGTGTGGTACTTGTAAGGTTCCTTAGGGCGACCCAAGTAAGAAGAAAATCCATACTAGCAATATGTTGATTTATGAATTCCCGGTTATAACGTGATCCTGAAGGTGAGCTCTCCAACCTGTCAGGGAAGTATCCACTGTAAGAAAGACTTGGGAAACTGGGTCTAAAAAAGGCTGCCCTTTAGATAGATTTTATACATTCCACCACTGCAGAGAGCGATGTGAGCGGCTGTTTACCAACACAAGATCGTATAGTTGACCCTGTGACTGTGTCCACTGACGTGAGAGGCATTCTGGTAGCGGTCTCATATGTAATCAGGTATGTGGAACTATTGATATGCAGGATGCCATCATGCCTAAAAGTCTCATGACCAATTTGACTTTTACTTAGGAGAGAGGTTGAAGGTGTTGGATTAGTGATACATTGTTCTATATACGGTCTGTATTTGGGTATGCTAGTCCCAAATGAGCATCGAGTATAGCTCCTAAATTATGGCTGTATTGGAGATGGTTGAAGGTGGAATTTTTGCAGATTGATGGAAATCCTAGTTGATGTAATATGGTGAGAGTTTGTTGTGTATGCTGTTTGCATTGTTGGGAGCAGTTTGCCTTTATCAACCAATCGCCCAGGTAAGAAAACATGTACATTTTTCCTGTGCAGATGTGCTGCGACTATTGCTAGACATCTTGTGAATACATTTAGTGCGGTGGTGACTCCCAAGGGAAGAACTTTGAATTGATAATGTTTCCCCTGGAAGAGAAACCATAGGTATTTTCTGTGTGATGTTTGTATGGGTATGTGGATATAGGCATCTTTCAGATCTAGAGCTGCCATGAAGTTGCCTTTTTGGAGCAGTGGAATCACTTCCTGGAGAGCGACCATGTGGAAGTGTTCTGATAGGATATAATGATTGAATAGTCTGAGATCTAGAACGGGCCGAAGTGAGCTGTCTTTTTTGGGATTAAGGAAGTATAGTGAGTATACTCCTGTTCTGTGATATTGTCATTGGGCTGGTTCTATAGCTCCTCTGAGTAATAGAGCTGATATCTCTTGTTATAGTAGAGATTGCTGCAGAACAGATAGTTTGCGTTTGTGAGGTGGAATATCTGGAAGAGTTGTGAAAAGCTCCAGACAATAACCATGTTGGATAATGTCCAACACCCACTGATCTGAAGTAATGTTTGTCCAAGACGGTAAAAGGTTTTGAAAACGTCCTCAGATAGGTGTTAAATGGTCCGGGAATGGTAAAAAAGTCATTGCTTGGTGTTTGTATTTGCGGTTCATGTATTATTTCCGCGACCGTTGAAGTTATTTCCCCTGTAAGATCCTCTATAAAAGGTTTTACTAGTGAAGGATTGAGCTTGATTTTTATAAGCAAAGCCTGAGGTGTCAATGGAGGCAGATCTAGCACCCTGTTTGTAATTGGGCCTACGAAAGGACCCCCGATATGTGGAAGTTTGTAAAGCCTCCATTGATTTGGTGACCTCAGTGTCCTTTTTCCATTTTCTCAAGTGCTGCATCCACCTGAGGACCAAAGAGGTGCTCTTTGTCAAAGGGGAGATTAAGAATGGTTTGTTGCACTTCAGGTTTGAAACCCGAGACACGCAGCCAAGCATGTCTACGTAAAAGGACACTGGTGTGTACACCTCTGGCTGCAGTGTCCGCAGAGTCTAGTGCACATTTAATTGAATTGTTAGTGATGAGTTTTCACTCATTAACAATTTCAAAACCCCTCTTTTTTATATTGTTCTGGGATATGTTGAAGGAGCTCCTCCATCTCTTCCCAATGGGCCCTGTCTATCTTGCTAAAAGAGCTTGGCTGTTGGCAATAAGCCATTGATTAGCAAAGTGAGATGCTATTCTTTTCCCAGAGGCATCAACGAGTTTTGATTCTTTTTCTGGGGGAGGTGTGTCCCCAGTTGTTTGGGAGTTTGCTCTTTTGCGTGCATTAACCACTACTAGTGAGTCTAGTGTTAATTGTCCCCTGATGAATATAGGATCAGATGGTGCAGCCTTGTACTTTTTGTCCACTCTTGGTTTAATAATTTGTGCCTTGACAGAGTCTTTAAAAAGGTCATCTATATGACTTAACATTCTTTTAAGGACTGGTAAATATTGGGACCCCCTTTGAGCAGTGGATAATGTTTCAAAAAGGAAGTCATCTTCCATGAAGTCTTTATGTAAAGGCACATCATGAAAAGCTGCAGCTCTGGCTATTAGATCCAGATAGGCAGATACATCATCTGGTGGTGACGGATGTGTGGGGTAAAGGTCTGGGTCTGTACCACCTTGTGGCTCTATGTCAAATAGATCCCAAGCATCCCCAGGAAATGTCCTCTGGTATGATATCATCCTCATCAATTATAGGTTAATGAGGAGACATGTAGCCACCCTCAGAATGTTGTGGTGAATCAGGTGGTGGAGTAGCTGGTGGTGTTGGTGGGTTTGGTGAGGTAGGTATGGGAATATGCAAAGGGCTAGTAGCAAAGTCCTGTTTCTTCTTTCTAGGAGTTTGCTGAGGAACGTCTATATCCTGTTTGAAAGCTAATTATCTTTTAGATGATTGAGGCATTACTGGATGAAGAATTATATTCTTGGTTCCTGGTTGAATTTGCAGCGTTCTCTGTTTCGGATTGAGCCATTCCTGCATACCATCGAGCATTGGTACATGTGGAGTTTTCTGTCCGAACAGGAAGCGTTTCGGAGTTATAGAATGTTTTTGTTTTGGTGCTGGCATGACCGAACCGTACCACCATGACCCTGGTCTTTCTGAACAGAGATGAATGTTCGGTGAACTGTAGAATCAGACTTGGAGGAAGTGGAGGCCCCTGCTGTAGGCTGAAATTTCAGTGCTGACCCCGAGGGTGGGGCATCCAAATCTTTAGGTCTGTGCGCGCCATTACTTTTTTTGCAGTGGCGAACCACAAGCAGTTTTTTTCAGATATACCTATGTTTTAGTTTTGGAATCGGGGACAGTTGTACTCGCGGTCCGATGTTTTTGAGCCGAATTGAGACTGGCTGAATCCTATTCTAGGTCGGAATAATGGATGGACAAGAATTCCTCTTGAGCTGCTGAGGTTTTCTCTTCTTCCTCTTGTCAACCGAAGATGTCCTGTGAGTCATCTGCCTGTCTACGCAGCATTTCTTGGCGTCGGGAGCGTCGTTCTCGGAGTGTCTTTTTGTACCGAAAAGATCTGCATGCCTCATAGTTTCTCTTGGTCGGGCGAGAGATATAAATTGCAAATGGAATGTTGGTCGTTGTGAGGATTCTTCGAGTGGCAATTCGGACACCAACGGAACGTTCCATCAGCAGTTCATTCTTGAAGACTTATTTGGAAGTTGAAGAGGCCTGACCGGGCTTGGCCCGTAGGCCATGGAGAGGAGTTGAAGACCTCGAAGCACAAATTTGTATTTGCTCACAACACAAGTATAATAACGTGATCGAGACAATACAGTTGATTTGAACTCCTTGCTAGCGAACCAAAGGAAGCAGGAGAGAATCTCAAACCAAAGTGCGAGAGATTACAACCAAACCCGTCAGGGGGAAAAAACCAATCTAAAGATGGAGTCAATGCCCATGCGCACTATCACCAAAGGGAGGAGTCACACAATCTTGTGACTTGAACTTCTTTAAAGAAAAAACTTGTAATCCTCCAAGCCCAACACTAGATGGCGTACCTATGAACAGCATGTGCATCTACAGCACACATGCCTTGAACAGAACGTTCTTTCAAAAAAGGCCTGAACCACGCTAATGCATTGTCACAAATCCCATAATCACTCAGTCTTTATCAATACTTTATGGGATACTGTTTCAAATGCAGCCCTCATGTTCAGCAGCATCAGTGCAACCAAATCTCCCTTATCCACAATCTGACTGAGCTCCTGTGACTATAAGCAGCAGTGTCACTGTACTGTGTCGGCCTAAATCCAGTTTGAGACGGATGTAAATGATGCTCCTCGAAATAGTCTGCCAGTTGACAATACATTTCTCAAGCATTTCAGATAGAAAAGGCAAAAGTGAGATAGGTCGACAGTTCTCTGGCAGCCTATGGTCAAGTCAAGTTTGCTTTTAGTAGGGGAATAACCATGGCGTGGTTCCAACTGAGCGGAACCACTGCAGTGAAGATGAAAAAGTCCAGAAGTTTAAGAAAAATGGGAAAAATAACTTACCCTGCCTTTTTAAAAAAAAATTAATATGCCTGGCTTTGCCGGATCAAGCGGCAACTCAGATTTTATTATGGTAAATAGGTTTTACAGGCATTTGAGATTCATGGGCTTAAAAGTGATCAAACAAGATCTAAGAAGAGGCTCCTGCACTAGTTGTGCACGCTGATCTGATACTCAACTGGGGTCCTCTCCAGCAAAATTGGCATTAATATCGGTCACTTTTTTCTTCTTTTTTTAATACAAAGCTAGTATATTGCATTTATCATCTGAGGCATCAGGCAGAGGAGTCTCATCAGTTGTATTTAGCAGCGACTTCACAATGGCAAACATTTCCTTGGCTGAATTATGACCACCCTCAATTGTCAGCATAAAAGCTAATAGGCGTCCTTGTAACAATCTTGTGTTACTTTCTAATAGCTGGCGCCTAGATATTTTTAGCAGTTATATCATAGGGTTTATGCCATGTGTGTTCAAGAATTTTGCATCTTTTTAGCCTAACTAGGCTCTTATGAAACCAAGGAGCAGGTAGCGGTTTTGGTTTTAGCTACCATTAGCAAAGTAAGGGTATCTAATGTGGTAGTAATCAAGGAGTTGACTTTAGTCACAAATATTTCCATGTTGGTGTACAGCGCCGGCATATCACGCTTTAACAAATTAGAAAAGCCACCTTAATCCAATTTATTCCATCCAGTGATACATGAGCTGGGATTCCTTGGAGGTGGTGTATACTTTACCAGCACAATTTAGGGACCACATATTAGTAAGTCCAGGTCAATGGGGTAGGGGTAGGGGTATTAGCATCCAATAAAACTAGATTAGAAAAGACTGGATCCAGAGTGTCCTGCCGAGTGGGTTCATGCTTTAACTAGCTAATTTTAACTAAAGAGGTTTCACTAAGTTTAATGTAGGAAAATGGTCATCCGTATCAAAATGGGGATTCAGGTCTCCAATATATTAAAATTGGCAGACCTCATGGCACAAGCCAAGCCAAGATGATAGACATAAGGCCAGACCATGAAAGTATCCCTGGGCTGCTAGAAGAGAAGTATCCACTGCTACACTGATGAATTTACTAAATACCATCATAACTTTGTTTATATCTCTCTGAAGTCCTTGCGTCTGTCTCTTGGCAGGTCTTCTATGAACTTCTGCAGTGAGTCTCAAAGTGACTTACCATTACTCCCCAGAAAGGCAGAAGTGCATGCCCAGAGTGAAAGAACAACAGATCCTGGTATTTCTTCAGCATAACAGAAGGCGCTGCCTTGACAGAGGCCAGAGTCAGGAAAAGATGACTGGATGTTTTGAGACCTGGGACTGGTGGAAGTAATGGCTTTGAGAAAGACAGTTGGTGCAATGACTCAAAAATTACATATATCAAGGCTGTAGTTGCCGGAAGAAGGATATTTAATTTGTTGGCACTTCTTATAAGGACCTTCTGGAAGGTATTGAAGTCATCCATAGGAAATATATTCGCTGAAAGGAACTCTATAAGAGTAGGTGAGCAAAGGTCCATTGACATGGTCGTGCCACAACACCTTCAAGCCTTGATAGGGATGTTGAATCCCGTCACTGTCTTAAACAAAATTGCCTGTAGACCTTGAACTGTATTGGTGACGGTGAGACCCAGACCTACAGCGTGGTTTGGTATGTTGAGAACAAGATTTGGAATCGCTTGGTAGAGGAACCACTGGAGAAGGTGCTTGCAGAAGCCCAGTAAGCGAAGATGGAGAAATTTCTGCAGGGATTACAGTGGAGGAGGAGACTTTGTAGGCGACTGAGGAGGTGGTTTTGTAGGTGGTGAAAAAGAATCTGCTATGATGACTAGAGAAAAGCGGGTCAGGGATTTTAAATTATGCAATTCAAGTATATTATGTAATGGATATATGTAATGGATTTTATTTGGTTATTAAGGTGTTTTTATCGTATTTATTATACGTTCCATGTACTTTTATGGCTGTTCTAACTAGCTGAATAAAGTTTTATGAAACAAACCAAAGCGACTAGAGAATCTGGTCCTGAAGATGAATAAGCCCTGGTGTACTCAGTATGATTCGGAGAGAAGGTTGTGCGTTTTCATCCTTGAAACCCTGCCATCTTTTTTTCCACAGCTTAAGAGTGTCTAGAAGTTGAACCATGTCTTAATATTGAATTCTGACGTTGAAGAGCCTCTCAATGTCTATGTTCTCCTTTTCGACGTCACACGAGTGATCAAAGTCAACCCAGCAAGTGGCGGCGAGCAAGCTGGCACTGTACCTTTTCTTGTTGTCGAATGGGAATGTCGTTTCCCACCTTGCCTTCTCTTTTTGGATCTCCTTCTGCAGAAGTCCTCTTAGGGCGAGATAGGGGCACTGGTAGAGGAAGCAGCATCCCCTCGCCAACTAAATGTCTTCCAGCTGGGATTTTTGACTTTTCCGCCTTTCTTCTTGAAGACAAATCTCACACTCTTAGGGTGAGCCTGGAGAGGGAGCTGCAGTGTGATATCTTCTGGGTTTATTACACTCTGACAAACCGAATACAGATCCGGTGTGGATCTGTTTTGGTCATTTTCAAAAGAAAAATATTTCCAGTCAGGAAATTACAGAAAAATACTCTCCGCCTGTTGGAAATCTGCACTTGCTGCAAAGTCACCCTGGATTTCTTCTGCCTTTTTGCTGAACCCTATTTTTGCTGGCTATAGAACTCTGTGCACTTTACTCCTGCTAACCAGTGAAAAGTGATTGTGCTCCTCCGTAATTAGGGCACACCAAATTGGCACATTTAACTTACCTATAAGTTGGTAGTGAATGGTACCAAGTTGTACCCAGGGCATCTAAGTTAAATGTCACAAGTGAACTGCAGCAGCTATTGTACCATCCACTACAGTGACAATGTACACATTACTGAAGCCTACCACCAGTAGACTGGTTGTGCAGGTTTTAACTGGAAATTTGACCTGTCAAAATAACCCCTTTTCACAGGTCTAAACCTCCCTTTTAAATACGAGTCACGCTAAGTAGGCCTTATTGTCATAAGGCAAGGTACATGGTATTTAAAAGTAGGACATGTAAAGCTTTAGTGTTAACAACGTCCTTACAGTCAAAAGGCCCAAAAAGCCATTTTCACTGCAACAGGGATGAAAGTTCCATAGGAGAGCACTGGGATACATTATTAAGTTTAATGCAGCTTATTTAAGAAACAGTTACAAATGTAATGTTATGACTTTTTAAAATATTTATTGTAAGCCTAATTCACTAGTAGAGTTGGATTTATAACAGATGACTTTTAAAAAGTTACCACTGCCCTACTCCAAGTCCATGGAAGCTAAATCTTTATTTTGTTGGGGGGCGAGGCTTGAACGCCAAACATGGCGGCTGTGGCTTAATACCACTCCACACGGTCACAATTCATGCCCCCTAATCGTGAAGGCCCGCGGGGCTGCTGAGTTGGTGGGGAAACATTTTCGAACCGTGGGGACTCCCCGCGAGCTGAAAAAAGGGAGCCGTAGCCACTGTGAAAGGGTATCCATGCGGGAAGGTCCAGACAGTTGCTGTGGCTTTCCCTACAAAAGACCTTGCTCCCCACCCGGCGTCGGAGCTGGGGGATGTTGCTGCCCCAGAACTAAGACTACCTCCTGGGATCCTTTGTGCTGAAGTGGCCTGTTGGACCTGGGCCCCTGGGTGCGGCCAGACAATGCCCTGTGGGGTGTGAAGTGGATACTTGGTGTTAGCCTCCCCGTTGACTGACTGTTGTGGGCATGGGGATTCATTGGGATGGGCCTAATGGGGTTCCCTGTGGGGCCCCGGCGATGGCCTACCCCACAACAGATACTTCCTGTTCTTAAAGTATTTGGGGGGGGGTGGGGGAGGGGCGAGTTGGGAATTTGTTCATGTTCTTGTTTATGTTACACAGACCCGAGGCACGCTGCTCCCTCCGCCTACCTGAACTGCCTTATGTTCTGCCCTGGCACACCATGAGTGATCTCTCAACTATGGACTTCTCAACTTTATGTGGTGTCTTGGAACGTCAATGGCCTCCTTGATCAGATAAAACAGGGTGAAGTTCTGAAATACGCTTGAAAAATTGGTGTGGATGCCTTACTCCTCCAGGAGGCTCACCTTATAGGTAACAAGGTACCCAGTCTGGTTAGATTTGGCTACACAGGTTTTTCACTCTGGGTTTATGAGGGGATGAAAATAAGTCGCTTACCTGTAAACTGTGGTTCTCCAGTATTGGTATCTTTCATATATTCACATGCTTGAATCATTCCCGTCGTCGAATTGGGAGTCCCACGGTACATAAAAAGCGTTAAGCAATGACTTTAACATTAAAGTTAATAGAGAAAAAACATTCACTTTAATATCTCGTCCTAGTCATTAGGAATGGTCCAAACTCCAGCCAATCAGGTGACAGCACCTCTAGAACCCTCTCCACAGAGGCTCCAGGCTCTCAGATTTTCGAGCACAACTGTAAGATAAACCCCTAGGAATAAACCAGGGGAGCCGCTATGGGGAGGAGGGTGGGTCGCATGTGAATCTATGAACGATACCAATACTGGAGAACCACAGTTTACAGGCAAGTAACTTATTTTCTTTGCCAGTATTGGGGTATCTTTCAGAGATTCACATGCTTTAATCCGAATAGATAGTAATCATATCATAGGTATGTATGTTCATGAAAAGGTAAGCAATACCATGTACACAATCCTGTACATCACCAAGCGTATAACCAATACATATACGACATCATCATATACCTATATGCATACATAAATATTCATATGTATATAAAAAATTTGAAAAATACATACATATATATATACATATATACACACACCTTAAAACATATATCTACATATAAAGATAAAGATATAGCAAACATCTGTAACTGACCATGCATATGTATGGAAAAAACAGTGACCAACTATTACCATAGCCATTGTTAAGCATAAAGGAAGGTGGGAAGGATAGAGGCTCACCTTATTGAAAAAGATTACGTAACACCGCCTGTCCCACAGCTGTATCCGCATTACTTGCAGCTTCCAGACAGTAATGCTTGGTGAAAGTGTGCCTGCTGGACCAAGTTGCTGCCCAACAAATTTGCTGAATAGGCACACCGGCAAAGAGAGCTGTTGAGGAAGAGACTGCTCTCGTAGAATGCGCTTTCACTGTAGAATGTAGAGGTTTGCCCGCTTGCTGATGGCAAAGCACAAGTTACTAACTTGTGTAACGATATATCTGTAAGAGACAGTAGTTAGTGACAGATTCCTTTCCTTAGAATATCCCCAGGCGACAGGCTGGATCCGGAAAGTTTTTGCGTAGCAGTACCCTTGCGCGTCGGCAGGCGGCGTCGTGCGGCTCCGCGTCCGTCGTCGGCGTCGTGATCGCCGGGATGACGTCGCGGGCAGTACTTAGACGCCGCCCCTGCGCGCTGACGTCAGTTCTGTACACGAGTTTCCGCGCCAGGAACGCAGAGCCATGCAAGAAGCTGACATTGTGTCTGAAAAATACTAGGGCCCTGAAAGGGATGTCCTTAACCCTAGAAATCAGTTCGCAGAACGGGAGGATGGATGGGCGGTAGGAATCTGTCACTAACTACTGTCTCTTACAGATATATCTTTACACAAGTTAGTAACTTGTGCATCTGAAAGAGACACGTTAGTGACAGATTCCTTACCTTAGAATAGATACCCCAGCAATACCAACCCCGGTGGTGGGTCTGCGAACAAAGATCAGACAAGGAAGTCCCGGAGGACAGAACGGCCAAGAAGCCGTCCCTCCGGACCTGGCTGTCAAGGCAGTAATGCTTGGTAAAAGTGTGCAGCGAGGCCCACGTAGCTGCCTGACATATCTTGCAGCGGAACACCGCGGCCTAAAGCCGTGGTAGCAGCCGTTGCCCTGGTGGAATGGGCCCGCAGCCCAACAGGAGGCTCCTTCTTAGCCAAAGAATAGCAGGCTTTGATACACAAGGTGACCCAGCGGGAGATTGTTCTTTGTGCACCGCCCGACCTTTTGGCGCCCACGTAGCCAACAAAGAGCTGGTCATCCACCCGGAAGTGTTGTGTGCGGTTGATATAAAAGGAAAGCGCACGTTTTGGGTCCAGACGGTGGAGCCTCTCTTCCTCTCTGGAAGGATGCGGAGGCGGAAAGAAGGTGGGCAAAGTGATGGTCTGCCCAATATGGAAGGCAGTAACCACCTTTGGCAAGAAGGACGGACGCGTCCTAAGAACAACCTTGTCTGGATGGACAGACAGAAAGGGAGGTTTGCATGATAGAGCCTGGAGCTCACTCACCCGCCGAGCGGAGGTGATGGCCACCAGAAAGGCTGTCTTCAAAGTAAGAAGACGAAGAGGACAGTTATGTAGAGGCTCAAAGGGAGCGCACATTAAAAAGGTAAGAACCAAGTTTAAGTCCCACTGAGGCATGACAAACGGAACAGGAGGGAAGAGGTGTGTAATGCCTTTTAGAAACCTGTTAACAACAGGGGACTTAAAAAGAGAGGGCTGATCAGGGAGCCTGAGGAAGGCCGAGATTGCACAAAGATAGCCCTTGATGGTACCCAGGGCAGAACCCTGTTGGGCCAGAGAAAGAAGGAACAGAAGAACCTCGGAAAGAGGGGCAGAGAGGGGATTCACAGCCTTTGCTGTGCACCATGCCACAAACTTGTTCCACCTGCAGGCGTATAACACCTTAGTGGAGGGACGCCTGGCTGCCAGAATCACATCACAAACTTCGGGAGGCAAGTCGAAAGGAATCAACTGCCGCCGCTCAATCTCCACGCAAGCAGGTGTAGACTGGACAGGTTCGGGTGGAGGACCGTCCCCTGCTGCTGCGACAGAAGATCCTCCCGAAGAGGCAGACGGATCGGGGGATCGACGCTCATACTGAGTAGCTCGGGATACCAAACTCTTCGAGCCCAGTCCAGAGCCACAAGGATGACTTGGGCCCGGTCGCGCCGAATCTTCTTCAACACTCTGGGCAGAAGTGGTATAGGCGGTAAAGCGTACAACAGACCGCAACTCCACTTGCGACGAAACGCGTCGCCGAGCGAGTGCCGCCTTGGAAATTCCAACGCGCAGAACTGATGACATTGCGCGTTCTCTTCGTTGGCGAATAGATCTAACCAAGGCTCTCCCCACTGTAGAAAGAGTCCTTGCGCCACTGCCGAGTGAAGACGCCATTCGTGATCCATCATGCACCTGCGGCTGAGTTCGTCCGCCCTGGCGTTCAGGGAACCTGCCAGGTGTTGAACCATCAGGAATATGCCCTGATGTTCCAGCCATGTCCAGAGGCGCAGAGCCTCCTGACATAGGGTCCACGACCCCACCCCGCCTTGTTTGTTGCAGTACCACATGGCGGTGGTGTTGTCTGTGAACACCTGCACTACCTTCCCTTTGAGAGAGGGAAGGAATGCCTTGAGTGCAAGTCGGATCGCCCGGAGCTCCAGAAGGTTGATATGGAGCCGGGACTCCGCCGGAGACCAGAGGCCTCTGATCTTTCCGCTGGTGTCTGTGGATTAGGAAAGAAAGTCTTTAGAATGACCGGTTCGTTTAAGTGAAAATCCGATGGGACCTTAAAATAAAGGTAGGATTTGTCCGAAGTATAACAGAGTATTTAGTAAACTGGAGGAAAGAATGCCGAGTAGTGAAAGCATGCATGTTGCTTACTCGTCTAGCTGAAGTAAGAGCCAGTAGAAGAGACTTTTTCCATGTATTGTATTTAAGGTCAGCCCTATTAATAGGCTCAAAGGGGGCTTTCATAAGTTGCGCTAGTACAATGTTGAGATGCGGAGGTGGACGCCTAATTGGAGGGAACATTCTAAACAATCCTTTAAGAAATTGTTTTATTATTCTTGATGACCAAAGAGACTGCAATCCATTCTGCCTTCGAAACCTGGAATAATAGAAGAATGAGAAAGGCCAGATTTAGCCAGTTGTAGGAAAAAAGGCAGTAATTGTTCCGGCGAAGACTGAATAGGGTGCACTTCAGAGCTTGCACACCAATGCCAGAATCTCTTCCACTTGAGTTTGTAAGTCTTGATAGTGGAGGGCGCTCTGGCATTAGCCAGGACCTTCCGACAGTCAGCAGGTATTACTAGGTTGGCGAACTCAGTGTTCAGGAGCCAAGCTGCTAATCGCAGATATGTTGGATCTGGATGGCAGACCTGGCCGCAGTTCATTGTCAACAAGTTCTGTAATGGACGTAACAACCTGGGTTTGCACTCCGATAGGAGCAGAAGCTCTGTGAACCAGAATTGGCGAGGCCACCTGGGAGCAAGAGAAGTATTCGGCAGGGTTCTTTCCTCATCTTCCGAAGCACCCCTGGGACTAAAGGAATCGGACGAAAAGCGTAAGCAGAAATCTTTGACCAATTTATCGAAAACGCATTCCCGTACGATCCCTGTTGGGGTAGCCAACTGGCGAAGAATTGGCATTTGTGGTTCAGACTGGTCGCAAATAGGTCTAAACTCGGTTTGCCCCACAACTGAAAGATGTGATCCAGCGTTGGCTGGTGGAGTTCCCATTCGTGGTTGGTTGTAATCGACCTGCTCAATGAATCCGCCAGGATGTTGGCCACTCATGGAACATGTATTGCTGTCAGTGTTATTTGGTGTGGAATAGCCCAATCCCAAATTTGCTGGGCCTGTAGGGATAGCATCGTTGATCTAGTCCCCCTTTGTTTGTTTAAATAATGCTTGCTTGTTGTGTTGTCTCTCCGAATTAATACTGAAGCTCCTGATATTATAGAGAGGAAAGATTTCAGGGCCAGGAATATTGCTTTCAACTCTAAAAAGGTTTATGTGCAATGTTTGTTGGTGGCTGTCCCATTTTCCTTTCACTGTCAGTCCTTCTAGATGTGCTCCCCACCCCTCGAGGGATGCATTGGTTGTTATTGTGAAACCTGGCGAATCCACTAGGAACAAAAGGCCTGCGGCTATGCTTGGGATGCGAGTCCACCATAGGAGCGCGTCTTTCTTTTGAGGTGTTATCCTGATAATATCGTCGAAGGACCCTGAAATTTGTAGCCACTGACTGTCCAGCTCCTCTTGCAAGGGTCTCATCCGCAGGCGACAGTTGGGAACAAGGGGAATGCAGGAGGACAACATTCCCAAAAGCGATTTATACTTGCGGACTGAAGTGGTCTTTCTCATGAGAAGTAAAGTTGCCAACATGCAAATCTTTTGTTGTCTTTCTTGTGGGGCAAAGGCCTTTGCCTGATGAGTGTCCAAGGTTGCCCCATAGAATGTTCTCACCTTTGAGGGGATTCACTGAGACTTTGGGAGATTTATTGAGAGACCCAAGGATTGGAAGAGAGAAAGACATCTTTGAGTATGACTGTTTGCCACTGTGAAAATGTTGCCTTTATGAGGCAATCGCCCGGATAAGGGAAGATTTTAATTCCAGCTTGAAGTAGATGAGCCGCCACCGGTGCTAGGACCTCGGTGAACACTCGGGCCGCTGAACAAAGGCCAAAAGGTAGGACTTTGAATTGGAAATCCCTGCCAGCCACTCTGAAGCGTAAGAATTTCAGTATCTGGGGAGGATAGGGATATGAAAATAGGCGTCCTGAAGGTCTAGGGTCGCCATGAAATCTTCCTGATTTATCAATTGAAGCACCTCCTGAAGAGACAACATCCGGAAGGATTACTGTTTTAGAAATTTGTTGAGGCATCGAAGGTCCAAGATGGGACGCCACTCTCCAGATCTCTTTCTTGAATAGAACCCTGTTCCTCGCTGTGAATTTGGTACCACTTCGATCGCTCCCTTTTTTAACATTATCTTTGAGACAAAAGTTCCTTTAGATGAGCAGGAGGGGGAACTCTGGGAGGGTAGTTCGGAGGAATCTTTAAAAATTCCAAAGTGTGACCATTGGAAACTATATCCAAAACCCATCTGTCCGTTATTGCAGACCATTCGGGGAGGAAAAAGGAAATTCTTCCACCAACTTTGACAGAATTAGGGGAACTGTGGCCGGCAGTGGGTGTTTGTCACTGCTTCTTGGAGTTCTCTGCCTCTGTAGGCAGTCTTTCCTCTAATGTTTGTAAGAGGTGGCAGGAGGTTGTTTAAACGACTGTTGCTGTTGTGAAGATGGGTACCTTGATTGACCCGGATATGGCTGGTACAGCTTGTACTGGCTGTAACCTCCCCGAAAGGAGGACGAGCCCCGTCCCCATGCTCCACGAAAGGTCTGCTTCTTGAACTGTAGAGTACCAAGAGCCTTTGCAGTATCTGTGTCCTTCTTGATGGTCTGAAGGGCTTCATCTATGAGATGTCCAAATAGGGATTCGCCATCATAAGGCATGTCAATTATCTTAGTCTGAACCTCTTGTCTAAAAGAAGTAGCCTTTAGCCAGCCCTGACGCCTCAGGACCGCAGCCCCAGCCAGTTGGCGGAATCCTGTGGAAGAAACATCCACTGCGCAATCGATGATCTCAGACGAGATCCTTTCTCCCTCCTGCAGAATTTTGAGAGCCTCAGTTTTGGATTCCTCTGGTAGCATTTCTATAAAAGGTGAAATGTCCGACCACATCTGGCGGTCGTATCTGCCTACAATAGCAAGAGTATTGGCCGCTCTAACGGTAGTTGCCGCCATGGTGGAATTTTTTTTACCGATGGAGTCTAGACGCCTTCCATTTCTATCCGGAGGGGCAGACAATGGAGAAGCAGATTTCTGGCACGACGTTGAGCCGCTTGCAAAATCACAGAATCCGGCTTAGGTTGCCCGATAAGGCAGGCAGGCGAATTATCCGGAGCCTTATATTTTTTCTCCCATGTAGGCAAAACTGCCGGAATTGAGGCTGGTGTTTTCATGACCTTTAAGCGCTCTTGCCATATTAAGTCTTCTATGGGAATAGAGCGAACCTGTCTCTTTGTTTGTTCCTTGAAATCATACAGGAAACAATCAGCCTGCTTAGTAACCATGGGAAGCTGAAACCTCTTTGCCGCTCTCTCCATGAGGGTATGGAAACCCCCTATATCTTCAGGTGGTGAATCGATTGGAGGTGGAGCGGAAGGTGATGGTGTCTGGATCTGATAGTCATTCCATTTGTTGGGAAGGGGTATCTCATCCAACTCTCCCTCTTCTCATCAGTGGTATGAGCCTCCTGGTCCAGATGTTGCGTTGCCGCAGGTACTGGAGTAACCGGAGGGGAGGATCTAATTAGCAAGGAAGGCTGTGTAATAGGCTTCTGAGGAACTGAAGATGCCGGCTCTGAAGGAGGGAATCTGTGGTAGTAATCCTCTACCATATGCTGTAAATTTGAAACCAGAGAAACAGGCATTTGGATTGTTTGTTCACTTTACCTCTCCTGATTGGTGACTTCAGGGTAATACACCTAGACCTCATCTTCATCATCCTGGCATTTAATGAGAAGGTCAGACGGACTGTGAGCTACCCCAAACGTACCCTCGTCTTCTGATTCCTCCTCATCTGCTCCTTAATCAAAAATTTCCCTCTGAAAGACAGGGAGACATCTTACTTGGAGATGTGTGGAAAGGCAATATTACCTCCTGTGAAGGTTTTCTATCCTTAGAAGCGGCTAGATTCGTTGACGGAACTAGCAGACGACAATGTCAAGCAAACCACTGATGAGGATGTCGTACATGAAGTTTTCGTCGACAGTTCTTCCGTCGACGGTCTTGATGTCGACAAGGTTTGTCGACGAGGATCTGAATCCGAATTCTTCAATTCCGTCGACGAGGCTACCGCCGACTAAGCCACTGTTGACGAGGCTATTGTTGATGTGCCTACCGTCGACGAAGATTGCGCCAACGAGAGACTTGCCTTTGGGAGCCGCCGACAGCCGCAACGAGATTTCCGTCGACGAAGGTCCTGACAGAAGTATTTTCTTTTTCGTCGACAAGGACGACAAAGTTGTAATCGGTGACGGTCTCACCCTCACAGATACTAACGTCGACGGAGAAGATGCCGACGACATGATCATCTTAGTCTGAGGAGAAGAGAAAGTCGACGTAGTAGTGACAGAAGTTCTTTGAGACCCTGAGGGACCGCTTTGGCCTACCCAGGGGAGACTATCTGATTCATACGGCACTGATCGCGGCGGTCCAAAGATATTGGAGAGGGGGTCTCTCCGAGCCCCCGACCTCCATGGTCTGTCAATTCGTGGTGTTGGCTGCAGGCACCATTAAGGCGGTCACATGTCTGAACCGGAGGATGACGTGCGAGAGACTCGAGCCCCTAGAGAGATTGAAGCAGAGATGGGAGGAGGACCTGGGAGGTGAGATCCCTGACAAGGCGTGGACGGAGATACTAGAACGCCCCTGGAAATGCTCTAGGAATGCTCGATTTCAACTAATACAGTTTTACATCCTACAGAGGGCATATTTAACACCGGTAAAAATCAAGCAATACTTCAAGGGGACGGCGGCGCCGTGCCCCCGATATAGTGGGGAGGAGGCGGACCTTCACCATATGTTGTGGGACTGTGTTCGTATAAGAGATTATTGGGGAGAGGTGATGAACTGTTTGTGCGATATTACAGAGAGGGACATTAATATTGGCCCGGGGTTTGCCTGCTCCATTGGTTTCCCCACACTTCCAAAACTAAGATAACAAGTAAATTCATTGATCTAGGTCTAGTGCTCGCTAAGCGAGAAATAACTGCGCACTGGAAGGACAAGAAAGGCCCGAGATTGGACAGATGGAGGGCGGCTTTTGTTAAGTGGGCAGATTGCAAGGGAGTAGTGCGCGTACAAGCAGCCACCAGGGCAAATAATGCTAAAGCTCTAGAAGCAGCCAGGGCCTGGGAGGCACTAGCAGTATTGTTGAAGGCAAACACCACCAGCCCTGATGTGGAGTTGGTGACCCCGGATCGACAGGGATTGGCCCAGAATAGACATACTAGACCCGCACCGGCGGCCATTGGGGGCCCCGACCAGCGGGATTAGGGCACAACACACCCAAGAGAGGCAATTTGATATCACAGGCAGTCTGAATGTACTGTATCACACTATGTACCCCTTATATGATGCTGGATGTTTATATTTGTTCCACGTGCTACGCCAGAGGGAGGGGGAGGGTTGCTGAGGGATGGTGTCTGAGGGTGGGAGGTGGGTTTGTGCCAGTGTCTATGAGTTTCCGAACCTCAGTAATTGAAATGGAGTTGCCTATTAGATTATTTTGTATTCTTTATCATTTATACTGGTTTCCTAATCACAAAGGTTGGCGGCACTGCCGTCATTTAAATGAGCCTGACCGATTGTAGATGGGTGAACGCCTAGAATCGACTGGCGGGTGTGTATTACTGCCCCACAGCGATACTATCGTACTGGCAATTTCTATAGCATCTTATCGCAGGGTTTTGCTGATTGCACTGTGGTTTACTATAATTGCTTGGAACGTGCGCTGTGCTCATAACTGTTGTTCTGTTTTTTTTTTTTTTTAAAGAATAAACATGTTTAAAAAAAAAAAAGTAGTAGTGACAGAAGTTCCCGTCGACGAAGGAACCGTCGACGGTTTAATCGACGGAGCATCTTTTTTGTGACGTAAAGTAGTCTCAGGAAGAGACCTTGACGCCTGCTTCATTTTCGATGTAGTTTTAGAAGGCGTAGAGGGCACAGACTGACCCTTAAGAGAGGCTGGTTCTTTTTTTGAAGATGAAGGCTGATCTTCATGTTTTGAGGTGTGGTGATGCTTTTTTAACACCTTAGCAGTGATGGAGCAGTAAAAATAAAAAAATTTAACCCCTAACAAATTATATAATTAATTAATTAAAAATGTTCGTTTAAATGTATTAATCAACATTGTATATGTGGGAATGGTAATATGCCAATGTATGTGCTAAATAATCTATTAATGAATGTCCGTGTGTCTAATCATAACGTAAGAATAAAAAGCGTACTAAATAAAATAAATGCATGTTTGTGCTTCATAGAAATAAAATGTGTTGAGGCAAAAACAATAGTGATGGTAAGTAAGGAGCAGCTTAAATGTCGCTTTTGCTAGGTAACAACTAATTGGGGTACGTAGACGGGAGGGAAACGAAAGGGATATTTTTCTCTATTTTAATTATGTTTTATTTGCCTCAAATTAGTGCTTCTAAAGTAGAACCGAGTGGCGAGATAAAATGGCCGCCAGTGGGAAGATGTGCGCAGGCGCAAGGGGACACGTGGTACGGGATGAGATTGAAGAAATCTGGAGCCTCGTGATGTCTCTGAGAGGCTAGGATGCAAGAAATGGTCAAGGCTGGTGTGACCTAATTGAACTGATAGTGTGCCGTGATGATCAGGAGAGAGTCCGTGGGAAAGGAGCCCAAGAGAAAGGACAATGACTGCGGAGTTCTTGAATGTGTCAAAAGAAGATACAAATGGACTGATCGAATCGGATGGAAATGTTTAAGCGTATGGGAAAGGAAATGATCCAAGGACTTTTGAATCCAAGAGAACTTGATTAAAGAATGAATAAGCTGACATGCATGGACCAATGAAAGAAAAGCGTGATATTAATGTTGCAACAGTTAGTTAGCAAAGTTAGAATTGGGGTATAAGAGGGCCTACTCTTAGTGGGAGGGGGTTAGTTCCAGGGAAGTTCCAGGGAAGTTCGAGAGTCGTGGTTGCAGTAGAGGAGACGGGTTGCAGGTAGCTGATGCTGACGAGCTGAAGTTGCTGTTGCTGTCTTAACTTTACAGTTGAGTATGAGAATCAGGCTATTTCTAATCCCAAAGTTAGGTTAGAAATCATTAGGCTAAATTAGGAAGCTAGGCAGGTAACTAAGGTTTTTGGCTTCATGACAAAATTTCCTTTCTGCAATAAATTGATTATGCTTAATAAAATTGTGAATTTAAAAATGAATAATTGAATAAAGTATTAAATCTTTTCATGCTTTTAAAATTATATAAAATTTAAGATTCTTTAAAAACCAAAATGACTCAGTGGTTATTTTCCTAAATGATTGTGACCTGAGTAATTGGTTGATTGTGATTCAGCTGGTCTTAATCACTATGAACTAATTTCTTAAATGAATGATTCATCGACAAAACAATGAGCAGGAATATCTTAAGAAATAATTAAAAGAAAGTGACAAATTAAGGTAAATAGATATCCTTGCTCTTCCAGCGGTACACAAAATGGTGTTCTCCATTTAGTTCTCATGCTTCTCCTAGGAGTACAGAATTTCATAAAGGTGTGAAAGGAAATCCAGGAGTGTGTGTGTGTGTTTAGGCGATGTTTATGGGCCCCATCGTCATGTGGATATGAGAAATATAGTTTGCCCCTGGATGACCTATAAGTAACCTGGGAGGAGGATAGTTTTTATTGTACGCGCTGCATCAGATTTCTTGGTAGCAGAGTTATGGTTTTCTATAGATTAGTTTAGTGATTATTGTTTATTGATTATTGATTATTTGATGACTAACACTATATGTTGAGTCACGTTATGTTATATGTAAGTTTTCACGCTTCTGGGATGTAGGAAGTGGAACACGTGTGGCAAGAGAAGTCACATGGAATTTGGTACATGGTCTGAATTCATTTTGGTTATAACGCAGGTTGTGTTATGTTAGGGATTTCGGTGTGAAAAGTGTGTAAATGAAATAGCAAATCACGTTTACTTGTGAAACTTTGGCCTTAATTCTCAGGAGCCTAGTCTCCACATGTGTCTTATCCCCAGAGAAACGAGTAAATTGTTTGTTTGAAAGAAGGGTAAGGTAGAGGGAAGTGCTACTTTATCGGCGAAAGTAAATAATTCTGTGGTAGGGTAGAGGTAAGCGCTGCCTACTGGAAAAACAGGATTCTTGTGTAAAAGGACAAAACTGTTGCTTTGTTTAGCGAATCAGACTATGGAATTGTTTATTTGTTGTAACTAACGAAGAAAACTGTAAAAAGAAAAATTGCCGATAAATTTTGTAAAGGAGGGGTAAAGAGTAGAAGTGACGTGAAAAAGTGCCGCGCTAGGATTGGTCAGTGCACTAGTCACGTGAATATAGAGCAGGAGTGACGTAGAAAAGTGCCGCGCTAGGATTGGTTGGTTCGCAGACGGTGGAAATTGTTCTGATTGGTACGTTAGTGTGAATCGCGCTGTAATTGGACGAAGTTCCGTACACAGAAACAGCGTTAGAGTAAAGAGAAAACAAATAGAAAACATGCCGTATTACGAGTATGAAAGGGAGAGAACGTCATGGACGACGAAATTGAAGAATTTCTTTAAGAAAGACAAAAAGGTTGTGACTAGAGAGGGACAAGTAATTCCTCCGCCGAAATCAGCAGCTTCACATATGATGCTGAAATATGGATATCATACGTGCATATGGTTGGATAATTGGGTAAAATATACAAAGAATGATGGAGCATTGGCTTTTCCTGAAAATGGTTCTTTCAATGTAGCGATTTTACGGAATTTAAAAGAAAAGATGCTTAAATTGGAACCTAGACCTAGACCGACACAGT
Source organism: Calotriton arnoldi (assembly GCA_963921515.1). NCBI lineage: Eukaryota > Metazoa > Chordata > Amphibia > Caudata > Salamandridae > Calotriton > Calotriton arnoldi. Next base: position 3,794,808 of record CAWUFW010000291.1, read on the forward strand.
TTGAGGCTTTAACAGAATGGGAAGATGAGATGTACGAGAAAGAAAGATTCAGAGGTATGAAAGGTTATGAGTTCGTGCCCGGAAGAATGTGGGGAATGAATCATGAGGACAGAATAAAACGATGGAGATGTGCTAACATGACAGGAGGTTTGTTTCCAGCTTTTACAGTTGAGGAAGGGACTAAGAAAAAACGGACTGAGAAAAAGAAACATTTAGAGAGAGAAAAGTATATGCATGAGAGCGAAACGGATGACGAGTTGCTGGAAGATATATTAAATAAAAATCCACCTCCGTATCAGCAGAATTCTACAGTGGTGACACCAAATGCGCCACCAATAGAAGCTATGCGAAATGAAAGTCCAGAAAAAAGACAAGAAATAAATAGGTCACAAGAACAAATAAGAACTTCCCAAATTGAGGGAATAGAAAATGATAGTGCAAGAGAATTGGCAAGGACAACAAAAGAACTAACTGAGAAAATTAGAGAATTAACAAAGAATATGGAAGCAGTTACCGTACCCGTAACAATAGGTCCAGTAATACCAGTTTTCGAGAATCAGAAAATTGATGAACGATCTTTGGTGATTCCCTTGAGTTCGCAATTCCAAAGAGAAAAGGAAAGAATAGAAACAAGTCCAGGTACGAGCAATTTGACTAGTGCTTACAGACCAAGTCCACCTGAAAATTTGACAGTGAATGAGTGTAGCGGTAGGAAAATGCCTATGGTAACTGAATCTGCAACAGTGACACCTGAAAAGAGTGGAAATTGGACAGAAATAAATAGTACTCCTATAGGTCCGACTCCTGATGAGTTAAATGAGTGGATAAAAGCTTTTAAAATAAAAGAAACGGAGGAAAAACCATTAGATGTGATCAGATTGAAGATTGACATGGAAGAATTAATTCTAGGAACGATTGGTACAGAAAAGATAAAGAATTATCAGGATGATGAAATAATGTTTCTGTGCAAAAGTATAACATGGAGGGCAAAGAATTTACATGACAAACTAGAAGAAGTGGCCGGTGAGATTGGAATAGATTTTGCAAAAGTAAAAACGTTGCAGAAACCATACAGAGTAGATTTTTGTGAAAAAGATATTGAAAATTTGAATACAGCAGGAAGGCTGACACAGATAAAAGAGTTGATTGTTTTGTTAAGAAAATGGGGTGATGTGGACAGATGGAAGGTTAGATGGACAAAGAAGAATGAGAAAAGTGTAGACAAAGGTTCATTGGCTTTTATGATAACAGAAAAGGAACATGTTGTTAAAGAGTACCCTATGAGAGAAACTCCAGGTGGTAGTTATGTGCATGTTCCCTGGACTAGGCAGGACATCCTGTCATTTACAAATGACTTTCCAAAATTAAGAGAAAAGCCAGTTGAGTGGTACCGACAGGTAGAAAGGTTTGTAAAGGTCTCGAAAGTGTTGTGGATAGATTTGGATGGATTGTTTGACATAGTGGTACCAACGGATCTGTGGTCAGAATGTAAGATTACAGTTGACTGGCCAACTACAGAATATCCAAGAGATCCTAAGACAGGAGCTCCAGGACCAGATGTGATGAAGAAATACGACAAAGTGATTACCTTTTTGAAAAATAAGATTCCTCCAAAAGAGACAGATTGGGTTAAGATTGATAGAACTACACAGGAAAGCAAGGAGAGTGTACATGCATATTATGAGCGATTGTTGTTGGTTTTCAAACAGTATAGTGGTTATGAGGAATTAAGTGAGAAGGATATGAGTCATTTTGTATACCGATTTGTATTTGGTTTGAAACAAGAAATAAGTGATATGATTAAGCAACATATGATAAACTGGCAGAATGCAAGTGTAGATGAGGTGCTGAGGTATGCTAAGTATTGTAGTGATGAAATAGAGAGTAAACAGCGTAAGTTGAAAGAAAAAGCAATGTGGGCACAAGTGAAAGTGGCAGAAAAACAAGAAGCTCAATTGGATAATAATAATGGAAACGAATCAGGACAAAATAAGATGCGACCAAATATAGGTAAAGGAAAAGGACAAGTGAGTCTAGAAGAGGCAAAGAAGAAATGGCCATGTCATAATTGCGGAAAATTAGGGCATTGGAGAAATGAGTGTAAGTTCCCACCTAAACCTAATCCGGAACATCAATCATTAACGCCACAGGTGCAGAATGAGGTAGTTGTTCAACAAAGTCAGGTGCCACAACCACCACTTCCCAACACTGTTAACCAGCAAAGATACAGTACAGAAACAGGATTCTACGGAGGAGAGCAGGTAACACAGTTGCCGAGAGCAGCTAACATTTCCCAGTATTGGTTGCATCAGAGTGAGGATGACCCGGATGAAAGTTTCTGACGGTGCGCAAGAGAGGGGAAAGAGTGCGTGCTTGGCGCAACTCTAGAGGTAGATCAGTCTGGTCCCTTTGTGGATGGAGAAGTGAATGGAGCAAACGTAACATTCCTTGTCGATACTGGAGCTACCCGTTCTACTGTTAGGTCAGTGGAAATTCCGAACCTTCCTCTCTCAGGTGAATGCATCCAAGTGGTAGGAGTTGCCAATCAGCAGATTAAAACCCCACTTACTGAATTGGTAGAAGTAAAAATTGGTTCTTTTAGGAAAATGCATAAATTTGTAGTGTGCGATTGTAGTCCTGTAAATCTTCTAGGTCGTGACCTCTTGTGTAAAATGAATTGCACAATTTATTGTACACCAGATGGAATTGGTTTTCAGACTTCAGATGAAGATGCTTTGTATAAAGTAACTTTGATGAATCAGGAACCTGAAATGAATGGTTTGTTTCCTGCATTTGATGCAGGAAAACTTCCAGAAGAATTAAAAAGTGCAGTGAAAGAAAGTGTGTGGGATTTTACAGGAGAAGACATTGGATTAATGAGAGAAGTTGATCCTGTAAAAGTGACAGTGAAAGAAGGGATAAGTTATCCAAACACGCCACAGTACAAATTAACTCCAGAAATAATTGAAGGAATAACTCCTGTGATAAATAAGATGATTGAACAGGGAATTCTGAAAGAAATCATGAGCAGTCCATGTAATTCACCTATTATGGGACTGAAAAAGCCAAATGGAACATACAGAATAGTACAGGATTTGAGAAAGATCAACAAAATAGTTGTACCATGCTGTCCAATAGTGCCAAACCCTGCAGTGATTCTATATCAAATTCCGCATGAAGCTGAGTGGTACACTGTGATAGATTTGTGTCATGCATTTTTCTCTATTCCTTTGCATCCAGATAGCCAGCCATTATTTGCATTCCGTTTTGGAGAGCGTATTTTGGCATGGTGCCGAATTCCTCAGGGGTATACAGAGAGCCTCTCAATTTTTAATCAGATTCTAAAGAAATCTCTGGAAGATTTAAAAATGCCAGAAAAATCAGTGATGGTGCAGTATATCGATGACCTATTGGTGGCATCGAAAACCAAAGAGGCATGTGTAAGTGACACAATTGCTTTACTGAACCATTTGGAGAAAAGAGGACATAAGGTGTCCCCTTCAAAATTACAGTTTTGTCAGAAAGAAGTCCAGTATTTAGGACATAAAATTGAGAAAGGAGTGCGGAAAATAGCGACAGAAAGAGTAAGAATGATTCAAGGAATGAGAGCACCAATGACTCAAAGAGAGGTAAGAATGTTTTTGGGAATGGTTGGATATTGTCGACAATGGATAAGTGGATTTTCTTTGATTGCAAAACCATTACAAAAATTGACAAAGAAAGATGTAAAAGACCCTTTTGAGTTAAACAAAGAAGAAATGAAATCTTTCAAAGAATTGAAAAGGAAACTGTGTGAGGCCCCTGCATTAGGCATGCCTGATTATGAGAAAGATTTTGAGTTATACTGCAGTGAAAGAGATGGATGTGCATTTTCAGTACTAGTACAAAAACATGGCACCATGAAGAGGCCTATAGCTTACTTTTCAGCTGTTTTAGATCCTATAGCAAAAGCATTGCCTGGATGTTTGAAAGCAGTTGCTGCTACTTGTGTAAGTCTGGAACAAAGTGAAGGTATAGTGATGGGGTATCCACTGAGAGTATATGTTCCCCATTCAGTAGAAATTCTTTTGACAAGAACAAAAACACAGTACATGACACATAGTCGGCTGACTAAGTACGAAAAAGTCATCTTGAGTGCAGAAAATGTGACCATAGATAGATGCATAAATGTAAATCCTTCGACTTCATTGCCAGATGAAGAGAGTATAATTGAACAAGATGAAGTAGATCATGATTGTCTGAATGTGCTGGAATATTGCACAAAACCAAGAGCTGACATAAAAGATGAACCGTTAAAGGAATCCGATTATGTCATGTTTGTAGATGGTTCATGTTTACGCACAAAGGAAGGAGTGTTAAGCGCAGCTTATGCAGTATGCACAGTGGCAACTGTAATGGAAGCGTCTTGTCTGAAAGGAGTTAGGTCTGCCCAAGTTGCGGAACTAATTGCTTTGATTCAAGCATGTAAATTGGGGAAAAATGTACGAATCACGATTGTGACCGATAGCCAATATGGTTTCGGCATCGTACATGATTTTGGCCAGATTTGGTCACAAAGAGGATTTTTGACATCTGCAGGAACACCTATCAGAAATGGAGATTATGTTAAAAAACTGCTTGAGGCGATACAGCTGCCTAAACAAATAGCTGTAGTGAAGTGCAAGGCGCATAAGAAAAACGAAGATTACATAGCGGTTGGCAATAATTATGCTGACGAGATCGCTAGATATTGTGCGGAAAACATGGCGTCCCTGAACAGAAATAGAGAAAGGGAGCATGTCTCTTGTCCTTTGCTTTTCACTAATGCAGTCGAAACATGGGATGAAGTAAGGCAGTTACAAGAAACAGCAAGAGATGAGGAAAAGGATTACTGGATTAAAGCAGGATGTAGAAGACAGGAAGATAATGGAGTGTGGGTATACAGAGATGAAAGACCAGTTATGCCTGATAGCATGATTGCAGACATGGCACGGATGTACCATGGACAAGCTCATATTGGGAGAGATGCAATGATCAGACTTTTTAGACAAACTTGGTATAATCCAAAATTCAGAGCCATTGCTGAAAGTCTTTGTCAAAGATGTCTTATTTGTCAACAATTTAACCCAGGAAGAAAAACAGTAGTGAGTCTAGGAACAATAGGACGAGAAGGAGGTCCATTCACAAGGATACAGATGGATTTTATTGAGATGCCCCCTAGTAACAGATTAAGATATGTTCTGGTGGTCGTCTGTTTGTTCTCTCGTTGGGTGGAGGCATACCCCACAAGAAGGAATGATGGAACAACAGTGGCAAAACTTATGCTACGAGAGTTCATTCCGAGGTATGGTTTTCCAGTCACAGTTGAGACAGATAGAGGAACACATTTTCAAAATGAGTTGATCCAATTGATTTGTGAAGCATTGAGTATTAAACAAAAACTACATTGTGCTTACAGACCCGAAGCTTCTGGGGTAGTAGAGCAGATAAATGGAACAATTAAAAACAGATTAGGAAAAATGTGTCAAGCTACAGGACTCAAATGGCCAGATGCACTGCCTCTTGTTCTGATGACCATCAGAAGCATCCCTGAAAAGAAAACGGGACTCAGTCCTCATGAAATGATCATGGGACGAGCAATGAGACAAGCCCACGTACCAGTCAACAAGTTATTGACAATAACTGATGATCTAATACTGGATTATTGCAAAGGACTGGCTGATGTGGTGCGTTCTGTGTTTCATCAGGTTGGACCGGATGCGACCACTCTTGAAAGAAAACCAGCCCACGACTTGAATCCAGGAGACTGGGTCCGTATTAAAGTCCACAGGAGAAGAAACTGTCTAGTTCCGCGTTGGGATGAGCCAAGACAGGTAATCCTAGTAACAACGACTGCTGTCAAGTGTGCAGGAGTAAAGAACTGGGTTCATGCCAGCCACACAATCAGAATTCCAGAACCTACAGATCGACATGTGAGTCGGCGTCTGGAAGTGTGGGATAAAAGTTTAACGGCGGGAACAACCAAGATAAAAGAAAGGGTGCCAGAACTTGAAGATCGACCTGAAAGTCGACATCTGGAGACCCCAACGGAAAACACCTCTAGAGAAGAAGAGGAACAAGAAGAAGAAGAAGAAAGAAATTCAGAAGTTCCAGAACTTGAAGATCGACCTGTAAGTCGACATCTGGAAATATCTGACACAACTTCAGGATCTGATGATTCAGCTGCAAATTGGGAAGAATTCCGAAAGGGAACTTGGGGTTATAAACCAATTAGAGAAGAAACTGAGCAAGAAATTGAGTTAGATGAACAACCAAGTACAAGTTATGGTGGAAATCATTCAGAAACAATATTAATAGATGAAGTAGGGAAAGAAGTACACAAAAAGTTAGAAAATCGAGAAGAACCCCGAGGAGCAATAGGGATAGATAGAAAAACAGGAGAACAGGGAAATTCAGAAACAGGTAAGGAGGAAAACACGAAATCGGAAGAACCCCGAGGAGGGACAGTGATAAGGGAAAACGAAAAGGAAAAGATAGATCCACCAGTAGGAGATGACGAGATTATAAGTTTCAAAATAAGAGACAATAGTGAGACAGTTGAAACAGAAACAGAAGAAAGTGGAGGAGAGGAAAAAGCAAAGACTGAATCAAGAAAAAGAAATTGGAGGTCGGAAAGAGAAGAAAGAGAGGGTGAGGTCAAAAGGCCAAGAAAAGGAGATAATTGGCCCAACAGCTATGTAAGAAAATTGAGATATAGAATAATAAGAGCAGAAGATGAAGATGCTGAACAAGTAAATGAAGTAACAAGTCAAAAGGGACAAGAAAAACCCAGTGGAAAAAGATTACAAAAGTCCAAAAGGACAAGGAAAATAAATTCAAAATTTAAGTCACCTGAGTGGCTGTATATTGCACTAACAGATTACAAAGGAGAAGAAGAAAACACTCACGGAAACCAGAGACTGAGAAGTCGGATGGGAAAAGGTGAGATGCAACAAAAGGACTGAAGTGAAGACTTAAAGTGCTTCTGCCGGACGTGACAATTTTACTGGATGTGACAAATCACCGGATGTGACAACGAAAGAATTCTGGAGAGAATTAAAGAAAGTACCAAGCAAAGACTTTTTGAAAGCAGAGTGGCGTCTAAGTCATTTTGAGGAGTAGTGACACAATTTTCTGAAAATTTAACAAATAGAAAAAGAAAAATGGAGAATAATGAGAATAGAAGAAATAAATGTGAATTTGTAAAGAGATGGTGCAAAATGTGCTGCTTTTGTACAGGGTTATTAATGACCATATGGATAGTATTAGCAATCACAATTCCTATTAGTGTAGCTGTGATAGAAGCAAAGAATGATACTAAACAAGAAAAAGAAACTAATATTAAAGAACAAGTTGTTTTAAGAAGTAGTGCAGAGTTGCATAAGGATAGGTCAGTAACAGATTTCTCAAAGAATGTTTTTACAAAATTGTTGTATGAGTACGTAAAAACAATGGAAGTGAGAGATTGTTATGTTTGTATGCAATTGCCTGCATCAGTATCTGAAGGTGTGACTTATCATCACTTACCTTTGACTTATGGAATAACATGTAGTGTAATAGCAAGTTTATTTTATAAAACAGGTAGATTAGAATCTTATTATACTGATATAGATAAGATATTTGCAAACATTCCTGTAGTGCCAGAACTTACAAAGTAAAACCAGCAAAGGTTTTAGGAGAATTCTTTTAGAACATAGAAAATTAACGTTAGAAGAAATAGTTAGTGACAACCTTACCTGTGAGTTAAAGAAAGAAGAAAAAGTATTTCTAGACATGGTTGAGGAAAGAAGAATGAAATTTCAAAAAGAAGCAATAAAAGAGGAAGGAAAACGTTTATGGACGTTTGAGGAAGGAAATCATGAAGGGAAAAAGATAAATGCAGCAATGACATTAGACTGGCCGCAAACAGGAAAGTTGTGCATTAGGAGAAATAAGACAGTCTATGACAATTACTTTGTAGGTTCCAGTGTCTGCCATGACAATTATCAAATTCTGGGAGGTTGGGGATTCAAAGGTGGAAAAGATCCAATATTTCCAGGTATCTATTATATTTGTGGGAATAGAGCTTATTACAGGTTACCGGACCATTGGTATGGAACTTGCTATGTAGGCCTGGTCTTTCCAAAAATCTTTCACATGGACAGAGAAGAAAAGGGAACATACAAGATGATTAATGGATTTAAACGTAGAAAGAGGGAAAGTTTTTCAGAAGTTGTAGGAGATATTTTTGGAGCATTGATACCAGCAGTGGGAATATCTTTGAATGCATTTAAAATTCGGAAGTTATCCACAGTAGTAGATCGTTTGTCTACAGATACTGCGGGAGGGTTCTTAATGGTAAATACCGAAATGGTTGCCATGAGAGCTATGGTGATGCAAAATCGGCTTGCCCTTGATATTCTTTTGGCAAAAGAGGGTGGAGTCTGTGGAATGTTGAAAGTTCAACATTGTTGTACTTACATTCCGGATAACAGTGAAAATATACAGAAGTATATTACAAATATTACAAGTCTGCACAAAGAATTAGTCCCACTGGAGGTTGAAAGTGTTTTGGGAAAACTTGGTAGAGGGTTTTCCTCAGTAGCAAATTGGTTAACTAGGATGAGTAAACTAGTAATAGGGAAAGTTATAATAGTAGCAACTATAGTGATATTGTTAGCCATGACATTGAAAATAGTAATAACATGTATAAAGAGAAAAGTAAGACAGAATAAGATAAGAAGAAATAACAGAATAATGAGAGAAAGAGAGAGAGAAATGGGTGAAATTGAGTTGGAGAAAATGAAAGAAAGCATGTATAAAGAGACTAAAAGGCAAGATGAAGAAGAGACAGAGATATGAATAACAGAAAGTAAAGGATGAAAGACATGCTGCCTGAAAAGAAGTATGACTTGGGTTCTATGTGGTGATTTAAAAATCACCAAAGGGGGATTGATGGAGCAGTAAAAATAAAAAATGTAACCCCTAACAAATTATATAATTAATTAATTAAAAATGTTCGTTTAAATGTATTAATCAACATTGTATATGTGGGAATGGTAATATGCCAATGTATGTGCTAAATAATCTATTAATGAATGTCCGTGTGTCTAATCATAACGTAAGAATAAAAAGCGTACTAAATAAAATAAATGCATGTTTGTGCTTCATAGAAATAAAATGTGTCGAGGCAAAAACAATAGTGATGGTAAGTAAGGAGCAGCTTAAATGTCGCTTTTGCTAGGTAACAACTAATTGGGGTACGTAGACGGGAGGGAAACGAAAGGGATATTTTTCTCTATTTTAATTATGTTTTATTTGCCTCAAATTAGTGCTTCTAAAGTAGAACCGAGTGGCGAGATAAAATGGCCGCCAGTGGGAAGATGTGCGCAGGCGCAAGGGGACACGTGGTACGGGATGAGATTGAAGAAATCTGGAGCCTCATGATGTCTCTGAGAGGCTAGGATGCAAGAAATGGTCAAGGCTGGTGTGACCTAATTGAACTGATAGTGTGCCGTGATGATCAGGAGAGAGTCCGTGGGAAAGGAGCCCAAGAGAAAGGACAATGACTGCGGAGTTCTTGAATGTGTCAAAAGAAGATACAAATGGACTGATCGAATCGGATGGAAATGTTTAAGCGTATGGGAAAGGAAATGATCCAAGGACTTTTGAATCCAAGAGAACTTGATTAAAGAATGAATAAGCTGACATGCATGGACCAATGAAAGAAAAGCGTGATATTAATGTTGCAACAGTTAGTTAGCAAAGTTAGAATTGGGGTATAAGAGGGCCTACTCTTAGTGGGAGGGGGTCAGTTCCAGGTCAGTTCCAGGGAAGTTCGAGAGTCGTGGTTGCAGTAGAGGAGACGGGTTGCAGGTAGCTGATGCTGACGAGCTGAAGTTGCTGTTGCTGTCTTAACTTTACAGTTGAGTATGAGAATCAGGCTATTTCTAATCCCAAAGTTAGGTTAGAAATCATTAGGCTAAATTAGGAAGCTAGGCAGGTAACTAAGGTTTTTGGCTTCATGACAAAATTTCCTTTCTGCAATAAATTGATTATGCTTAATAAAATTGTGAATTTAAAAATGAATAATTGAATAAAGTATTAAATCTTTTCATGCTTTTAAAATTATATAAAATTTAAGATTCTTTAAAAACCAAAATGACTCAGTGGTTATTTTCCTAAATGATTGTGACCTGAGTAATTGGTTGATTGTGATTCAGCTGGTCTTAATCACTATGAACTAATTTCTTAAATGAATGATTCATCGACAAAACAATGAGCAGGAATATCTTAAGAAATAATTAAAAGAAAGTGACAAATTAAGGTAAATAGATATCCTCGCTCTTCCAGCGGTACACAAAATGGTGTTCTCCATTTAGTTCTCATGCTTCTCCTAGGAGTACAGAATTTCATAAAGGTGTAAAAGGAAATCCAGGAGTGTGTGTGTGTGTTTAGGCGATGTTTATGGGCCCCATCGTCATGTGGATATGAGAAATATAGTTTGCCCCTGGATGACCTATAAGTAACCTGGGAGGAGGATAGTTTTTATTGTACGCGCTGCATCAGCAGCCTTAGGAGATACCAGCTCCGCCTCACTAGCTCTTTTCTTAGATGCTGTAGTTTTAAGTGAGGAATCACTCTCCTCATCAGATCAAGGATTGTCTTTGGTTTTAAGCTTCTGTAGCCACAGAAGACGACGTCCTGCTCTGCGACGTCCTGCTCTGTCATTTTGAGAGAAAGTCCTGCAAATTTTAGTCTTTCACCTGATGTTCAGGGTGAAGGCAGTAAATACACTTCTTGTTGGGATCATCTGAGTGAAGTCTTAGTTTCCCACAAGAATCACAATGCCTGAAGAGAGATCTTTTTGAAGAAGACATGTTGAACTGAAGATCTGAACAAATTCAGAAGGAAAAGAGAAAGTACTGAGCAGAGCTCAGGGAGACTCCCTTCACACGGCATGCAATAGAAAATCTGAGAGCCTGGAGCCTCTGTGGAGAGGGTTCTAGAGGGTGCTGTCGCATGATTGGCTGGAGTTTGGACCATTTCTAATGACTAGGACGAGATATTAAAGTCATTGCTTACTGCTTTTTATGCACCGTGGGACTCCCGCTTCGACGACGGGGAATGATTCACGCATGTGAATCTATGAAACATACCCCAATACTGGAGAACATGGGGAACGAGTATCCTGACCAAAAACCAACTCCCTTTCCAACATATTAGGACATGGGTGGATCTACAGGGCAGAAACACGGCTGTGACTGGAACTTTATAAGGGGAACCCCTCACCTTTCCCTGGGTCTATGCCCCACCTCCCCAGAACTAGTTGTTCGTATACCGGCCTCCCTTTGTTGCTGCTCTGGATCTGGTAGACATACGGAGGACTCACCAGAGACCTTGGATTGTGTAATGATGGAGATGAGCACCCCAACCGGTGAATGATGCGTCTGCTGTTAGCACGACTTGTGGAATAGGGTCGATGAAAGGCCGCCCTTTTGATACATTTTGTGGGTTACACCACTGCAGAGAGCGATGGGGGCGGCTGTTTACCAACACTAGATCTGTCAATTGACCCTATGACTGATTCCACTGATGTACTAAGCATTCTTGTAATGGACGCATGTGTAGTTGTGCATGAGGTACTATTGCAATACATGAAGCCATCATTCCCAGTAGGTGCATGAAAGTCCTGGCTGGCAGGGTTTGGTTGGTTTGGAACTGTAGCAATAGAGTTTGGATATTAGAAATTCTGGCTGCATTGGGGGAGGCTAGAGCCGTGTGAGTGTTGAGAGTGGCTCCCAGATAAGATTGTATCTACAAAGACTGTAGGTGAGACTTTTGAATGTTGACCGTGAAACCCAGTTGATGAATTAGGTGTAGCATGGTCTGTGTGTTTTGAAGACACTTTTGTTGAGTGCTGGCTTTGATGAGCCAGTCGTATAGGTACAGGAAGACATGAATTTGTTGTGTTCTGAAATGAGCTGCCACCACTGCTAGACATTTGGTAAATACTTTGGGAGCAGTAGTCACTCCGAATGGAAGTACTTTGAACTGATAGTGTTTGCCTTCTATCACAAATCTGAGGTATTTGGGATGAGCTGGATGAATGGGAATGTGAAAATATGCGTCTTAAGCCCAGTGTGGACATAAAATCGCCTTTCTGTAGAAGTGGAAGGACTTGTTGAAGCGTTACCATGTGGAAATGTTCTGACAGTATGTAGTGATTTAATTCTCTGAGATCCTAAATTGGTCTTAAGGAACCGTCCTTTTTGGGAATTAGAAAATTAAGAGAGTAAACCCCTGAACCTTGGTACTGAAATGGAACTGGTTCAATGGCTCCCTTTTGTAAGAGAGATTGCACCTCTTGTTGGAGTAATTGCAAATGGTCTGATGACAATTTCTGGACGCGAGGTGGAATGTTTGGTGGATTGGAGGTGAGCTCCAGGGAATAATCATGTTGGATAAGGCCTAGCACCCATTTGTCAGTGGTTATAGATTGCCAAATGGCGAGAAACTGTTGAAGTCTTCCCCCGACAGGTGTTGAATGATCAGGGGAAGTGTGGGCAAGTCACTGTTTATTAGGGGAAGGGGTGTTAAGTGGTGTGGCGCCTTCGAGCCTTTACCCCTGCCTTTGGAATGGTTTCCTCTATATCCTTCTCTGTAGAAACCTCTAGAGGGAAAGGATTGGTTGTTGCCTTTGTAAGAGGAAGCATTTGGGTCTGAGGATGTTGTTTTGGACTCTGCCCTGTAAAATGAGCGACGAAAGGAACCACTATTGGACGGGGACGGGAGTGCTCCCATGGATTTTGCCACTTCAGTGTCCTTTTTCATCTTTTCTAAGGATTGGTCGACTACAGGACCAAACAGGTGTTCCTTGTCAAAGGGGGTGTTCAAAATAGATTGTTGAACCTCAGGCTTAAACCCCGAGATCCTAAGCCATGCATGCCTTCTAAGGAGAATGCTGGTATGGATCTCCCTAGCTCTAGTGTCCGCTGTGTCTAAAGCATATCTTATTGAGGAGTTAGAGATGAGTTTCCCCTCTTCAACTAACTGCTGTGCCATATTTTTGTGTTCGTCTGGGAGATATTGAAGCAATGGCTCCATCTCATCCCAGTGTGCCCCGTCGTACCTAGCTAGTAGCAGGGATGTGGAATTCCTATAGCCCGACGCCCAGGACATATTGTTTGGGGTCAAGGGCAACAAGTTTTCATGTGCATTTTGTCCTTGAGACAAGTAGGCCCAACCCCCTGCAGCACAAACCCTTTGGCTGCCAGTTTGCAGTACCACATTATTGATCAGGGACGCACTGTCTGCATTTAAGGTAATATTTTTGTCCATATATTAATGCTGTTCAAACTTTTATGTATGGTTCATTAACTGAAAGCCTTTATTATTAGGGTGAGCGCTCTAAGTAAATGTTGTAAGCTCTGATTGCACTACTGACAGGTGGTTCCAATATAAAAATGTGTGCACACGTTTCGAAGTGTAGCAATATGAGGCTATGTATAATGCTCCCAGAATGCTCTCTGATTTGATGCAAATATTTGCATAAGCTTGAAAGCAAGATTGATGATTCTTTGCTTTCAAAATAAAATGTTCATAAAAATGAAAGCAGGAAAAAAACATTTAGCTAAACTGTAACTTTTTAGGTACCATTTCTTTGCAGCATCATTTAGTAACATGTGTTGATGCTAGCTAGTATTTCCCAAAAATATTCATAATGGAAAATCAGTGTAACCAGTTTCAATAAGATTATGGGAAACAAAAATAAACAAGCATTGGCAAAGCCAGTAGCTCCGAAATTGGTGGTCAGCTTTTTAGTTTTGTCAATGTGTGAATTTTTTGGGCATGGTTTTGTAAATCCTTATTGGTGTGGGAGCTGCCGGGCCCTCACCATTATAACAAACATTGGCAAAAGCAAAAACAGTTTTTGGCCTCAAAAAGCACACACTGCCACAGTAGTTACTGGCACTGAACAAAACTACTTTGTGTGCTGATATGCTCTTTGTTAAAGAGCAGAATGCGGTCACTCACAGTGAAGCCAGCCGATACAGAGAGAGAGACAGAATTCTAATAAACGCAAAAGGTCATGGTCCACGCCAGACCAAATTAGGGCCCCAATTATTAAAGAAAGTCTCAAAAGTGCACCCATGGTGTATGTCCTCGCATTAAGTGCAGCTGTACGGCTTTCGTCAATTCCCAAGAATTTAAAGAAGTAGGAAAAGAAATATTACTCCTAGAAAATATTTGTGAACTGCATTTTAGCATGAGCGAATATGCATGTGTAGATTTGCTCATGCGAAAATCTGAGTGTTTGCAAGTTCACTTTCCCTCCAACCACTTTTTTTCCAACTCTGGAAGAAGGTTTATCTCTGCCATTGTCAGGAGTAAATTTCCAACATTTCTCAGTATGGGAAAAGATTAGAGAAGAGTTGTTGAAAACCCTTAAAACATTCAAGTTAGTAGGTTCGCACAGACTCAAAAGGGCATTCTAACCCTGGAACTATTGCTTACCACTGCCTTCAGCCCCAGTATGTAGATCTGTGGCAACGTGGCAACATAAGGGGATTGCAAGTATTCAAACACTACTATGGTATGAGCCCTGGCATAATCAGAGAGGCTAAATCAGAGCTCTTATATAATGAGATTGCTGCCATAATTTTTCGCCACACTACATGGCACCAAAGGGACAAGTGGATTTTGTTACAGGACAAGTAGATTTATGAAGCAACCTGCCCATGGACAAGTAGATATTTTATTAAATTCCACACCCCTGTAGTAGGCCCTGTGTGTTTACGATGCACCAGTGGTTAGCGGCTTGAACAGCTACTCATTTTTCGTTGTCAGCTGTGTCTAAAGCACATCTTATTGAGGAGTTAGAGATGAGTTTCCCTTCTTCAACTAACTGCTGTGCCATATTTTTGTGTTCGTCTGGGAGATATTGAAGCAATTGCTCCATCTCATCCCAGTGTGCCCTGTCGTACCTAGCTAGTAGGCCCTGTGTGTTTGCGATGCGCCAGCGGTTAGCAGCTTGACCAGCTACTCGTTTTCCGGATGAATCTATAGGTTTGGATTCTTTATCTAGGGGAGGTGCATCCCCAGAGGTTTGCGAGTTAGCTCTTTTGCGAGCATTGACACTACCAGAGGAGTCAAGAGGTAATTGTCCCTTAATAAACACAGGATCTGATGGTGAGGGTATGTATTTTTTATCTACCCTTGGAGTTAAAAAACGGGCTCCGACAGGGCCTTTAAAGATCTCATCTGCATCTCTCATCATGCCTTTAAGCATAGGGAGTGTTTGACTTGTGACCTATGCGTGGGCTCAAGTGTTTCAAATAGAAAGTCCTCTTCTAATGTTTCTTTATGTAATGGTACCCCATGATACTCTGCTGCTCTGGCAATGAGCGGTTGATAAGCCATATTATCTGGTGGTGATGGTTTGGCAGGATAAAGGTCTGGCTCATTGTCTACTGGAGGGTCAATGGTGTAATCATTCCATGGGTCTGCAGGCAATTGAGTATCATCATCACCCTGATCCCCATCTGGATATATATGTGGAGATCCCTGAGGTGTTATGTGTAATGGATCCTTAATTATTAATTGTGGAGGTGGAGAGGGTTGTGGGGCAGGATAAACAGGGCTAGTAGCCATGTCTTTCTTCTTCTTTAAGGGAATCTTATCAGAAGTGTCATCTGGAGGAAGCTTGTGTTTTGCTGGATTTTTAGCCAAAATATGTCCAGTATCAGGATTAATATACATTTTCTTTTGTTTGGGATCCAATTTGGTCTTAAGAACGTCTATAATTGGTTCTGGAGGCTCAAGAACATTGTCCTTGGATGTCGGCGTCGAAATCTACTCGTCTTTAGAATGCTTCGACTCCGAAGCGTGTTTGTGTTTCGAAGCGGAGAGTTTCGGCTCCGAAGCGTGTTTTTATTTCGAAGTGGAGGGTTTCGGCTCAGAAGCAGATTTGTCCTTGGAGCCTGATGATTTCGAATCGGAAGGTAATTTCGTTCGACTTGGTCCCGAGCCGGAAGGCTTGACTGTTTGTTTTGGTGCCGGGGCGTCAGAAACATTATTTCGGTGCCGACCTTGGCCAGAAGGCAGAGGTGGTGCCGTAGCCTTATGAGTTTTGGAAGAGGATTTAGGGGGCAAGGGGTCTTCGGTACTCACGGCACGCTTTGATCGCCTCTTGGTCAGATTCTTCTCCTAAGATATCCGGAGTGTGCTGGATGCTTTGGCGCTGCAATACTCGTCGTCGAGCCCGACGATCGCATAGAGGCTTCTTGGACCGAAACGGCTTACAAGCGTCGCAATCTTCCTCCTTGTGCTCCGGAGAGAGGCACGAGTTATAAACTCGATGTAGGTTGGTGCGAGGGTACTTCACGTGGCACTCAGGACAGAATTGGAATGGAGTCTGTTCCATCTGTAGAAGGCTGTCCAGACGTGGCAAGGCCCGACGGCCGCCCATAAGGTTTTCGATTGAAAATGGAGTTTGTCGAGCGATCAGATATGTGGAGAACAGGGAAACGTGTACGGTAACAATACCATTGAGGGTAGAGTGGATTGCGCACCGAGGGTAACCCGAAGAACTGTTTTCGAACCGGAGCGCAGCAATACACGTCCGAACCAGATGGCGGAAAAAAACAATGTAACAATGGAGTCGATGCCCATGCGCACCATCACCGAAAGGAGGAGACACCTTACCTCGTGACTGGAAAGATTTCTTTGAAGAAACAACTTGCAAACATCGGGACTGAACACTAGATGGCAGGAGTATGCAAAGCATGTGTATTTACAGCACAAATGCCTCGAACCTGTATTTTAGTGTTGGATATGGGAGGACAATAGAATTACAATAGTACATCCCCCACAAACACCCCAGCTCTGAGAGCCCAGGTTTAGAGCGGCCAAAGACTTTGGTCATCTTGAAAATGCCCAAAGTGGATAGGGTTAGCCCTGGGAACCTTTACCCCATTGGTTAGGGTGTTTTTACGCTGCTAAAGGAAAATGTTACTTACCCTACAAGCTTTTGTTCGTGGCATGTAGTGCTGTAGATTTACATGCTGTACATACGTCCGCCATCTAAGTTTAGGCTCGGATGTGTACAACTTGTTTTCCTTCTAAAGAAGTCTTTGAGTCACAGGATCAGGTGACTTCAACTATTAGTGGTAATGCACATGGGCATCGGCCTCATTGTTGGATTGTTTTTTCTTGCATGGAGGACGTGACTGGTGATGCAGCACATAGATGCAGTAAACAATCAAACAAACTAGAAGGTATCCATATGAAGAAAAAGTAGCTGCAACAACCACAGGCGTCCGGGAAGAAGGGTGGACGTATGTGAATCTACAGCACTACATGCCACGAATAGATGCTTACAGGATAAGAAACATTTTCCATTTGTGCTATGTGTACCTGGAGATACACATGCTATGCACAGACTGAGAAACAGTCCTCCTAGTGCAGTGGCTCAGCCGGAGAATGTTGCAGAACACTGGAATAGTGTAAGTAGAACAGTCTAGACAACCTAGCTTGTTGCCTCGCCAGGACATCCACAGTAGTGCTTACTAAATGTGTGAGGAGTTGTAGGAAGCTGGCTCTGTATATACTATACCAAAGTGAGGTATAGTGTGCACAGAGTCCAGGGGATCCCCAGAGGTATAGCAGAGGCTAAAGTAGTTAATACCTTACTCTCTTTTGTGGTAGGGTGGTTGAGCAGTCAGGCTTATCAGAGGGTAGTGTTAAGCATTTGTTGTACGAACTCAAGCAAGAAATGATGTCACACACTCAAAGACTGAATCCAGACCAATTATTTGTATAAAAAGTTGTTAATTTGTTATTTTTATTACTAGAACCAAGATTTACTTAGTGCAGTAAAGTTATAAAGGTTGCAGACTGGCAATACGTTTCAAGAATGCAATATGGTTTTGTAAATGCAGTAAATACTTTACAGTTTTAAGAAAGCAGTCTGTAAATGTCAACCAGTTACAGTTTTGCAATGTTAAAGAGAGGCAATGCAATGTAATGGTTCAGTTCAATGTATTCCTATGGATGAAAACAAGGTTAGTAACTTGCAGGTAAGTACCCGGTTTTGTAGCTCAGTCTCGGGCTGGTAGCACTTACACAGGGCAGGGATCAGGTAGGTAAAGAGTGCACCCTCAGTGGCACAGGGGCGGCCGGGTGCAGAGGTCAAAGGAGAGGTTGGGCTCAATGTAGTGCTATGGAGACAGGGGGTACTCGGAAGAGCACTGGTCACAGGTAGGTACCTGCGTTTTCTGGGCCAGGGCCCAGGGATCAAAGGTAGGCACAAAGGGGGCCACAAGTAGGCACCAAAGACGCACCTCCAGCAGCTCTCGGGCGGCAAGTTGCAGGGTGCAAAGTAGGCGTTGGGCTCCCAATGCAAACCAATGGAGGACGTCGGTCGGGAAGAAATGCTGCAGGCTTGGACCAGGAGGCTGGACGAGGGCGACCAACGGCTGGACAGGTAAGGTAGATAGCTGGGGGACATCTTGGCACCATCAGCTGGGCTCCCCAAAGTCACGGGTGGAGGGTGCAGGGGTGCCTTTTAGTGTCTTGTTTCCTTAGCTAAATCTAGTCGCGGTCAGGGGGACCCTTCGAACAGAGGCTGCAGGCATCGAGGAGGGGTCTTGGAGAAGTCGGCTACCAGTGCAGACGAGGTCAGGATCACCATGGAGACGTCTCAGGTAAGCGGTTCACTCAAACTCGGGCCGTCGGGTGCATAGTGGTGCAGCGTTGCAGATCCGCCGGGATCCTGAGGCTGGTGTTGGTTTCTTTCCTGGACAAATCCGGTGTCCACGGGAGACTGGAGTCTTAGTTGAAGACAGCATAGGTCCTCTGGCATTCTTGAGGTTGCTGGCTGCAGGCCACGCTGATTCTGGAAGCAGGGTCGCTGGAGGAGGAGACAGGCTGGTACAGCTGGGACCAAGTCAGTCGTTGTTTTCTTCCCCACTGCTGGACAGATCTTTGGTCCTCCTTCTTAGGTTGTGTAATCTGAAGAGGCAAGGTTCAGGGGTGCCCCTAAATACTAGATTTAGGGGCGTTACAGGGGTATGCAGGTCGGGATCAGGACTAATGGGTCCCTTCCCTGGGGTGTCTACACCCCCTATTATGCTACCCTCCAGTGGGGGGGTGGAGGCATAGGCCTCTTCCTGATTCGTGGAGTTCCCTCATCTTCAAGATGGAGGGGACTGATGTGTGCTTCACTTCGCCTCCCCCACCTCACGGGTGGGGTTGGCAAAGGTGGGCACACCTCCCTTCCTGGCTAGGTTTTCCAGCTGATTCTCCTGCTTAAAGTGGGGGTCAGAACCGGTGGAGGCCAGTTGCTGAGAGCAGCAAACGGCTGGGGGCAGCTAACAAAGGTGGCAAGCCTTTGAAGCTTCCCCTTCGTGGGCCCTGCCCATCCTGGGGAAGGAGGCATGACACCTCTGCCCACGATGGGCTTGGTTTCAGGACCCATAGAGCGGAAGCTCTCTACCCAGGGGTCCAGAAATCTGTCTGGTGGTGACAGATGGCTGGTAGCCAGTCAAGAACCACACCAGTGCTGATCGGTTTTCAGGGGGCATCTTTAAGATGCCCTCTGAGTGCAGTTTATAGTAATCCGACCCTGGCATCAGTGTGGGTTTAATGTGCTGAGAAGTTTGATACCAAACTTATCAGTCTTTAGTAAAGCCACCATGGAGCTGTGGAGTTTGTGTTGACAAACCCCCAGGCCATGTACTAAAAATGGCTTCACTGCACCTACAATGTCTCTGAATGGCACAGACAATCGTAGGGGCATATTGCTCATGCAGCTATGCCCTCACCTGTGTTATGGTGCACCCTGTCTTTAGGGCTGTAAGGCCTGCTAGAGGGGTGACTTACCCATGCCACAGGCAGTGTTGGTGGGCATGCCGCACAGGGGTGTGTGCCATGTTGACTCTTCAGTTTGGTCTGCACCAAAACATGCAGCCTGCAATGGCAGTGGTGTGCATGTTAAGGTGAGAGGTCCCTGGGGGTGGCATAATACATGCTGCAGCCCTCAGAGGCCATCTCTGGTCACAGGCCCTTGGTACCAGGAGTACCTTTTACAAGGGACTTACAGGTGGCCCAGGGGTGTGCCACTTGTGGCAAAAAAAGGACAGTTGAGGAAAAGAGCACAGGCCCTGGGAGCCTGATTAGCAGGGACCTAGGGCACAGTTGGCATCATGTATCTGGCAAAATGTTAGTGGGTAACCATGAAAAAGGGGCACTTTCCTGAAGTGGACCAGGTAGCTGCTTTACAGAGGTCAGGTGGTGGTATGTTACCTAACAAAGCCATACAAGCCCTTTCTTCAGAGTAGAATAGGGCCTGGGAGGGGCAGGCAGAGACCTTTTAGCTTTGGCGTAACAAGTCTGAATACACTTGACAAGCCAACATGCAAACCCAGCCTTAGAAATGACACGCCCCTTATGCGGCTTAGAGTAGGACACATATAGCTGTTGTGTCTTACAATATCGTTTTGTTCTGTCAGTGTAGTACATCAACGCTCTTGACATCCAGAGTATGTAACGCATGTTCCGCTACAGACTCCTGATGTGGAAAGAAGACTGGCAACTCAATTGCCGGATTACGGTGGAAGCTGGAGACCACCTTAGGGTGGAATTTAAGATTGGTTCCGAGAACCACCCTACCGTGATGAACCTGGAAGAATGTTTTTCCAGTGTAAGAGCATAAATCTCAGTGACTCGTCTATGGGAAATGATAGCTACAAGGAAAGCTACTTTCCACAACAGAAATTGTAATGGGGAAGAGTGAAGTGGCTTGCAGGGAGGGCCCATTAGCCTAGAAAGACTGATGTTAAGATTCCACATCAGAGCAGGAGGCAGCCCTGGGTGGAATAATGTGAGCAAGGCATCCATGAAAGCATTAACGATTGGTGCTCTGAAGAACGAAGTGTGTTGTTTGTCCTGTTGGTAGGCAGTTACAGCAGCCAGCTGCAACCAAATGGAAGTGCAGGAGAGGCCTGGCTTCTGGAGGTGAAGGAGGTAACAGATAATGTCTTGCACCGATGCTGCAAGTTGATTGATATGTTTGGGAAGGCAACATTGTACAAAGCGTTTCCATTTGGCTGCGTAACAGGCCCTGGTAGTGGGCCTGCGTGCTTCTCTAAGAATAGACCTACACTCCACAGGAAGGTTGAGGTAACCAAACTCTAAGACTTAGGGAGCCAAATTGTAAGATTGAGCTGCTGACGATTGGGGTGCCGGAGAGTGCTGTGATTTTGTGTAAGAAGGTCAAGCCTGTTGGGGAGATTCTCGTGGGGAACTAGAGAGAGCTCAAGCAGAGTGGAGTAACTGGTGTGCCCAGTTTGAAGCCACTAAGGTAAGAGTAAGGGATGTTTGTCTCAGCCTGCGAACGACAAATGGTAGAAGCGGAAGAGGCGGAAAAGCGTAGGCAAGAATCCCTGACCAGTTTATCCATAGTGCATTGCCCATGGATTGTGGTGTGGTAACCTAGTTGCGAAGTTTGGGCATTTTTAATTTTAGGCAGTAGCGAACAAATCTATTTGAGGATGCCCCCACTGCTGCAAGTACTGGAGTAGGACCTGGGGCAGAGTTTCCACTTGTGGACTTGTTGATGTGTCCTGCTGAGCAGGGCGGCAGGATCATTGTCCACCCAGGAATGTGTTGGAGAAGATGATGCACTCTGCAATGTATCGCCCACTGCCAAATGCTCTGGGATACTGCTGAGCGGAATGTGTGCCCCCTTGTTTCTTTAAGTAGAACATGGCAGTCGTTTTGTCTGTGTGAACTAAGACCGTCTTGTTTAGGATGAGAGGGAAGAACGCCTGAAGTGTGAGTTGAATAGCCAAAGTTCTAGTTGAGTGATGTGAAGGGACTGTTGGGCAAAGGACCACTTTCCCTGAATGGTGAGGTGATGGAGATACGCACCCCAGGTTTTGGAACGCTTCTACCCTCGCAAGGCTGGGGTAAGTCTTTCCCACCCATGCATCCAATATGGCCCTGAGAAAGGGCTGCAGTTGAAGGGGCTGGAGGTGGGACTTTGTCAAGTTGATGGTAAAACTTAAACTTAGCAAGGTGTGTATGGTGGTCTGCATATGAGCTAGGCACAGTTAGTGAGTGGGGCTCTTGATCAACCAGTCGTCCAGGTAAGGGAACACATGGGTGCCGCTCCCCCGGAGATTAGCTGCTACCATGGCCAAACATTTTGTAAAGACTCGAGTGTAGTAACCCCGAAAGGGAAACATTGAACTGGAAAAGTTGCCCACTTACCATGAACCTATGGTATCTTCGGTGCGCTGGGTGAATGGGGATGTGGAAGTAGGCATCCTTCAGATCGAGGATGGTCATAAAGTTGCCTTCTTGCAGCAGAGTAATTACATCCTGTAGAGTCATCATATGGAAGTGCTCCGACAGAACGTACCCGTTGAGAAGTCGGATGTTGAGGATGGGTCCGAGATAGCCATTCTTTTTGGGGAAGGAAGCACAGGGAGTACACCCCCTTTCCGCGGTGCTGTAGCAGAACCGACTCTTTGGTAATTAGGGCCTGTATCTCCTCTTGCAGAAGGCACAGATGGTCTGGGGAGAGGTTTGGTGGTAGTTTAATGACTTCAATACAGTACCCCTCCTGTACAATGTCGAGAACACAGCAGTTGGAAGTGATTTCTGCCCAACAGAACAGATATCCCTGTAACCTTCCCTTGACAGGTGTTGTGTGATCAGGGGAAGGACTAGATGGTCACTGTTTGGGAAGGGCAGCCCTTTAGGGTTGGTGCCTTTTCCTCTGTTTTTGTTATTACCCCTGCATACACCAATATAGTATCCCTGTGAGAGTGTTTGCTGCACTGGCCTGGAGAAAGTGGCAGAGGTCACTGGAGCTGGGGTCTTATGTGTACCGTGGTATTGTGAGCAGTGAAAAGAGCCACAAAAAGTGGGGATCTGCAATGCACCTATCACTTTGGCAGTCTTTGTACACTTTTTAATTTTCCCTAGCATCTGATCAACCCGAGGGCCGAACAGATGCTGACCTCCAAAAGGGATGTTCAGGTGGCTTTGCTGGACCCGTCTTGAAGCAGCACACTTGCGGTGGCGTAAAAGGATACTTATATTTACCCCCTGGGCAGCTGTATAAGCAGCATTCAACGTGCAATGGATGCTAGAGTTAGAGACGGTTTTGCCATCTGCCAACAACTCCTGTCCTTTTCTGCTATACTGTTCTGGAAGATGCTGGACAAGATCCGCCATCTGATCACAGTGGACGCGGTCGTACCAGGAGAGTAAGCCTATAGAGTTGGGGGAGGAGGGGGCACTCACTAAGCACTCTTGTTCACTCACCTAGATACAAAAAAGTGGCACACAGTCAACACGCCCCAGGAGTGCACTTTTTGAAAGGAAGCCCCACGGACCTTCCAGTGACTCACTGCACCAGCTTGCAGGCAGCTCTCTGCCCCCTTTGTAACACAAGCAAGTTTGCAGCCTCAGAATTGAAAGGTGGGCTGGCGGCTTCAAACTTTTCAATTTACTGTGCCACAATGAAGCCCTAAACTGAAACCAATGGCTAAAATACACTATCTATAAAAAGAAATTGTGCTGGGATACACATGTGAAACTACTGTTGACATCAAGGGGGACTAATCCCACAGACACAATCATGGTCAACACCAATAATTTAAAATTTGCAGAAAAACACAATTTTGGCCCCAAAGAGTAGACGGCAACCAAGAATAGACTTCATGCTACTACACTGTAGTTTTATTTTTTATTTTAAATGATCAGTAGTAGTCCCCCACCCATTCAGTGTACACAAATCTTGCCTTGTTCATCTGACATTCACTCCAACCCAATTTTCATTAGCCCTTAGAAAATCTCCTATATACTCAGGTTTCACGTACCTGGAGATACTGGGAGGCCACGGTCTGGCTGGACAGATGGTGGTGGCTATTGGGGCTGTCATGGGATGGGCACGGTTGATGATGGATGAACACTGTGGTGAATAAACGTCATTTCCTCCCTTCGTCATCATGTGGCTGTCCTGTAGTTATTGACATAAATAAAAGCTTGGTGGTCTAAAGAAAAGGGGTTGGTAGGGGTTATGATCATAGACAACACAGTGAAAAAAGAAAGTGTGGTGGGGGAGTTGGGGTCAGCAGTCAACAGTATGAAAGGAAAAGAATCGGAAACAAAAAAGGAAGGAAGGAAAGTTAAATAAAAAAAGCACCATCTGGAGGACAGAATGCAGACACACAAAACTGTACATTTAGAGCTCAGTAGGGACCTATACTACCAAACATGGAAACTAATTCAGGACATTTGGATCTAGTTTTCACAAAATCCTATCAATAACACTAGAGAGCAAGGGGAGGTTGTGCACCCAGGTTAACTTCATAGCATCTCTAATTCATATTTGTTAATTCACACATTTTACAGCAATACCAGATGCCCAAAAGTAACCAAGCTCTTCAACCTGTCTGTCCCAAATGAATAAGTGGATTACTTTCGAGATACTCCAACAGCAGATTCCTCACCTTTTTAACCTCCCTAGGTGCCTGTCTGGATCTGGAAATTCCTCCAATGGCTCCTGCGTATTAGCAGGTATTGGCATCTGCCTCCGTCATAACACTCTCCCGCCTACAGATATGACAAGGAGCTGCATAAAAGTCATCTCTGCATGTTGATGTCAATGTATTCATTATACCTTTCTGCGCCCTCACACGTGACTTGTAGCTGAAAGACTTAAATTCAACTGGCAGTGTGCAAATCTAACTTGGGACTTTAACTCCCAAAGGCGCCACGATAATCTTGTGGGTGATAGTGCACTTTACAAATACACAGAACATAACAAAAGTCTTCTCCGCTGAACAGGGATGTGGCCAGTGAGGGTTCCATGGTTAAATAACTTATTATTCTTATGGGTACGTCTGACCTCTGATTCCAACCCCTATGCATCAATACCAAAGCAATAGCCACTTCAAGGAAGTGGGTGTGAGGAGTGGACTTTTCACTAGGACATCCTGCAGTACTGAGTGGTCATAATGCCACTCCCTACAGGACTGTCAATAGAGTAGTGCTTGGTTAAAGTATGGGTTATAGCAGGAGGGGGTTTGGCCCTAAGTGGCTGGACAGGGCCTTATAATTGAACAAGCCAAATAGCCGCATGGCACAGGTCCAACACTGAAACACTCTGATCGAGAGGAATAAGTTACTTACCTTTGGTAACGCCTTATCTGGTAGAGACCAGATCTAGCCACAAATTCCTTACCTTTGAATTATCCCCAGGCGCCAGACTGGATCCTGAAATTTTTCTACAGCAGTACCTCTGCACGTCGGTAGAGGGCGTTGAGGGACTCCGTGACAACGTCGTCCACTGGATGTGATGTCGTCAGAGTCCATATGAGCCCTCCCGATGCGCTGTCGTCAGTTTCTTCCTAGACTATTTTCCGCGCTAAAACGCAGAGCCATGTACAGAAACTGCAATGGAAACAGTGTGCCAAAAGAATCCTCTAATTGAAAGACGCATATATTATTGGTTGTTTCGTTTGCCATCACTTTTGATTTCTTTAAAAAAAAAATTTTACCAGCGAAAGCACGAGGGTGCATAGAAGGGATCGGGGTATAAAGGAGAATCATTGCGTGGAGGATGGGTGGGTCGGTAAGGAATCTGCAGCTAGATCTAGTCTCTACCAGATAAGGCATTACCGAAGGTAAGTAACTTATTCATCTAATAGAAGTCTAGCCGCAGATTCCTTACCTTTGAATGAGATACCCAAGCAATACCATCCAGGAGGAGGGTTTGCGAGCCGATTCCAAGAAAGATCCCAGAGTAGGCTATCCGGTCTGCATAGGAAAAGGAGAGAGAGAGAGACCGCTTGCCAGGAAGGGAGAGTGAGGAAGAAAACATCCTATCAGAAAACTCAGGGAGAGCCCCATACGGAACCAAATTAGCAGCTGTACAAAAACATGGGAAAAGCACCATGGCAGAAGAAACAAGCATTGGAAATGCAATAGGTCTCGGCTTTGATTAAGTTAAAGCCATCTTCTTTGCTAATGGTATTGTATAGCAAAGCAAATGGCTTTAACTTAATAAAAGGCGAGACCTATTGCATTTTTAATGCTTTTTTAGCAGCGCCGTCTGCTTTAAGTATAGGGGGCACTTACTCAGTACACACCGCATTCACTCTATAACACATGCATAAAAGACATTGCCATTTACAACGCCAATAGCTCTAACAATCAAATGCGAGACCTATTGCATTTCCAATGCTTGTTTCCCCCACTTCGACCACTGCTCCTACGGGAGATAGCAAAGGACATGCAGAACTGGCACGTGAGAGGACTGTCGTGGTTTGGCAGTCTGGTGGCGGTAAAGATGGTAACAAACACCAGGCTCCTTTATTTATTCAAAACATTGTCACAACAGTCACTGCAGATTTTTTATAAGAATCAGTTCCCATTGCAATATGGCCACCGTACATTTCTCTTTTACTTTTGATACAACATTGACTTAGGGTCACCAAGTAGGCTGGGGTAGTGGCATCACATGGCCTTTGACCACTATTGGTCTCACTAGGTTAGCCCTTTGCCACACCCTTAGACCTGCAATGGCCTCTTATTTACAAGTGAGGTGGTAAAGGAAGGGAAAAGAGTGGAAATAACGGAAAATAAAAAGATTCTTTGAATGATGGCTACTTGTTCTTTCTGGCACCCTTTGACCCTTTATGACCCATAAGACAAGAGTCAGCAGGGACCGCGCTAGAGGGACCAAAGGACAGGTCAGGCATAGCTTGTGCTAACTCTGCTACCTATCACTGGCGTCCAAGTATGTCAACAAGGGACAGACACCATCAGCCGAGGGACTGGAGCATACATTACTGCAGAGCGGTAGAGAAATGGCAGGCAAATGCTTCTCTCATGCACAGAACAATCGCCTCTTGCATGGAGCAATATCAACCAGGTTTCTTGCTTGTGTTGGTGATGCTTTATATACATTTTGTATGACTCATAGAATGGCTCAGCCTTATGGGTAGTTATCAATACTCCAAGTTTTAGCATTTCATGCCACAGTAGTTACATATTACGCGAGTACCACTCCAGAGATGGGCTGGCAACCATGGCCCACATTAAAAAAATAGAAATTCATAAAGAATTTTAAATCGGGTATTTTTCTAAACTGAAGTCTTCCATTCCTATTGGGTTAAAATAGGTTCCTCCGGTGAAGGAACCCAGGGCTGCGTTGAGGAACACTAGGTCTCTGAGTAATTGAGTTCACTGGGTAAGTAATCAGGTCAAGACAATACTTTGTTGAGGATGTACTAAGCAGTACGTGAGCACCACCTACACCAGGGCCCATGCCAAAGAGGTCACATGATAAAAACTGATTTTTTTAAATTCAAAGGTTAAAGATGGTTTTCAGTCAAACACAAGATTCACATGAAGATGGGTATAGGCAAGCTTGGCTCACCTGGATGGCAGGCGTATTTCCCTTCCCTGGGAAAGACACTGCAGATTGTGCTTCCATGAGTAACTCCACCTACAGCCCAATGATGTGGGCTACCCTTGTCAACGGATGACACTGTGTGCTGACATGATTATTGTCCGTCGCTTTTCGGTGTGAACTAGCCCCCTCTGACCACTCAGGTGGGGAACAAAATAGACGGGTGCTGGGTAAAGCCAATTGGAGGAACAACAGGCCTCTCAGAGACACCAACAGTCGTGAAACTCCAGTTCCAGTAATGTAGTCCTCTGCCTTAAATGGCTAGTGTTAGTCATGAGAACAACTGAGGCATCTCGGGCCCCGCCATATCCCGCAAGTCCTACAACAATGCCAGGTCTTGTCTGATGCAAGGAGTTACGGGGACAAAGCTGATGTGGTCCCCAATCTGTTTAATAAGTTCCACGGAATAAAAGACCTTTGGTGAGGCAGGAAAAGACAATTAAGAAAGAATGTTCCGGCGAGCGGAGCAAAGACGGCCGACTGAGTGGACATGCTTCTTTGAAGCTCTGGCAACCGGAAGTTCGTGGGACCCTCCCTCGGACTCGCAGGCTATTATCCATACTTAGGGAGACTAAACCGAAGGCCCCCACCCAATGAGTTCACTGGTTGGTGCTGGAAGCTTGTACTACGGCGATTTGAAGGGGTGACGGAGCAGGGCTGGATCAGGCATGTTGAGCCGAGCGGCCAGAGCAGGGAGGAAGGAGAAACCAGACTGCGGCTGGAAGCAGCTCCGGGTGCTTGCAGAGTGACGCAACCGGTCGGAGAGTGCTGCATCGCTCAGCAGCAGGAACTGGTGATGGTGTAGGACTGTGCTGCTGATGACCGGCGTGGGGGGGTGCCCGTGGCCTCGTTCAGAGCCGTGGACGGAGTTAGGGAGCAGCCAGACAGCTTCAACATCGAGGGGGAGAAAAGTGTGTGACGACCCCCCCACCTGTAAATTATAAATAACATTACTCCCAGCTGTTCCCCAGAGATACAAGCCTCTGCAGTGCCCGGGCTCCCAAGACAAACAGAAATACGATGATTACAAGCCGGACATGCGTGTGGTGTTTTGTCGCGCATGCGTACGATGCAAGGCATCGCGCGCATGCGAGACAAATAGTGCGAATGCACCAACGAATCAAATCGCAAACAAGCACTGAAAATGCAATAGGACGCGTAGTTACGCGAGTCCTATTGCATTTTTAACGGAAGTGCAGACGTAAATGAAGGCACGAACAGGTAAGGTGTTTGTGGTCGAAGAAGTCACGGAGTACGGGAGGGAACGGGGAGAGGCAGGGGAGCAAAACTGTTTATGAAGCAAAGGGGCCGATAGCCTCGGAAGGGAAAAAATGACGACATGCCAGTCAGGAAGCGGGATTACCAAGCACCAATCACAATGCAGAAAATATGATGCAAGCCAATCAAAAATAAGGCTGGAAAGTGGGCGGAGCTTCCCCCACTATACTGTATAAAGCATCTCTCGACGAGACAGCGCATGCGCTGCCTAGCCGAGACCTAAAAATGAATGCGTCTGTATGTAATGTAACTGGTGCTCATGTAAAGCGCTCTGATACCTCTGGGTCTAGTTAGCGTTATATAACACTCGACAAAAAAAAGATAAGGACCTATGTCACAGACGTTTGTAACCCGTTTCACTGGTTTGGTTGCCGTATTTGCTTTCACTTACGGATATTGTCTGCCCAAGATAATTTAGAGTCTACGGTTATTCCCAAATAATCATGTTTCTTTACTAGGTCTATGGATTGCTGTCCTACCTTTCATTCAAGATGTTTCTCTTTTTTTCCAAAGGCCATTTTTTAGTTTATGACACATTTACTGTCAATAAGTTGTCAATGTTAAATGTAAACAAGCTCAACAGTTGTCTCTGTAAACCTGATGAAGTTTGAGAAGAGTTCACCAGGTCGCCTGCATAGGCCATGTGTCTGATAGTTTGGTTGCCTAATTTCAGGGGAAGGCCTTCTAAGGAATTCGATTAATTTGGGAGATCCAAGATGTACGCCCAGCAGTGAAGCCAACTCTTGTCCTTGTTTGACTCCATTTGCATCCAACGGAAACTTCCTTGTTTACTTAGGGAAATGCCTGGTGAGGGATGCCTTAGGCATAAAAAAATGAATTACACAGGTGAGCTTTTGTTTGTAAATGTACTTTAGGACAAAGCGTCACTGACAGTTCCTAGTTTGTGATGGTGTCATCTGCACTTATTTTTGGGCTGGGAATTATTTTTCATTGTCACACCTTAATCCAGAGAAAGTGGGAGAACAACAGAAAAAGATGGGAAAATAATAATTGTGACAAATGGAGAAAGTAGGTAGGGGTGAAAAGGTATCTGCAAGAAGGAGGTAAAGAGACAGGAGGGACTGAATGGTGGAGAGTGTGTGGCGCAACGGCCAGAGCTGCCGGCCTTAGAGCTGCGGATCCAAGTTCGAGTCGGTGCGTGGGCTCGGCATCCTGTGATTCTGGGCACCCGCCAATGTCCCCGTGCCTAGAAATAGCGCCCAGAGTCCCTCACATTACCGGCGCTACAGATCAGAGTATTCAAGAAAGAGGCATACGCTGCAATTCATGCCTAGGCAGCCTTGGTGTTTGGCAGCAGCGACAGAGCGATTCTAACAAAAACACGGGGCAGGCACTCTTCGTTTTACAAGTAAAACACTGTTGTCAACTTCTAATGAAACTGTGATCCGTATTACAGAGCTTTAGGGTAGTGTGAAACTGTGTCAGTAACGATGTACTAAAATCCTCTATGGGGCGCGTGCTTTCCTCTGATGGAACAACTTCCCTGATCCTCTGCTTTGTGTAAATTACTTCCCACATCAGTTCTTGGGTGCTTTGCGCTCGCGGCCTCAGCGCTCTTATTCCCACGGAAAGTGAACGCATTCTTCCGTGACTGTTAGTAAAAACAACATATGGTCGGTCGCATCAGCGCAGCCTGTGGCCGAGGCCCGGGGTTCGGTTTGCCTGCTGAAGAGAGAGGTTTTCACCCACCGCCTCTCCGAGAAAGGTTTGCTTGCCTGCTCTCCAGCGTCCTCGCCAGAAGTATGCAGCTAGAAATGCAAAGTTGGCAGTCAGGACGCGCGACTCGCACTGCACACACTCTGTGATATTTCTACATTTATCGGTAAACTAGGCTTCAGCAGAAACATAAATAAAGAGACGGGGGAGCTGTCGCTGAAGACTGTAAGTGCAGGTACCTACGGCCACAGTGACCCTACACCTGCCTATCCTTCCCGCGGCTGGCACCCCGGTCAGTGCCCACTGACCGGCTGCGGACTACTGGGTGACAGGGACCCAGCGTTCGGGAAGCGACGCGCATGCGCAGGACTCTGACTATAAATATCTGCACAGGCAGCCCTCATGGGAGAAAGCGATTTACTGAATAAACTTTATTATAAGTGTACATTGGCAAGAGATGACCGTGTCACTAGGGCGCAACCATGGTGTCTTTTAGGAGCAGTAAGGGGTAGGAGCTACTACCTGTTTCCTTCCTGCTGTAGGCGGCAGAAGGAAGAGAAAGTAAGCACGGCTTCTAGGCGTCCTGTGGACTTTCCGTATAAGTCTCTCCACCTTACCCTACCCCTCAGCAGCATGTATGAGGCAGGCAAGGGGCAGAGGCTGGGAAAATAGGGGCTAACCCTGTTATTTCATCAGTTTAAAGGGCGCTGATGGCACTTCCGCTACTCCTAGCTATTATAGCGAATCATTGTCTATTTTGGTCCTGAGCTTTCACTTACAAATCACTGTTGAATGTGTTTCCGCAGCTTGCTTTAACAACACACAGACTCACCTTCCCAGAATGCACTGGTTTCATAAAGTAAGACACGGGACTGCCACTTACAAGACATCCCTGTCTCCTGGACACATCTAACCGGGTAACCACTAGAAAGGCCTGCAGACTCACCTCTTTAAAGCAGTTGCAACTTGCGTCCGTGCAATGTGTGGAATCTCAAACCAGTCCTAGATTTAGACCCCCCGCAACAAGATGTGTCGTGAGGCTACTAGTTTCCCTTTTAACATTAGTAGTATGGGCTGAAAATTCGCACCAAATTGTTGTCGGGTAAAAAAGTATCAGTGAAGAGAGATGTCACACATGGCATGAGGCCCTTGGCAGCTGAGCCCCTGCTTAAGTGGCAGTACAGCTATGTTTACAGCGCCATCCACCACCTTACAATTTAACCCATTACTGGGCCACATATGAAAGTTCCCAGAGACAATGAGTTGTCCACATATGTTGCAGGTCCCACGAAGCTGAGCGGTTTCTTTTACCTAAAGCGAGGCGGGAGGAGGAGCACTGACAAAATATGAGAACGTACCATTTTGTCAGAATATTGGCCAAGTAGCACCTTTGCATTGAACAACATTGGGGCAATTATATGTGTAGACATACAATACTTTAAATGCATATAAAAGGTCCCTCCACATCGGGGTGCCTCCTAGACAATATGAGTTGGAAGACATGGTTAATATCCCAAGAAATGTGTGCTAAGGAACCCAAACACAATTTTTTTTACTGGTGACATTTTTGCTGTCATCAAAATCATAACACGCACTTTCTGATCCCAGTCACCCGCCGTGGGAGAAAATAAAAAAGCAATATAGAATGTGCTGAAATGCAAACCAGAAAGCAAATATGCGCCTTGAAGTTTCTGACACATGCAGAAATGCGCTGAGTGACATCTGAGCTGCAACAGCCGTGCAGCAAGCAACCACAACACACGAGCACAGGGCAGGAAGGCTCACTTACAGCGAGGTCTGTGCAGGAAGGAAGGTAAGGTTACACCGTGCTGGGACTCCTCCCTTCTGGTGGACTCGAGGAGGTCTCGCTGGTGTCGTTCTGGGTCTTCGATGCAGCTGTAGTGAAAGGGAAAGAAAGGGGTTCCCGCTCCTAGTTTATTGCTGCAAAGAGCTGCAGCAGACCCAACACCGAGTCCCAACACGTGCAAAAGGCAGGGCTGCTGCCCGGGGCTCAGGTTCCAGGCTCGGTACCAGCACCCTCGCCTCTCCCGCCTCCTGTCAAAGTCAAACACAGAGGGAGGGGGGCGCGCCTGCCGAGCGCTCCTCTGACAGGCAGAGAGAAGGGAGGGGCCCCTGGGGGTAAGCGAGGATACACGTGAAACCAGCCGAACGCGGGAATCGAAACCAGTGGTGCGCGCGCACCACAGAGGAGCGGGGGGGGGCGAGGGAGCCTGTCGTCTGTGACGCGCGCCCTAGACACGGACGGGAATGGGCGGAGCAAAGGCGGGACATGCGCCCGCCTTTGCCCAATTGCGTGCTGTCTTTCTTATAAAGACGCATGCAAAGCCCAATAGCCGGGGGAAAAACGAATCGCACACGCACGAGCGTGTGCGATTCCTAGGTCAGTTTCAAAAACCCATACAAGAGGTCTTGCGCTGCGTGAGCAGTGCACAGCACTGCAACGCTAGGCCTGAGACCTAAAAAGGCGAGTGGGAAGAACACTCCATATAACCATAGCACTACAACGCCCCCGGAAGGTCAATCAGCCCAAGAGGCCTAGGCGGAATGCTAAGGATACTAGCTCAAACTACTGAGCCAAAGCACCTAGCCATAAAAGTAGGCAATTCAGAGAGCACCAACCAATAGCTTAAGAAAGCATTGCGAGCAATAACAATCATGGGCATAGACCACGTGAGGTAGAGGAAACACTTCGAGAGAGAAGGAAGCCCTCTGGGACTATGCAACGTAGAATCCCATGAAATAAAGGTATAAAACATATATAAATAGGTATATATACACACACACATACACACACATACATACACACATACATACCATATACACATACATACCATATACACATACATACATACACACACATACATACATACACATATATACATACATATACATACATACATATATACACACATACATAAACAGATTACACAGTACAATAAAATGTGACCAAGAAGGGTACATATAAACAACCACAACAGCAGCCATGGGCCGAAGGTGACAACGGCGAGCTAAGAACCAGCCACATGGCCTCTTCTAAGGGGAGAGGGTGGGGTAGAATTTACACACCACAGAAAACCAAGTGAGCAGACAGAAACAACACTCCCGACTGACGGGTACTATTAGGCAGTTGCGAGACAAGTGAAAAGAAAACCGCCAGTTTGGAGTCAGTCAAGGCCTCGCCGACCTCCTTGGGGCCGAGAAGCGCACCAGAGGGAGGCTGAGAACCAAAAATAGCATGAAGGGATAGATAGTATTCTCTCATCTGAGCCATGGTAGCCTGGGCTCCTGGTAAACCCGGAAGGCATGGGACAGACACAAGCTATGTCTCTGAAACTGGAGGCGAATCAGGGACACCCCGCGTATGCGATAAAGTTGGGGAAGGCCGCAGCGTCGACCGCCTACGAAGTGACATACCAGCGAGGACGGAGGACTTTGGGAGCTGGCCCTCAAGCGGTCCTCGGAAGAAGAAGAGGACCGCGACAGACGAGGGGCCGTCGACCACAACGCCGCTAACAGCGTCATGTGGCGCTCCTGCAACGCTGATGACTGAAGCTGAAGACAAGCCGTACCTTTCGGAGTCAGTGTGCGCGCCTAGACACCACATGCAAACAGGATGAGAGGTCAACATCGTGGTCCACAGGACCTTGAAGACAACCAGAAATAAGCACACAGTTTCGTCGTGGGAGGCCAAAAATGGCCAGAAGTACAGCTCTCCGGATCCAATTAGAAGCGCGGAAAAGTGAGAAACTGACGTCAGCGCAACAAGGGAGGGCCTATATGGGGTCTGACGACGTCACTTCCGGTGGACGTCGTAGTCACGGAGTCGCTCGATGCCCTCTATCGACGTGCAGATGCACTGCTGTAGAAACATTTCCAGATCCAGTCTGGCAGCTAGGGATAACTCAAAGGTAAGGAATCTGCCTATTAGATGTCTATATCAGATATGTAGCTTTTACCAAGTGTAATAAGCTCTAAGGCCCTCAGCAGAGTCTTGAATTGCCTGGAATAGCACGGCATGATGCAAAACCTAGTACAGTCCTTACATATTGCTATATTTACATCTGAACAACAATTTTTATCCTCATTTCTCACAATTCAGTGTTATTTTCTCCTTTCTATGCTTTCTTAATATTTACAGACCTTTCTTATTAAGCATTGTATGGTTGGTTTCTTTTCGATTGTTACTGTATTCTTTTGATAAGCCAATAAGAGATGCTTGAAATTGTGGCATAATGAAGGGAGCATGAGGAAACATAAAAGTAATTTGAAAAACATTCAACAAAAGGGTGATTTGAATAAGGAAGGCAGATAAGCAGATGAAGAAAGGCAGCCAGGGCCCATAAGTAACCATTTCAGTGCCCACCACAAAGTCTTGCCCGGTCAATGATAAAACAAACAAAAAGGATATCAGAAAATGTTATCTAGAGAGGGTGAACCAGTTTTTCCCAGTACTACGCTACAAATTTGGACCAACAGCCTAAGAACATAGATTTGGTAGAAGGACGGCAGGCAGCCAGAATAACACCCACCACCTTAGAGGAGATACTGAAACAGAGCAGTTGTTACAGCTCAATCTCCACACATGCAGTTGTAGATTATAGAGGTTTGGGCTGAACACTCTGCCCTGCTGCATGAACAGTAGATCCTGCCAAAGACAAGTAAAAGTGGCGGACAAACCTTCAAAGCCCAATCAAGGGACACTAGAATCAGACATGTGCGTATAGCAGCAGAAGCAGAGGTGCAAAAAGGAGTACAAAAGGCCAAAGTGCCACTGAAGACTAGACACGCTACCTCAGAGATCCCCAAGTGGGAAACTCTAAGGGACAGAAATCTAGGCACAGAGTTCTCAGAGATAGTGAATAGATCTGCTAACGCTACACCCCACTAGGCAAAGATGCCTTGCCCCGCCGTCAGGTGCAGACACTTCTCGTGGTCAGCAGGATGACACATGCTGAGTTAGTCTGCTCGGATGTTGAGAGATCCCACCAGATTAAGGGCAATCATGGAAATTCTTTTAATGTTCCAGCCATCACCATAGCCTTCAGACAGAGCACGAAACCCCACTCTGTCCTACCAGTTGGAGTACCACAAGTTGGTGTGTTTTCCATCAGCACATGGATTGACCCGATCGTGAATAAAGCAAAATGGTCTTTAGGGCCAGTCAGATGGCACGTAGCTTCAGCAGATGTATGCAGTGGTGATGCTCCAATGGAGACCAAAGTACTCTGGTCTCCATTTCTTGCAGGTGACCTTCCCAGCCCAGAGAAAATGTATCCATCACCACTGTGCACTCGGGGAAGGAGTGAGGAGAAAACTACCAGCTGCACATTAGATTGATATCATTCATCCATTGAAGGTCTCGAGCT
Source organism: Calotriton arnoldi (assembly GCA_963921515.1). NCBI lineage: Eukaryota > Metazoa > Chordata > Amphibia > Caudata > Salamandridae > Calotriton > Calotriton arnoldi. The sequence continues at coordinate 3,830,640 of CAWUFW010000291.1, forward strand.
GAAAATGTGTGAAAGTTCCCTAGAAACAAGCCGGCTGGCATCTCCTTCCATGTTTATCTCCATTTTTTATTTCCACAGTAGCTTGTACTTCAATTTTGAGAATCAACTGTTGTGACAGGAAATTCACACAATGTACCTGTTCACTACCTCAAACAAATGTAATCTTGGTTTTCCAGATATTGCAAAGGTATTGAGGTCAATTGTAAGCTGTGCTTAGCCAGAACGAAATGGTTACTTACTGTAGGAGTAGTTTCGCAGCTTAAAGAATTTTCTGGATTCACATGCTGTGCATTTTTCCACCATCTAGTAGTTGGGTCTGGAACTCTCCTTTTGTACAGTAGTCACTCCTCTTTTTTTTGTTACGGTTGTTGGGCGTTGGCGTACCTCACAATTTGGTGCTTAGTACAGCCTCTCCTCATGTCAGACACACTCCTAAAAAACCTCCTTTCGTGGTAGCCATTTTCAGATTCCTTTTTTCTACCGCTGGGTCTGGAAGCATAGCTGAAGCTCTCCAATCATAGAAGAGAAGAAAAAGGAAAGAAAACGAGAAAATATTCTAATTTTTTTTTTTTTTTTTTTTTTTTAAATCAGAGAAGGTTATCGCTATAGCAGAAGAAAGGGGGTTACTTCCCAGAGATTTCCACCAACTTTCACCGAAAAACCTCAAGTCGAACTTAAGAACGGAAGCCCGAGAAGGAATTAAGAATGCATGGACAAGGGGACCCCTGCTCTGCGTGAGATGGAGAATACATCTTTCAGTTTCTGTCCAGAGTGCCACCACAAGTTTGCATGGGGCGAGGGGTCACAGGAGGAGGGATTACTGTACAAGAGGAGAGTTCCAAACCCAACCACTAGATGGCGGAATAATGCACAGCATGTGAATCCAGAAAGGATTAATTCTGCAAAACCCAGCTTGTAAAGCACTCCCCCTTGCTTAAATGCAGCAACTGGAACATATATTCTTGGCAGGATGGACAGTAACAGCAGCACTATCATCGGACACTGAAGGACAAAACTGACAATTCTACCTTAATATGGTTGATCCTTCTGCTCGCTCTACATGGTCTGGAAAGAGAGAAAGAAGGGCACAGGAGGAAATCCAATAAAGCCCTTTCAAGAAACTCATCACAACAGTGACTTAAAGAGGTCTGCTCAGGAAAATGTCAAAAGGCTGAAATAGCAGATAACTAAACTTTAACGGTGTCCACTGCAAGACGATGCTAGGCTTAGGCCAGAATAAACATAAATACATCAGAAAGCATACCCTGAAGCAGATCCACCTGATCACAAATATCACCTAACAGCCAGAAGAGACAGATTAAGTGGATTGATGATGCACTGCTAAAGTCACATCACTCACCTGCCACAGGCAGATCAAAACTCATCTGGTTCTGCTAAATCTACTATCAAAGAGGTGTAAGGTTGTGGACATTCAGATGAAGAAGGCTGAGTGGAGAACAGATGCACAGATCTCACATTTCAGAGTATCAAACTCTCCAAAGCCAATACGAAGCTATGAGGATGAACTAAGCCTGGCGCCTCTTGGCATTCTTCAGAACTCTAGGAGGTAGCAGTAGAGATGGAAATGCACAGAGAAGACCAGAGTCCCACAGCACATCGAATATGCTTTGAACCAGCTCTGGGTGCAGACACCACTGGTGGCCTGCCAGATGATAATCTGTAGAGCTTGTTGCGCTGGAAGAGGCCCACGAGGTGACAGCTATGACAATCCCTTAAAGATACAGCCATCTTCAGAGGTACAGTGCCTCCTAGCAGAGCACATATGACCCCACTCCACCCTGGTTGTTCCGTGCCCCATAGCCTTTGTGTTGTCCGTCAGAATGTGAACAAGTTTCCCATAATAGAAGGCAAGAAGGCCTTAAGCATAGCTTGCAGGTCCAGGAGGTTGATATGGTGCCTCTGCTCCACTGGAAATCAGAAGCCTACAAACTCCACCTCGCCCAGGTGACGCTCTCAGCCCAAGCCCCAGATATGATGAATCCATCATCACCATGACCTCTGGATAGGGAAGGAAATGCAGGCTGCCACATGTTAAGTTGGCCCTCAACTTCCACATCTGAAGGCTCTGGTCTGGCTCATCTGAAATGAAATTACACAGCACCATTTTTCAGAAAAGTATGGTAGCAAAGGATGAATGATGCAGGTGCAGCAACTAACTTGCAACAAGGTCAGGCTTAGAAGGTTTGTAAGAGTCATGCATGTTAACCTTGTTGTGCGAAAGTGAATGCCCAAAGGGCGAGTGCATGAAGACGTGCTAATAAACAAAATCACTTATCTATAATGCCAGTTCTCCAGCGTTGGTATCTTTCATATATTAACATGCTTGAAACATTTTCTATAGCAATCCTCAGCACACGTCTATGATGTAGCAAACAATTATTCTATATGAATTGTACACACAAATAATAAAACAATATTGTAAGCTTTGATTCTTTTCTTTAATCTTTTGATCTTGCATCAGCCAACACGTGTTTCGTCGCATACAAGGGAAATCGTCCCGCGACTTTCTCGAAGCTTCAATATCTTTCAACCAGTCCTTTCTTTAGTGGTGATACTTCCATCCCACTGCGTGTTTTTGGAGACCCACACGTCCAGTTACGGTTTGGTATCATATGAAGATCCACCGCGGGTGGAACTTGGTCATCCGAAAATAAATTTTAATTCCCTGTGGGATGGAAGTATCACCACTAAAGAAAGGACTGGTTGAAAGATATTGAAGCCTTGAGAAAGTCGCGGGACGATTTCCCTTGTATGCGACGAAACGCGTGTTGGCTGATGCAAGATCAAAAGATTAAAGAAAAGAATCAAAGCTTACAATATTGTTTTATTATTTGTGTGTACAATTCACATAGAATAATTGTTTGCTACATCATAGACGTGTGCTGAGGATTGCTATTGTTCATTGTGTTGGCTTTGGCCACCTGTTTGGGGAGGTTGGTGGTTCTCCTCACCTTGCAGCACCTCTCACTTAATTTGTGACTTCAAATATTAATACATGCGTGACTTCTCCTGAGGGGCGCCGATAAACCTAGCATCATACCACTGCTCTGTTAACTTTTGAAACATTTTCTGTTGTCAGACTGGGAATCCCTGGTAATATTAAATCGCAGTAAACAGTATTAAAATGGGCAAAGGAGGGGGGGCATGGCTTGCCGCGAAGCAAGATGGCAGCAACATAGGAAGGCTTCGCCGAGCTGATCCCGAGAATCCCCTTATAAATCCAGACAAGATCAGTTATGGGACTATAACCCATATAGGCAAGAGCCCGCTGGCGCCCGTGATCAGCGACCCCAAAGAAAGACTTCACCTGGCCTGAAATACCGGCATAGCAGATGCAGCGAGTTTAGGCCCAAAAGACACGGACTCCAGTAGCGGGCCCCAGCGACGCACATCAGACATCGGGAGGCGGAGCCGGCATAATTGGAGCAGCAAAACGGCACGGAGGCCCTTCAAGCCAAGATAGCGACTGGCTCGAGGTGGGTGCCGCTGGAGGGTAGACTGTCGGGACTCGACTGTACCGATGTGACTTCAGGCCGATAGACAGGCCTCAGCAGAACGGACGCAAGAGACCCTAACACCGCAGGGGCTGGGAGGAGAAGAGCAGGCCACTCGCTAAGGCCAGCTACCGGGCCCGACAGAGGCAAAGCGGGCCCGGATAGAAGAGGCGCCACTCTAGCGGGCAGAGACGACCAAATAACTGCGTAGTGAAGCACGGTTGGAGAAGAAGCAAGCGGGTTGCCACAAACTCTTGGCAGGAGATAAGGCAGAGAGAATTGCGCCTATACAAAAAATGAACTACTTCCACTCCTACGGGGAGGAAAAGATACGATAGTTGGTGCAGAGAAAAGTCCCCGCAGGGTTCCAGGAAACAAAATCACCCCGGCCAGATTTTGGGGTCCCTGAGATGCACAGAGCTTAAGGCTGGGCGGTGCACCGAGCAGGGTGAGACCTGGAGCGGATACGGTGCAGTGGCCTGCATAATCAGAGCAGAGGTGGGGTGATCGGGGGCCACCGATAGGAACCCTGACAGGCCGCCAGGAACGTGGTGCGTGCCTGGGCAGGCGGCGGTGAGTACTGTTGGGGACCTCCCGAGAGACTCCTCCCTCCTATCCACAGGAAGAGAGCATCCAGACTGTGGGAGACAAAACTGGTGGAGCCAAGATCACCGAGCCATGACGGGCGAAAAGGGCCCCAAAGTGGCCACCAAAGAAAACTGCACAGATATGCATTGCCTAAGGAGACGGCGGACAGACATGAGGCAGAGGCGGAACCAGACCCTACCTCGTCGCCATCTGCAACAGCAGCAGAACTCACTTTACAAGACATAATGTTGGCATTACAAGGAGTAGGATCAGATCTCACTGAGAAGATAGATACAGTGACTACAGAAGTCTCGTTGATTAGGGCGGATCTGAGAAATATAGGCGCCTGAGTGAAAGCGGTGAAGGAGGTTACAAATTTGCTAGTAGCCGACACAGACACTCCAGAAAAAAGTGCAAGACCTTACTGCCACAACCTGTGTACTGGAGGCAAAACTGGAAGACCAAGAGGGCCGCTCCTGCCGCAACAATATCTGCATTATCGGAGTCGCAGAAAGGGCAGAGGGGCCGTCCGTGGACCTATATGAAGAAGATCTCATATTAAAGTCGCTCCAACTACGGGGGCTGTCAAAATGCATCTCAGTGGAAAGAGCCCACACAGTCCAGGGCAACCGACCAAGACCTGGGGCCCCGCGCGGCCCATCATTGCACAGATCTTTAACTACTGGGACAGAGATGTGATCTTGCAGGTCGCCCGCAGCTCACCCCCACTCAAAATAGACAACGCAGTTATCACCTTCTTCCCGGACTTCACCATAAAGGTACGACAGACCTTCCTTGAAGTCAAAAAAGCCTTGAGAGCAAGAGAGTTAAAGTACTCTATGCTCTTTCCATCAATTCTCCGAGTAACATAGAAGATTCTATACCGCAGAAGAAGCCTGGGATTGGATTGATGGATGGAAAACATTAGGAAAGCAATGACGCACACAGAGGCAACAACGGGGAGATGAACCATGCGACAAATGCGCCAGTGGACACTAATCGGCAGTATCCTAGACACAGCGACTCTCCGACAAGCCCAGATGACTGACGTTAGTGGAAGGAACATTGTCCAGCAAGGATGAGCCACAAGATGGCTTTCGGAATCTTGAAGATGGGAACTGAACCTCAGACAGACTATGGATATACAGATAAGAACATAATTTGTCCTTTCCGTTACTGCAAATGCATCAGATTTCATGTAACGCTAAGGGGTTATTTCTCAAGATGAATAATGAGCTCAGTAGTCCTAATAGGGGGATTGGGGTTGGCATACAAGCGGACCAATTTATGGCTTAAGCCTGTCTGATGTTCGAATGTTCAGTTTTGGGGCGATAGGCACTCTGCAAATGGGGGGGAGGGTGAGGGGGTTTGGGGGGAGAGGTTCTGTGCCTACCATGCAGGGTAGCAGGGATGGGCGAGTTACAAAATCTGGGGTTCGAAGTTTGCATGTTTATTTCTCAATACAGCAGCTGTATAGACTTGAAGCACAGCGAAAGATGGGACCGGGAAAGGGGGGGGCCGGAAATGGTAACACTCCTCAATGCACCATCACTGCAATAACAGCAGCTCAAATAAGAATCCTGCTAAACGAAACTGATGTACTCCCAGACCTCTGAGACACACCCTCTGACGCCACTCACTAGGCCCAGCCCCACAGGAAGGTATCTAGTCGTCATGACTTATAATGTTAACGGTTTAGGGAATAAAACCAAATGCACGATGGTGAAGCAATATATTTGACGACATACCCCGGACTTAGTCCTGTTACAAGAAACACTTGATGGGCAATACATGTAAAGCTTTAGATAGATTTGGATACATACTAGCAGCGATTGCCGGATTCCCCACTAGGTCTCAGGGGTTGGGAATATTAATCAGAACAACATTGCCATTCACACCCCGTAGGATATGGCAAGATCGCCTAGGCAGGTACGTGCCCATCACTGGGATATGGGAGGGTCAGGTCCTCAACCTGTGCTCAGTATACGTACCACCCACAATGCACTCGAACACATTGCCGGAACTAAGTACATTACTTCTAGAACTCCCATAGGGAGTGTTGATACTGGGCAGAGACCTTAATGCAGTAATGGACCCCTCCAGAGATAGACTGTCAAGTGCAGGGAGAGAGGTGGGAACTGACGCCCTGAAGACATTTGTAGAAGCCCTAGGATTAGTGGATCTCTGGCGTGAACAATCCCTTAGCTACAAAATACACCTTCTCGGCACCGCAAGGGCGATACTCCTGGCTCGACTACATACTAACACACACTGTCATGGAAGGCAGGTTCCCAGGGACAGTGCATAGAGCGAGAGGTATATCGAATCACTCACCAGTGGAAGTGCGAATGTTCGGATCCACTAGAACAAATGTTAAATGTTCTGCCGCCCGCATAGACCCATGGCTGCTTAAAGACAAAAATATGAAGGATAAAATTCGAGAACGGACCGAGCATTATTTTCAGGACAATCTGGGAATTGTAGACTCACCTTGTGTACTATGAGAAGCCTACAAAACGGTAATAAGGGGCACGTGCAAGCCCTAGTAGGGGGACAGAAGAAAGAGCGGCAGTTTCAATATGATGCGCTCCAACTGGAACTTACTTGACTAGAGGCAACAGCCGGGGAATCTGGAGAATTAAACCTACAGACTAGCCAGTTCATCTGTCTTAAGCAGAAGGAGATGCGAGATATTGCAGAAGGGACGGCAAGGGACTATGCCAGAGTGTCCCTGAGGAGACTATATGAAATGGGTGATAAAGCCACCAAGTTAATGGTGTGGCGGGAGAACAGGGATAAAGTGAGAAACTGGTTGCTAAAGATTGACGCCCCAGACGGTGAAACCTGTGAGACGGGTGAGAATATGGCTGCAGCTTTTGCAACATACTATGAGCAGATATATCAATCCTCCTCAACAAGAACTAAAACTGACTGTATAGAATTCCCAAGAGACGCAAACCTCCCCGTACTGTCACAAGAGGACTCTGAGGACCTAGACAAGGACGTCACTATAGAAGAAATATGCAGTGCGATCAGGGCTCTGCAATCGGGCAAGGCGGCTGGCCCTAACGGTATACTGATTGAACTCTATAAGGGAATAGCGACATTGATAGCCCCCCACATGTTAGATATGTTCAAAGAGTTGCTAGAACAAGGTAGTCTACCGGAAGACCAAAGACTAGCCGTGATAGTAGTGATCCCGAAATAGGGCGAACCACCGGAGGACTGTTCGTCATACAGGCCAATCTCACTATTAAACGCTGAAGAAAAGGCACTGGCCAAGGTCCTAGCAACCTGACTTACTAAAGTAATAACTGCCTTAATTCATCCTGACCAATCCGGATTCATGATATATCAGAGCACCAGATTGAACTTGCGGCGACGCTATGGGGTCCTACATGCCACAGAGTGAGCCGAAGGACAACGCTGTACTGCTGTATCTAGATGCCCGTATGGCGTTTGACAGTATAGAATGGCAATATCTCTTTACAGTACTGGAGTGCTTCGGCTTTGGCCCAAAAGTTTGCACCTGGGTACAGCTGCTATATGCAGAACCGTTGGCCAGAGTGAGGGTGAATGGGGTGGTTTCCAGGCAAGTAACGTTACACAAGGGCACGAGGCACGGATGCCCGCTATCACCCATGCTCTTCGCAGTAGCACTGGAGCCCTTAGCGGTATGAGTCAGAAGGGATCCACTAATAAGAGGAATACTGATTGGGGGCGAATGGGAGGAACAAATGCACAAGTTACTAACTTGTGTAACGATGTATCTGTAAGAGACAGTAGTTAGTGACAGATTCCTTACCTTAGATTATCCCCAGGCGTCAGGCTGGATCCAGAAAGTTTTTGCGTAGCAGTACCCTTGCGCGTCGGTAGGTGGCGTCGTGCGGCTCCGCGTCCGTCGTCGGCGTCGTGATCGCCGGGATGACGTCGCGGGCAGTACTTAGACGCCGCCCCTGCGCGCTGACGTCAGTTCTGTACACGACTTTCCGCGCCAGGAACGCAGAGCCATGCAAGAAGCTGACATAGGTGTCTGAAAAATACTAGGGCCCTGAAAGGGATGTCCTTAACCCTAGAAATCAGTTTGCAGAACGGGGAGGATGGGTGGGGCGGTAGGAATCTGTCACTAACTACTGTCTCTTACAGATATATCGTTACACAAGTTAGTAACTTGTGCATCTGAAAGAGACACGTTAGTGACAGATTCCTTACCTTAGAATAGATACCCCAGCAATACCAACCCCGGTGGTGGGTCTGCGAACAAAGATCAGACAAGGAAGTCCCGGAGGACAGAACGGCCAAAGAAGCCGTCCCTCCGGACCCGACTGTCAAGGCAGTAATGCTTTGTAAACGTGTGCAGCGAGGCCCACGTAGCTGCCTGACAGATAACCTGCAGCGGAACACCGCGGCCCAAAGCCGTGGTAGCAGCCGTTGCCCTGGTGGAATGGGCACGCAGCCCAACAGGAGGCTCCTTCTTAGCCAAAGAATAGCAGGCCTTGATGCACAAGGTAACCCAGCGGGAGATGGTTCGTTTGTGCACCGCCCGACCTTTTTGGCGCCCACGTAGCCAACAAAGAGCTGGTCATCCACCCGGAAGTGTTTTGTGCGGTCGATATAGAAAGAGAGCGCACGTTTTGGGTCCAGACGGTGGAGCCTCTCTTCCTCTCTGGAAGGATGCGGAGGCGGAAAGAAGGTGGGCAAAGTGATGGTCTGCCCAATGTGGAAGGCAGTAACCACCTTTGGCAAGAAGGACGGACGCGTCCTAAGAACAACCTTGTCTGGATGGACAGACAGAAAGGGAGGTTTGCATGATAGAGCCTGGAGCTCACTCACCCGCCGAGCGGAGGTGATGGCCACCAGAAAGGCTGTCTTCAGAGTCAGAAGACGAAGAGGACAGTTATGTAGAGGCTCAAAGGGAGCGCACATGAGAAAGGTAAGAACCAAGTTCAAGTCCCACTGAGGCATCACAAACGGAACAGGAGGGAAGAGGTGTGTAATGCCTTTTAAGAACCTGTTAACAACAGGGGACTTGAAAAGGGAGGGCTGATCAGGGAGCCTGAGGAAGGCCGAGATAGCACAGAGATAACCCTTGATGGTACCCAGGGCAGAACCCTGTTGGGCCAGAGAAAGAAGGAACAGAAGGACCTCAGAAAGAGGGTTCACAGCCTTTGCTGTGCACCATGCCACAAATTTGTTCCACCTGCAGGCGTATACCACCTTAGTGGAGGGACGCCTGGCTGCCAGAATCACATCACAAACTTCGGGAGGCAAGTCGAAAGGAATCAACTGCCGCCGCTCAATCTCTACGCAAGCAGGTGTAGACTGGACAGGTTCGGGTGGAGGACCGTCCCCTGCTGCTGCGACAGAAGATCCTCCCGAAGAGGCAGACGGATCGGGGGATCTACGCTCATACTGAGTAGCTCGGGATACCAAACTCTTCGAGCCCAGTCCAGAGCCACAAGGATGACTTGGGCCCGGTCGTGCCGAATCTTCTTCAACACTCTGGGTAGAAGTGGTATAGGCGGAAAGGCGTACAACAGACCGCAACCCCACACGCGACGAAAAGCGTCGCCGAGCGAGTGCCGCCTTGGAAATTCCAACGCGCAGAACTGATGACACTGCGCGTTCTCTTCGGTGGCAAAGAGATCTAACCAAGGCTCTCCCCATTGTAGAAAGAGTCCTTGCGCCACTTCCGAGTGAAGACGCCATTCGTGATCCATCATGCACCTGCGGCTGAGTTAGTCCGCCCTGGCGTTCAGGGAACCTGCCAGGTGTTGAACCATCAGGAACATGCCCTGATGTTCCAGCCATGTCCAGAGGCGCAGAGCCTCCTGACAGAGGGTCCACGACCCCACCCGCCCTGTTTGTTGCAGTACCACATGGCGGTGGTGTTGTCTGTGAACACCTGCACTACCTTCCCTTTGACAGAGGGAAGGAATGCCTTGAGTGAAAGTCGGATCGCCCGGAGCTCCAGAAGGTTGATATGGAGCCGGGACTCCGCCGGAGACCAGAGGCCTCTGATCTCCGCCTCTCCCATGTGACCGCCCCATCCGAGGAGGGACGCGTCCGTCACAACTGTGTGCTCTGGCTGGGGAAGGGAGAGGGATCTGCCCATGACCCATTGCCGGTTCGAGAGCCACCACTGCAACTGTTTTGCAGTCCCCTCCGAGATCTGGACGTGATCGGACAGGTTGCCCTGGTGCTGCGCCCACTGGAACTTCAGGTCCCACTGCAGAGCCCGCATATGCCATGTGGCATGATTGACCAGCAGGATGCAGGAGGCCATGAGGCCCAGCAGCCTCAGGGTCATCCGTACCGAAACCCAGGATAAAGGCTGAAAGATCGGAATCATAGCCTGAATATCCCGGACTCGCCGTTCGGGAGGATAGGCCCGAAACTGCGTCGTGTCCAGAACTGCTCTGATGAAAAGGAGCTGTGGAGAAGGAATCAGATGCGACTTCGGCACATTGATGGAGAACCCCAGCGAGTGCAGGAGTTCGGCCGTAGTCTGGAGGTGGGAGACGACTGCCTGGGACGAGCCCGCCTTCAGCAGCCAGTCGTCGAGGTAGGGGAAGACTGAAACCCCTGCCCGGCGCAGATGAGCTGCGACCACCGCCATCACTTTCGTGAACACCCGAGGGGCACTGGTAAGGCCAAAGGGGAGCACGGTGAACTGAAAATGCTTGAGGCCTACCGTGAACCGAAGGTAACGCCGGTGGGCCGGCAGGACGGGGATGTGGAAATAGGCGTCCTGCAAATCCAACGCTACCAACCAGTCTCCAGGGTCGAGGGCAGTCAAGACCTGAGCTAGGGTGAGCATCTTGAACTTCTCCTTCCGGAGGAAGCGATTGACGTTCCGGAGGTCCAAGATAGGACGCATGTCCTCCTTGTCCTTTTTGGGCACCAGGAAGTAGTGGGAGTAGCAACCACGTCCTACTTCTGGGGTCGGAACATGCTCGATGGCCCTCTTGGCCAAGAGGGCCGTGACTTCCTTCTGCAGAAGTACCAAGTGATCCCCTGACATGCGGTGGAATTGAGGTGGCATGGCTGGGGGTGGTCTCGAAGGGGAGGGAGTAGCCCCTTCGGACAATGTCCAAGACCCACCTGTCCGAGGTGATGGGACGCCAGTGGTGAAGGTGAGGGCGGACCCTGCCCCCTACTGGCGTGCTGTGCACCGGAAAGGAGGGACTAGGAGGGCTTGGAGGCCGCGGACGGGTTGGAGGTGGTGGCCTGACCCGCACGCTGGTTGCCCGAACCGGCACGGCGGTATCCACGTCCTCGGCCACGCGAAGACGCCTGCTGCGCGGGCCGGTGGCTGGGCTGCTGACGTGACTGGGCGCCCCTTCCGTGGCCACGATAGGGGCGAAAAGCAGAAGATAGCGGAGGGCGTGCAGTAGAAAGGCCCAGGGACTTGGCAGTAGCCCGTGAGTCCTTAAAACGCTCCAACGCATGGTCTGCTTTGGAACCAAAAGACCGACTCCATCAAAGGGCATGTCCATGAGTGTATTCTGGACATCACCCGAAAAACCAGTGGTTCTCAGCCAGGCGTGGCGACGTAGCGCCACCGTCGTTGCAATAGATCTGCCCAGCGAGTCGGCGGTATCAAGGCCACAACGTATGGTGTATTTGGCCGCATCCCTACCTTCCGCAATGGCGCGGGTAAGCAGTGTCTGGACCTCCTCAGAACACTGGGGCAAAACAGTCGCCACCGAATCCCACAGGGAGTGGGTATATCGGCCCAAAAGACAAGCGGTGTTGATGGACCGCAAGCCAGCCCTGGAGGAAGAAAAACCCTTCTTCCCAAATTGATCCAGGCGTTTGGATTCCCTATCCGGAGGGGCGGTAGGGAAGGCGGTTTGGGAAGCCGAGGCTTGGACAACCAAGCTCTCAGGAGTGGGGTGGACAGAGAGAAACAAGGGGTCGCCCGGAGCTGGGCGATGGCGTCGGGACACGTTCCTATCCACAGGAGCCCCTGTGTTGGGCTTGGACCAGGCGCCCAAAAGAACGTCAGTGAGTGCATCGTTAAACGGCAGCACAGTCTCCAAGGAGGAGGCTGCCGGCTGAAGCACTTCTGTCAAGAGATTAGTCTTGACCGCCACAGTAGGGAGTCGGAGATGTAAGGCTCCAGCTGCCCTACGCAACACCGTTGCAAAATTGGCACCCTCCTCCGTAGCCACGGGAGGAGACAGCATGCCAGTGTCAGGGAAGTATCTAGACCACTGGCATCCCCTAGTTCCTCTGCCCAGTCCTCATCATACTGACACTGTTGTGCCAGAGGGTCCTCAGACCCTCCCAGTCCTCCTGGTCCTCCTCCGGTTCAAAATAAGGAGGAGGAGGGACATTTGGGACCCAAGGTCTCATCGGCGCCGGAACCGGCGTCGAGCGAGCGCCGGTCCGGCTCCATGTCCGGAGCCGGAGAGTACAGGGGACGACGCCGCCCGGAGCCCCGGGCGGCGTCAGGAACGGCACCGGAGACATCGGCGCCGGCGGAGGCGTGGTCAGGTCGACCGGCGTCGATGGGGGTTGCGGTACCACCGGAGCCGGGATCGAGGCCGAGGCCGGGGCCGGAGCCGGGATCGAGGCTGGAGGCACGAGCGACGCCGGGACCGGAGTCGTCGGCGACGCCGGGGCAACCCCATCAGGGACTGCGGGGCCCGAAGGCGCACCGGAGGGACCTTGAGGCCCGAAGAGGCGGGCCATGGCCGACAGGAATTCCTGTATTTGGGCCGGATCCGCCCCCGAACCCGGGAAGGACGGGTATTGCGGGGGCGACTCCACAGGCATGTCCGGGGCCGCGGGGACGGTGCCGGGAGGGGCCTCAGCCGAGTCGCGAGACCAGCGAGGCGAAGTCCTAGAGCGATGATGCTTCTTGGACTTCTTGTGTTTAGACTTACCGGACGACAAAGACTTGGATTCCGACGACCGGCGAGGACTCCGCGACCGACCCCTCGACCTCTCATGCGACCGGGGCTTGGTGTGGCGCGGAGCCGACTGCCGGGCCTCGAGGAGCTTTCGAGACCGCTCTCGCAAAGCTTTCGGGTTTAGGGACCGGCAGTCGGAACACGACTTCGTGTCGTGGTCTCGCCCGAGACAGAAGAGACACTCCAGATGCGGGTCTGTGATGGACATCATTCCAGTGCAGGCGTCGCAACGCTTAAAGCCGGGCATCCCTAACGACACCTTTGAGTCGATACGAAAAGAAACAGTGAAAAAATTCACCAAAAAAGTTAGTCAAAAAATGACTAGGGCACTGCTCTTCCCGGATCTGCGCTTGCTGGCGCGGAAAAAGAAGAACTGACGTCAGCGCGCAGGGGCGGCGTCTAAGTACTGCCCGCGACGTCATCCCGGCGATCACGACGCCGACGACTGACGCGGAGCCGCACGACGCCGCCTACCGACGCGCAAGGGTACTGCTACGCAAAAACTTTCCGGATCCAGCCTGACACCTGGGGATATTCTAAGGTAAGGAATCTGTCACTAACGTGTCTCTTTCAGATCTCATTGTACGCAGACGACATAATCCTATATTCCACAAAGCCCATATGAACAAGTTACTTACCTTCGGTAACGATGTATCTGTAAGAGACACAGATTAGTTATAGATTCCATACCTTCGAATTACCCCCAGGCATCAGACTGGATCCGGAGAATTTTTTCTTAGCAGTACCCCTGCGCATCGGGTGACGTCGGTCGACTCTGCGTCCGTCGTTGGCGTCATGGTCTCCGGGATGATGTTGCGTCAGTTCTGACACGACTTTCCAAGCCAGAAGCGCAGAGCCATGAAAGACACTGACCACTGGTGCGCCACAACTAGGGCCCTGGAAGGGAGACCCTATCCCTAGAAATCAGTTTGCAGAGCGGGGAGGATGGGTGGGGCGGTAAGGAATCTATAACTAACCTATGTCTCTTACAGATACATTGTTACCGAAGGTAAGTAACTTGTTCATCTGAAAGAGACAGTTATAGATTCCTTACCTTAGAATAGATACCTCAGCAATAGCAATGCAGGAGTTCACACCAGAAAGTCCTGGAGGACCGAAAGGGCAAAATAGCTGTCCCTCCAGACTTGGCTATTCAGGCAGTAATGTCTGGTGAACGTGCGCAGAGATGCCCACGTTGCTGCCTGGCAGATGTCAAGGAGTGGAACTCCACGTGCTAATGCAGTAGTAGCTGCCGTGGCTCTAGTGGAATGAGAACGCAGCCCCACTGGAGGTTCCTTTTTCGCTAAAGCATAACAAGTTTTAATACACAGGACAACCCATTGGGAGATGGTGCACTTTTGGACAGCCCGACCTTTCTTGGCACCCACATAGCCAACGAAGAGTTGTTCATCCACTCGGAAATCTTTTGTGCGATCAAGGCAGAAGGACAGGCGACGTTTTGGGTCCAGACGGTTGGACTCCTTGGAAGGGTGCGGAGGTGGAAAAAAGGTGGGCAAACAGATCGTTTGTCCTATGTGAAATGCTGTAACCACTTTAGGAAGGAACGAGGGTCTCGTCCTAAGCACCACCTTGTCCGGATGCACAGAGAAGAAAGGGGGCATAGAGGATAGAGCCTGGAACTCACTCATCCTGCGAGCAGAGGTGATGGCAACAAGGAAGGCAGTTTTCAAAGTAAGAAGTCTGAGAGGACAGTTTGAAGAGGCTCAAAGGGAGCACACAAGGTAGTTGAGACAAGATTCAAGTCCCACTGGGGGGTTATGAAAGAAGATGGAGGAAAGGGATGAATAATGCCCTCAAAGAATCTGTTTACATTAGGGGACTTGAACAAGAAGGGCTGATCTGGCAACTGAAGGAAAGCAGAAATAGCTGCAAGATAGCCTTTTAGAGTGCCCAGAGCAGAGCCCTGATGCGCCAAAGAAAGGATCAACAAGAGAACCTCAGAAAGAGGGGCAGCCTTTGCTGTGCACCATGCCACAAACGTATTCCATCTACAGGCGTATACCGTATTAGTGGAGGGACGCCTGGCTGCCAAGATGACGTTACAGACTTTGGGCAGAAGGTCAAAAGCTGTTAACGGTCACCGCTCAATCTCCATACAGGGAGGTGGAGGCTGGACAGGTTCGGGTGGAGGAATGTCCCCTGCTGCTGCGACAAAAGATCCTACCGAAGGGGCAGTCTGATCGGAGGATCGATGGCCATGCTCAGGAGCTCGGGGTACCAGACTCTTCGTGCCCAGTCCGGAACCACAAGAATGACTTGGGCTCGGTCGCGCTTGATCTTCTTCAGTACTCAGGGCAGAAGTGGTACTGGCGGAAAGGCGTACAGGAGGCTAGATTCCACTCGCGTCGAAAAGCGTCTCCAAGCGAGTGACGCCTTGGAAACTCCAACACGCAAATCCGCTGACATTGCACACTCTCTTCGGTGGCGAACAGTTCTAACCAATGCTCTCCACACCGCTGAAAAAGACCTTGCACCACCTCTGAGTGAAGACGCTATTTGTGATCTACCAGGCACAGACGGCTGAGTTCGTCCGCCCTGGCGTTCAGAGAATCTGCCAGGTGTTGAACCACCAGGGTCATTCCCTGATGTTCCAGCCATATCCAAAGGCGAAGAGCCTCTTGACATAGGGTCCACGACCCCACCCTGCCCTGTTTGTTGCATTACCACATGGCGGTGGTGTTATCTGTGAACACCTGAACTACTTTCCCCTAGAGGGAGGGAAGGAATGCCTTCAGTGCGAGGCGGATCGCCTGGAGCTCCAACTGGTTGATATGGAGCCCGGTCTCCGCCAGAGACCAGGCTCCTCTGATCTCCGCCTCTCCCAGATGGCCGCCCCATCCCAGGAGCGATGCATTGGTCATCACTGTTAGTTCTGGTTGGGGAAGGGAGAGGGATCTGCCTCTGACCCAATCTTGATCCGTTAACCACCACTGCAGTTGTTGTGCAGTTCCCTCCGAGATCTGGACGTGGTCAGAAAGATTCCCCATATGCTGTGCCCACTGGAACTTCAGGTCCCATGCAGAGCCTGCATATGCCACCTGGCATGATCCACCAGCAGGATGCAGGAGGCCATGAGGCCCAGCAACCTCAGGGTCATTCTCACCGAAATCCGGTATAGAGGCTGAAACATCGATATCATAGCCCGAATATCCCGGACTCGCTGCTCGGAAGGATAGGCCCGAAACTGCACTGTGTCCAGAACAGCTCTGATCAAAGGCAGCGACTGAGAGGGAGTCAGGTGTGACTTTGGAACGTTGATAGTGAACCCCAGCAAGTGCAGGAGGTCCGCCGTAGTCTGGAGGTGGGAGAAGACAGCCCACCTTCAACAGCCCGCCTTCAACAGCCAGTCGTCGAGATAGGGGAAGACTGGAAACCCTGATCTGCGCAGATGAGCTGCAACCACTGCCATCACTTTCGTGAACACCCGAGGGGCACTAGTAAGACCGAGGGGCCTACCGTGAAACGAAGATAGTGTCTTTGGGCTGGCAGGACAGGAATATGGAAATAGGCGTCCTTCAAGTCCAACGCCACCATCCAGTCTCCATGGCAGACAGGACTTGAGCCAACGTGAGCATTTTGAACTTCTCCTTCCAGAGGAAGCGGTTGAGGGCCTGAGGTCTAGAATAGGACGCAGGCCTTGTTCTTCTTGGGCACCAGAAAGTAGCGGGAATTGCAACCACAACCTACTTCTGGCGCCAGGGAAGGAGCCTGTTGATAGCTCCCTTGGCCAAGAGAGCAGAAACTTCCTGGCGGAGAAGCGCCAAATGACCCTCCGACATGTGATCGAAAGATGGTGGCATGGAGGGAGGGGTAGTCTTCTGACTATTTGCAAAACCCACCTGTCCGACGTGATGGATTGCCAGTGGAGGAGGTGATGGCGAATCCTGCCACCCACTGGCCATTGATGGTCCCGAAGGGTTGGACTAGGAGGGTTTGGAGGCTTCTGCAAAGGGGGAAAGGGTGGACTGGCCCGCCCGCTGGCTCCCAGAACCGCGAGCTCGCAGGGTCCCACATCCGCGGCCACGCAGAGGCTAGGCAGCTTGCGTGGACCGGTGGCTAGACTGGGCCGGATGTGGCGGGGTGCCCCTTCCGTAGCCACGAAAGGGGCGAAAAGCAGACTAGGGTGGATGGGAAGACACAGCGAGGCCCAAGGATCTGGCCGTAGCCCGAGAATCCTTAAAGCGCTCCAGCGTCGAGTTTGCCTTGTCGCCAAAAAGGCGACGGCCATCGTAGGGCAGCAAGGTTTATTTTATTTTATTTATTTTTATTTTATTTGATGAGTTTTATATAGCGCTGGCTAGACCCGGAGGTATCAGAGCGCTTAACAAGAGTATCAGCGAGTTACTATACATTACACAATGTGAAACATTAAAAACATGAGATTACTCGAGAATGGCAAAAAAGACATAAGATGAAGCAACGTAACAGTGGAATAACAATATTAGCGCAGGATAAGCGGAGACAAAAACAACATAAGGGGCAGAGAGGGAAAAGGGGGAAAACAGTAAGGAAAGGGTAAGGAAAGCAGATTAGGACAGGAAAGTGAGAGAGAGACGAAAGGGAGGTGGGACCAGAGGATTCAACAACAATCGAAAACGTGGAGCAGGTCCATGGAAAAGAGAGACGATCGAAAGGTCGCCCAGATGGAGACCAGCGGGGAGGTGGAAAGGACAAAAGTCGCTAAGATGGCGGATCCAGGACATGTGTGTCAATAGAAGATAGTCCCAAAATGGTGGGGTACATATGAGTCCAAGTGCCAAGGGGGCGGAGTCCAGAAAACCAAGCGAGCTGATTTCACGGAGTGGAGCTAGAGGGGGCAAGGAGCCAGAGAGTCAGAGAAGGGAGGAGTGCAGACGATTGCCGAAGCACAGCCGTGCTGTCCGCATGCACAAGTTCTAGGCAGCGGGGGCAGCAATGTCCGATCAGTTTTCCGCAAGTCAAGGGAAGACTGCTTTAGGCGCCAGGGCAGGAGTCCAGTGAGAGGGAGGCAGCAGAGTTGAAACCGGAGGGGGCGCCTCTCCGACTCGGACGGAAGAAGACAGGCTGATAGAGCCCAGTTGCGCAGTGCCGTAATTCTTACCTCCACTAAACCCCCAAATCGTCCCAGTCGTCTTGCGGGAGGCGAAGCTGGCGGGCTGGTAGTAGGGAAAGCAGTGGCAGTCGAACCCGGAGGCAGGGGGAGGGTCAGGAGGGGAGAGCCTCAGCCCGGCTCCTCTGCGGCCACCTAAGCGCATCTGACCGGCTTGCATCTCCCGAGCTCCTGCAGACTCCGAAGATTTCAGCAACACAGGAGGTGGGTTCCCGAAGGTCCCTGAGGTTGATCTGACCTCTCAGCGATTCTGAGACCAGTATCCCTCGTGGGGACCGTGCAACCCGAACCCCATTGCACCGCGTACATTTGCAGAAGCATATGCTTGTTGGCGATCCCCGAGCTTGTGCTTTGGACTCCGTGTAGTCTTGACCCCGAGCAGCATTTGCACCGAAGATATCCGGCCTCCACTCACCGAGTGCTCTGTGGGCTGGTGCTTTGTGAATCCGCTCGAGGTCTCCTCGCGATCCCTGGTCCGTTGGCCTGTGGGTCCTGGCGAGGGTCACCTTGTTTGTTCTTGGGCTTCCCGAAAAGCCAGACACCCTCAACCAGGCGTATCGCCTAAGGGCTACCGACGTGGCAATCTTTCTGCCTAGTGAGATGGTGTAGGATGCTCCCTCCTCCGTAGCCACGGTAGGGGGAGAAAGCATGTCAAGGTCTGGAGAAGTGTCCAGACCACTGGCGTCACCCAGGTCCTCTCTCCAATCCTGCTCTTCAAGCTGGTCTGACAAAGGGTCCAGCGACCCCTTCCAATCGTCATCACCACCTTCTGGGCGTTAGGGAACACCAGGGATTAACAGGGGAACAAAAGTACCCTCCGGTGTTGGATTTCACGTCGGTCCGGCTCCGTCTCGGGGGTGAGGATGGAGACGGTTCTGCCGCGGGCATGGCCGACGCCGGGAGTGTCGTCGCCAGGATCGTCGCCGGGGAGGGTCGGGTAAGATCGACCGGCGTCGGTCCGGATCCAGGCCTGGACCTGCGGGGGCCCTCCGGCGCCAGAGCCACCGGTATCTAAGGCCCAGGACCCCCGACCTGCTCCGCGGGGCCCAAAAGTGCGTTGGCGGAGTCCGGCTGCTCAAAGATACAGTGGAGGGCTTCGTAAAATGTATGAATCTGGGCAGGGGACGCCTCCAGGAAACTGGGGAGGCACGGAGGGAGCCGTCCCTGAAAGAGGCACCAGAGATGAAGCCTTAGAGCGACGTCGTTCTGGGGAGAAGGCAAAGAGCCGGTGCTTCTTCGCTTTCTTCTTGTGCTTCGACTTACCCGAGGACTTCGAAGACTTGAAATGGGTTGAGGTGTGGGGGCTCCGTGAGCGGCCTCAAGACCTTCCTCTCGAATGAGATCGGGAGCTACGCGGAGCCGATCGCCAGGCCTCCGAGAGCTTTCAGGACCGCTTCCATAAAGACTTTAGATTCATGGCCCGGCCGTCGGAGCACGACTTCGGGTCGTGGTCGCGCTCCAGACACCAAAGCCACACGAGGTGTGGGCCCGTCACAGACATCAGCCTGTGACAGGCCTCGCAAGGCTTGAAGCCGGTCCGACGATGGGGCATCCCTCGTGCACCAGGAGTCAAAAGACTTGAAAAAGAAGTCGACAAAATGTCGAAAAAGGTTTAGTCAAAAAGTGACTAAAGGGGTAGCTCTCTCTGGATCTGCGTTAGGCTGGTGCGGAAAAAGAAAGAACTGACGCCAGCGCGCAGGGGCCGTGTCTAAGTAGGCTCCGCAACGTCATCCGGGTGACCACAACGCCGACGACGGACGCAAAGTCGCCCGAAGCACAGAGGTACTGCTAAGAAAAAATTCTCCCGATCCAGTCTGACGCCTGGGGTAATTCTAAGGTAAGGAATCTATAACTATCTCTTTCGGATCTACAATTCACCGAATACATCATATATTTCAGCTGTTTGGAAGCTACTGCGGCTATCAGATAAACTGGGACAAATCTCTTGCATTCATACTGACAGGGGACACGCAGGTTTTGCCTCCCAGCGAGAATACAATAATGGTCAGGGACAAATTTAAATATTTGCGCTTTGTGATGTCGCACACTGAAACTGAATTCTTAGAGGACAATTTATTCCCCATGCTACATAGATTAAGGAGACACATCATGCATTGGACAGCACTGCCGCTCTCACTAATGGGTAGAGTGGCTCTTTTTAAAATGATGGTGATACAGCTCCTACTGTACGTCTTCCAAAACACCCAATATAAAATCCCTACAGAATTTTTTCGCAAGGTAGACTCCCAGGTGAGACAATTGCTATGGGATGGAGGGAATTTCAGAATCATGTTTCACAAGCTACAGCGGGGGTGTACGAAGGGGGTCTGGCA
Source organism: Calotriton arnoldi (assembly GCA_963921515.1). NCBI lineage: Eukaryota > Metazoa > Chordata > Amphibia > Caudata > Salamandridae > Calotriton > Calotriton arnoldi. The sequence continues at coordinate 3,851,107 of CAWUFW010000291.1, forward strand.
GTCCCAGATATCCGCAAGTACTACTGGGCCGCACAACTGGTTACGCTCAATGACTGGGTCTTTGCGGGAAGGGATGAGCCTCATATCGAATGGACCACCACTTGATGGGGCAGAGAGGATACCTGGATGCGCTTTATAGTAAGGAACTACCGAATAGGTTACCGAAACATACACAAACAACCATACGAATTTGGAGGGATGCGACTAAATTCCATGGATGGGAGGGCAAACTAACGGAACCTACACCCCTATGGAATAGTGACCGCCTGTGAGTGGTACGCTGATTATTGGGCTTTCACGCGGGGGCACTATGGGCATTGAGTACCTAGGGAATGTCTGGAAAGGTCAAAAGATGGTGGACTTCCGGAACAAACAGGCAGACTATCAAATGCGAGATACCGAACAAATCCGATACATACAATTGAAACGTGCCTTAAAAACACATATTGCACTGGGAGACCGAATACGCGCCACTAGAAGATCGAATACTCCTAGATCCAATAACCGAAAAAGCCACCTCCCTCATATATAAAAAAATCATGAATAACACCCGATCCACTAGGGACCCTGAGAGAGAAATGGGAGGGATAAGTAGGGATTCTGGAAGAAGATGATTGGGAGGAAGCCATACAGAGCCCCAGAGAAGTAGCCATGAGAGCACGATTCTGCCTCATACAACTCTGAATCCTTCATAGGTCGTACACAACCATAACAAGACTATACATGATGGGTAAATGCGACGCTAGCAAATGTATGGGGGTCTGTGGGGAAGAAGGTACCTTTTTCCACATGCTGTGGAGATGCCCAGCGCTGCAGAGATACTGGAGTAAGGTCACACAGGTGAGGACTGCGGTGACAGGACAATTGGTTCCACTAGATGCCAGATGGCACATACTATGTATTACGGGGGAGACCAAACGGCCGAGACATATTAAGATGTGGTCATTGTTAGCAGCTGTAATTGCAAAAAGGAACATAGCCAGGGCATGGGGGCAGCAAAACCCACCCTGAGTTACAGATTGGGAGAAAGATCTTGATTGGTGCAGATCAGCTGCAAAAGTAGTCTATCAAAGTGGGGTAAAATATAGAACAAGTGGATGGAATATAGAGGGACTTGAAAAGTTGTAATGAGGTATATAATGCAAGATGTGAAGAAATGACGGAGTAATATCGGAGCGAATCAAAACTGAATTTATCATGCAAATAAAGCTGAAAGTGGGGATAAGTGTCGAAGTGAAATAAGTGATGAAGTTGCTTTCGAAACTCTATACGACATGAAGGATATAATTGACCCGTGATGTTGGCTATGCATCTGCAAGTTTAATAAAAACAATTCATACATTTTTATAAAATGGCCAAAGGCCTCAACAGCAGTTTTTGTTTATGAGCACATCTACCTCATTTGATGCAACCCGAACTTCGGTCAATGAGGTGTAAGTGCCAGCTCTCCTACTGCCCATAGATGCCACTATAGCTCAACATTCATTGCACGAGTGTGAGAGGAGTATACATTAATAAATAAGACTCTGACAGGGAAGGATGGGTGGTCGCATGTGAATATATAAAAGATACCAATGCTGGAGAACTGGAGTAACATGTAAGAAACTTAATTCTTCTCCAGTCTTGGATCTTTAATATATTCACATGCTTGTATCAATGGTAAGCAGTACATCACAACTATAATAAATGTAAGAAAGCAAGAAGCAAAATCACCTTTACTGAAATAGGTTTTGGAGGACTGCTTGTTCCACTGTTGAGTCGGCTTCTGCATTAGCGCAATAGCGCTTTGTGAACGTGTACCTGCTCTTCCAGGTAGCAGTACGGCGGAAGTCTTGCAGGGCTCCACCAGAGTAGAGAGCAACAGTCCTAGCTATGCTCCTGATGGAATGCTCCCTCAATATTTCCATGGAGCAGTCGCTTTACTTTTGCCCCCCCCCCGCACCCCTGGCCAACCAGAAGACACAAGCAGTTGGTCTGATGAGGAGAAGTCCTCTGTCTTGTTCATATAGAACCTAACACATCTGTAAATGTCTAAAGAGTGCAATGATCTTCCTGCTATTGTTGTTGGATTCAGGAAGAATGAGCATATGTTAATTCACATGGAAATCAGTAGGGACTGGTGGTATGATTTGGGGTTAGTTCCCAATAGGACCGTCACTTGTGAATCAGAGCAAGGTTTCTTTGACAGTTTAAGCCTGCATCTCCCCTATCCTCCTTGTTGATATAAGTGCCAGGAGAAGCGCAGTCTTCCAAGAGATTAAGTTAGGGTGTGCTTTGTGGATCGTCTTGGAGAGGCAGCATCAGCTGACCCACAACAGTGGTAAGTTCACGTGACACTGGAGGGTGATGTACAAGTGGAAATGCTCCAATAGCCCTTTCATAAACATATTTAATGATTCTTTGGAAGACCAGAGTAGAGGAGGTGTATTCTATTAAACTAAATCTTGATATTGATGCTAGATGGACTCCTACTGTTGAGTATTTCAGACCACTTTTGGCTAAATCCAATTTAGCCAAAGTATTTAATGAGACTACACAGAGCGGATGAAAACGTTTACTTTTACACCAGACACACTTGGCGTTATACGTCCTTGTGGTTGCGGGTGCCCGTGCCTGCGCCAGGATGCTCCTACATTGCGTTGGCAAATCCAAGTGACCAAACTCTAAGTTGTCAGTTATCAAGCTTTTAAGTTCAGTGACTTAGCGCAGTGATGAAGCATGTCTCCATGGTGTCTGGAAAGGAGCCTGGAGTGCAGTTTCAGAGATCTGCCAACGTGCAGATAGTTGTAGAAGCTTGCTGTACCAATATTGGCATAGCCATGCCAGAGCAATGAGGATCAGGATACAGTGATCCACCTTAGCTTTTCTCAGTACACTGGGGATCAGGAGAAACGGAGGAAAGGCGTATGCAAAGACACTGGATCATCTGACCGAAAGGGCATTGCCCACAGTTCCCGATGGCCAAAATCTGATGGCATAGAACTGGCATTTTCTGTTCCTCTGGGTGGTGAACAAAAGATGTAGTCTACTTCATCATCAGGACAAGTGTAGTTAAGGATTAAGGAGGAGCAAATGTTCAGACTCCTCATCATCATGGGGAACATGCCAAAGGCCTTATACAGCAGCAGAAGCAGATCTAAATATGGCCTTCACCCATCTGTAATACTGGTATCAAGGCAAGGGGTATAGTCCCACACCAAGGGCTGCAATTTGAAACAGGCATTGGGGTTGGAGCCGGAAACCGGTACCACTGGAGCAGAGGTCTGGCCTGAATCGGCTGAAAATGGTACAGTCTTAAGCAAAAGGTGTTGCAACACGGCCTGGGACTGACAAAAAGTCAGGCGCGGGCCTAGTGGGGTCAGTCAGTGCCAGGGACAGCACCACTGGCAGAAGTCCTACTGGTGATCCCAGCAGATCCATGAGGTCCAAATTCACACTAGGGGGACACAAAATGGTCTGAAAAAGCAGCCAAGTCACTTCCTTGGATGTCACAACATGTGACAGAGTTGCCAATGACCCGGGATGTTTGTGAAAAGGCTTCAACTGAGTAACATTATCAGAATCTGACAATAGTGGCACAGTCTGATCCACAGAACATAGACTCCGTGACATCTTCCGTGAAGCAGAAGTGGTGGGGAGGAATGGATTCTCACTTGTTGTGTGAATCTGTGACCAACATAAGTTTTCTGCAGGCATGACATAAAACCTGTAGTCCCCAGAGGGGACATTTTCCCTATGCACATTGTCAGTAATTGTTTCGAAATTACCAACAAAATGTTTGCGAGCAAAGCTGCAAATCCACATCGAAGGACTTAGATATCAGTATGCTGGGGTGGCGCATATCTATGGCTCTCTGTCATCACTTCAGGAGACCGGGTGTGGCTCCTGGAGTCCGAGCTCTTGAAGAAAAGAAAAAAACTGGATCCAGTCTGGCACCTGGGGGAACTCAACAGGTGAGTAATCTGCAGTTAACAGTATTAATCAGAAGAACTTTGTTTGAGTATTGCCAAGAGAATATGCTGTTCTGCACTGATGTTTCAAGAGACTCTGAAGTTATGTCATAGGACAAGAACCATTTAATATAAACTTCTGTTTGTTCAGAGTATAAGTGAATGCTAATTTGCGAGCCTTGAAAGGTATAGAAAATGTGTGCAAGGTAAACATTAAAGAGTTAGTGAGAGTGGGGAGCCGTAGGGCAATCACCTTGCAGGTCTTCTGCTTGAGAGAAATATAGACACAAGGAAACATGTTGGGCCCAATATTTCAAGAATGACTCATACTATTTTAAAGGACTAGAATCTGTGAAAGCTACAGGTGCTAGTCTACTCACCATGAGTGGGTGATCACCTGTATGTTGATTAACTAGAATGTGCACTGCCAATAAAATATTAACCTCAAAAAAAGCTTTCAGTCTCCGACAATCAGTGCTACTAGGTATGAGCTGGTTTACCAGAGAAGAAACTACGACCTTACTCACAGCTTGACTGTTGGGATACTCTGTCAAAATGTGATGAATATACAGCCTGTTGTATTACAACTGCCATAGGCTAGTAGGCACTTGCATTATGGCAGATAGGACATCCGCTATGTTTGAGATGGAGTATTCCATCCACCAAACTCCATGCAAGGCCCTGTTGCACAACAAGGATTTAAGTACACACAGTTTTCCGGCATAATATTTTTACCATAGCTTCCGAGCCGTCCCACATCATGTATTATCCTTCCACTCAATCCTGGCTTTTAAATCAATAGCATTTCGCATTCGGTGACTTTCATAATAGAACTTCCCATGTTAGCGTAGATGCCCCAGATGTAAAAAAGGTTTATGCTGAAGGGCCCACACGACCTGAAAGCTTCACATTACATGGGGATACTTGGTAACTAGAGCTTTACTGTGTCACATTTTTCCTGTGACTCCTGTTCACAAATTCTCAACTGGTAGCAGTGGAAGTAAATCTTCATACTGGGCAAAGTCCAACAGATGTGCCAAGAGGCTTTAACAGCACAGATCTCAACAGCACTGATGAGCTGGCACATAAAAAGTTGAGGATCAGTTTCTTTCTTACCGACATTGAATATCAGAAGTGGTATCACACTAGCACAGGTTTCCTCAATAGCAGCAGGACACCCGTACTTGGAAACTAGACACTTTACATGCAAACATACCAGGGCATACAGGACCCTTTCTACACCCCTCCAAAAACACAGCCATCATGTGATAATGCTACAAGAAGTCAAACAACTAACTAATTTCTGCTGTTGATTCTTGTTCCCACGCTACAGAAGGGACACCAAAGCAGCAGCTATCAGAATGCTGCTTGTGGGGGAACACGAGTAAGTGCAGCAGCCTGAGGATCTGGTAGGTGTACCAGGCTACATCGTATAAGCTTGCCCCAACGCCCTCATCAACAGGCCCTCGGAATTCTATTACCCATTACCTATATCATTACTACTTTTTGTGGCAAGATGTGGTTGGGATGGAGACCTCTAAAGATGGATTGTCTACTTGCTTTTAGCAAAAGCAGTAGTATCCTGCTTAACAATGGACAATTGACAGGGTAGGTGGTCAAATAGTCCTTCCAGTGGCTGCAGGGAGCAGTTCAAGAAAAATTAAGAAAATCAGGCAATTTCATCAGTTATGCTAATAGGCAAGTTAATGCTCAATTGAATCTGACACCCACCTTCTTTGTGGACAGAGCTAGTTTCTTGGCAGGTGGGGGAGACATGTTGGCAATGGCCTCCGACACAGCATTCAGCAAGCCCTGTGGTTTTAACTTCACCATCTTTCGTTCATTGGCAGTATCTAATGGAGACTCCTGGTGGTGGGCACCAGATGCTGGTGCCAAGTCCTGGGAGACGCGAACTTCTTTCTTGCCTAGAGGAATTGGTGAGCAGGTGCTGTTCACTTCAAATTCTGGGGTGGCTGGACTCTTTCGCAACTGCTCACAGACTCTCACGTTGTCACTGGGTTCGTGCCCACTGCTTGAGGACTCTGCAGAGGAGGCCAACAGCGACTCTGGTGACCCAGTCGGGCTGTCATCATGGCGCTCCCACGAGTTAGATTTGCACCTTTCCAGTTTGGTACGAGTCAAGTCTCCGAAACCAAGGCTCACTTTCGATGAAGGCTGTGGAGACGGTGATTTTTTTAACTTCTTCCAAGATGCTTCCAAGGTAGAAGGGGTGGGCTTAGGTTTGCTGATCAACTTCGTGGGTGGTGTGATGGGGGTGGAGGGCCTTTGGTGGCAAGGGCCATTCTGAGATTTGGAACCAGGTGTGACACAAAGTCTGGCAACAGGGACCCCCATCTCTTCTGTGTTGTGATGTTTCTTCTCCTGTGGATTGTCTGGCCTCTGAAAAGCAACAAGCGAAAAAAAAGGTATGTGTGTTATTGCAGAGATAACAGCGTTACTTTGCAGAGGGCTGTGTGCAAAGGACTCTGAAAATAAAATCTGCATACCCACAAAACAAGACTTTCAGATAAAAAGCACAAAGAGGTCAACAAAAGGGCACCTAGGTTAGGAAAGCACTTCAATGCCATATTAATAATAGCAAGTTTCATTAGTAGCATTTGGTACAGCCTGTTCTTGTGATCATGGGTAGGATGTGGATAATGCGGTGCATTCTAAATGTGTACCACTTATCAATGAGGTCTCAGGGTCACAAATAGTGTACTACAGTTTGATAACCAAGTTGCTTCCTTTGGGCACTCGACTCTCCAAGAAGTCAAAGTATAACCTGGTTATTAGCAGTTAAACAGGATACAGGTAACACAAACTTAAAGTCTAGCCAGTCTTATAAAATCTAAGAACGTGACTATTCGCATGTTAGTAAAATAGGACAGTTAAAATAGCATTCACAAAAAGATAGAAGGTTCCAACACCTTTTGGGCTAAGATTACCTTTCTGCACTTTTCATTAAGTCTTATGGCCAAATGTTATCCTTTGGGGTTACATTTGGATACACTGGCAACACGTCAGGTGCACTAAACTGTAAAAGAAAGTCAGTCATCAGGACTGTGGGGCCAGACAATAAGTATCCACTTGGATATCACCAGTCTGCCCTATGTTCAGTGCAGAATTGATAGCTGAGGTGGGTTTGAGATCCCGATGCTGTGGTTCCAGTCAAAACAGTGCATAAATCCTTTGGCCAAAAACCCTTCACCTAAATATGAACAGTCATCCCCAGCAAAACAAAATATCATGACAAGCAAAATTCCCATGTCATCTTGGTGTCCAGTAAGAGCTACTGGGGGAAACTATGTTGAAACAAGATAAGGAACTAACAGGCCTTACACTTTCAAAGGATGACAAAGATAGTAGTGGTTTAGCACATAAAACCTCCTGAAATACCAAGCATTAGATCCCCTGTATCTCAAAACAGGAAAGTTGCAGGCAAGTTTTCTTTTCTTTTTACACAGTTTGCAGTAATGGAGGCAATCACAGAAGTGAGAGCAACCACTGAACCTAATCAATTCAAACTGGGTGCAGGGATTTCAGGTTAGGTTGCAGTACTAGATTCAAAAGGCCTTATTTGTGGAACTCTATTTGCTAACCGTTCTGGTATCAGGACGATGTACCATAGCTATGGTAACACAGCTTCAATGGAAGAGGAAAAGCTCTTTGAGGCTGAATAGAGCAGGTATATTTAACCCAAGTTATCATGTTAGTCTGGGGTGGTGCAAGATCATCACAGAAGTGATCTTGTAATGTTTAACATTATCTTATCAAACTAAAGCAATACCTGGGCTTAGGTTTTGACAATGGCCAGCTGAACTGCAGGGTCTTGTGGTATCTGGGCCACTGTTGCGACAGACTACACAAATACCTTCAGGGGAGTTGTGGAGAGCTTCCTGGCAAATAGGAATCAAAATCCCTTCACAGGGCAGTTCAGCTCTGCTTCTTCAGTTCTGGTCAATCAATTAATCAAGAGTAAGGCTTGTCCCCAGCCTTAAGGAAGGCTGCTAACTGAAAGGGTCCGGTCTGCACACCAGCTCTCATATGATTACTGACAGACTCAGCTAAAAATAAAATTAAATTAAAGCTATTGGCTGTACGATGCCACTATTTAACGAAGTCTTCTCTAGAAGCATGAGTCAGCCAAAGTGCAAACTTTGTTTAAAGTTACAAGTTGAAATTAATTCTTTAACCAAGAAGACATGCATTTTTGGTCTTTGCCTTAAGGATTTTCCAGGAATGGAGTGCAGCGTTGGAGTGTCAGAAATGGTCAAGATCATTTAAATGCTAGAGCTAGACTACTCCAATTGCAGAGCTCAGGTTGCCAAAATTTACCTTGTACAAAGCATCAAACGGGGAGAGGAAAAGGCTAAGAATCAAAGCACAGTGGCAAAATCTACTATGTAAGGAAAGTATGACAATGTCTTCTCTCATTGCCAGCCATACATCTCCATTTCATGCGCAAATGGACAGGAAGGAAGTCATAACCACAATGATCAAGAAAATCCTTCCTGTGAACCACCACCTTGGGTGATTTGCACTGTGTCCTGAACTGACACCAGTGGCAGTCAGATGTCCCAATAATACAAGCATGGAGCCCACATTTGGAGGACTTGCCCATGTTCATAGGAAGAAGCCACAGAGTTCTGTAAATTTGAAACCCACCTTGCACAATGTGTGCTGCTCCTTTTCTGACTGGTGAAAGGTGGCTGGGAGTTTAAACATAAACACTTAACCTCAATTACACAAAAACCGACACAGAAGAAGGCTCTCCAAAGTAGATCATTCAGGTTTTCAAATGAAAATTACAAAATACTGGAGTAACCCACAAAAATCCAAAGGACCAGGGCATAGTGTGATACAGCAAACAATGGTCCTAACAGATGCCAAGGATAGAACAAATCAATTAGGCTATCCTAAATCAATATTCAATTAACACAAAATAACGGGGAGAGAACACAGAAGTATAAAAACATCATCACACAAAACGTACTGTTATTTCAAAACATGAAATTCAATTTATATTGATGCACAACTTCTACTATTTACATACAATGGTCGCTTCAGGAACCACAACAAGGTGCCCAGGAGAAAGTGCTTGTGCATAAAAGGTGGAAAGGAAAAGAATGGGACAGAACCATAGCTTTTATAAACTTATTTCAACAAAGCCTGTTTGTAAATCATTTCATATACTCCAAAGAGGTCATTGTGTTCAATCATCATTCCCTTTCCGTGGCAAAATGAGACAAGCCAGGCAGTTAAAAAATATGTCGACATTTCGACCCGGCGTGGTGAAAGGAGGGGCCAGTCAGAGCCTCATTAGCCTGTCTTCTTCAGGACAAGGTAAACCAATAAGACAGGAGCAACGTAAAGCCCAACATCAACCAGGCGAGGAAAACGATGAATCTTACTTATGAAGGAGAAGGTCCGAAAGGTATCTTTTCACTAAGGAAACCTTATTCCATGATTTATAGGAGATAGAATTCACAAGAAAAACGGTCCAAAAACAGAATAATGGGTCCACTCGCAGGCACAGAAGTAATCTTGACTGGTTGGTGAGTCAAAGGGACTTGAGCCCGGTAAAGAATAAATAAAAAAAATTATCTGCAGAGTTACAAATATCTTTGCAACCTCGTTCGCCGACAAGCGATCCGAGGCAAGCGAGGAGGAGTACTTCAAGGACAGAGTCTTTCTGGTCTATAAATGTAGTAATTCCGAAAAAGAGCAGTATTGGCTCTAACTCGCCACACAGGTGTTTTGTATTGTTAATATGTTTGCAATAGCTCTCCAACTCCTAATAGTCCTACTTCTCTGAAGCCATAAACCAAAGTGAAAAACAATGTACAAAAGGAAGTGCTTAGGAAGTTCAATGTTTTTACTGAAAGTTCACTTAATCACATATTAATCTAAATTTCTAAATATGTAGTGTTTATTGTCAGCATGGTCTTCAGAGGGCCAGGGTGCTGATGGTTTTCGCTTAAACTTGAATTTGTTTAGATGGAGCGAGAATGTTTACATTTTTTTTTTTTAAACGTGCTAAAGTTGTTTAGAAGGGTGTTTGTGTTAGCAGTGGAGTTTGCAGGGTGAGAGAGATTAGGTTGTCAGAGGAGAAGCCTGAAGGATCTGAAGGTTTGTTTTTCAGTTTTGAAGACCAAGGTCATCCCTAAACAGAAGATCAAACCGTCAGATAATTCAAAGACTTTGTAGTAACAACGCAGGAAACTCTTGTTGTCTTGAGTGTATTTATTGTTAGCTACATGGAAGAGGAGCCAGCTAGAAAGCATCCAGCTCCAACAGACACCAACTCAAGAGTGCATCATAAACATTCTAATGTTACTAGGCAATAGAACCATTCTAAAAGGAACTAAGATAATAGAATAACTAGTCAATACATGTAATACAAAAGGCATAATAAAAACATTTAGTTGAAATAAACATCACAGATTATTACATTACCTTCCCTTCTCCGGACAACAAAAAAATAAAAAATAATAATTAAACTCTATACCTTGTGGGTTTGATAATAACTTGGGAACTCCTCCTGACATTCCCAAGGATTGACTCTGTACTAACAGGAGAATCATTTCCTTGCATGGAGGATAGATGAGGAACAGAACTTTGGCAATCTTGCTCAAGTTCCACCAAACCCCCCCCATAAACCTGAACAGCATTTCCCACCAACTTAATTACTTTGACCGGTGGACCAAATTTGCTTTCACCTTTATTGACATGGTAAGATTTTTTAATTTTGACAGTGTCGCCAACTTTAAGAATTGACGTCTTAGAACCTTTCTTCGCGTCAAAATAAGTTTTCTGCTTAGATTGGGTAGAAGAGACATTCCCTTTCACCACAGTCATCAATTTCGAGACATCTGACTCAGTATTTACCCATTTAAACATCCACCCAGGGCGAAATGAAGTATTAGCCTTCCTTCCCCTCATCAATTCAAAAGGAGAAACCTTGGTGGACGAATGGGGAGTGGTTCTATAAAACCATATCATGTTGTTCAAAGCTTTCAAAACATCGTGGTTGTTGGCTTTAGGCCATTTTACACAGTCTCCAACAACACGATTCATCCTTTCCACAAGTCCGTTCCCTTGAGGATGATAAAGGGAACTTTTCACGTGCCTTACACCAGAAAGAGACAAGAATGATTCAAAATCCTTACTAACAAACTGTTTCCATTATCAGAAACCAGTATTTCTGGAAATCCCTCCCTGGACCAGACATCACTCAAAAAAAAAAAAAATCGACCACACTTTTAGTATCAGCCTCCTTGACAAGCCTGTACTCAGGCCACTTTGAGGCATAGTCGACAAGAAACAAAATAAATCTGGTACCCCCAGAAAGCATATTATATGGTCCCATGACATCCACACCAAGCTTAACCCAGGGACGATCTGGACACTCAACAGGCATAAGAGGAGGAACAGAAGTTTTAAGGGACTTATCTGATGTCTTGCAAACATAACAGTTCACAACAAACTCATCAATTTCCGAATCCATTCCAGGCCACCAAAATTTCTCACGTATACGACGTTTTGTAAAAGAAGAACCTAAGTGTCCTTCATGGGCCCTTTCAATAATTCCTTTCCTAAAAACATGTGGAGGAATAAGTTTGTCATTCCGCAACAAAATCCCATCTTCTAAAGAAATTTCATTCTCAATTTTAGAAAATGGTTGCAGTGAAGGAGAAAGTACTTTCTCTCTTGGCCACCCGCTCCTAACAAGGTTACAAACTTCCTGAAGAATACAATCATCGTAAAATGCTGATTTCCATTCATCTTCAGAGCAAAACTTAAGTTCAGGAATAGCCACATCTGCACCTAGACAATCTTCACAATCCTCTACGATAAGATCTGAAAAGGAAATTTCATCATCATGAATTTCAGTGGCAGGATAACGAGACAGAAAATCCGCCCTCCCATTCTTTCCACCAGAAATGTGCCTGACATCAAATTGGTACTGGAGCAATTTAGTAACCATCCTCATAATTCTGGGAGTGCAACACTTGCTCAAACTCCCACCCAAGATATTAACAAGAGGCTTGTGATCTGTTTGGAGTAGAAAACGTTTACCCCATACATATGGGTGAAACTTTTCAATAGCCCAGGTGCAGGCTAATAGCTCCTTCTCAATGACGGAGTATTGCAACTCAGCAGCTCTTAGAACCCTAGAGGCAAAACCTATAGTCTTTTCAAGTCCGTCCTCCACTTGTGTCAAGGTAGCACCTACCCCTACTTGACTAGCATCAACAGTTAAACAACACGGCAAACTGGGGTCAAAAGGCTTGAGTACTGTGCTTTTTCCAAGAAGATCCTTAACTTCACTAAAAGCAGACACGCACTCATCACTCCAAACAAACTTGATCCCTTTTTTGAGATTACTTATGGGATGAACTATTGTGGCATAATGAGGAATAAACCTCGAATAATATTCACAGAGTCCCAGTAGAGCTTTGACTCCAGTTTTGTCAGTGGGTGAAGAAGCATTGGTAATGGACTCAAGAAGACCAGGTCTGGGCTTAACACCCTCATGCGAAAGCACATGTCCTAGGTATTCAACTTCGGTACAATTTTTTTTAAATTTTTCTAATTTCAGTACCACACCATGTTGCTGAAACAAACTTAACACTTTGTGTAAAATGGTATCATGTGAAGCATCTTTTAAAAAAATGAGAACATCGTCTTGGAAGACTAACACCCTCGACTCCCTTGAGAATGTTATTCATCACCCTCTGGAATACCGACGCAGCCGATGCTAGGCCAAAAGGCATACGTCGGTACTGGAACGGGCCTAAAGGGGACACAAACGCAGTAAGATGACGTGAGTCCAGATGTAGCTCAACCTGGTGGTAAGCACTGGCAAGGTCGAGCTTGGTAAAGAACTTAGCCCCTTTAGTAGAGGCAAAGAGGTCATTGATTTTCGGAAGAGGATGCGAGTCAACGCAGATCTTCTTGTTGAGAGACCTTAAGTCAACACAAACCCCGAGTTGACCACACCTCTTCCTAGCAACAACAAGGGGAGAAAGCCAAAGGGATGACTCAGCAGGCTCAATGACACCTTTCTCACACAGTTGCGACAATTCCTTTTCCAGGTCATCTCTCACACTGTAAGGTACCCCTCTAAGTTTGTTTCACAGGAATAGACCCCTCTTTAACTATTATTCTGTGCTTAAAACCACAAATTTTTCCTAAATCAGAACTAAAAACAGAAGGAAATGTATTCTTGAGCATTTGAACTTCATCAGGACAACCTACAACAAGGACTTGCTCTTTGGCTCCAGGTTTGAGGATCATACCAAATAGGCCTTGATGGAACCAGCCTAAAATGTTAAGTCCTTTAACCGCAACATAAATCTTCCCTTTTATTTTCCTCCCTTTGAAGCACATCTCCTCTTCAAAGAAACCCAAAAGGTCAATTTTCCGACCCTCATATGATACAGGAGATCGATCTGGGGGAAGCAGGGGCTGACATCCTTTCAAAGTTTCATCGAAAAGTTTTTGCGTAATCATTGTTATTTTTGCACCAGAATCTACTAAAAGTTTGATGCACTTGCTTCCCACATTAATGTCAACAATGGGATCAACACAGGATCTAGGATCTCCTTCAATGACATCATGTGAACCAGAGGAGTCAACAATGTTAAAGTCAGTGACAACTGAAACAACCTCCGATTCAGAAGAAGAATCAGAATCAATTAGGCATACAACAGGTTTCTTTAGACCCATTTGGCCTTTCAACTTTAAACAGACTTTAGCAAAATGCCCTGTTTTTTTACAATAATTGCAGGTAACATGAGCTGCAGGGCAACGTGATCCTTTAGAATGAGGCGGGTTTCCACATCTCAAGCATATATTAGACCCCGCACCAATCGATGTTCCAGACTTAGTTGACTTACTTACGGTGTTGGTATTACCTTTAAAAGATTTCTTGACGTATTTCACAGAAGAATTTAGGTTAATAGCATTAACTGGTTCTGTAATTTTCTCATCCAATTCTTTTAGCGAAACCATAGAAATTTCTATGCTTTTGGCTAGTTTAATAGTATCGCCGAGAGACGGATCACCCATAGTAAGAAGTTTTTGCCTAATATTTTTGTCTTTACAATGACACACAAATTGGTCTCTGATGAGTTGGTCTGTAAAGTTCTCAAACCTGCAATCTGCTGCCAATCTGCGTAAAACAGAAATGTAAGAGTCTATGTCTTCACTTTCAGATTGTTTCCTCTTAAAACATTTATGCCTGAGGACCATGAGGCTTGGTTGTTTGTCAAAACGAAGTTTGAGTTTTTGTACTGTTTCTCTATATTCATCGTAAGGTACACCTTCTTGTGGTAGATCAGGTAAATGTTTGAACACGGATCTCCCTTCAAATCCAAGAGAAAGTAATAGTAAACATTTTTTCCTATCAGCACTAAATCTAGCTGCACCTATGGCACCCAGATATGTTTTGAATGTGTAATGCCAAACCTCCCATCTGATGGCTGGTTCTCCAGGAGTGTCCAAAAATGCAGGAGGAGGATTGACAGACTGTAAGGTACACATTTAGGTATAAAAATGGGGAATCAACAAAGAGTAATTCTAAATAATTAGAATGAAAATAGTGTGAAAGTCACTGAGAGGAAACAATATACAGTATACAGTAATGTAAAGAAAATGCAATAAACAGAATAGAGAATTTGGTGTGTATATCACCGCGTGAAACACAAAATTTTTTTGGGGAATAATTGTGACCAAGATGTGTGTGTCACCGTGGAGTGCACACTGTAACAACTGGTGTGTGTATCACCGCGTGCAACACACAAGACTTTTAGCAGGAGGAAAACATTGAAGGCGTTAGTGGTGTGTGTATCACCGTGAGATATACACAGTAACAAACTGAAGAAAAGAATAGGGCCTTTCTGATGGTGAGCAGAATGGTGTGTGTGTCACCGTGCACACGCAAATAAATCAAGAGAGACTGGAGTGGTGTGTGTATCACCGCTTGTAATACACGTTAAATGACAAAAATAGAACTGAAGTGGTGTGTGTATCACCGCTTGTAATACACGTTAAATGTCCAAAATAGAAATAATTGGAGGAATTAAGAGTGTGTGTGTATCACTGTAGGATGCACACTGTAACAAACGAAAAATTACGAGAGAAAAAAACTAGTTCCAAAATGGCCTCCAAAACGTTATAATGCGTGACGATGCTTTAGTAACATTGGAGACAATGTAGAAATGAGCCTGTTCAAAGATGGCCCCCCAAACGTAGTTGTGCGTGATGACACCAAGCATTGTTATGCGCGATGACACGTCCGTTGCATCGGAGGCAGATACATCACAGGAATAAAGTACAGACGGCCTGGAGATGTAGGACGGGATTTGCGAGGAAGAATGTGCTGGGTGTCTAAGTCACAAGGTAAATGAACGTTGGTGAGCGCGAGGAGCCGAGGCGATTGAAAAATGCGGTAACTGTGGTGCACAAGTAGGAAGGCTCGAGGGGGCTAATCAGTTTAAGAAAACGCGCTAAATGTTAAGCGCAGACAGCATGGTTAGCGCGACTAGGAAGTAAAAAAAAAAAAATAGTCTATAATAAGTCATGCAAACAAGCAAGATAAAAAACGCTGGGTAGGATGATGAAATAAAAACGCCCTACAGTGTCAGATGAAACATCAATATCCAAACGAGTTTAACTTCCAGACTACCATTAGCTGACAATGGAATTTAAAAAAACGCTGCTGTAGACAGATGCTTGAAATACAGGCTTGACTGTAGAAAGATCTCAAAGATGAGATGGCTTGATTGTAGGTAGATCTCCAACAAAGTTTAGCACGCTGGGTGGTCCATGTAGCCAGGATCGTCGCCAATCAAATGTACTAACAACGCAGGAAACTCTTGTTGTCTTGAGTGTATTTATTGTTAGCTACATGGAAGAGGAGCCAGCTAAAAAGCATCCAGCTCCAACAGACACCAACTCAAGAGTGCATCATAAACATTCTAATGTTACTAGGTAATAGAACCATTCTAAAAGGAACTAAGATAATAGAATAACTAATCAATACATGCATTACAAAAGGCATAATAAAAACATTTAGTTGAAATAAACATCACAGATTATTACAGACTTCTCCATTGAACAGGATGCTGAGCAAGGGACTAGGCATGGTGAAGTTGTCGGTCCAGCCCAAGGGAATTGGGGGCATGGGGGACTTGGTAGGGGTTATGCAGTCCAAAGTTGTTTTTTTCTACCTTCCCTATCATAGGGCAGCTTTTGGTAAAAGACAGCACACTCTTGAGCTGCTTTAGCACACTCTGGCCCCAGCTCCACTGAATTATGTCATTTTTAGTTGATGAAAATAACTGTTAGATTATTAATCCCCAAGAGGAGAAAACAGAATATCTCCCAATGGATAAGGTGGTCAGGAAGGAATACCTCCATGCTTGTCTGCTATTTTAGCATTTTCTAGTTGCATGATCACATTGGGAAACATAAAGCAGACTCATTTTGTTAACAGAGTGCCTGACTCATGTTTATTAAACACAGATGACAGTGTGTTTGCCTGCGTATATATATTTGTTTTATGTATTTATACAGACGTAAAAGGTAAGAGGCGAGGGTAATAAAATCTAAGGTTACATTAGGATTTAGGACAAAGCAGATTGGTAGTCGTGGTATAAATAATCGCACATCCAGAGCAACCAATGTCGGAGTCAAGTGAAAAAGTTAAACTAGTAGGCAATAACACGACAACGGTGCTCACATGGTATCCTGCACCCTGCTAACAATAGGGTGTAAACTGATCATATACCAGAAAGTATACACAATCCAACAACACAAAACAAATGATACCAAAGCACGCTAAACGTATAGTCCATGTACTTACTTGAGAAGGCATTACAAAGTAAGTAAAAAAATTACAGCAGTTTATTGGTAGGTTGTCCCAAATATTCACATCGATCTTAATTGTTAATTTGTACACAACTGGCAGCCGACACGTGTTTCCAAGGGTCAGTACAAATTGTCGTGTTGTAAATAGAATCGGCATTACTAAATACATTTGGATAAAGTATTCTTGTGTGGTCAGTATAAAATTGAACTGTCCAAAGTGTTAATGCCTGATTTCCGATGATGGCGGTCTTGGGACCAGTGTCTCTTTTCAGCGGTCCTCCTGCCCGCTTCCTTGGCGAACCCGACTGCCCAATTATGGACAGAGAGGGAACACCGCCTGAGGACCACCGCTGACATTTCTGTTACCACGGCGGCAAAGGCAGGCCCATGGAGGCAGTCCCACCAAGATTCCTGCTGGCTCAATTACGACCTGCCTTTCTGCCGACCTTTTCCTGGCGGTGACATCAACATACAAGAGTCGTCGGAAAGGCAGGTAATGAGGCGATTTACTGCCTCGAGGGCAAATGTGCCATTGTGTAATGTGACTGGTGCTCATGTTCTGCCCTCCAATGCTTTCGGGTCAGGTGTGCGCACTGTTTCTCTTGCACCATGTAAGGCAAGGAAGCAGTGCGCCCGATAGACTGGAGGACCTGTAGCATGGCCAGTAATGGCTTCTGGCTCATTACCAGAGCCGAAGTGTGCCGCCACCATGACTCTGCCAACCCCGTGGGAAACTCCAGATACAGTGGGCGGGAATGCCATCAGCCTAGCGGCATTTTCTGGACTCTGCAACCCACACACCGCCAACCCTGTGGGAAACTCCTGATACAGCGAGCGGGAATGCAGATGGCCTAGCTGCGTTTTCTGGACTGCTGACGCGGCAGGCTGGCAGTCCAAACCGCCTAACTCATAATTGGCCCCCTAGAAAGTTTTGCAATCTAAATAGTAAAGACGACGGTCTCATTAACATCATACCTTCCAAAAACACTGGTTATGGTTGAGAGCAATAGCGGAAATTTGTAGCCAACAATGTTTGGTTAAAAGTAGAAGTTGGGAATACAGGCCGTGATAAGACTGAGTGGAGTTATTTTATCCTCCTGAGAAGTGGGAGAAGAACTTTCAAACACAAAGACGAATCTGTGGTTCTGCAGAAGCAGACATGTTACACATGCTGTGGTCCTGCCAATCTTTGTTTTGCTACTAGACTGCAATCACAACTCACCTTGCGCAGATCGCTGGGGGTATTAACCTACATACATGGGATGCATGTGCTCTGGGGCTGTTTTGATGCCCCAAACACCACAAAATAATACCTAGATTTCTAGACCTTGCTTCACTACTAGCAAAGCGAGCGCTGACACGGCAAGGGAGGGCATGCACTCATTATCAAATTCCAAACATCAACACATGATGACTCACAATCACCATATTTGTTCACTCTGAGCTGAAACACTCCACTTCATAAGCAACACACCTTTCCTTGTAAAGGGGAAGCCACTGACGGCAAGTTCTATTTAATTACCCAGTACCTGGCCTTTATTTAAATCATTTTATCTTTCTGATTGGCTGCCAACTCACCTCTTATTGGTAACTTAGACCTGGGTTTATGGCCTCCTGGATATCGTTATATTTAATGCATGTTGAACACTTAGTACACGACTGCACTAACTGCCTCTTTGCCCACTTACACAGTATGAATGCCTTAGATTTGCCAGGTTTCAAGTTGGCAGTTATTAGTTTGGTTTCGCCAGTATGTTATTGTCCTACCCTCCGTAGGAGGCTGGCTTAGTATATTGTGCACACTTATTCAGGTGATGCACCTTGCACTAATCCAGGCAACTCTTATGGTGATTTTAGTGGTCTTTGATAACCATAGAAAGCTCTCAAAGTGGTAGCTGTGGAGAGCAGCCTTCAGGCTCATCTTTAAGGAGTGTTAAGCAGATTGTTTTCCCAGTTTAATCATGTAGTGTAGGTTAATTGAAAAAGAAGTACACAGTGTTTATATAAAAATACTTCTATTTATTACACAACACTCACTAAGACATTGGTATATCTTCTACCCGGAGAGATCAACACAATAGACAAAACTTCAATTGCAATAAGTTAAGTAGCACAAAATACAGTGGTCTCCAGGGGGAGACCAAACCATATATTAAGAGAGTGGAATGCAACTGCAAAGGAGGACGGGAATTGGACCAGAAGACCCAGGGACACAAGGAACCATAAAGGTAAGTACCCAGGAACCTCACAGAGACTGTGTGTCGAGTGGGAACACAGTCCCGTGCCGAATGGAAGTCAAGGGAGAAGTCGCGGTAGCAGTTTTGCAGAAATAGGACCCTTCCCTAAGGACCCCGAAGAATTCCCTTGGAGGACGGAAGGTTGGAGAGCCATCCCACCCGTGGATGCCCCGGAGATCAGTTTACCTACACCAGGGAAGCCAGGTGCATAGGGGTGAAGAGATTTCGGAAACCTCCGTAGATGACAATGACAAGAGAAAAGTGCCTCTGAAGAAGAAGAAGTTCGTGGAATCCAAAGGTGGATTCTGGAAGTGAAGAACCTGCAAGCAGAGGGGACAGATCTATGCCACTCAGGAGTGACCAGGAGGCACGAAGAGCAATGCCCACCGATGTTGGATGGTTCAGAAGTGTTGACGGTGACCTTGTCGCGGCAGCTGGGAGGACCAGGCGACGCTGCGGAAGATCAGGAGCCATGGACAAGCTGTCCCACAGCGATGACTAGGTGGTTGATGTCCGGAGGGAGCACCAACAAGTCTTGGTAAGCTGCAACTGGCGTGGAGAACTAAGAAGGAGCAACGTGGGTATCAGCAAGGTCCAAGGGACTCACTAACAGTAGGAGAGTCAGAGCAGGCCCCGAGCAAGCAGGGGAGCCCACTGGAGCAGAAAAAGACCCTCAAGAGGGCCCACAGGCCAAAAGCACCGGATTCACAAGAGGACCTGGAGCAGCTTACCAAGAAGGAAGGCCCACGGTGTAAAGGATGCGGTGAGGACACTGATGTTGGCAGGAAGAGATGCTGGACCTCCTTGTAGCCCGAAGATATCTGGAGTGCAGAGCCAACAAGCCTTGGCAACGGCAAGTCGACGCAGTGCACAAGGGTTCAGTCCCAGCGGTTATGAAGAGGGATACTGGCCTCAAAATTGCAGAGAGGACAGGTCAGGCCTCGAGGGAGTTGCAGAACCACCACCTGTGTTGCTGAGCCTCGGGAAGTCCGTGGGACGTCAGGAGCAGCAGACCGGTCGGCTTCGATGCGGTGCCTGCAGATGCATGGATTGACTTCTCCACTCCAAGGGAAATTACTTTGGGTGTCCTTAATGCCCACAGGTCTGGTGAAGATCCTGGAAGAAGCACAGACACAGACGATAAATAAGACTTGCAGAACAGCGAGACCAGGAGCAGCAGGATTCCTCCGTGGTGCAGTCTCTGTTCGAGGCGAAGTCGAAGTTTCCAGACGGTCGAAGAGTGACGTGGTTTCACGCTTGAGTCTTGTCCCACGACGAATCTGAAGAGTCACCCACAGGTAAGCCCTTAAGTACGCTAGGGAAAGGATTGGAACGACTCAGGGGTCCCTCCCAGAGGAGAGGCTGGACAGAGGGGAGGATACTCCCATGTCCTTTGTCCAGTTTCACGCCAGAGTGGGAGCCAAGGGCTCCCTGAACTGGCTCAAACTGGGGTATGCAAGGAGGGCACCAAATGTGCCCTTCAAAGCAGTCGGGTGGTGCTGGCAAGCGCCCCACCCCAGCCCAATACACTAAGTCCTGTCCGAGAGGTGGTCACAGCTCCTTGTGACAGTAAACCTATTTTTCCACCTTTCCTTGCTCGAGCTTGGCTGAGCAGCAGGAGGGCAGAATCGTGTCAGTGGTCGGCAGCAGCAGTAGCTTGCTGTCAGACCCTGAAAGGCTGTCACTGGTAAGACAGGGGGTACCCCAAGGGAGTCCCCTGTACATGGGATCATGAGGTGTTGGGTTATGATTCCAACATGTTTGATACCAAACCTAACCGGGTTTGGTGCAGCCACTATATAGTTAGACATCTCGTAATGACTGATGTCCACTCTATGTATTAAAATGGCTGAACGCACTTACACAGCCTGCTCATGCAAGGGCACCCTCACACTTATAACCATGCACCCTGCCCTCAGGACAAAAGAGCCTGCCATAGGGGTGACTTCTAGGTTTAAAGTGCAGCGACCTCAGATATAAGGAAACATATCTGTTGTGAGAGGTGCAAGCACCAACTCACACAGGCTGCAATGGCAGGCCTGTAGTCACAGTTTAAGTGGACTCCCATGGGTGACACAATACATGCTGCAGCACATGGGAGACCCCTGGTGCACTTATGCCCTGGGTACCTTAGTACCATATACTAGGGACTTACAAGGGCACATCAATAGCCAATTGTGGATGTACAAAAGTACCTATCATGGTCAATGTAGGGAGGAAGCACAGTCAATGGGGTCCTTATTAGCAGGATCCCAGTCAGACTAAGTCAAAAACACACTGACACCAGGCAAAAAGCGGGGGTACCCTTGCTAGAAGGATCCTACCCTCAATGCATAATATATGTATATGCTGCAATGCCAGCTATAAAAGTGATTGTACCTGGGCGGTAGTAAGCAATACACGTTATGTTGTGACGCGTTTACAATGAAAACCCATAAAAAGATTTATTTATTTTTTTAAATAAAAAATTCCAGCTTGCACTATCCTGGCAGTCTGTTTCATTTTTTCCCCAGCTCCTGCTTAGTGGATCTCAAAACACTTAAAGAGTTTTCCACAGTTCTTTGATTTGATGTCTTAAACCTCCGTTGGCCTACAGCATGCCCTGAATGCATTCAACAATTTCTGTAACAATAACGATAGTACGGATAAACCCAAAATGGTTATATCTGGCAGAAAGATCCATAAAACAGCTGCTGGCAATTACATGGCACTACCATTCAATGAGAAAAACTATAAATATCTAGGCGCATGAAGGCGGTAGGCTTGAAGAACAAAAATTAATTCTTCAAATTTCAGTACGGACACAGGGGCTTCCATTGCCACCACCAGTGCTCCTGCAAATAAAACAAAATGGTTATACTCTTCATTTCTACTCCTTCCTCAGTTAATTCCTACGAAGACTGCACTAAAACATTAGCTGCAATTACTTTGTTTGGAAGTTGCATTTTTTTCTCCAAAAGCGTTCAATAGAGCCCCTTCCTCCCTTCGCAGAGTAAAATTCACTTATTTGAGATATTTTTTGGTCCCCAAAAAAGCCAACAACCAAGATTTCAGGAACATTCTGGACCATAGACACCAAGAAATGGCTCAAGAGGAAGAAGTTCAGAATGTTATATGTGAAATATATCCTCCACTCATCAAGTGAGACTATATCTGTGCTGTAGACCTTTGGATGCACACTTCCATATTCCACTAGTAAGAAAGCACAGAAAATCACCGAGGTTCACAGTACGCAATCCCCATTACCAGTACACAGTTCTTCGCTTGGGCTTAAAATCATTTGCTCAGACCTTTTCAAAGCTGGTGGCAGCGGCTTCACAAAAACAAAAAAAAGATCTACATCTGTCCAGTGGCGGCTGGTGACATTTGAAAGTGGTGAGACGTAAAATTTGTGTTGGGAGTGCACTGCGGCGAGCGAGCCCCAACAACCTAAGGGGGGTTCGGGGGGATCCTCCCCCCGGAGAATTTTTTTGAAAAAAAAGTGGGCAAATGGTGCATTTTCAAGCAAATTTTAGAAAGCAATGTGCACTGTGCGCCCTTCCTGCCAGTATGAAAGACTATGTATTCTGGGCAAACGTTGAAGTGAGCACAAATCGAGTTCTCCTACTCCCATTTTTATTGTTAATTTACTGCTCTTTCAGACAATTTTCACCACTCCTTATCACATGACATTTTTCCAATTAAAATGTGCCTCATTCTGCTTTGTTCCACCAGTGGAAATTAATCTATTTATTTTCACATGTACTAACGCTGAGCTATCACCCAGCCACTGCGGCCTTCGTTCTTCAGCCCCTTCTGCCTAAACTCACAACCACACTTTTGTCTCATCCCTACTTCCTTCCCATCACACTAAGCCCACCGCATTCTCACTATTTCCCATTACACTTTGATGCATGGACAGTTATGGGCTATCTGATCTGGTGCAGTTATATCACAGAATTACTGTTAAAAGGGGCTATCGAAAAATGCAGAGGAAATATCAAATAAGCACTTTTATTTCATATTTAGTGAGAGCAAGGAGAGACAGATTACACATAAAATCACAATAAATACACATATAACAAAAGGTCTAGCTACATCAAGCACATATATTAGAAACAACATTGGGCCCTACACTACAGCTCATAGCAATGAAAATGCTTAAGGTGATTCATATGCATTGGTTCAATCGATGATGATAAATCGATGTTTTGGTCCCATTAACATGTTATCAGGGCCATCATCAGAATTATGGTGTTAGCACATAGTAGCAGTTTAGCACCGTTTATAAATGATTATTAATGCAGAGGTAGAATTGCAATGCTAAACGAAAAAAAGAGTACAGAGGGTATTAAGCATTAAATTTCAGAGGCAGTCTCCTGTCCATTCCAGAATCACAAAGCATGAAGAAATATTTTTTCTCTGACAAAGATGGCAAACCTACCCCCTACATACACACAGAATGAGTAGGCGCTACATATTGTATGCTGTGCAGTACACTTCCGGTTCTTCTGCTCATCTCGCTCACAGGCTAGCTGAGCAGGGTTTCAGCACAAGGGGAGTGGAATAAAATAAATGCAATTTTTTTTACTACACTTTAATACTGACCCAACGAGATTACATATAAACTTATAAACTTCAGGGATTATTTTTCTTTCAACTTAATTTTTTTATCCATATCTTGGGGGACGAAAAGTCTCATTTTAGCCTAATATCCCAATTCCAGATCAATTCCTTCGTCTAATCTCATAAGAATGATTCTTCAGGAAGGCGCACAGTTTTGCTGGCAATATGAGTGGGAGAAAATATTTAATTTTTCTGTCTCGATCACTATTCTGCAATTTAATACACCGCCAAAACAGATTTTTCATAACCCAGCAACAAGAACAATCAAATCTACTCTTGTTTACTGAAAACCTGGGTACAAGACGGGAGACGGATAAACATATCGCCAGAATGCTACAGCTTGAAATGCAAAGCGTTTTATTATTTTATGATAATGTTGTGAAATAAAGCCACGAAAGGGAACCATTAACGTCGGTTCGAAACAGCATTTCCTCCAAACGCCTTTCTAATGCAAAAAGGTTGGCTTGGCCTATTTGAGTTTTACTGTCTTAGTGTCTTTGCTGCAGAGAGATCAGGGCCTGATCATCTGCAGCAAAGACACTAAGACAGTATGCAATGTAATTAATTTGCGTCCAAAACCGATCGTTGATGCACTGCCTGCCTCTGCTGTCGGTAGTTAATTCAATTAAAATTGTGATTGCATGATCACACCTACCTACTTTTTTTGCCGCTGGCTTCTGGCTTGCCGACGTGCAAGATCTATGCCACAGAGTCCACACACAGGGTGGGGTCGACCAGGACTGATCTTCGTAAAATCAATCACTCAGACTGACAGACTCCCAGTCAGATATCAAGGCTGAGGCTCGCGGCGGTCAAGACAAATGTGACCCACCCGAGCCTGGGCAGGCCACAAGTAAACACAACACGACGAGCAGTAGAACTCTGACTACTGAACAACACGAGGTGGGGAGGGACAGCCAGGCTGGCTGAACAGCCCAGCAACGGTAGAAATGGCCAATCACTGCATGCCTTTGCAATAAGTCATGACAGTGATTGGCCATACTCCGTCCGTTAGAGCCTCTTACGTCAACCCCCCACCTCATGCGCGCTCCAGACTGCGAGAGGCCGCTGGCGCAGTGTGTGGCAACCCCTCTCAGCCAATACAGATGCTGCTCCAGCAGCGCCAGGATTGGCTTAGCAGGGATACTCGCCGCCCATTAGGAGACCTAGGGCTGCGGCGTTGATCAACCCTCGCTCTCCTAATGCGCAGCCACCAGCCAGAGCAAACAGTGCGCATGTCTGGGCTGGTCGGAAAAATTCTCCGACCCAAACCCAATATGCGCATTTGTGCTGCTGTGCGCTCGGCTCGACCACCCCCTGGCCTGCTGAGTCTGACAATGAATGTCAGTCAGCATGACGAAGCCGGAGTCAACCTGCTGGCTGGCTCGCCCCACCCCCTTCAGACAGAGCCGCTAAGCTGACCGCCTGTCTGCCTCGGGAGTCGGGCGCGGCCCGGGATTAAAAGCCAGGAAAAAGAAGGTAATAATAGGCTATTATTACCTTCTTATAGGGGCCAGAAATTACTTGTGGGTCAACGCCCCAGCGCCCTAATGGACGCACCGCCACTGCATCTGTCCCTATCTTTAAAAAACCTGGTCAATAACGGATCACACTACACAGAAGATATTTTAGGGCTACGACACAACTGCTTAGCTATTACATCAACTGGGTCTTCACATCAACCACCAGAAATCAACACTGAACCCTGTACAAATACTTGACTATGTAGGCGTAACATTAAACAGAACATGGAGAAGAGTATTCTTTCTAAGAAAATATCTAGCATTTTTTAAATACGATATCAACTTAAGAGAACTTTCTTTTCCTACAGCTAGTCAGACTTCGCCCATTCTGAGTCCAATGGACACTTGTATCATCATTGTATCCAATGAATTTCTTTACATGTGACCCTGCACCAATGCTTAGAAGATCAGTGGTCTCACTGGGAAGACAACTGGGGACCGTCTCTCCCATCAAAACAATCTCATGTGGAGGCGCAAGACATTCAATCTTGTGAAAGCGATTCCTATTCTTCAGGCCTTTACACCTCAAACTACTGTAACACATGCATCTCTGATGGGATGGGGAGCACATCTGCAGTTTCCACAGTGTAGGGCAGCGGTCAGAAAAACAACTATCACATCAATGATCTGGAATTGAAGGCATTTCTTCCCTCCTTAATACCGAGCAGAGTCCATGTCCAAAACTAACTCTCCTTCATCCTGCTCGTGTTTCCCCACTACCCCAGCACTCCACTGTTACCCACCTCCCGTCTGCTCCCCGATGTGTCCCTCCTCTTCAAAAACACCTCCCCCACACTTTTTTGTTACATGTTGCACAGCAACTTGCGCTGCTGTGCAACATGGTTTAAAGGGGGGAAAAAGCGCTATGATGCGGTCAAGGCTGGCTGCGTCATAGCATTAAAAAAAAACTTTAAGCCACATTGCACAGCAACTCATGTTGCTGTGCAACATGTGAAAAAACAGACAAAGCCAATAGCTTTCACATAGGTGAAACATATTGGCTTTGCCAATGCTTGTTATTTAAATGTTATTTTTATTTAGTCTAAAATGGGAAGCAGGGTTCTTGGACTTTGTGGTGATTTGGCATATTATTTTAAGTCCATGGCAATCCGTTGTCATGGATTCCTAATATTTTAGCTCCAACAGTTTTAGATCATGAGCCATTCATTGTTGCTTCATTCCAAGGGGGGCGCAGGTACCCCAGCAAATACATGTAAATGGAGACGGCCTGGAAGTGCAACTGTTTTTTGGCACGTTTCCAGACTGTCTTCATTTTACATGTAGAAGTTGAAGAGCTTAAAAAAAAAATGTAGAACTGTAATCCTGAGTGCCCTGAGGCATGGTTTTTTTTTTTTTTATATTTCTTTATTGAGTTATTGCTCCAAATCAGCAGCTCGCATGTAAAATAGTTACAGAGTTTGTCCACCTCAGCCGAGGTGATGTAGTACATTGCAAACATTAAATCTATGTTGACAACCTTGGAGATTCCTCTATCCTAGTTTTCTTCGCTTTGTATTCTTTACATATATAAACATAACTTCAACTGTGTTAAACTCCCCCCTCCTCCCCCCACCCCGGTGCCCTCCCCCCTCTGCCGGGTCTAGGTAACTGATGATATATGCAGCATAGTGTTCATGTGGGGACACCTTGTGTTTCCCTTCGTCGTCCTGTGGCCACCCCCTCCGTGGAAGACGCCTCGCCCGAACCTTCTGGTGTGAGTTGTGTGTTTTGTCCTTCTATCTCTTGCATCATCGCTCCCCATGCCAGTAGCACCTCGGGTAATTTGTCATCTCTCCTGGTGCTCCGTATGTGCCCCTCCTCTGCTGCTGCCCACTCCCTGAGATCTGTCTTCCACTTCGCTAATAGCGGCCCCTGCTGGGTTAGCCAGTGTATCGCTATACGCCGTTGGGCTATAACCAGGCCCAAGACCAGGAACCGCCTACTTGTCTTCCGTTTAGGATCCCGAGGTATCAAGCCCAAGAGGCAAGCCCTTGGATCCAGGTCTATTGTCCACCCTGTTATCCTATTCAGAACCGCAAGGACTGCCACCCAGTATGTCTGGATCGTTGGGCAGATCCATACCATGTGCAGAAAGTCTGCCTGATCAGAGCGACATCGAGGGCAGCGGGAATCCCTGGAATTATCAATGGCCTGCAGCCTTCGAGGTGAGAGGTATGTCATATGTATTATGTTATACTGAATTTGTTTGAAGCGGTTGCTTACCGACACCTTCCACACATTCTCGTGTATTTTTCCCCATTCTGGTGCTGTGATCTCCTGCGGACACACCTGCTGCCATTTGTCTTCTATTTTGAGGGGGCTAGTCTGCCTATCATCTCTAAGCGCCCTGTAGAGGTGAGTAACAAGTCTTCTCCCCCCAGCCATGGTGATCATAGTGACCAGGGTTTGGGACCACCCCGGAGCCTCAGGGAACGTGGGCCATAATTGTCGCGCCGTTGCCGCTATTTTAGCATATTGCAGAAACTGCCCTGCTCCCAGCCCAAAGGTGGTCACCGCCTCCCGGTAGGTGATAAATGTATTGTCCGGGTAAAGGTCAGACAACATTAGGCAGCCCCCAGCCTTCCAGGCCTCCGTGGACATTACCTGGTCTATTTGCGCAAAGGGCGGCATCAGCCAAAAGTCCGCCTCCGGGGCAAACGGCCTTTCCCGGATCACTCTGCGTATCACCCGATTCCATATTGCTGCCCCAAGCCGCACCAATGAAGGACCTTGTTCCCTGTGTCCCCTAGCCCGCCACAAAAGTGCTCCTAGCTGTCGGTCCCCGTATGTACCTGCCAGCAGGGACCTCTCCCACGAGGGATCCGTATCCAACCAGGCTATGGTATGTTGCAATTGGGATGCAAAATAATATAGTTCGAGATCGGGGATCTCTAAACCCCCTTTGCCCCATCTACGTTTCATGACCTCTAGACTTACCCAACATCTCTTCCCATTCCACAACAACAGGACCAGCAGGGCCTCTATCTCCTTAAATACCCGGTGTGGAAGTTCGGAGAAGGAGCCCTGCATGGTATAGAGGCAGCGAGGTAAGACCACCATCTTAATTAAGGCCATCTTCCCCATTAGGGAGAGTTTGAGCGTGTTCCAAAAGGCAATACTGCCCTGCAGACCTCTAATTATCCTTCCCATATTGTGCTGGTAAAAAACCGCCTCATTCCTACCAATCCATATCCCCAGATAGCGGATAACGTCCCCTGCCCACGGAAGCTCCAGTACTGGGTGTTGTGACCCCTCCCAGTTGCACTCCGGGCCAATCGCATACAGTTGCGATTTTGACTTGTTGATGGAAAGACCGGAGGCAGCAGCAAACTGTGCCAGCGCAGACATCAGTGTTGGCAATGACCGGGTCGGCTGTCTCAGGTATATTAGTGCATCATCGGCATATAACGAAACGACATCTTCCGAACCGCCTACCTGTATGCCCCGTCCTCTGAGAACCTCACGCAGGTGGCAAGCCAATGGCTCCATTGCCAGGGCGAACAGCAAGGGGGAGAGCGGACAACCCTGCCGCGTCCCCCTCCCTATAGAGATCGCCTCTGACACGTATCGCCCCGTGCGAACTCTTGCCGTTGGATAAGTATAGAGTAGTTTAATCCACTTTACAAACCCCTCCCCCAGACCCATTTTTAAAAGTACCCGCCATAGATAGTCCCAGCCGACCGAGTTGAACGCTTGTTCGACATCTAGGAACACCAAGGCGCTCTGTTGGGCCCGTCCCTCTAATGAGTGCATAATATGCGCGAGGCGGCGGATGTTACGCAGCGTATTCCGGCCCGGTATAAACCCGGATTGGTCCTCATGGACCAGCCGCTGGAGATGGGGAAGGAGCCAACACGCCAACACCTGACGGATAATTTTAAGGTCTACGTTTAACATTGAAATGGGCCGATATGAGCCGGGGAGGAGGGGATCCTTCCCTGGTTTGGGGATCATCACAATCAGCGCCTCCCGCATGGAATCTGGGAGCCTACCGCATTCCTCGGCCTCGCCCAGGATGTCTAATAGCCTGGGGACCAGGACTCCGCCTCTCTCTTTATAGAGTTCGGCGGTTATACCGTCCAACCCAGGAGACTTCGCAGTCTTCAGGAGGGCGATCGCCGCCCGAATTTCTTCCCCACTAAAGGGGCCTCCTAGGGCCTCCTGATTGTCTATGTCTATGCTAGGTAGGTCCACCCCTGCAAGATAGGACTCCATACCCACGAGGGTCTCTGGGGATTGGGGCTTGGAGTATATTTTTCGTAGATGGGTCAGGAATACGTTATTGATCGCATGTTGAGTATATACCACCTGTCCTGAGTCATTTTTGAGGGCCATAATCGGGTGGGGCTGAGTCTCCGTCCTGATCAGGCGCGCCAACAGCCGCCCCGCCTTATCTCCTTCTGTATACCAGCGACGTCTACTTTCCGTTCTATTAAATCTGCCGAGCGAGTCCCATATGTCCCCTATCTGTCGCCGCACGGTGGCCCATTCAGTCGACCTCCCACCGTTGGTGGGCATTTCTTTCTCCAATGTCGCTAAGCGCTCCTCCTGCCGACGCAGATCGCGCTCCAGTGCTCTTTTAACCCCCACCTCTGTGGACATGCAGATCCCCCGTATTACCACCTTCATTGCGTCCCATTCGGTCGCCCTGGTGCCTGCTGAACCCCAGTTGAGTTCCAAGTAATCATCCAACCCTTTTGATATAGCGCCTTTATAGATCGGATCACCGAAAGCTTCAATATTAAGCCTCCAAAGCGGTACTTTAGATCTCGGTCGGTCCAGCGAGTAGGTAATTAATAACGGGGAGTGGTCAGACAGATAGCGGGCCAGATATAGCGTCTCCGTTATCCGATGCACCGCAGCCTTTTGAATGAAAAAGTAATCAAGCCTACTATGTGTATTGGCAGCAGGTGTGTGGCACGAGTATACTCGACGACCAGGATTATGGTGTCGCCATATATCCAACAGGCCATGATTGTGAATCATTTGGCCCATCGCTTCCCTGACTCTAGGTTTGGCATCTAGTTTTGGGGGGTGTCTGTCGAGCTCCCCATCAAGGGTGCAGTTAAAGTGTCCCGCCACAATCAGTTCTGTGTCCGAGTCGAGATCGAGTTGCCCCATCACTCGGCTCAAAAAACCCCCGTCGTCGGTATTCGGGGCATACACGTTTACCAAGCATATGCTGCGTCCATCCAGTGTCCCCTCCACCATTACAAAGCTCCCTTCAGGATCTCGTATAGTGTGTAAAGCCTTAAAGGGGACCCCCGGTGCCACCCAGATCAACGCTCCCCTAGCAAACCCCGAGTAGGATGTTGCAAAAAACTGACCCCTCCATCGGCGTTGAACATATTTAAGACAATCTCCCCACAAGTGCGTCTCCTGGAGCAGGGCTATACTTACTCCATACCGTCTGAGGTAGGATGCTACCCGGATTCGCTTGACCACATTGTTGAGCCCACGAACATTCCATGTGATCAATTTGTATGTCTGTGAATCACCTGGCATAAGTGAATTGTTGTTGGCATCTCTGCCCTCTGACTATTATGTGAGACCCCCCAGGAGAAATATAGCGTGGCCCCTCTAAGGGTAGACTACTTCGATCCCTTGTATTGCGACCTAGAACAGACCCGGCAGCACCCCAAACAACCCCATAACACGAAACCCCAACTCCCTCCACCCACAGGCGGTAGCCCTTCATTCCCGCAACCCGGTCCGGGTCCGAGGACTCTGAACCCCGCCCCAAAGCTTCACCCACCCCTTAGAGCACCCCCCTCAACTTAAAAGAACAATTACAAGTGGGCGTGCTCTCCCCACTTGGCAATCCCCCCCCTTCCTAAACTCTGTAAATCAGCCGACTGACTGGCACCGTGCAGCCCCGCCCGACCAAAGGTCTAGCCAGGCCACCTCGGCACTCTACCGCCGGCAAGTCTAAACAACAGTTAGGCAAAATAGTGTACCCTCCTCTGATTTTTACCAATTTTATCAAAAACCCTCTCCCCCCCTCAATGTCACTGGGCGCCGTGTCCTCACACACGAGGCTCTTAAGAAAGTCAAGCGCCCGACGGGCCAAAACAGGTACTCACAGTGTCTGTGTCCCAGACCCTCCCGGTCTTAGTGTGAGGTCCATCACTCACTCATTACCGGAGCCCTCTACAACCGGGCCTGCGGCGCTGCCCGCCTCCGATTGTGTTTCCTGTACCAAACAGAGCGGAGAATACTGGTTCTGCGTTGGGATCGCCTCCCGATCTGCCAGGAGAGTGCCATCTGGTCCCACCACGATACGTCCTCCATCCGCCAAATCTCGGTCTCGTTGGTGCTGTCTCCCTTCTCGTCGTTGCTGGGTCCGCTGTCGATTACTCCGGCGTCTCTGCTCTCGCCAGCCCTGGTTTTGGTCTTGGCCGGCCAAGCCCAACCCGTCCATCCATTCAGCTGCCTCTTCTGAGTTGCCAAAAAAGTAGACCTTGTCGGCATGTTGTACTCGGAGCCGGGCCGGAAACAGCAGGCTGTACTTGATGTCGTGGCTCCGCATCCGCCGTTTAACGCTCAAGAAGTCATTCCGTAGTTCCTGCACCTTTTTGGTATGCCCTGAGGCATGGTTACTGAGAGGTGTGATGGGTCAAAGATGTGGTTAAAAAGAACAAAACATTATGTAACTAGTGAAGAAGTCTGTGTGTTACCAGAGAGTCACTGATTTTAATCATGGTTGGCACAGTGGGAATAGGGACTTCTGTATGTATAGAGAGGACAAGGGAGAAAAGACAGACATAAGAAGAGTCTTTTATTCATGTTGATTTGCACATGGTCACTTTACAGACTCTAAAGGGAAGGTAGTGAACAATGACACCCACCCGTGAACAAGGCTGGTTTCTGAGAGCCAAAACGAGCTGGGGACTGTGGCAACCTGCCATGTACTAGGAATTATGAATAAAGCACCCACATTAGATCTGCCGGAATCGGGCGTACGGAGTTTTCCTTTTGCGATGAGTATGAAGCCATAATTAGTAGGTATCCATTCCCGCCCACCGAGATCGCCCAGCTAAGGTAGGTAGGCTCCCTGTAATGGAGAAACTATGTTTTGATATTAAGAAACTTGGAGCCCCACCCGCCCACAGCTACCGAGTGATGATGAAGCATTCCTAACCATAAGTCCAGCCCTCGGGTGAAAAACTGTATTAAGTTGGAACTGAATCGACAGTGGAGGCAGCAGTGGGCAAAGGACGCAAGAAGATACATTGTTTCTCTTATCTGTGGTTTACGGAGACAGGGTGCGCAAGTAAGTTAACATCATTGTCTCGACGCGCACATAGAAAACTAAAGGGTGAGTGAAACTAAGTGGACTATCGAAGACGCATGGGGATTGCACAAGTTTATATCAGCTATTGTTGGATAGAGATGTTTGGGAATTATAACGGATATGAAATTCAAATTGGGAGAGTATATCACAATCATGGACTTTGAGTGAATAATGCAAGTTTACAATGCGTACAAGCATGAGATGACCATGGAGAAAAAAGTATGAGATACAAGGAGAGTCTTTAATTATGTTGATTTGCACGTGATCACTTTAAAGATTCTAAAGGGAAGGTTGTGGACAATGATGCCCACCCGTAAACAAGGCTCATTTCTGAGAGCCGAAACGTGTTGGGGGACTGTGGCAACCTGCCAAGTACTAGGAATTATGAATAAAGCACACACATTAGATCTGCCGGAATAGGGTGTATGGCGTTTTCCTTTTGAGAGTAGTGTGAAGCTATATATACTTAACTATGCAGTGAATTCCTAAATAGATTAGAACTCTAGACTATCACCGACGAGGAGAGGATAACTCTTGCCGCACTCATTTCCTAGGAGGAAGTTTTGTCAGTTATAAGACTTCTATAAACCTCAAACGCCCCGGGTCAGGAAGGGTATACTGCATCTTTTTTATACAATATTTTGCTCTGATTGGGATGCCACTTTGTTAGACTTACAAGAATCATTCTCCTCTTCAGAAGAATTTACCCACACAGTGGCTGAAGCAGTTACTGCAATCATCCCAAGAGAAGGGAAGTATTTATCTCTCCAGAACAATTATAGACCAATATTGTTGATTAATATAGATTGTAAAGTCTACGCTAAAGCCCTGGCCACACGCTTAGACAAATCAATTCAGAAAGTAATTCACTCCACACAAGTGGGTTTCATTAAAAACAGGCTTTCTAATGAAAACACTAGACTATTTTGTCAGATAATTGAGAAGGCTTCTCAATTAGTCTCCCCCTCAGTAGTAATAACGTACGAAGCCAAAGAGGCATTTGACAAAGTATCTTGGCTCTTTCACAAAACTGTCTTTAATAAATTTGATCTAGGAGAAAATGCCATCAAAATGGTGATGACCCCAGCTGAAATACATCCATTGCACGTATTTTACGCAGCACAGGCTCTGGATGATGGGAAAGGCAACCTCCCCTGCCTGTCACCACTGTGTGGACGCAGAGGGGTCCCTTCCTGCACACTGTAGGATTGTGCAGCAATACAAACTTCTTGGATCCAAATCCTGAATTGACTGGGTCGTGTGTTGGGACACCACATTGCATGTGATCCTCGATTAGACCTCCATATATTGGCGGATTTTGAGGATGACCGCTACACGACTGCCTTCCTTTGGCTCGGCCTTACCATGGCTAAGAGGGATATAGCTCGCCACTGGTAAGATGTTGCACCCGCCACAATTACAGAATGGAAGCAAGGTTTAGATTGGTGCCTAGGTAGAGAAAAACTGGTGTACAAGGCCAGAGGCTGCCTCCAAAAGTACATAAACTAGCAGCGATTGGCTGACTATAGGGGGCTATCCATAGCACAATCCATAGACCGTGGATCTATGCCTGGATGTGCAAATTCAATCCTACTATGGCTTGGCCAGCTCATGCAGCCTTCGGCAGGACTCTGGGTTTTATCCTTTCCTCTGCTTGGGGATCTCTGAAATATTGGTGGGTGGGGAGAATAGATATGATTAAGGCTTCCGGTTTTCCATTTGTACTGATTTTTACAGATAAATACAGACAGAAAACAATACTGAAAACGCTGCTTCTTGTGAGAGACTCTCCATGCGGGTCTTTCATGAATTACAGGCAATGACTGAGTAGATAAACAGAATGGACAGTTAAAAAACAGGAGGAGATTTACTCAAATACAGGCATATGTTACCATATATTTGTAGTACAACACTAATATGTGCCTGTGAGTGTAGTGTTTTGTTACACATGGCAGCTTAATGTGCTAAAACGTGACAGCCATCCATTATGAGTAGACGTCCAAGAGTTAAATAAACATGGAAATATACCATTTTACGGCTCCATTTATTCTCAAAACACAAAATAAATATGGCTAAAAACAAATAAGATGGCCAAAAAATAAATATGGCTAAAAATAGACAGAAATGTTAATTTTTTTTTTTTTAAATACCATAAAACGGGGAGCCCTAGATAGGATTTGCACCTTGCTTGTTTTTATACTTTGCCACGATGTGTGGTTTTGTAATATTTGTACGCATGATAAAAACTTAAGATGTGTTTAAAAAAAAAAATGGTGACGGCCATTAACACCCATCCTAGAGCAAGAGTCCGACTTAATGGCACTTTCTCCGATTATTTTGACCTAAAGCCAGTGCTTAATTTGAGCCGGCGGTTTCTGGTGCTTGGCACCAGCACTTAATTGTCAACACCGACACTTGTCACAGTCCACCACATGGTGGCGCTGTTTCTCTGATTTCGAAATGAGCAGTAATACCTGCCACCCAAGCCATTCTTATAGTTTTGGGGGGCCTGGAATAGTCTTAACTGTCACACTTGAGGGAGTGTGATGGTCAATAGTTGTGTAGGTCACATCACTGGCAGCGGCAATGCTTGGTGCAGCTTCAGTAGCCTTCTGACAAGGGCCTGAGCACTTATTGGTTTACAAATTAAGCACTGCCTAAAACAGGGTACAAGACAAGGTCGTCCGCTCTCACCTTCACTTTATGTCTTATGGCTTGTAGTAGTTGTTCAATAACTAAGAGAAAATGACAAGATTGCAGAGGTTCAATTCAGTAACCTTGCGGTTAAGGCAGCTGCAGATGACATACAAAATTTCACTGAGCATGCAGAATCATCCTTCCAGAACTTGTCGGAAAATATCGAAACCTATTCCAGAGTATCAGGATATACATTAAAGACAAACCTGAAGAGATCGCTTTGGGGGTAGAGATGTAATTGGCACTTCGGGTTTATTTTGGCAAACTAAAAAATACCTTGTTTGGAATTTAATGATGACCTGAACGAATCTCTAAAACACAATGAAGTAATTTTGTTACAGAAAGTTACGAAGATTTTGGAAAGCTGGCCCCCAACATTTCTAGCTTGGTGGGGGAAAATCGAAACTCTTAAATGATGATTACTCCTATGATTAACTATTTGACCTCTATGATTCGGATTCCACTCTGAAAAGATTCCTTTGACAAATAGAACAATCTATTTAACAAATTCCTTTGGGATAACAAAAGACCACGAATCTCTCAGAAAAAAATATAAGATAGCTCAAAAAAATATGAAGTGTTAGATTAGCGGACTACTCATTACATCATAAAGTCTCTCTTTAAACAGAACTCTTAATGGTTACACCTCCCTGACAAAAACCAACTGTACTAAAGTAGGATCTTTATGGCTTAGATACCCCCACTTTTTGCCTTGTGTCAGTATGTTTTGACTGTAGTTCACTGGGATCCTGCTAACCAGGTCCCCAGTGGCAGTGCTCTCTCCTTTAAATACTGGTAAATACTTTGTACAACCCCATAACTGGCATACTGGGGTACCTCTGTAAGTCGCTAGTGTTTGGTACTGTGGTACCCATGGCACTGGTACACCAGGGGTCTCCCATGGGCTGCAGCATGTATTGTGCCATCCATGTCAGTCCATGCAGACTGTCTGCAGAGCTGTCATCGCAGTCTGCGTGACATGGTGCATGTACCTTTCACTTTAGATATAAGGTTTTCCTAATATCCCATCACAAACTTTACACCTATAACTCACCCCTAAAGTAGGCCCTTCAGTCCATGGGCGGAGTGCATGGTTCTTTTTTTTTTTTTGTGTTGTAATTATTTTTATTGAGAAAGTTACGCAATGTGAACATAATTTGAAATAAGAGTATACGAGTACTAAACGAACAAGTTACTTACCTTCGGTAACGATATATCTGCAAGAAACATTAGTAGTGATAGATTCCTTACCTTACAATATCCCCAGGCGTCAGACTGGATCCGGAAAGTTTTCGTCAGCAGTACCCCTGAGCGTCGGTAGGTGGCGTCGTGCGGCTCCGCGTCCGTCGTTGGCGTTGTGGTCGCCGAGATGACGTCGCGGGCGCTACTTAGACGCCGCCCACGCGCGCTGACGTCAGTTCTGTACACGACTTTCCGCGCCAGGAACGCAGAGCCATGCAAGATACTGACCACTGGTGCATTGAAACTAGGGCCCTGAAAGGGATGACCTTAACCCTAGAAATCAGTTCGCAGAATGGGGAGGATGGGTGGGGCGGTAAGGAATCTATCACTACTAATGTTTCTTACAGATATATTGTTACCGAAGGTAAGTAACTTGTTCATCTGAAAGAAACACATAGTGATAGATCCCTTACCTTAGAATAGATACCCCAGCAATACCAACCCCAGTGGTGGGTCTGCGAACCAAGATCACACCAGAAAGTCTGGGAGAACAGAACGGCCAAAGAAGCCGTCTCTCCGGACTTGGCTGTCCAGGCAATAATGCTTGGTAAACGTGTGCAGCGAGGCCCACGTGGCTGCCTGACAGATGTCTTGCAGGGGGTCACCCCGTCCCAATGCAGTAGTGGCTGCAGTAGCTCTGGTGGAATGAGCACGCAGCCCCAGCGGAGGTTCTTTTTTAGCCAAAGAGTAACAGGCTTTGATACATAAGACAACCCAGCGGGAGATAGTTCTCTTGTGTACCGCCTGACCTTTCTTGGTGCCAACATAGCCAACAAAGAGCTGGTCATCCACCCAGAACTGCTGTGTGCCGTTGAGATAAAATGAGAGCGCACGTTTTGGGTCCAGACGGTGGAGCCTCTCTTCCTCTCTGGAAGGATGCGGAGGCGGAAACAAGGTGGGCAAGGTAATAGTCTGCCCAATGTGAAAGGCCGTAACCAGTTTTGG
Source organism: Calotriton arnoldi (assembly GCA_963921515.1). NCBI lineage: Eukaryota > Metazoa > Chordata > Amphibia > Caudata > Salamandridae > Calotriton > Calotriton arnoldi. The sequence continues at coordinate 3,888,479 of CAWUFW010000291.1, forward strand.
CAAAAAGGAAGGACGGGGCCTGAGCACCACTTTGTCCGGATGGACTGAAAGGAAAGGAGGCTTACAAGAAAGAGCCTGGAGCTCACAGACCCGCCTAGCGGAGGTGATGGCCACCAGGAAGGCAGTCTTCAATGTAAAGAAACGAAGAGGACAGTTGTGAAGAGGCTCAAAGGGAGCGCACATCAAGTATGTAAGAACCAGATTCAAGTCCCACTGAGGCATTACGAAAGGAATAGGAGGAAAAAGGTGTGTAATGCCTTTGAGAAATCTATTTACAACAGGGGACTTGAAAAGAGAGGGCTGATCAGGTAGCCTGAGAAAGGCTGAAATTGCAGAAAGGTAGCCCTTGATAGTGCCCAGAGCAGAGCCCTGCCAGGCTAAAGAGAGAAGGACCAGTAGGACCTCAGAAAGAGGGGCAGAAAGGGGATCCACAGCCTTTGCTGTGCACCATGCCACAAACTTGTTCCACCTGCAGGCGTATACCACTTTAGTAGTGGGATGCCTGGCTGCCAGAATGACATCACAAACTTCAGGAGGCAAGTCGAAAGGAATCAACTGCCGCCGCTCAATCTCCACGCAACGAGGTGGAGGCTGGACAGGTTCGGGTGGAGGACCGTCCCCTACTGCTGCGACAGAAGATCCTCCCGAAGAGGCAGTCTGATCGGAGGATCGATGCTCATACTGAGTAGCTCGGGATACCATACTCTTCGAGCCCAGTCCGAGGCCACAAGGATGACTTGTGCCCGGTCGCGCCTGATCTTCTTCAGCACTCTGGGCAAAAGTGGTATAGGCGGAAAGGCGTACAACAAACCGCAACTCCACTCGCGACGAAAAGCGTCGCCGAGCGAGTGCCGCCTTGGAAATTCCAACGCGCAGAACTGATGACATTGCGCGTTCTCTTCGGTGGCGAATAGATCTAACCAAGGCTCTCCCCACTGCTGAAAGAGACCTTGCACCACCTCCGAGTGAAGACGCCATTCGTGATCGAGCATGCACCTGCGGCTGAGTTCGTCCACCCTGGCGTTCAGAGAGCCTGCCAGGTGTTGAACCACCAGGGACATGCCTTGATGTTCCAGCCATGTCCAGAGACGCAGAGCCTCCGGACAGAGGGTCCACGATCCCACCCCGCCTTGTTTGTTGCAGTACCACATGGCGGCGGTGTGGTCTGTGAACACCTGCACTACTCTCCCGTTGACAGAGGGAAGGAATGCCTTCAGTGCAAGTCGGATCGCCCGAAGCTCCAGAATGTTGATATGGAGCCTGGACTCCACCGGAGACCAGAGGCCTCTGATCTCCGCCTCTCCCATGTGGCCGCCCCATCCCAGGAGGGACGCGTCTGTCACCACTGTGTACTCCGGTTGGGGAAGGGAGAGGGATCTGCCGCTGACCCAATGTTGGTTCGTGAGCCACCACTGCAAGAGTTGTGCAGTGCCCTCCGAGATCTGGACGTAGTTGGACAGGTTTCCCTGATGCTGTGCCCACTGGAACTTCAGGTCCCACTGCAGAGCCCGCATATGCCACCTGGCATGATTGATCAGCAGGATGCAGGAGGCCATGAGGCCCAGCAGCCTCAGGGTCATCCTGATGGAAACCCAGGATAAGGGCTGAAAGATTGGAATTATAGCCCAAATATCCCGGACTCGCTGTTCGGGAGGATAAACGCGAAACCGCGCCGTGTCCAGAACCGCTCCGATGAAGAGGAGCTTCTGAGAGCGGATCAGGTGTGACTTCGGCACGTTGATCGAGAACCCCAGCAAATGCAGGAGGTCGGCCGTAGTCTGGAGGTGGGAGACGACTGTCTGGGGCGAGACCGCCTTCAACAACCAGTCGTCGAGATAGGGGAAGACTGAAACCCCTGATCTGCGCAGATGAGTTGCGACCACCGCCATCAGTTTCGTGAACACCCGAGGGGCGTTGGTAAGGCCAAAAGGGAGCACGGTGAACTGAAAGTGCTCGTGGCCTACGGTGAACCGGAGGCAACGCCGGTGGGCTGGCAGGATGGGAATATGAAAGTAAGCATCCTGCAAGTCCAACGCTACCAGCCAGTCTTGTGGGTCTAGAGCAGACAAGACCTGAGCAAGTGTGAGCATCTTGAACTTCTCCTTCCGGAGGAAGAGATTGACATCCCGAAGGTCCAAGATAGGACGCAGGCCCTTGCCCTTTTTTGGAATCAGAAAGTAGTGGGAATAGCAACCACGACCTACTTCTGGCACCGGAACGCGCTCTATGGCCCCCTTGGCCAAGAGGGCCGCAACTTCCTGCTGGAGAAGTGCCAAGTGATCCCCCCCAATACGCGGTGGTACTGAGGTGGCATGGCTGGAGGGGTAGTCTCGAAGGGGAGGGCGTAGCCCCTTCGGACTATCTGTAAAACCCACCTGTCCGACGTGATGGTGCGCCAGTGGGGGAGGTGATGGCGAAGCCTGCCACCCACTGGCGTTTGATGGGCCTGAAAGGTCGGACTTGGAAGGTTTGGAGGCAGTGGTGGCGGGGGTGGAGGTGGACTGACCCAGCCGCTGGCCCCCTGAACCGCCGCGGCGGTTCCCACGTCCGCGCGTGGACTGTTGCGCTGGCCTGTGGCTCTGTTGCGAACGTGGTGGGTTGCCCCTTCCGCAAGCACGAAAGGCAGAAGGCGGAGGAGGGCGCGTGGCCCAAGGATTTGGCCGTAGCCCGTAAGTCCTTAAAGCGCTCCAAAGCACTGTCTGCCTTATTGCCAAAGAGGCGAATGCCATCGAAGGGCATGTCCATCAAAGTGTTCTGGACATCCCCCGAAAAGCCAGTTGTCCTCAGCCAGGCGTGGCTGCAGAGCGCCACTGTCGTGGAAATCGCCCTGCCTAGCGAGTCGGCGGAGTCAAGGCCACAAAGGATTGTGAACTTGGCTGCATCTCTCCCCTCAGCAACAGCCTGAGAGTGTGCCGTCCGGGCCTCCTCCGGACAGCTAGACAGCACCTGCGCTACCGTATCCCACAAGGAGTGTGAATAACGGCCCAAGAGGCATGCGGTGTTCACAGCCCGCAGCCCTAGGCTGGCGAAAGAAAAAATCTTCTTCCTGTACTGTTCCAGCCTCTTGGATTCCCTATCCGGGGGTGCGGAAGGGAATGCGCTTGGGGAAGCAGAGGCTTGGACAACCAAGCTCTCAGGGGTGGGGTGTTGGGAGAGGAAAAGGGGGTCGCCCGGGGCTGGGCGATGGGGTCGGGCCACGTTCCTGTCCACAGGAGCCCCTGTGCTGGGCCTGGATCAGGAGCCCAGAAGAACGTCAGACAGTGCTTCATTAAAGGGCAGCAGTGGCTCTGCAGAGGAAACTGCTGGCTGAAGCACTTCTGTTAGGAGGTTAGTCCTGACGGCCACAGTAGGTAGCTGCAGGCGGAGTGCCCCAGCAGCCCTACGCAACACCACAGAAAAACTAGCGCCCTCCTCCGTAGCCACGGGAGGAGGAGACATCATGCCAAGGTCTGGAGAAGTGTCCAGACCACTGGCGTCCCCCAGCTCCTCAGCCCAGACCGGGTTATACTCACATTGAGCTGTGAGAGGGTCCTCAGACCCCTCCCAGTCCTCCCCTTCCTCCTCCTGCTGTTGAAAAGGAGGATGGATAGATATAGGAAAACAGATTCCCAAACGGCGTCGGAATCGGCGTCGGTCGACACCGTTCCGGCACCGTATCCACGTCGGGGCTGAAACTGGGGACGACGACGTCCGGCACGCCGTCCAATGTGGTGCCGGTGGGGTCGGTGGAGGTGTTACTAGGTCAACCGGCGTCTACCGGGAACCACGACGGGATCCATGGGAGTAATGCGGTGCCAAGGCCGGAGGCGACGCCGGGGCCACCGGCGTCAAAGGGCGAGGACTCCCAGTTGGGCCCGCGGGGCCCGAAGGCGCACCGGAGGGGCCCGACGGCCAAAATAGGCGAGCCATAGCGGACAGGAATTCCTGTACCTGGGCCGGAGTCGCCGATGAACCCGGGAAGGGCGGGTAAGGTCACCGACGACTGCGTAGGCTCTGCCGGAGCCGCAGGGGTGGCACCACCCGCTCCCTCAGCTGCGTCGCGCGACCGGCGAGGGAAAGTCGAAGAACGAGGACGTTTCTTCGACTTCTTTTTGTGCTTCGCCTTACCTGACCCCGAGTGCGAAGACTTCGATCCGGACGACTTCCGATGAGGACGGCTCCGCGACCGGTCCCTCGACCTCCCTCTGGACCGGGACCTCTCAAGGCGCGGAGCCGACTGCCGGGCTTCCAGCAACTTTCGGGACCACTCCCGCAAAGTCTTCGGCGCCATGGCCCGGCAGTCGGGGCACGACTTGGGGTCGCGCCCCAGGCAGAAGAGACACACGCGGTGCGGGTCCATCACCGACATCATGCGATGACAGTCCCCGCAAGATCGACTCAAAAAGCTGAGACTAAAATCTCAAAAAAGTCAGTCAAAAATTGACTGGGGTACCGCTCTCTCCGGATCTGCACTTGCTGGCGCGGAAAAAGAAAGAACTGACGTCAGCGCGCTTGGGCGGCGTCTAAGTAGCGCCCGCGACGTCATCTCGGCGACCACGACGCCAACGACTGACTCGGAGCCGCACAACGCCACCTACCGACGCGCAGGAGTACTGCTGACGAAAACTTTCCGGATCCAGTCTGACGCCTGGGGATATTCTAAGGTAAGGAATCTATCACTATGTGTTTCTTTCAGATAATGCAGTATAGTTCACCAAGGAGGGGGAGGAGGAGATAAAAGAGACCGGGTATGGGGGTGAAGTCAGGGTGCAAATCAAATTAAGAGTCAAGAAGATCCACCACCTGAGTGTAGGTTGGTCCTTCAGAAGGCAGGTGTTGAGGGGCCCTTGGGCTAGGGGCCCACGGGTAGGGAGAGGGGGGTGGGAGGAGGATGTGGGATGTTGAGGTAGGCAGTCCCTGCAAGGAGGGGGGGGGGGGGGAGGAAGATTGCGTCTCCATGGACTGGGTGATGCAGATAGCAGGGCCGGAGGGAGGGGTAGTCCACGGCAAGTGAGGAAAGAGCCCCTCATTACCAGATCAGGCAGGTCCCAGACCCTCTGCCTGGAGGGTGGGTGATGCAGGTTATAGTGTTGGTTTCCCACATTGGGGGGGGGGTCAGGCCTACGAGCCTGTGTGTCCGGGGGGAGGAGAGGGATGGGTAGGGGGGAGGGAGGGCAAAGGGGTCAGGGAAGATGGGGGGGCGGGGGAAGGTGGGGACATGGTGGGGGAAGAGAGGGGGCAAGAGGGGAGGCAGGGGAGGGGTGGGAGAGGGAAGGAGAAGAAAAAGGAGAAAAAGAAGGAAAGAAGGGAAAGGGAAACCATGAGGAGGGTGAAGAGGAGGGGGGAATCAAGGAATGAAGATGATGCAGGTGGGGAGCTAGGCGGGAGGAGGGGGTCTGCAGGGAAGGGGTGGTGAGAGGAGGAAAAGTGTCGCTGGGTCACCCAGGGAACCTGCAAGGATCGTTTACGCGAATTGCGGGGATGTTGGCCTTGGGGTAGGGTTCCCACTTCGGTTGTCATCCCGGAGGAAAGGAACCCACATTTGTGTAAATACCTCTGCCTGGTCCTGTAAATTGAATACAAAGCATTCGTGCAGGGTTGTAAGTGTGTGGGTACACCTGCATGAGCAGAGGTACCCCTACAAACTCCGGACACCCATCTCTGGGCTTTGTAAGTGCGTGGCAGCCATTTTAAGGTATGTAGTGGATACTGGCCAAGTCGAGATGTCCAACTACATAATGGCTGCTCCGAACCTGGTCATGTTTGGTATCAAACATGTTGGACCCGGTGTAACCATTCTGCACCCGGGCGCCTTGGGGTCCCTGCTACTCACCTTTGGTGATCCGTGCTTCCCCTGGGCTTCTCCATCCTAGGGTATCAGTCTCGTTTTGGTACTTACCTCACATACCACTTTCTTAGTATATGGTTTGGCCCCCACATAGGGCCCCCATGTGTTTTTCTATGGTACTTGTTTTCGAAGTATCTCTTGTGAGCATTTGATATATCTGGTTAGGAGATATACCAAGTTAGTTCTTAGTGTTGTGATAATAAATACTAAAGTATTTTTATAAACACTTGTGTGGTTCTTTCTAGTGTGAAGGCATACTGACAATGATACTGATTCAGTCCAAATGGAAACGAGATTCTGGTTTCATTGATACCCCTCTTAATTGTCATGAGACGTGGTCTTCTAGCTTTAAATTCAAGATCACGCCTTCCTTAGCTCAAACCAAATTTCACTTTCCACACAGAACATTTTGGACACCACAATGTATGTACAGAATGAGGTTAAAAGATGACCCGTTATGCAGGAATTGTTATGTCATAACTGGGGATCATTTGCTTCTCGTATGTGGTTCTGGGTCCTCATGATATTAAACTAACAAGTCTGCAGGAAAATGCTGCGTACCCAGTATGCATCTGTTCTTGGCATATAGAGCTGTAGAGTCATATGCTGTGCATAGATCGCCATCTAGTGTTGGGTCCGGATGTTTGCACTTTGTTTTTCTTCGAAGAAGTATTTCCAGTCACGAGGTAGGTGACTCCTCCTTTCGGTGATAGTGCGCATGGGCATCGACTCCATTGTTAGATTGTTTTCCCGCAGAGGGTGATAATGGAGTTAGTAAGAGCAGTAAAAGGAGATGTCCATGCATGCATGTATCTAAGTAAGATGCTACTGCAACAGGTATAGGTACACGGGGAGGCGGGTGGGCGCATATGACTCTACACTCTATATGCCAAGAACAGATGCATACTGGGTAAGTAGCATTTTCCGTTCGAGGCATACGAGCTGTAGATCATATGCTGTGCATAGACTATATAGCAGTTTCTCCCAAAGCGGTGGTTAACCTGCATCTGTTGCAGTGGTCTGAAATAGTGTACGTAAAACTGCCTGGCCCACTCTAGCCAGACCCTCCAGGATTTCGCGATTTGCCGCGAAATCGGCACTTTTGTAAAAATGCCGCGATTTTTACAAAAGTGCCCGCAAAATCGGCACTTTTGTAAAAATGCCGCGATTTTTACAAAAGTGCCCGCGAAATTGAAGGAATGCAGGGAAAAGGTTGCTACATTTCTATGGTAAAACAACTCCGAAAAGTGAAGACAACAAAAATACATCAGAACACTGTTGATGTAAAACGCATGCACTGGTCATTTGGAATGTTTTTCAATAAATCTATTTGTATGCTGGTATTAAAAAAAAACCTCTAAATTTATCAACGATGGTCTGTGTTAAGGCTGTTCCGAATCAAACTATTTTTATGCATGCTCTTTTGAAACAAATGGGGTCGCTGAATTCAAGAAACCAACACTACATTATTCCTGTTTGAAATAGTGAGTTAAAATCAGCATTGGGTTGTTACAAAGTGCATCTCTTCCTGTCCGCAGTACGGGAAGAGCAGCTGCACTGCTTCAGCACACACTGGGCAATGTCAAGCAAAGGTTCCAATCCACTCAAGGTCACGTGATGAACTTTCTACTATGTGGAAAGACACAGTATCAGGCGGTTAACAGGAGCAATACGCCACAGCCCAGATATTTAAAGGAAAAAAAGGCCACTTTACTAGGACAGGTCTGTACGTCAATACATAAAACATTACACAAACCATGACCCCACCTCACTAATACATCAAATGTACCTAACGCCCTCTATGCTTACATCTCCCATATAGCCCAAACAACTTACCAAGCAAGCCAGTGTAACCCCTCAACAAACTCACTGTCCACTCCAAAACACTTTCTCGTGCTCCCCTGTATCATGGTTCCTTGTCCTTGCACATCACCACTTTCTTTCTCAAAGCACACCATTATCCCATCCTCTGGCCCTTCCCGACCTTGATTTGCCGCTCGCTCCGTATGAATTCAAGCCTTGAAATATCATCAATCATACACCAACTACTTTCTCACAGCCTGTATTATAGCGGCAACCATTTACATTTTTTTAGACCTGTGCCATCAAATAGCCCTTGTTCATTTAGAAAGCCAATGTGGGAGCATTTTATTAGAGAAGCTTGGTCTTTTGTGACCACCAATGCTCTTACACATGACCAGAAGGTGTTGCCTTTCCATATAAGCAAATCAGCACTCTCCAACAAAGGGGGAGAGGGGCGAAGTTACGTTCCTTTTGAGGTCGATTATGAGCCACAGCCGAGGTCATACTGGAACCTCGACGAGCAGAGCTCTCATGTAACAAAGTCTTAACATAAGGAAAGACAAATAGATACCCACTTACTTGCTGACTTGTACAGAGTGAAACCAGAAAATCTGGATAAAATCGTGGCTTCCATGCTGAAATTGTGTGATCTTAGGCAAATATTTAATTTCACTAAGGTAGGTTCTGGAATGCCATTTCCTATGGGATGCTACCAGGCCATCTTTGATGGGCTTCTCAGAACCTAAACTAAAGCAAATGGAGGATTGCATTTCCAAGGGATAACAGCCTTCACCTGTGGGCTGCTTCCTCTGTTCCATATCCCAGGTTGCCTATTTCAAAGCGGAATACTCTGCCAAAACAGTTTCCATTGATTTAAGGCTGAAAATGAATGATGAGTAAAATAAAGTGCCGCAAAAATGCCGCTAAATTTCCATATTTGTGCCGCTAAATTTCCATATTTGTGCCGCTAAATTTGCTAATCCATGCCGCTATATCCTGGGGGGTCTGTCTAGCTTGTTGTCTTGCTAACACATCTACACAATAGTGTTTTGTGAATGTGTGAGGTGTAGACCATGTTGCAGCTTTGCATATGTCATCTATGGGTATATTTCCTAAGAATGCCATAGAAGCCCCCAGTTTGCGTGTGCTCTAGGGGGAACTGTTAACATTGGTTTTGCTTTTGCATAGCATATTTGAATGCACTTGACTATACACCTTGCAATACCTGATTTTGATATGGGATTGCCTTTGTGTGGTGGAGCAAAAGCGACAAAAAGTTGATTTGTGTTACGGAAAGGTTTTGTCCTTTCTATGTAATAAAGCAAGGCTCTCTTCACATCTAATGAGTGTAGGGCACGTTCTGCCACTGAATCTGGTTGAGGGAAGAAGACGGGTAACTCAACAGATTGATCGATATGAAAAGCAGAAATGACTTTAGGAAGGAACTTAGGATTAGTCCGATGAACCACTTTATTTTGGTGCATTTGTAAAAATGGTTCTTCTATAGTTAATGCCTTAAGCTCACCCACTCTTCTGAGTGATGTGATAGCAACGAGGAAAGCAGCTTTCCGTGTGAGAAACTGCAGTTCACATTTATGCAATGGCTCAAAGGGTGGACCCATTAGTCTGGTGAGAATAATATTGAGATTCCACACTGGAGCAGGTGGACGTCTCGGGGGAATGACTCTTGAGTCCCTCCATAAAGGCTTTGATAACAGGCACTCTAAAAAGAGATAGATGTTGTCTGGAGGTATGCAGCTATTGCCGCCAGATGTAAGCGTATAGAAGTGTACGCTAAATTGGAACGTTGTAGATGTAACAAATAACATATAATGTTTTGTACAGAAGCATCAAGCAGGTTGATGTGGTTGTTATTACAGTATATCACAAACCGCTTCCATTTTGCTGCATAGCAGGCTCTGGTGGTAGGGCGTCTAGCCTCTTTGATAATATTCATGCAGTCTGGTGGTAAATTAAGATAGTTAAACTTTAAGACTTCAGGAGCCAGATCGCCAGATTGAGTTGACTGGGGTCTGGATGTCTTATGTCTCCATGACTCTGTGTGAGAAGATTGGGTGTAAGACGTAGTTTCTGGTGAGGAACTACTGAGAGTTCCAATAGGGTTGTGAACCAAGGTTGACGTGCCCATGTTGGAGCAACTAGGATTAATGGCAGGGACCCTTGGCTGAGTTTCCGAACCACTAATGGAATGAGTGGGAGAGACGGAAAAGCGTAAGCAAATATCCCTGACCAATTCATCCATAGTGCATTGCCTTTGGACAATGGGTGTGGATACCTGGATGTGAAGTTTGGGCATTTTGCGTTTTGGTATGTGGCGAACAGATCTATGTGAGGGACTCCCCAATGTTGAAAGTATGGAAGGAGGACCTGAGGGTGGAGTTCCCATTCGTGTATTTCCTGCCTCTGTCTGCGGAGGAGATCTGCAATCTGGTTGTTGACTTCTGGGAGGTGTTCCGCTAGGAGATAAAGTTTGTGGTGAATGGCCCACCTCCAGATGTCTTGGGCTAAGTGGGACAGTTGGAGAGAGAGTGTCCCCCCCCCGTTTTTGTATGTAATACATGGCTGTCATGTTGTCTGTACGAATTAGGACAGCTTTGCCCTCTAGGTGAGTTTGAAACGCCTTGAGTGCTAGGAATATTGCAAGCAGCTCTAGGTGATTGATCTGGAGCAACTTGTTGTTGGCTCCACAAGCCTTGCACTGTGTGCTGTTGTAGATGAGCTCCCCAGCCAGTGAGGGACGCGTCTGCTGTCAGTACTATCTGTGGAACCGGGTCTATGAACGGCCGTCCTTTTGATAAATTTTGTGCGTTCCCCCACTGCAGAGAGCGATGAGTACGGCCGCATACCAACACTAGATCGGTCAATAGATCTTGTGACTGGTTCCACTGACTGGCTAAGCATTCTTGAAGTGGACGCATGTGTAGTCTGGCATGGGGAACGATCATGATGCAGGATTACATCGTTCCCAGTAGCTGCATGTAAGTTCGAGCTGGAATCCAATGGTTGGATTGGAAGCGGAGAACTAAAGCCTGAATATTTCGAATTCTGGCTGAGCTGGGAAAAGCGAGAGATTTTTTGAGTATTTAATGTGGCTCCTAGGTAGTGCTTTGTATTGGTTGGGTGAAGCTGTGACTTTGGAACATTCATTGTGAACCATAGTTGATGCAGTAACCGAATTGTCCTGAAAGTGTGCTGCAGACATTGTTGGTACGTGTTGGCTTTGATGAGCCAGTGGTCTAAGTACGGGAAGACGTGGATGCTTTGTCTCCTTAGGTGAGCAGCTACTACCGCCAGACACTTTGTGAAGATTCTGGGGGCAGTGGCGACAACAAATGGGGGTACCCTGAACTGATAGTGTTGACCCGCTACCACAAACCTGAGGAATTTGCGATGAGCAGGTTGAACTGGTATATGAAAGTAGGCGTCTTTTAGATCTAGAGTAGATAGAAAGTCGCCTTTTTGTAGTAGAGAAAGTACCTGTTGAAGTGTCACCATGTGGAAATGGTCTTACTGAATGTACCGGTTGAGTTCTCTGAGATCTAAAATTGGTCTGAGAGAACCGTCTTTTTGGGGAAATATCTAAATAAAAAGAGTATACGCCCGACCCGTGATGTTAGGGCGGCACGGGCTCTATAGCCCCTTTTAGAAGTAGAGACTGAACCTCTTGTTTGAGGAGGTATAGATGGTTTGGTGATAGTTTGTGGGGCTTTGGTGGAATATTTGGAGGCGTGTTGATAAATTCCAGGCAGTAACCAGAACGGATAATTTGGAGTACCCAATTGTCTGTTGTTATTGATTGCCAGATTGGTAGAAAATCTGACAGTCTTCCCCCGACATGTGTTAAGTGGTCGGGGGGAAGTGGAGGCAAGTCATTGCTTTGTGTTGGCAGGGGCGGTGCGTGTGTTTGAACCCCGGCCCCTGCCCTTACTGTTGTTACCCCTGTAATAACCCCTAGATGAAGAGGGTTGGTTATTGCCCTTGTAGGAGGAGGTGGTTTCTGATGAGGTATTCTTGGAACCTCCTCGGTAAAAGGAGCGTCGAAAGGAAGCACGACCCTGTGTGGACTGAAGGGCTCCCATAGATTTGGCTGCCTCAGTATCTTTCTTCATTTTCTCAAGTGAAGAATCTACTACTGGGCCAAATAGATGTTCTTTATCGAATGGGGTATTTAAGATGGAGGTTTGAACCTCCGGTTTAAACCCAGATATACGGAGCCAGGCATGCCTCCTTAAAAGGACACTAGTGTTTATAGCTCTGGCAGCAGTGTCTGCATCTAGAGAGCATCTTATTTGATTGTTAGCAATAAGTTGCCCTTCATGAACCAGATCTTGTGCTTTTGATTTGTGTTCCGGGGGTAAATATTGGATCAGTTCCATTTCATCCCAGTGCGCACGGTCGTATCGTGCTAACAGTGCCTGAGTGTTGGAGACGCACCAGAAATTGGCAGCTTGAGAAGCTACCCTTTTCCCCGAAGCATCAATAAGTTTGGTTTCCTTATCAGGAGGTGGAGCCTCTCCTGTTGTCTGGGAGTTGGCTCTTTTTTCTTGCATTGGACACAACCAGGGAGTCTAATGGCAATTGTCCCATTATATATACTGGGTCCGATGGTGCTGGTTTGTACTTCTTGTCCACTCTAGGGGTAAGAATGCGAGCTCTGACTGGGTCATTAAAAATTTGATCTACATGCCTGACCATCCCTTTAAGCATGGGTAGTGTATGTGATGACTTCTGTGTGGTACTAAGGGTTTCAAAGAGGAAATCCTCTTTTAATGACTCCTTATGTAGCTGCACCCCATGGTAGTTGGCAGCTCTACCCAGTCTCTCAATGTAGCCTACACTATCATCTGGTGGAGAGGGTTTGGTAGGGTACAGTTCAGGATCATTGCCCGTGGGCGAATTAGTGTTATAATCGTCCCATGGGTCTTGTAATGGCTGACCATCATCCCTATCCTGATCATCATCCCCATCATCCTGGTTATCAGGTGTATGTGGTGGTGAATGTTCAGGTGAAATTGGTTGAAGCTGAGGGGAAGGTGGTGAGGAAGGAAGAATAGGTGAAGAGGAGGAGGGGAAGGGTTAGTTCCAACAGATCTCTTCTTTAAGGGGCTGTGATATTCTTCTTCCGCATCAGCCCTTCTTTCTAGAGTCACTTTAGTGATGATATGGCCAGTCTGTGGATGGATATACAGAATCTTTTGTTTCGGATCCGGATTTTTCAATTGGGGCATCAAAACTGGGCTTTGTAGTTGTTTTCTGGACTTCTGTCTGCTTCGGCGCCGAAATTTTCGGTGCTGGAGTCGAAACCGTTGATGTCTTCGGATCCGATAATTTTTTCAGGGCCGAATGGGGGGGGGTCAGTGCCGGACTTGTTTTTCGACCCCTAAGGCATCATCCTGGACTCCTCCCTCTCCATGAACCGCCAGATCAACGCCGTCGCCTCCACCAGTTTCAACTGCCTTTGCATCCTCCGTAAGACCTTCAAATGGATCCCCCCCCCCCCCCCCGACTGCAGAAGGACTGTCACCCACGCACTCATAACCAGCAGACTGCACTACGGCAACGCCCTCTATGCCGGAATCAACAAAACTCTTCTACACAAACTCCAAACCATCCAGAACGCCGCAGCCAGACTCTTCCTCGGGACACCGCATCACGAGCACATGACCCAACACTTACGAGGCCTCCACTGGCTCCCCGTCGAAAAGAGGGTCACCTTCAAACTCCTCACCCACGCCTACAAATCCCTTAACAACATCGGACCCAAATACCTCAACGAGAGAGTATCCTTCCACGTACCCAAGAGGAACCTCCGCTCCGCCGACCTCACCCTGGCAGAGGTCCCCCGCATCCGCAGAAACCGAACCGGCTGGAGAGCTTTCTCCTACATCGCAGCCAAAACCTGGAACGAGCTCCATGTGAACATCAGACGCTCCCCGACCCTGCACACGTTCAGGAAGGACCTCAAGACCTGGCTCTTCGACTGATCCGGAGCCGTCCCCCCCCCCCCCAGCACCTTGAGACCCTCACGGGTGAGTAGCGCGCTATATAAACCCCTGATTGATTTATTGAAGGTCTGGGCTCCGAACTCGGTTTGGAGGGAGTCTTTTCGGAGCCGGAAGGCTTTTTGGTAGGCTTCGGTGCCGAGCCAGAGGGCGGCACGTCAGAAGCGTGATCTCGGTGCCGACCAGGGCCCGAGGGCGCGGGTTGGACCGGAGCCTTCTTTTTAATTGGAATTGTCTCTTGGGACGAGGGGGAGCTGTACTCACGGTACGTTGACCATGTGGGATGTCCTCCTCTTGGTCGGAGTCGAATTCTGAGATGGCGACCGGCTCCTGCTCCTCCTCGGTTCCCATGGCCTCGCCGGCCTCTTCGTCGGATTGTTGACCGAAGATGTCCGGAATGGAGCTTGTGTGCTGGCTTTGCATGTCGCGACGTCGAGCCCGACGGTCGCAAAGTGTTTTGTTGGAGCGGAAAGCCTGGCACGCGTCGGAGTCTTGTTCTCCGAGTTCGGGGGACAAACACAGATTACACACTTCGTGTGAGTCGGTGCGTGGGTATTTCGCATGACACAGAGGGCAGAATTTGAAGGGAGTTCGTTCCATCGACTGCAGGTCGACCCGACGCGGGTAGGCCCGACGGCCTTCCACGAACTTTCCGTTCGAATGATTATTTTAAGTAATTACAATACGCGATGGAAAGGGAGACGCGATCGAAAACAATACCGTTGAGGGTGAGTATCTTGCACACCGAGGGAAACCGAAGGAACATGTCGAACCGGAGCGCAATGATAGACGTCCGAACCCGATGGCGGAAAAAAACAATCTAACAATGTAGTCGATGCCCATGCGCACTATCACCGAAAGGAGGAGTCACCTACCTCGTGACTGAAAAGACTTCTTCGAAGAAAAACAAAGTGCAAACATCCGGACCCAACACTAGATGGCGATCTATGCACAGCATATGATCTACAGCTCATATGCTTCGAACAGATAGTTATCTTCTTGACATCGTCACAAGTGGAGTAAACCTATACTCAACAATTGGAAAAGTTCAAGAAAAATCTCCAAGCCTGGAAGGAGCTCTTAATTTTCACGAGAGGAGCTGATATCACACTCCAACAATTTCCTCAGAGAGACAGCACCAGACTAATTTGGCAAATAACAAGACTCTTATCTTGATCAAGTCAAACCTCCGTGAATGCTGGTCGCTTCATTATTAATCTTGTATTCCGCTCACCCTTATTACCTTACTCTACAACACCTTCATCCCATGTTCTCTCCTTTTCTATCTTGTTTATTTTCGTTATTTCCCCTCTAATTTTTCTGCAGTGAAATTTCTATACGATTTTAGCATTGTTTATCTGTAGGAAGCTGGCTATTTATGTGATGTACTGTGTAAAGAGTCCAGGGGTTCCCTTATCAGTGGACAAAGGCTTGCTATGCATATTTCAATTCAAAGTTACTTTATTCGATTAATACAAATTAATCATAAAAGTTACAGACATACATCACAGATAAAATTTCTTAAAAAAGCCAGACAATTCATATCGGCAATTGGTCAATTTCCTTGTTCTCAAAGACGCAACATAAAAAAGAAGCGACGCTAAAACAGATTAAAGGATCAGACAACATTCGTAAAAAGTGTAACGCAGGGCGACATTGTCTAAAATCTAATTTGCGTAAAAGAGGAATTAAAAACCTTTTACGGTGATTACAATAAAATTTACAAAAAAAGAAGATATGCAAATCAGTTTGTAGCGAGAAATCATAGCAAGGGCAGCACAGGAGATCATTACTGGAATAAATACCAGCCGGGTAGCCCAGCATACACAGGATATAATTTAGGCGAAATCGTAACAGAACAAATCTGTGCCGAGGGATTGTAACAAACTCCAAATAGGAGGGTATCCCTTCAACCTGCAGTGGGCCCTCCAAATATTCCCTTATAGTATATTTATTATAAAGTGCATTCATTCTCGCATCATTGGAAAAGGCTAAAAAACTAGTTTTTAAAAGCTTTTTTAAAACAGATACACAATTTCCCGGTGACTCAAACAAACTCCCAAAGTCTAAGGTGTATAGGGTATTTTTCACGTATTTTAACCGTAGGATATTCTCAGTATGTTCCATGGCTAAGCAATCAGTTATTATTTGTTGGGAAAGCAGGACAGTATCTCTGGACCATACTGAGTGCCAGAGAAGGATAGGGGCTACCTTGATCTGGTCAGTTATATAGGGGATATTTAGCTCTTGATGTAGTTTAAAATTGGGACAGCTACTGGGGAGACCCAACATAGATTTCCAGAAACTATCCTCTATTACTTGCAGATCCTTTACTTGAACATGGCCCCACACTCCAGCACCATACGCTGCTACTGCACTAGATTTGGCCCCATAGACTTTCTTTACAATAGCTGGGTTTCTTGTTCCCAATTCTTTTTGAAAAGGCGCGTATTGCATTAGTACTCTTTTCCATGCTATGCATATATGCATATATACATATATATCTTATCTGTAAGGCAAGAATATGTTAAGTGTAAAATGTATAAACCTTTTGCACTAAAACAGAAGCTTTTATCAGGTTTTTTTGTTTTAACCAGGTCATAGATGCCATGAATAACCATGCAATCAATATTGTTTAAAACAAATATGTTTTAGAGATGAAGAATTAGTGTAAATAGAGAATGATTGGCTTTGGATTTATTTTTGAGCAATATATGTTAAAACAAGAAATAGAAAAATCTTTGCAAAAAGAAAAGGAGAAAAGAAAGAAAAAAAGGGATTTTGTTTATATATATATATATATTTTCTGTGTGTATTCAGTTACCTAATGCCATACAGATTACATCAATGGCACTGCCGCGTTAGTGTGATCAAGGTCGCGGCTGCGACCGAGACGCTTAACGGCGACTCAGCAACCACAATAAACATTGTTAAGCAGCATTTGTGGACTGTGTTCAATTCGGCGTTTCAAAACACACACACACACAAAAACACAAGCTCTTCCCCCCCCCCCCCCCGTAAATGGCCAATGTTGGCTTCAGTCGGAAACCCAACTGAGTCATTATTCTGAAAATGCAGGTAGAAGAACTGTCTGTGTTAGTTAAGACATTGTCTGTAAAAACGCTGTAAGGCACCTTGCTTGTCAGACTAAATCTTTGTTTATAATAAGTATAGGCACAAATGAATGTGTTCTGCATCCCATAGTGCTCGAGTTTACCAAAAAGCAGTTTGTACTGGAAGTGTGATGCAAAAGTAATATAAGCCCTTTGTTTTACTTTGCTGATTATTGAAGTATCTCTTCCCTTGTTAGAAAATTAAATTGAAAATACACATGCACATATGTATATTTGTGCACATATGTATATTTGTGTGTATTTATATAAATCTATATGCCTTTGTGTCCATATAGTTAGATCCATTTACATATGGAGGCACACACATGCATATCGGGTGAAATCTAGTTCACCACTGTGTAGAAAAGTGCCCCTTTTTGCATGGCTACCCCCTAACTGTTTGCCAGATACCTGATGCCAACTTGACTGAGTGTGTGCTGGGATCCTGCTAACCAGGCCCCAGCACCTGTGTTCTTTCCTAAAACTGTACTTTTGTACCCACAATTGGCACACCTCTGGGCCACCTGTAAATCCCTTGTAAAAGGGCCTAGTGACCAGAGAAGGCCTCCGAGGGCTGCATCGTGTATTATGCCACCCTCAGAGGCCTCTCACCTTAACACCCCCACCCTGCCAATGCAGACTGGATGTTTTGGTGCAGACTAAACTAAAGAGTCGACATGGCACACATCCCTGTGTACCATGCCCACCAACAATTCCTGTGATATGGGTAAGTCACCCCTCTAGCAGGCCTTACAGCCATAAAGGAAGGGTGCACCAAGTCCAGGTGAGGGCATAGCTGCAAGAAAAAAAAGCCCCTACAGTGCATGTGCCATTCACAGACACCAAGTGCAGTGAAGTCATTTTGAGTACATGGGCTGGGAGTTTGTCAACACAAACTCCACAGCTCCATGATGGCTTTACTGAAGTCTGGGAAGTTTGGTATCAAACTCCCCAGCACATTAAACCCACACTGATGCCAGTGCTGGATTTAATGAAAAATGTACACAGAGGACATCTTAGAGATGCCCCCTGAAAAACAACCAACTCTGGTGTAGTTCCTGACTGGCTCTCAGCCATCTGCCACCACCAGACAGGTTTCTGGACCCTGGGTAGAGAGCCCTCCGTTCTCTGGGTCTGAGAACTAAGCATATCCTGGGCAGAGGTGTCATGCCTCCTCCCCCAGGATGGGCAGGGTCCTCGAAGGGGAAGCTTCAAAGGCCTGCCGCTTTTGTTCGCTACCCCCAGCCTTTTGCTGATATTCAGCAACTGGCTCACACTGGTTCTGACCCCCATTTTGGGCGCGAGAAACGGCTGAAAAACCTACCCAGGA
Source organism: Calotriton arnoldi (assembly GCA_963921515.1). Classification (NCBI taxonomy): domain Eukaryota; kingdom Metazoa; phylum Chordata; class Amphibia; order Caudata; family Salamandridae; genus Calotriton; species Calotriton arnoldi. Next base: position 3,906,575 of record CAWUFW010000291.1, read on the forward strand.
AGGGAGGTGTGCACACCTTTGCCAACCACACAGGTGGGGAAGGCGAGGTGAAGCACTCTTCTCAGTCACCACCATCTTGTAGATGGGGGGACCCCTCCAATCAGGAAGAGGCTTATGGAGATGTAGACACCCCAGGGAAGGGACCCATTGGTCCCAACCTGCATACCCCTGTAACGCCCCTAAACCTAGTATATAGGGGCACCCCTGAACCTGGTCTCTTCAGATTCGACTTGACAAGGAGGACCTAAGAGCTGTGCTGCAGAAGAGGACGACGATGACAAATGCTTTGGGCCCAGCCCTACCGGCCTGTCTCCTGCTCTGGACCCCTTCGAGCTGAACCCGGCATGTGCTACAGCCAGCAGCCTCCAAGAACCCCAGAGACCTGCCATGCCTTCACAAAGAGCTCCCATCTCCCGTGGACACCGGATTTGTCCAACACCAACCCAAGCCAAGGACTCCAGATCCGGCCAGATCCGCAAGACCTCACCCCTCTGCACCAGACAGCCACGGCCCGAGTGGCCCAACACCCCAGCGAGGTCCCCCCTGGAGATCCTGACCTGAGTGCCAGCGTTGGACAACCTCCACCGACCTTCACCTCGATGCCTGCAGCCTCAATCTGAAGGGTCCCCCACAACCGCGACCGGAACCAGTGAGAAGAATCGGACACGAAAAGACACCCCTGCATCTGCAGCTCCTGTTAGCTTAGGTGCCCAACCTACTGTGTCCTGGTGTGCAGCAACTCTTCAACTTCATCCTCCAGTTGTTGGTTCCCTTCGTCCAGTCTGTTGGCTCCAGCCTGCAGTCCTTTTCCGTTACAAACATCCTCCATTGAATTGCATTTGGATCCCGACACCGCCTAAGCACCTGGCAACCGGCCGCCCTGGCGCCGCTGGTGGTGTGGACTCACTGCTTACTTGGGACCCCCTTTGTCCTGATCTTTACTCTAAGAGCTTGGCTCCTGAGACCGAGTGGCCTGCTGTGAGCAGTCCCCAACCAAGGTGCCCCCTAGCCCCACTGGCTAACATTGGCACCCTGCACTCAGTTGCCCTAGTGCTGCTGGTGGTGCCCCTTGAGTGCCAAACTGAACCTTGGTTCTACCCCCCAAAACTCCGATTCCAAAACCGTTTTACTCACCTGCACCGTAACACTTTGTTTTTCCTATAGGACGGAATGGTGGGTTTTCTCTAAATATTCTTCCAAGTGTTGAACTGTCTTGTACTGCACAAAGAGTAATCAATCACTTGCGCAAGAGTTAACCTCTTAGAACTGTCCTGTGTGGTGTAAACTGTGTTAGGAGTGTGTATCGTACCAAACCAAAACTGTAATACAAAAGTAATCTAAGAGTACTCAAAAAGTACTTTCCAGCATTTTTTAACTGTTTTCACAACTGCAAAAAAGTAATCTGAATGTTCCTGCAAATCCAGTAGTCACTGTCTTGCTGAAAGTAACATTGTATGAAGAATTTAACTTACCTGCTATAAAGCAGAACTTGGTTCTAGAAATAAGATAACAGAATAATAACTTTTTATACAATTTGTCTGTACAACAAATGCTCAACACTACCCTCCTGATAAGCCGGACTGCTCAACCACACTACCACAAAAGAGAGTAAGGAATTATCTACTTATGCCTCTGCTACACCTGTGGGGATACCCTGGACTCTGTGCACACTATACCTTACTTTTGTATAGTATATACAGAGCCAGCTTCCTACACACTGTTTTTTGTCACTGTATAAAAATAGACCAAGCCTAACATTCCATTGTTTGTCAGTAGTTGCTGGTGTCTTGTAGGTTCAACATCTACATTGTTATTGAAAAACAGCAGACTTTTAAAAAGGAAAAGCAAAAACCATGTGGCCCACTGAACTGCTCCAGATGTCCTACTCTTGTCTAGCTTGAAATCAAATCCCGTTATAAAAGTGCTTCGCTACCTTCTGTCTCTGAACAGAGCAGGGGAATGTTAGCATTCTTTTTAGGTGAGACGGTCTCAGGCACCGGCGTTAGATTTATGAGGCTATAAAAACCCTTTTTAGGTCTCGCGCCTAGCGTTGCAGTGCGCAGCACTGCTTGCGCAGCGAGAGACCTCATGTAGGGGGTTTAGAAGGTGAGATAGGAATCGCACACGCTCGTGCTTTTCGTTTTCCCCCCGGCTATTGGGCTTTGCGTGCGTCTTTATAAGAAAGACAGCACGCAATTGGGCAAAGGCGGGCGCATGTCCCGCCTTTGCCGCGCCCATTCCCACCGGTGTCGAGCACGCGCAGCAGCGCGCGTTCGCCTCACTGCCGCGCTCCCCCCCGCTCCTCTGTGGTGCGCGCGCACCACTGTTTTTTTTCTTTTTTGTTCACCGATCCAGCATGGATCAGTAAACGCAAAAAGAAATATGAGCTTGCGTTGCTCTGTAGGCACATGCTTGCTTGATGTGGGCCCAAACAAAATTGCTTTTTTTTTTAAATCTTTCATTCTTTCTTTTTTGCCATGCTGCCCAGTATCGGGTATGCTGGCGTTTGTGGGAGCGCGGAGCCTGCGGTAACCGAGCACAGAGAGTAAGTCGTTCTCCTGCTGTGTTCAGAAGGGTTCACTGGAGGTCCGTAGCCTGTGAAGTACAGCGTGCGTCCTGTTCCCCCCCCCCACCCACTCCCCCCCTGCAAACCCCAGACACAATAGCCAGCTTTAAGTCGTGTAACAGACTGATTGGAACAAGCCCTGAAGTCTGCTGTGATATTTCCTGCTCCGGAGACAAGTAACGCCCCCCACTGGTGCCTCGCAGTTTCTGCTGTTGTGTTCATTACATCTAAGCAGGCTAACTTGGGAACAGTTCAGCTTTTCACAAACCTTGATAGATTGGCTTTTGTTATTATTATAACTTCATGCAGCATACAGTTCTGCTGTTTCTAAGCACTGTAAATCACGCTGCTGTTCTGCTGCTTCTTAGCGCTATAACATAGCACTCCATTTGCCGAACTCTGAAGGATGGGTGACTGAGTTGGCCTTTCCAGTATTTTATTTTGTGGCCTGCAGGTCAACGCATGTTTCAGGGGTGGCTGTTCAGTGTGATTAGGATCACACCACTTCCACCCTGATGGAACTCCAAGCTCCCCTTTCCTGCTCGCACATCTTCAAAGCTAGCTGCACCCTATACAAAGCCATCACGACCAGCGCCACCCCTTATCCTACAAACAAGCTCAACAGCTCTGCTGGCTCTCCGCATACCATGGGCCAGGACACCATCAGACTGCAGAATACAAAGAGTAAAAAAGAACAAGCATTTGCAATGCAATAGGTCTCGCATTTGCGAGAGTCTGAGCTATTGCCATTGCAAATGACAATGCCTTTTCTTTATGTGTTGGTTTTAAAAAAATAAATAAAAGGCATAGTCATTTACAATGCCAATAGTTTAAACTCTCGCAAATGCGAGACCTATTGCATTGCAAATGCTTGTTTAAGGAGCCTCTGCTCCAACAGTCTTGTGTGGAAAAAAGCAAATGTGGCAGTGCACACGGATGCCAGCGAACATAATTAAGGTACTAGAAAAGCCAGTTACTTAACTTCGATTATTGCTCCACAAATGAAAAACACCTTTAAACGCTAATTTAAAAAAAAATTACACTGACACTAAAATCAGTTAGCTCTAACATGCCATTAAACAGTGCATTATAGAAACTGCCACTGTGAACATCACTGGCCCAACAAATACAACAAGCATTGGCATAGCCAATCGGTCTCAGCAATGCAAGTGCCCTGATTACTTACCGGTAATCCTCATTACTCTTAGTCCTACTTGTCCTCGACCATGTCATAACAAATGAGATAGTATCCAATCACAGACAGGAAACGCTTGCAAACCCCACCCACCCTCCTGGCACGGGCTATAATACAATAGCCAACCCTTAGCACTTCTTGAAATACCAAGCTAAACAAAGGCCTGATATTGGGAGGGTGGGTGGGAAGTATGACTGGGTCAAGGACAAGTAGGACTAAGAGTAATGAGGATTATCAGTAAGTAATCAGGGCATTACCTCTACGTTCCTCGTCCTCGACCCAGTCATAACAAATGAGGTACACCAAAGCAGACACCCAAATAGAAGGCCTTTGAAATAAAGTCAGAAAAACAAAAACTACCCAGGAAGTAAGCACACCACAGTGAAATAATGCCAAATCCAAGGAACAAACAAACAGGAGCAGGAGGCACCACAGCATGTAACACACCACTCCCACAATTCAAACAAGCAGTGCAAGCACAATTCAAGCAGGAAACCCTGAGAAACATAAGTTCAGATGAGAAAGGTCCAGAACAGCAGATCTCATCCAAGGGTATGCCATAAAATGCGTCCCACGAAGCCAACACTCCCCACGTGGACCCAGCCTGGACAATGGCAGGACACGGCAAGTCAGAGCCCTGATATGCCAAAGAGACGTTGACCGCAACCCAATGCCCCAGGGTCACCTCAGAAGCAGTTTCTCAAGCCTTGCAAGACCAAAAGTCTTCAGAAGACCTGTCCACGTAAATAGACAAAGCACACTGAACATCAAGGGTGTGCAACAACTGCTCTCCAGTAGAAGGACTGAAGGAAGGCAATATCAGTTCCTGGGAGGCAAGAAACAGAGACCGAATTTTAGGGAGAAAGCCAGTATCCAACAAAAAACTACAGCATCCTCCAAGAAATGTAGAGAAGAACACCTCAAAGCAGAAAGCTCCTCCAATTTCCAGGCCAATATAACAGCAACCAGAAAAGCCACCATGAAGGACAGGAAAGTGACTTACACTGTGGACAAGGATACAAAAGGAGAGGACTGAAGGGCGTGAAGACGAGAGAGAGACAGCATGTAGGGAACGAAGAACAGATAGCAGGGGAAGAGAGAGAAAAACTCAGAAACAACTGTGTAACCAAATGCCCGACAGCCGAGGCAAAAGAAACAGGAACCCCTAAAAGCTCAAATAGCTGACAACTGACCATACAAAGAAGACAGAGCACAGCCCTTATGAAAGCCAGCCAAAAAGAACTGAATAGAGGAAACAGGACACAACCTATGTATAGAAGAAGGCAACAGAGTAGAGTCCCTACGAGAACTCTGGACCACCGAAATAATGTGGGCAGGCAAACTAGCCTCCCCAGGGTCCACAGCTCAACCTCCAACCGCTAAAAGCAGAGGGACCAGCGGTTGAGGGAAGACCATAGAGGAGAGAGTCTCCAAGGCAAGAACCAAGGTTGACCCACAGCCAGATCCATCAACAACGGGAACCAAGACCACAGTGGCCAAAACGGCAGAACATCCACCACAAGCACCCTCTACTGACGGACCTTCAAAAGAAATGCCTGAATGAGGAGAATGGGAGGGAAGGCATACATCCACAGAGGAGGCCAAAGGATTGAGAGGGCATCCACACCCAAGGCTCCCACCACAGGAATTCAGGGGCAAAAAGTCAGCAGAAGAGCATTGGTCCTGGACGCATACAAAACCACCACCGGACAACCGAACCGTTGGCAGACCACGTAAAACACCCTGGGAAAGAGACATAGATCCAGTGAGGATGCGAACATGCGGCACAGAGCATCCGCCACCACATTGGCCGCACCCCAGATGTGTTGAGCACCGCACAACTCGTCACCGCACAAGCCACCTGAATCAACAAATGACTGCGAGTGCTGCCCAACCGTATTGTCGGACCGCACCAGAACATCGCACCACGACAGGTGCGGCACGAAGCATCGAAGGGCTCTTTCCACAGCCAACGGTTCCTACCAGGTTGCGGAACAAAAGGCCTCTGGATCTGTTCCAATGAGCCTGAACAGACCGTAGACCACCAGTAGCGCCCCAACCCAGAGCACTGGCGTCCATCAGCAGCACAGGCGAAGGAAGTAACAAGCCCCTGGTGAGATTCGACAAGACCAGCCACCACAGCTGGCCACGCACAACCTCCGGAGATATCGGGATTTCCAAGGACAGATCCAGAAGCGGAAATCGCACAAACTGTTAAGGTACCACAGCAAAGGCCAAAAGTGGAACCTGGCCCACGGCACTGTGAAAACAGAAACTGCCATGTGTCCCTGCACCCTGACCACTGAGCCAGAGTAGCAGACTTCAGAGAAAAAAAGAGACAGCACCAATCCCTGCTGGCGCTGGATCCTGAATTGTGGCAGGAACACCTCGCCCACCACAGAGTCGAACACATCCACGATGGCCGACGAATGCATTCTGGAAATTCAGGAGGAACCCGAGGCTCCCTAGAGTATGTGTGGTCAAGCCCAGATGCTGATGCCTCACCCGAACAGTCAGTGCCCGATCAGCCAGTCATCCAGGTAAGGATATATCGAGATCCCATGGTGATGGAGAGCCACCCTGGGGGAATACCACCATGGAGAAGACTCCGGGCGAGAAATGGAGGCCGAATGGGAGTACACAAAACTGCCAACGACGACCCCGCAGAGAGAAACTAAAACTTCTGGAACCTCAGCGCCACTGTCACATGGAGATAGGCAGCCAACACAAAGATCGCCTGAATCAATGGGATAATGAACATGAAAGGAATGTTCTGCACATAACGGTGCAGGGGCCTGAGGTGGATCACTATCCAGAAGCCCCACATAAATTTCGGGACCAGTAACACAATAGAATAAGTGTCCTGATCCCACGCTGACTTCGGAACCAGAACAATTGGCTTCTTCTGGAGGAGCAATCGAATCCCATCCAACGACACCTTCCGCCAGATGGCAACCTTCGGAAGTGGTGGCCCCACCATCCCCGATGACGGGGGAAGGACACAAACTTGAGCAGGTACCCCTCTTCCAGAACACTCAGCCCTCATTTGACTGATGACGCGCAACGCCAATGCACCAGGAAATGACAGTCTTCCACTAACCTCTGGTAACACGCCAACTGGCACCTCCACAGCGGCATAGTCCGGACCGCTTAACCGGATTCCCAGGCTCTGGATGGGGTTACTTCCGAAATTTGCCCTGGAAACTTCGGCCCTGAAAGCATCTCTCTGCAAACGAGAAGGCGGGCAAAAGGATTTCGCAGAGGAGAAGAAAGACTGCATCCCCGATGTTGGCCACTAAAGGAACAAGCATTTGTAATGCAATAGGTCTCTCATTTACGACAGTTTGAGCTATTGGCATTGTAAATGACAATGCCTTTTATTTGTGTTGTTTTTAAAACTGATAAATAAAAGGCATTGTCATTTACAATGCCAATAGTTTAAACTCTCACAAATGCGAGACCTATTGCATTGCAAATGAGTTAGTGCTTAAATTTTTTTTTAAAGCGGTAGGAGGGAGCGTGTCCTGCCAGTAACAGCAGGCAGGACAAAGCTATTTGAGAAAATAGTGCTCAGAGGCTGTAATTAAAGACTACCGAGTAACAACACACGTAACAGGGGGTGTCGCCATGGGAGGTTACAAAATTAGACAAGGCGGTATTAAGGAGGGACTACTAAGCCTATTGACCAATGAACAGCCACAGTTTACAGTGGACAACGACACAAGCCAATTAAAAATATGGGCGAAGAGTGGGAAGAGCATCAAGTCCCTACCCGAATACAGCATGCAGTGCATGCTCTGCCCAGGCTCGACCTAAAAAGAATGCTTCCACTCCTTAAGACTTCGTGCAACAGCACCCTCAGTTCCTCACCAAAAAATCTTGGAGCCATCGTCCACGAGCAGAATCCATATTCCATCCCTACAGCAACAGGGAGCGCCTAGCCTCAATGGAAGCCACACAAGACAAAGCCGACGTCCTGAATGAATTATATGAAATGACAGAAAAAAAACTCAGTATGGCGTTCCATGGATTCCAACATAGGACAATGCTCACCCTTCTGCATAGTCGCCACATGTCCCAAAGAGCCCAGAGACGACACAGCAGAAGAGTCAGAGCTGGAAATGGCATAATACAGTTCCCGCCCACTTCCAGAAATCAGGGATGACAAGTGTCTAAAGTCAGCTTCTGGTGCCACTCCTCCTCAGCCAACGTCTTGTACTTATGTGGAGGGGCAGACCCAGGACTCTCAACAGAGTACGGGGGTGATGACGTTGGAAAACAATGTTTCCATGTCCCAGCAAGTTGTCCCATGTTACAGTCCACAGAGACAGCCACACACAACAACCAGGTAAACAGAATGCCATGCACCTATGATATGCCCACTTCACAAATGCAGTCAAAACTGCATGAGAGAAGAATGAGTGCGTGATTGACAGCAATGGAGTTAAATAATAAATCCAAGATTTGTAAAGCGCGTAAATTACCACTAAGCGTTTCAAGACGCTGAATTGTAGGCACATGGAGATTAAGTAATTTGTCCAGAATCACAGGATGCCGACATCGACACAGACTCTAAACTAGCTCCCACCGGCACCGAAGTCGGCAGCTCAAGCCATTAAGCCACATCCTCTCCCTCAGAAGAATGCTGTCAACCGCTACCCGGAACATTCCGGAATGCAGGCACCAGAGCTCCTCCGCGCGCACACCGAAAGGCCATCGGCAACGTTCAACCAACGTGCTGCTCTCCCAGAATGCAGCTGTATCGGCAAGAGGCAGCCGCTACCGTAAGAACAGGCAAGGCCCTCGAAATGCAGTAAATACGCTGCCACTGACACGAGCAATATCCCCCCCCCTCCCCCACCCCCCACCACAGTGCACACCCACCACGGAGGGCAGCAGCAGACGAGCCAGCCTCCAGGACACTGTTACACAATAAGCTGTTTGCGCAGTTTCCGCAAAAACGAGCAGACTCTGAATGCTGGGAAAGAACCACCAATGCATGATTCCAAACTCCGGTGAGAACGCCACAAATTTGTACAGCCGCCAAGCCAGGGCACAAATCAGGCAGAGACAACAACACTGACCTGGGAGAACAACACGAGCTAAGTAGACAGTTCTCCCGGCAGCATGGGTACACTCACGTCGTCTCGCCGACAAGGAGTCACAGCTCACAGGAGACCACAAAACGTGTCCTGACTCCCGAAGCTCCCATTAAGGTCACAGGTGCTACCAAAGACCAGCAGAGGGAGAAAGCCTGGAGGCAAAAGCCCGGCAGTTACCTCTGCGTCTCCTGTATCCCGTCGGAGACAGGGAACAAAACAGAAAGTGCTAAGGGTTGGCTATTGTATTATAACCCTTGGCAGGAGGTTGAGTGGGGTTAGCAAGCGTTTCCTGTCTGTGATTGGATACTATCTCATTTGTAATGACTGGGTCGAAGAGTAGAGGTAATACATAATTAGAGACGGCGAAAGGGGCTTTGTGCTATTGTCTTCTTTCAAAGCAGCCAACACTTTCAATCCTGGACGTTAATACACCTAGTAGTTGATTGACGTGGTTTTAGCAGCACATACTTATTCAGTTTCCAGCATGAGCATAACCAGAAAGCTGCATGCGCAGCTAAAGATAGTAACGGAAACCATTCATTTGTAACACAGACGCACTAAAGCTAGGCCGCACAACCCCAGTGAAGGCAAGTGGTCATCGAGATGTGACTCACAGTGAAGACAGCAGGGCACTTGTCGGGGGTCCACGCGGGTGGACGGCGTCCCCCCACTTATTTCACAGGGTGGATGCCGTCCACCCTGCCAAGAAGTTGGGCCCCACTAAAAAAAGATGCTGAATTCGTCCCGGTGTAATTTCCAAACACCGGGACACATTCAGCAGCGCCTGCACGTTGTTGTCTGCTTTCGATCACAACAACGTGCAGGCGGGGACGAGGCTCTCTTATTTCTGACTCCTGCTGGGATACTCAGCCATAACAAAGGCCGAGTCTCAGGGGTCATCAAGCCTCCTTTTGTTGGCGTTTCCTGGCTGGCAGCAGTCAGGAGCCTTACACCTGATGCAAATGCAGCAGAGGGGAAACAAAGGCTCGCACCTTGTTAGCACTTCACACATACTTAGGAGAGGCAGCTTTTCACTTTGTTCAGGCTCTGTTTAGGAGATTTGCATGCACGGGAAGAACGTCAGATGTGTTGATCTTTCCCAGTATTTGCACAAAATAAATTGCATTTATATACGCTTATTACCCTTGAGGAGGCGTTGTAATAATTTAAATATCACTATTTCTTTTAAAGCACTATGGCTATAGAAAGCTTAACGCTGACAAAAGGTAACATTGTTTTATATGTAGCCTACAAAAGTGTGAATCTTCTGCCTAAATCAGGAGGGTTTGCAAGTATACTCGAAATGTGCTCAAATGTACTCATGATACACCTGCTAAACATATATGTGAGGGCTTAAGATCTGATATCACTTCTTGTGATGCCAGTTCCTGTGATGTCACGCTCCGTGATGTCACGCGCTGCGATGCCACACGCTGCGATGCCACGCGCATACTGATTAACTAGGTTAGTCCCCCCACTTCTTTTTTTAGGACTTGTGCCCTGGAAGACAGGCTGGTGCAGCTTCAAAGAGCATTTGAACAAGCTGATAAAATGGTCTCTGAAGCAATGCAGTAATGATGGATAAAGTACAGTGCTCTGTTGTTGGACGACACTTGAGCAACTGACACATGCAACTGAAAATAAATGCAGACACGTTTAAGTATTCAAACATGTATACGCACACACACATTCACTTTGGGCATACATTAATGCAAACATATTTCAGTGGAGCTGGCTGTGGAAACGAGAACTCTTTGGGAAGTGATTGCGGAGAAGCACAGGGCAAGCAGCAAAAACGATAGACTGGGATCAGAGCCGAGCCGTAGTAACCTCATGGGGTCGGAGACCCTGAGTCCGAGCACTAGAACTTGGCTTGAACCTGCACTGGACAGCATCTATTGCAAAATATTCGGGTGGATGGCGTCAACTGACTTTCAAATTCAGGCAACTCTAGTATCCCTCAAGATTTTGAGATAAAACAATAACAGTAAAGCGGTTATTTTTGAGCAATGGGGACGTAAAAAGAGAAATAAAAGTCACATTTTATGTGGATGGGGGCAAAGGGGTGTCTCCAGAATAATGAGTTTAACTGTGAGACGGTTTCAATGCAAGGAAAAGTAGCATATACATCAAATCGGTGGCTTGCAGGATTGATCTATTTTTTGCAGGTTACAGCCCATACATCTATCAAAACTGAGGAAACAGACTTCCATGCCCTAACACAGAACTACAACCATTCGCACCAAACTGGAGAAACAGGTCTTTAGTGGAAGCGTCTTGTATTTTTCATAACCATATTCGGCGTGGAAATTACGTAAGCGATAATCAAAAGAAAAAAAAAAAAGGGACTACAGATACCCGTTTCCAAGAATCCTTTAAATGCCACGACAAGGAGCGGCCATATTGGAACAAATAAATTGCCATATTTACTATATAGATTGCTGAGAAAAAAATAATTTTTGTTCAAATGCCTGCAAAGCTTGTATTCTGCTTTCTCGTACATGGAGATTCCCGCCTCTTCTTACAACGGAAGGCATTTCAGCTGGTAAGGAGCTGCGCGCACACCTTGCTCACACTTTATGGCTATGCTGTTGAAGTCCGCCCCATGAGTGAACCTGTGAACGCGGTGGTGCACGCTGTAGGCTGCGGAAATGCCTCCAAAGGGAAAAGGTGGTGCTAAAGGGAGCAAAGATACTGTGAATGGACAGTCTTGTAATCCACTGTTAACCACTGTTTGAGATGAGCCTAAACAGCTCGTCAAGTGTCTTAATTGATTTCCCCCCCAACTCTGTCTCCATCAGTAGCCACGTTATCGCTGGGTTCCCCTTTTGGCTTAACGCATGTTTCCTGTCCACTATGCGCCTCAGCTCGTGTGCTCAAACTTTGGGAAATTAGTGCATTCCTATAGAGGCAGGAGGGGACTTATAGGTCGAACAATTAATACAATGATCGACGGGGATCACAGCAGAGCCGTATTGACCTCACGGGGTAGCGGACCCCCCCCCCCAGCCTGAGCACTAGGACTTGAACCCGAATGGCAAGCTGAGGCAGGGTGGCATAAGGCGGCGTGAGGAGGAAACAAAGAACGGTGTGAGTTAAAACAGGAGCACATGTGAAAAGCACTCTTAAAGAAATAAAAAAGGAGTGCCTAAACAATGCCCTAAAATGGCCGCAGTGCATGTTTAGGAGTAGTTGGTAGGGGAGGGATAAACCCAGGAAGAGCCATGACATGTGCATGCCATGGACAAATGGGGTCAACGATTAATGGAGAGACATGGGAGCAAGCAAATCTTAATCCTATGGGCGGGCTGAAGCCCACAAAGAATATACAATATGTCTCTTTTCGAGACGGTCTCTGCCTAGAGCAGAGAAATAAAAACATGTACAACTGCAAATAAGTTACAAGTTTGTGGCATGGTGCACAGCAAAGGCTGTGGATCCCCTTTCTGAGGTTCTTCTGTTCCTTCTTTCTCTGGCCCAACAGGGTTCTGCCCTGGGTACCATCAAGGGCTATCTTTGTGCAATCTCGGCCTTCCTCAGGCTTCCTGATCAGCCCTCTCTTTTTAAGTCCCCTGTTGTTAACAGGTTTCTTAAAGGCATTACGCACCTCTTTCCTCCTGTTCCGTTTAGAATGCCTCAGTGGGACTTAAATTTGGTTCTTACCTTCTTAATGTGCGCTCCTTTTGAGCCTCTGCATAACTGTCCTCTTCGTCTTCTGACTCTGAAGACAGCCTTTCTGGTGGCCATCACCTCCGCTCGGCGGGTGAGTGAGCTCCAGGCTCTTTCATGCAAACCCCCCTTTCCGTCTGTTCATCCAGACAAGGTTGTTCTTCGGACGCGTCCGTCCTTCTTGCCAAAGGTGGTTACTGCCTTCCACATTGGGCAGACCATCACTTTGCCCACCTTCTTTCCGCCTCTGCATCCTTCCAGAGAGGAAGAGAGGCTCCACCGTCTGGACCCAAAACGTGCGCTTTCCTTCTACCTCAACCGCACACAACAGTTCCGGGTGGATGACCAGCTCTTTGTTGGCTACGTGGGCGCCAAAAAAGGTCGGGCGGTACACAAGAGGACCATCTCCAGCTGGGTCATCTTGTGTATCAAGGCCTGTTATTCTTTAGCTAAGAAGGAGCCTCCTGTTGGGCTGCGTGCCCATTCCACCAGGGCTACGGCTGCTACCACGGCTTTAGGCCGCGGTGTTCTGTTGCAGGATATATATCAGGCAGCTACGTGGGCCTCGCTGCACACGTTTACCAAACATTACTGCCTTGACAGCCAGGTCCGGAGGGACGGCTTCTTTGGCCGTTCTGTTCTCCGAGACTTCCTTGTCTGATCTTTGTTCGCAGACCCACCACCGGGGTTGGTATTGCTGGGGTATCTATTCTAAGGTAAGGAATCTGTCACTAACGTGTCTCTTTCAGATGCACAAGTTACTAACTTGTGTAACGATATATCTGTAAGAGACAGTAGTTAGTGACAGATTCCTACCGCCCACCCATCCTCCCCGTTCTGCGAACTGATTTCTAGGGTTAAGGACATCCCTTTCAGGGCCCTAGTATTTTTCAGACACCTATGTCAGCTTCTTGCATGGCTCTGCGTTCCTGGCGCGGAAAGTCGTACTGCCCGCGACGTCATCCCGGCGGTTCCGATGCCGACAACGGACGCGGAGCCGCACAACGCCGCCTACCGACGCGCAAGGGTACTGCTACGCAAAAACTTTCCGGATCCAGCCTGACACCTGGGGATATTCTAAGGTAAGGAATCTGTCACTAACGTGTCTCTTTCAGATATTGTTGTTAGTTCCTGGGTGTCCTCTTCTCAGTCTCCTTCTGCAGCATAGCAGGCATCTATGAGCTCCATGGTGGAAAAAATAATTTGAAGGCTTAATGGTCACACAAAGTGGGGGTTTATTAGCCTACTCTCGAGTGATCTGGTTTCACCAGACACACCCATTTCCAAGAAAGGGGGGGGGGGGAGGGGGGACACTAAAAGAGTAAAACAAGTCTGTTTTTCTGGCTTAAACCACGAGATGGCGGAATATGACAGCATGTGAATCTAGAGGAGATTCATGCTGAGAAACAGTTTTAAGAACACAGCCTTCCTCCCTACCAAACCTAGATGTGATGTGTGTTTGTTTAGTTTGTCAAAGATTCTCAGGCAGGCTTTGATAGAGGCTATTGTTGCCGTGAATGAATTTCATTTGACAAACCATTTGTTGAAATACGGGAAGACTTGCTGTCTTTGCTTTCGGAGATATGCATCAACTTGGCACATGCACTTTGTGAAAACGAATAGTTTCTTACCTGTCGGTGTAGTTTTGCAGCTTGAAGACTTTCTGGATTCCCTATGCTGTGCATTATTCCGCCATCTCGTGGTTGGGTCCGGATTCGTAGTCTTTTCTTTGTTTTTGTGTTTTTTTTTTTTTTGTTGTTGTTGGCCCAGGTGGGCGGCGACGACCCACCATTTGGTGTCTTCTGTGACGTCGTCGCGCTTCCGGCGGAAGCTCCCTCCTTTGGTAGCCATCTTCGGATTCTTTTTTCTTTTCCTCTTACAGTTTTTTGTTGTCTATGTCTTTAACCTTTAATCCTTCAATTATTCTTTGATCCCTTTAAACCTTGTATGTAGTTCAGTTGTACCCTTAACCTCCTATGTTATCTTCCTGGCGGAGGCGGGTGGGATCGCTAGTTAATCCAGAAAGTCTTCAAGCTGCAAAACTACACCGACAGGTAAGAAACTATTCGTTTTGCAGCGTGAATCTTTCTGGATTCACTATGCTGTGCAGACTTAGTAGCGGTTTTGTTATTGCGGTGGTTGGGTGGAAGATGAGCATTGGTTGCTGAAAATGTGCTGTAAGACCTTCTGTCCTACTTGTGCCTCTTTGTTCATTTGAATATCAACACAGTAGTGTTTGGTGAACGTGTGCACGGAAGACCATGTTGCCGCTTGGCAAATGTCTTGTATAGGTGTGTTCGCTAGGAACGCAACCGTTGCTCCCTTTTTCCTTGTTGAGTGAGCCTGGGCGGCTCCTTGTAACTCTTGTCCTGCCTGCTTGTGGCAGAGTTGTATTGCTTGTGCAATCCACCGTGCAATGGTATTTTTTGTTTCTGGTCGTCCCAGGAAACTGCTTGCGAAGGAAACGAAGAGTTGTTTTGTTTTCCTGCATTCCTTCGTCCTTTCTATGTAGTGCATCACTGCCCTTCTGGCGTCTAGTGTGTGTAGCGCCTTTTCTGAGGGTGTTGAAGGTTTCTGGAAGAAACTTGGTATCTGTATTGTTTGATTGATATGGAACCGCGACACCACCTTTGGCAGGAAGTGTGGGTCCGTCCTCATGACAATTCTGTCCTTGTGTATTTGCAAGTAGGGCTCTTGTAGTGTGAGAGCCTGTAGTTCACTGACTCTTCGCAGTGACGTGATAGCCACTAAGAAAGCCGTTTTTAGTGTGAGCATGTGCAGTGTGATCTTGTGTATGGGTTCAAATGGTGATTTCATCAACTGTGTCAGTACAGTGTTGAGGTTCCAGCTTGGGGCTGGCATCCTTTTAGGGGGCTATTCTTTTAGCCCCTTCCAGGAATCTTTTGACCACTTGGGAGGTGAAGAAGCTTTTCACCGCTTCTCCCCTGGTGTAGGCCACTATGGCTGCTAGGTGAACCCTTAGTGACGAGTAGCTCAGCCCGCTTTGTAGTAGGTGTGTTAAGTATCGCAGTACTGTTGATTCTTTTGTGACTTTTCGTTGCAGTCCCTCTGTAATGCACCATTGTGAGAACCTTTTCCACTTTGCAATGTAGCATTTTCTTGTAGTGGGTCTCCTTGCTTCTCTGAGTACTGCCATGGTGCTTGGAGGTAGTTTGAGGTGTGCGAATTCTAGGTCCTCAGGAGCCATGCTGCTAGGCTGAGGCTGTCTGGTTCTGGGTGGAGCACTTTTCCGTCTTGCATTGTGAGGAGGTCTTTCCTTCTGCTGAACCTGTGTGCTGGTTCCTGCGCCATTTCCATTATCTGTGAGAACCATGTTTGTCTGGCCCACTGAGGTGCCACCAGTATGAGTGTCATGCTGCTGCTCCTGCATTTGCTGAGTACTTTGTGTAACAGTGGTATCGGGGAAAAGCGTAAGCAAATTCGTTCGACCAACTTATCCATAGGGCATTCCCTAGGGACCTTTGGTCCGGCTGTCTGGATGCGTAATGTTGGCATTTTGCATTCTGGGGTGTTGCAAAGAGGTCTATCCGTGGTGTTCCCCACTTTTGGAACAGTTGCTGCACCTCCTGTTGGTTCAGTTCCCATTCGTGGGATGCAGACGTCTGCCTGCTGAGTCGGTCTGCTTCTACATTGTCTATTCCTGGGAGGTGTATTGCTAGCAGGTCTATCCTTAGAGGGATGGCCCATCTCCAGATCTGTTGTGCCAGACTTGACAGCGGTGCTGATTGTGTCCCACCTTGCTTGTTGATGTAGAACATTGCAGTTGTGTTGTCTGTTTGTATCAGCACTCGCTGGCCGTAAAGCTGCTTTTGAAAGGCTTTTAAGGCTAGGAACACAGTTTTGAGTTCTAGGTAGTTGATGTGTTTCACTGCATCTTGTTGTGACCAGAGCCCCCTGACGCGGAGTCTGGTCATGTGCGCGCCCCAGCCCTGCTGTGAGGCGTGTGTTGTGATGGTCACTGTTGGAGTTGGCTGTGTGAATGGCTTCCCTTGTAATATGTTCTCTTCTTTCCACCACGCTATTTCTTTCTGCACTGCGTGTGTGACAACCACTAGATCTTCCCAACTCCCTGTGGCTTGTGACCATTGCTGTTGTATCCATTCCTGGAACGGTCTCATGTGCAGTCTGATATGCGGGACAAGGTGGATGCATGATGCCATCATTCCCATTAGCCTGCTCACCGTCCTCACTGTCAGAACTTGCCCCTTGCGGTAATGACGTGTTTCCCTCAGGAGCGCTATACTTCTCTTGTCGCTGGGGAACACCTTGGACTGTGTGCTGTCTATTTGTGCCCCCAAGAATATCTTTATTTGTTGGGGTTCTGTTGACGATTTTTCCCAATGTATTGAGAAACCTAATGTGGACAGTGTTTCTATGACTTGTTTGATGTGTTTTTTGCAGAGTCTGTATGATCCTGCTTTTACCAGCCAGTCGTCGAGGTAGGGGTATACATGTATGCTCCTTCTCCAAAGGTGCGCTGCAGCTGCTGCTAGGCATTTCGTGAACACTCTTGGTGCGGACTTTAGTCCGAAGGCTAGCACTGTGAACTGGTAGTGATCGTGGCCTATCACGAATCTTAATAGCCGTTTGTGTTTGCGGTTGACGGGTATGTGCAGGTATGCATCTTTTAGGTCCAAGGTCGCCATGTAATCCCCTTCTTGGATTTGGGGTATTACTTCCTGAAGTGAAGTCATCTTGAATTTTTGCGTTTTTACGAACTTGTTCAGGAATCTGAGGTCCAGTATTGGTCTTAGTGTATCGTCTACCTTTGGCACTAGGAAGTACGTTGAGTATATTCCCTTGTTCCTTTCGTTGTTTAGAACTGGCTCTATTGCTCTTTTTTGTAGCAGTTCCTCTGCTTCTAGGCGGAGGAGGGCTAGTTCTCTTGCGGGTATTGACCGATGTCTTGGTCTTCTCCCTGGCGGGTGTTTTTGGAGGTCTATGCAGTACCCGTGCTGTATGGTGTTTAGTATCCATTTGTCCGTGGTAATTTTCCTCCATTGTGTGAGAAATTTTCCTATTCTTCCTCCCACTGGTGTCGTATGCTCGGTGGTTATTTGCTGTGTGCTTCTGCTCTTTATATTTCCCTTTTGCGGACTTCCCCTCAACCTTGGTGTTAACGGTGGGGGGCTTGTTCTGTGTGTGGAGTCACTTTGAGGCGGGCTGCTGGCCCCCTCTTCGGGCCTGTCCCCGTCCGTACCCGCGCCCTCGAAAGGACCGTCCTCTGGGTTGGTACTGCCAATTCTGCTGCTGTTGTCCCTGCAGGTTTTGGCCCTGGTTGTTCCCTTGGTACCCTTGTTGTTGTGATTGGTGTGAAGTGGTAGGTGCATTGCCTCCTCTACCACTGGCTCGCCTTGAGGGGTTCCCTCTTCATTCCCCTGAACTGCAGCGCTCCCATGGACCTTGCAGTTTCGTTGTCCGTCTTTAGTTGTGTTAATTTGTTGTCAACTGTTGCTCCAAACAGTTTCTCACCGTCGAACGGTGTGTTGATGATGTTGCTCTGTACTTCTGGTTTGAAGCCGGAGATCCTGAGCCATGCGTGCCTCCTCTCAGTCATCCCTATCATCATTTGCCTGCTGGAGTTCTCTGCTGCGTCCAAGGCTGACTTTAGGCAAGTGTTCGCGATGGCCTTGCCTTCTTCCGCTAGGTAATTGGCCCTTTGTTGGTGTTCTTCTGGCAGGTGCTTAATGAGCTGGCTCATTTCTGCCCAATGCTGGTATGCATGCCTGCTGATGAGGGCGTTGGAGTTGGCGATACGCCAGTGTATGGCTGCGTTCCTCTCCACCTTACGTCCTGTGAGGTCTATTCTTTTGCTCTCCTTGTCTGGAGGTGGGCCTGTGTTGGTGGGCACACCGGCCCTCTTCCTGGCTGTTGCAGCGATAATGGAGTCTGCTGGTACAGACCCCTGTATGTATGCAGGATCTTTTGTGGAGTGCTTATACTTCTTTTCGCTCCTCGGGGTAACCGCCTTGCAGATTGCTGGTTCCCTGAAGGCCTCCCTTCCCTGGTCGAGAACGCCAGGTAACATGGGTAGAAATTGGCTCCTTGTCTGTTGGGGGAGCAGGGTTTCGAAGAGGAAACCTGCTTTTGTTTTTTCCTCCTGCATTTCGACCCCATAAGTCTTTGCAGCCTTCTGCACGACCTCATTGTAGACTCCGATGTCGTCTGGCGGCGAAGGTCTCGAGGGGTAAGTGTCTACCCCTTCTTCTGGTGACTCTGTGTCGAGGTCTTGCCAGTCTAGGTCTTGTACTTCAGAGGACGCCGAGTCCCTGTAAGACAGCATCTCTTCTTCGCCTTCGGCCTCGAAGTAGTAGTATTCCTCGTCCTGGTCCTCGAGCTGTTCGGGTGTCCCCGGGGCCTCGACGACTTCGGCCTCGAACTCCTCGACTGCCTCGTGGGCTTGCTTCGACGGAATAGCGTATTGTTTCATCTTCTCGTCGAAGTCTTTTTTGCGTTGCAGGATGCTCGCCATCTCTGCCTCGAGCCTCCTCTTCTTTTTCGCCATCTCGTGGACCTTTTCGGCGTCGAGTGGTGCAGTGCCTCTCTTCGTGGTCGCGGTCGTCGAAACCGACGCCGGGCCTTCCTTTCTCGGTGTCGAGGTTTCCTTTTCGGGGACGACCTTCGACGCCTTTGTTTTTTCGGAGGCTTTCGCCGATTGAGGGTCCTTGTCCAAGGATCCGCTCGGCTGTTTGTCCCTTGGTGCTGTTGCTTTCGTCGAGTGTTTCGGCGGCAACGCTCCCTTCGAGGACTTTGCTACACTTCTCGGAGTGTCGCTAGGGATTCTGGCTTCACTCTTTCGAGCGTCGCTTTGGTGTTTCGGGGTCGACGACTCCCTTACCTCCTTCGACGTTTTCTTTTCGATTTCGACGACAGCGCAGTCCTCTGGTCCCTCTGCGATGTTGTCCTCCTCTCCGCTCGAGAGACCCAGGTCTCGGAGAGATGGTGCTGGTCCCTGGCCCTGCATGCTGTAGTTCGCCCTTCTCTGTCTGTCTCTTACCCGGAGGGTCTTCGGGGTGAACGCCGAGCACGCGTTGCAGTCTTCGCTGGCGTGGTCGAGCGGCAAGCAGAGGTTGCAGACTGGGTGCTGGTCTTTTTGGGCGTATTTGTGGTGGCAATTTCCGCAGAACTTGAACGGAGTCTTGTCCATAACCGCGCTTAGGGAGCCCCCTGTGAGCGCATTCTCTGTAGGCGTCGAGATTTCGGTCGTGGACCTTCTACCTCGTCGTCCTTCTTCTCCGGTACTAGTGTCGTCGTCCGGTGTCTCAGGAGTACATCTTCTGTGATGAAATTTCGACTTTGAGATTCTTCGTCCAAACTTTCTGGAACTTCTCGGCAACGATCCAGACCCCACGGCGGAAAAAAGAATCTGAAGATGGCTACCAAAGGTGGGAGCTTCCGCCGGAAGCGCGACGACGTCACCGAAGACACCAAATGGTGGGGCGTCGCCGCCCACCTGGGCCAACAAAAAAACCCCCCAAAAAAAACACAAAAACAAAGAAAAGACTACGAATCCGGACCCAACCACGAGATGGCGGAATAATGCACAGCATAGTGAATCCAGAAAGATTCACGCTGCAAAACTCTTGGGGCTGATTTGAGGCAGAATGTGAGGACATCAAATTAATAGAGGAAACTGACCACTTCGAATCTCACAAATTTATAATGCTTGGGGTGAATAGGAATATGAAATCATGGATCCTATAGGTCTATTGAGTACATGAAATCCCTTTTTAGGTCGAGCCTGGGCAGCGTATGTGCTGCTCTGTGAGCCATGCTGTATTGGAGTATGTGCTTGAAGTCCCGCCCACTCTCCGCCTATATTTGTCATTGGCTTGTGTCATTGTCCTTTGTAAATGCTGGCTTCTGATTCGTAAATAGGCTTGTTAGTCCCTCCTTAGTACAGCCTTGTCTTCATTTGTAACCTCCCACGAGGACACCCCCTTTTACATGTGTTGTTGCTCGGTAGGCTTTAATTACAGCCTCCGAGCACTATTTCCTTTAATGGTTTTCGCATGCCTGCTGTTGCAGCCAGGACACGCTCTCTCCCAACACTTTATTATTTTTTTTTACATAGCATGGCACGCCATGCTGATAGTGGCAGCCGTGCCTTTGCTTTACTTGTTGCAAAACGAGGCTGCATGTTTTTTTTTTTCTATTTAATTGTTTTTCTACTAAAAACAAACAGTGCTCATGCGGGTGACCGGCAAACCTTGTTCAGGCGAGGAAGGGAGACAAGTCTTACTCATCAACAGTTTGAAAGGGCGAGGTGCTGTGGTTTCGCACTAGTGAGTTCAAAAGTAAAAGTGAAAGACCGGCTGTCAGGTGTGATGCGGGTTTCTCTTTCATAACAAAGTTAGCGCGCCATTTCACTGCACTGGCTTCAGCACTTGTGTCGCTTGGAGGCGTCGCAAAAACAGAGGTCACGGTTGTCTAGAGCAATGGCCCTGCCGAATCCTAAACTGCCACTAACCTACTCTGGCCAACAGACCAGCAACTTTTGGAAAGGGCTTTCTCGTCTGGGGGCCGTTCCTATGCAGGTCAGTATGGAAGGAATCCTGGTACTACTGGTTGAAGCAAAATTAATTTCTATACACTGAAGTCCGCCCCCAAAAATACAAAAAGTGACACTAACGAGAGCCCCTTAACATTTCTCTTCAGACAAGACTTTGAAATCCGTGGAAGTTAAAACTCTATTAAACACTTCCAACCAGCATACTGTTCCCAATGAAGAGAGCAGGCAGGAATAAGAATGGCGAAAATATGCACTTGCGCATTTTTACGTTTCCTTTTTACACTGTTACTCTTTGCTCCACAAGGAGAAAATAATGCAGGTGAGCACACATGGCCGGAAAAGTCACACAAAATGCTTGGGAATGCTAACATCTTGGAACATTGATGTTTTTCTCAGCACTGACAAAAGCCACTTTTCTGGGAACGTCCATTTTTCTGCTCTCCTGTACTAGATTTACTATTGCGTAAAATACCAGTGACGTGAAGTTTTTCAAAGGAGTAAACACAATTGTCAGTAAATTTAAGAACGCAAATTTCACTTTTTTAAAATTACACATGCAGCTGAGAAAGGTTTATGAATTAGGCCCCTGTCTTCACTGTGAGCCCCTGTGCTGCACTTCTTTGGTCTAAACCTCACGCCTATCACGCTGCCTGGTTCGGAGTTGCATGGCCATTACTGTATTGTGCTGGGCAGCATACCGGTCAACTAACCCACATTTGGTTGTTGTCGCATAATGGCGGACGCACATTTCTGTTCTTATTTATGGCGAAAGGGGACTTGGGACTTCATATGCATTCAGCAGCGTTTTTAGGTCGAGCCCGAGTCAGCGCACATGAGCTGCTCAGCGAGACTGCTGTAGTGGAGTATGGAAGAGAAGCCCCGCCCACTCTCTGCCCATGTTTGTCATTGGCTTGTGTCAGTGTCCTTCCTAAATGCTGGCTTCTGGTTCCTTAATAGGCTTGTTAGTCCCTCCTTAGTACTGCTTTGTCTTCATTTGTAACCTCCCATGGCGACTGGCCCCTTTACTTTGGTTGTTACACGGTATGTGTGATTTAGTCTTGTAAGCACTATTCTCTTTATTGACTTTCTCCTACCTCAAGTACGACGACGTGCTTTATTTACATTGAGCGTGCCATGCGCGCTTTCACTTTCCAAGCAGCCGCCATCTCTGTCACCACACCACAGGCCCTCAATGGCCTTATCGGGAGCCCTGTCCTTAACCACACTCCCATCCCTTTAAAACCTCCTCTCACTGGTGAAACGCTCGGTTTCCCGGTGGGGACCTTGACGTGGCACTGACTGCCAGGATTCCACCGGCTCAGAGAGATGACGCAGTTGAAATCCATTAGTGTGTGGAGGTGCCCCCTACCCAGTCCGCGCTAGGCAGTGATGAACGGCCTGCTGAGGTTCCCAGGAAGCCATCCGCGCGCCTTGTACAAGAGCCCCAGAACCAGCCGCGGTACGTGCAGGTAACATCGGTGGGGCCAAGTGGGGGTTTCGAGGGACGATGCAAAGGGACATTATTTAATTTTCCCTCTGCATTGTCCCTCGAAATTCTCCCCTGCCCCCCCACCGCTGTTACCTGCACGGACCGCAGCTGCCCGGAACACGCGCTCACTCCAGCCTGTTAGGACACTGCCAACCATCCTCTTCCTATTAGGGTTTAAATCATCACCAGTGGATTGTAAACTGTTTACACAGTGTCCTTGTTTGCTGTTTTAACGCTGCACACACGTTCCGAAATGCAGTCATTTGCTTACCATCTGCTGCGCGAGGTAGACTTATTATACTCATAGACATCCTTACATTCATCAGTCACTCACTGTATACATACACCATTACATGTGCACATATTCCACTTTGCATTCTACAGGTATTTTACGATGATTTACCCAGCACCCACCCCTAACCACTATAGCAACCCATTCCCGCCCCACAAAGTAAGCTCTATATAAATGTTACAATACCTAGTCGTCCCCAGAGCAAAGCTCCATTCTCCAATCCCTAGCAATGAGGCTGTGAGCGTGTGCAAAAGGTTCAGAGGTCAAGGGTCGCATAGGCACAATGGTGGCTCTCCTGAAATACAGCAGCCTGGGTGATGACCGAGGTTGTAGGACTTAGGAAAGCTCTGAGGAGACTTCTGCAGACAGGGTGCGGGGTCGAAGCCATGCACACCTACTTGCCCCTCCTCCGGCCGAAGACTTGTAGGAATACAGCCCCCAGGGGCTCAGACCCCTACCGAGGAAAAAGGCAAGGAATCCGGGCACTCCCTCCTCATAATAGGACAGGCAAAATTCCCAGAACATTCCTGCCCGTCTGGTTCCAGGCACAGTGACCCCGGGACCAGCAGGGGCTTCCACTGATAAATGGGGGCTCCCCCTAAAGTGCAATGACCCAGACAAGTCCGCACCACGGGACAAGAAATGGGCACTGTTGTGAGCAGCCATCTGTTGAAAATAGGGTTAAAGCGCCCAGCAACACATTAAGGCATGACAAATGTAATACACAACACAGAAATTTGTTTTTATATATTTCATGTTACTACGGAAAGCAAGGTCAAGGCGGTATTAATAAAAGATGGGGCCTTTACTCAATTAGTGAGTTCATCGAATCTACCTCAGAAGGATGGCAGGCTGACGACATCTATTGAGTTGAAAACGTGTGACCTGTAGCTTGCTTACAGATCTCTACAAAATGTGCATTAAATAATGGACTTATTGAAATCATGATTAAACTTTGGCCCGTCCTTGTACTATAAGCAAACTACAGAGTAATCTGTAGTCTAACATTTTATCTCTAATGGCAAGTCGCAACATCCTATAATTATTATTATAAATTTTTTTTTTTAAATCGGAAGTTGTGATCTCATTCATCCCATGTCTGCAGATCGGGCACCAGTGGACGTCTTCGCAACACCTGAGTGGTGGATGCCCACAACTGCCTGCAAGCAGAGTGCCCTCGCCCCACGCTAGAGGGAACGTCGTCCTCACTCCAGACACAGATGCCAAGATGGCCACCCTCTTAGCCAAGTTTATGTAGGATCCGAAGAAAGGCATAGATCGATCTTGGTGCTCCTGCCAGGGTAAACTGTTAGATGCCATAGGTCCCATGACCAAAATTCTGGACGTGGCGGAGGAGGCCAAAGTCTTGGTCTCCCTCATTTCACCTGATGTCCACTCTGGGTAGGAGCAACACGCAAACATTTTCATGGGAAACTCAAACTGCGGGTTGTCCACGGAGCGTTGCCGCTCTTAATCATCAAGTTCAACCCAAAGCTGGGAGATCTAGCCACTTTGGAGGCGGGGCGGTAGTCCAAGGGTGGATTTTGGGGACTCTTTTGTGAAGGAACTTGGTAAATTCGTGGAGAAGTTTACATTGCTGGATAAGGCACAGTCTAATATCAAGCGCATCTTTACCCCACATGTTTTCCTAAGGGTCCAGTCGTGGCAGGGGCCGCTAGACTGGCCACTTCTCCTATGCACCTCCCCCCAGGGGACAAGGCTCTAGGCACGGCATACCAGAGCAACGAACAAGTTACTTACCTTCGTTAACGATATATCTGTAAGAGACATATATTAGTTAAAGATTCCTTACCTGAGAATTACCCCCAGGCGTCAGACTAGATCCGGAGAAATTCTTTCGTAGCACTACCCCTGCGCGTCAGTAGGTGGCGTCGGTCGACTCGTCGCGGTATCTACTTAGACGCCGCCCCTGCGCGCTGTCAGTTCTTTATACGACATTAATCACCAGAAGCGCAGAGTCATGCAAGACACTGACCACTGGTGCACAAAACTAGGGCCCTCAAGGGAAGTCCCTTACCCTAGAAGTCAGTTCGCAGAACGGGGAGGATGGGTGGGGCGGTAAGGAATCTATAACTAATATATGTCTATTACAGATATATCGTTACCGAAGGTTAAGTAACTTGTTCATCTGAAAGAGACTATTAGTTATAGATTCCTTACCTTAGAATAGATACCCCAGCAATACCAATCCCGGAGGTGGGTCTGCGAACCAAGTTCACACCAGAAAGTCCTGGAGAACTAAACGGCCAAAGAAGCCGTCTCTCCGGACTTGGCTGTCCAGGCAGTAGTGTTTTGTGAACGTGTGCAAGGATGCCCACGTAGCTGCCTGGCAGATGTCACGGAGGGGGACTCCACGTCCCAAAGCAGTAGTGGCTGCCGTCGACCTGGTGGAGTGGGAGAGCGCAGCCCTATTGGAGGCTCCTTCTTCGCCAAGGAATAACATTTTAATGCAAAGGACGACCCATCGAGAGATGGTCCGTTTTTGCACGGCCAGACCTTTCTTGGCGCCCACATAGCCAACAAAGAGTTGATCATCCACCCGGAATTTTTTTGTCCGATCCAGATAAAAAGATAGCGCACGTTTTGGATCCAGACGGTGAAGTCTCTCTTCCTCCTTGGAAGGGGGCGGGAAGAAGGTGGGCAAAGTGATGGACTGTCCGATGTGGAAAGAGGTAACCGCTTTGGGAAGGAAAGAAGGTCGAGTTCGAAGGACAACCTTGTCCGGATGAACAGCAAGGAAAAGAGGTTTAGAAGATAGAGCCTGAAGCTCACTCCCCCTGCGAGCAGAGGTGATGGCAACCAGAAAAGCAGTTTTGAGAGTCAAGAGTCTGAGAGGGCAATTATGTAATGGCTCGAAAGGAGCACACATAAGGTACGTAAGAACCAGGTTCAAGTCCCACTGGGGCATTATGAAGGGAATAGGAGGAAAGAGGCGAGTAATGCCCTTAAGTAATCTATTTACAATAGGGGACTTGAAAAGAGAAGGCTGATCAGGAAGCCGAAGAAAGGCCGAAATAGCCGAAAGATAGCCTTTCAGGGTGCCCAGAGCAGAGCCCTGCTCGGCCAAAGAAAGAATGAAGAGGAGAACCTCTGATAGAGGGGCTGAAAGGGGATCCACAGCCTTTGCTGTGGATCCCCTTTCCACCATGCCACAAATTTGTTCCATCTACAGGCATATACCGTTTTAGTGGAGGGACGCCTGGCTGCCAAGATAACATTACAGACTTCGGGAGGAAGGTCGAAAGCTGTCAACTGTCGCCACTCAATCTCCACGCAGGGAGGAGGAGGCTGGGCAGGTTCGGGTGGAGGACCGTCCCCTGCTGCTGCGACAGAAGATCCTCCGAAGAGGCAGTCTGATCGGAGGATCGATGGCCATGTGCAATAGCTCAGGATACCAGACTCTTGGTGCCCAATCCGGAGCCACAAGAATGACTTGGGCCGGGTCGCGCTTGATTTTCTTCAGCGCTCTGAGCAGAAGTGGTATAGGCGGAAATGCGTATAGAAGACCGCAACTTCACGGTCGACGAAAAGCGTCGCAGAGCGAGTGCCGCCTTAGAAATTTCAACGCGCAGAACTGCTGACATTGCGCATTCACTTTGGTGGCGAACTGCTGCTGAAAGAGACCTTGCACCACCTCTGAGTGAAGATGCCATTCATGATCCATCATGCACCTGCGGCTGAGTTCGTCCGCCCTGGCGTTCAGGGAACCTGGGAGGTGTTGAACCACCAGAGACATGCCATGATGTTCCACCCCGCCCTGTTTGTTGCAGTACCACATGGCGGTGGTGTTGTCCATGAACACCTGCACTACACTTCCCCGAACAGAGGGAAGGAATGCCTTCAGTGCAAGACAAATCGCCTGGAGCTCCAGAAGGTTGATGTGGAGCCCGGACTCCGCCGGAGACCAGAGGCCTCTGATCTCCGCCTCCCCCATGTGCCCACCCCATCCCAGAAGTGATGCATCTGTCACCACCGTGAACTCTGGTTGGGGAAGGGAAAGGTATCTGCCGTTGACCCAATCCTGGTTCGTTAGCCACCACTGCAATTGGTGTGCAGTGCCCTCCGAGATTTGGACGCAATCGGAAAGATTCCCATGATGCTGTGCCCACTGGAACTTCAGGTCCCACTGCAGAGCCCGCATATGCCACCTAGCATGATCCCCCAGTAGGATGCAGGAGGCCATGAGGCCCAGCAGCCGCAGGGTCATTCTGACCGAAACCCGGGATAGAGGCTGAAAGATCGGACTCATAGCCCAAATATCCCGGACTCGCTGCTCGGGAGGATTAGCCCGAAATTGTGCTGTATCCAGAACCGCCCCGATGAAAAGGATAGTCTGAGAGGGAATCAGGTGTGACTTCGGCACGTTGATAATGAACCCCAGCGAGTGCAGGAGGTCCGCCGTAGTCTGGAGGTGGGAGACGACAGCCTGGGGCGAACTCGCCTTCAACAGCCAGTCGTCGAGCTAGGGGAAGACTGGAACCCCTGATCTGCGCAGATGAGCTGCGACCACCGCCATCACTTTCGTGAACACCCGAGGGGCGCTGGTAAGGCGAAAGGGGAGCACAGTAAACTGAAAATGATTGTGGACTACCGTGAACCGTAGGTAATGCCGATGGGCAGGCAGGACGGGGATGTGAAAATAGGCGTCCTACAAGTCCAACGCTACCATCCAGTCTCAAGAGTCGAGGGCAGACAGGACCGGAGCTAGTGTCAACATTTTGAACTTCTCCTTGCGGAGGAGGCGGTTGATGTCCCTGAGATCCAAGATAGGACGCAGGCCCTTGTCCTTCTTGGGTACAAGGAAGTAGTGGGATTAACAACCACAACCTACTTCTGGCAGAGGGACTCGCTCTATGGCTTCTTTGGCCAAGAGAGCTGTAACTTCCCGACGGAGAAGGGCCAGATGATCCTCCGACACGCGATGGGAGTGTGGGCGGCATGGATGGAGGGGTAGTCCTGAAGGGGAGGGAGTAGCCCCTTCCGACTATCTGCAAAACCCAACTGTCCGACATGATGTGCCAGTGGGGGAGGTGATGGCGAATCCTGCCGCCCACTGGCAACTGGTGGCCCTGAAAGGTCGGACTAGGAAGGTTTGGAGGCTGCTGCAGAGGGGGCGCTGGGGGGCTGGCCCGCCCGCTGGCCCCCAGACCCACGACACTGGGTCCCACGTACCCGGCCGCACAGAGGCTGGGCAGCTTGCGCCGGCCTGTGGCTCTGGGTGGAACGTGGTGGGGCACCCCTTCCGTAGCCACGAAAGGGGCGAAAAGCAGACTGCGCGGGGCAAGAGGTGGTAGCGAGGCCCAAGGACCTGGCCATAGCCCTAGAATCCTTAAAGCGCTCGAGCGCGTTGTCCGCTTTGTCGCCAAACAAGCGACGGCCATCAAAGGGCATGTCCAAAAGTGTCGATTGGACATCACCCGAGAAGCCAGTGGACCTCAGCCAGGCGTAGCGTCTCAGGGCTACCGACGTTGAAATCGTCCTGCCTAGCGAGTTGGCGGTGTCGAGCCCACATCGTATGGCAAATTTCGCCGCATCTCTACCCTCAGCCACTGCACCGGAGAGAACGGTCCGGGCCTCCTCCGGGCACTGTGGCAGCACCTGCGCGACCGTATCTCACACAGAGTGGGTGTAACGGCCCAAGTGACATGCGGTGTTCACTGACCGCAGTCCTAAGCTGGCGAAAGAAAACATCTTCCCAAGATGATCCAGCTTCTTGGATTCCCTATCTGGTGGAGCAGTAGGGAACGTGCCTTTGGAAGTTGAGGCTTGGACCACCAAGCTCTCGGGGGTAGGGTGTTGGGAGAGGAAAATGGGGTCGCCCGGGGCCGGGCGGTGGCGTCGGGCAATCATACTATCCACA
Organism: Calotriton arnoldi; assembly: GCA_963921515.1. NCBI lineage: Eukaryota > Metazoa > Chordata > Amphibia > Caudata > Salamandridae > Calotriton > Calotriton arnoldi. The sequence continues at coordinate 3,935,302 of CAWUFW010000291.1, forward strand.
GGGGCCTCTGTGCTGGGCTTGGACCAAGTGCCCAGAAGGATGTCCGTGAGGGCCTCATTGAACGGCAGCAGGGGCTCCGAAGAGGCCGCTGCCGGTTGAAGCACCTTGGTCTGGAGGTTAGTCCTGACCGCCTCCGTAGGAAGCACAAGGTTCATAGCCTCAGCCCCCCTACGCAACACCACAGCGTAAGAGGCTCCCTCCTCCGTAGCCACGGTAGGGGGAGAAAGCATGCCAAGGTCTGGGGAGGTATGCAGACCACTGGCATCACCAAACTGCTCTCTCAAGTCCGGTTCACTCAACTGGTCTGCTAGTGGGTCAACAGACCCCTCCTAGTCCTCCTCACCCTCTTCTGGCTGCCACTCAGGGCGAGAGGGAACGCCAGGATATAACAGTGGTACAAAAGTACCGGTCGATGTCGGTCCGGCTCAGTGTCCAGGTCAGGGTGGAGGCCGGGGTCGACGCCGGCTGGGGACACAACCGACGTCCGAGGGGGTGGAGGTGTCATCAGTGGATTCGACACCAGAGGTGTCGTAAGGTCGACCGGCGCCGATCTGGATCCAGGCCTGGATCCCTGGGGGCCCTGTGGCGCAGGGGCCGGAGCAGCCAGGTTCGAAGGCTTAGAACCCCCAGCCGAGTCCGGGGGCCCAAAGGCGCGCTTGCGGAGTCGGGTTGCCCAAAGATGGAATGAAGGGCTTCGTAAAAACTACGAAGTTGGGCAGGGGTCGCTCCGGCTCCCGGGAAGGGAGGGAAGCTCGGAGCAGACCCAGCAGGCTCCGCAAGCGGAGCCGCAGGACGATCACCGCCCGCATCCCGCGTCGCGTCGGACAGGGAGAATGCAAAGAGCGACGGTGCTTCTTCGCCTTCTTTTTGTGCTTCGACTTACCCGAAGACGAAGTCTTCGAAGATGAGTGGTGGTGATGACTCTGCGACCGGTCCCGCGACCTCCCTCTCGACCGGGACCTCAAGCGGCGCAGAGCAGACTGCTGGGCCTCCAGAAGCTTTCGGGACCGCTCTCGAAAAGACTTCGGGTTCATGGCCCGACAGTCGGAGCGCGACTTTGGGTCGTGGTCGAGCTCCAGACACCAGAGGCACACGAGGTGAGGGTCCGTAACCGACATTAATTTGTGACAGGCATCACAAGCCTTGAAGCCAGTCCGATGTGACATCCCTACGTGCACCAGGAGTCAACACGACTCGAAAAGAAGTCGACAAAAGTCGAAAAATAGTTAATCAAAAAGTGACTACGGGTACCGCTCTCTCCGGATCTGCGCTGGCTGGCGCGGAAAATGAAAGAACTGACGTCAGCGCGCAGGGTGGCGTCTAAGTAGATACCGTGACGTCATCCAGGCGATCACGACGCCGAACGCGGAGTCGACCAACGCGCCAGGATACTGCTACGAAATAATTTCTCCGGATCCAGTCTCACGCCTGGGGGTAATTCTAAGGTAAGTAATCTATAACTAATAGTCTCTTTCAGATGCGTGCTTTAACAACTTCTACCCTACAAGGGGCCAGTGGTTGTCATGGTGCATACAAGGGCCAAGCAGGTGGCACCTCTGGAAATGGGGAGTGCCTTATCTTCTTCTCATGTAAGGGTAGGGGCCATCTGTCACTTTCTCTCATCACGGGCATCTATCACCTCAGACGCATAGGTCTTGCAAACTGTGCAGGGTTTCTACATCGAGTTTTATAGTTGCCCTTAACAGACGTCGCGACCGAAGCCCATATATTTCTCCCAGCGAGACGCGTCTCTTTTTGACGAGGAGGTAGCAGCCCTCCTGCAAAAGGGGCCCTTTACAGGTCTGTCGTACATCCCAATGGTTTTCTGAGCAATTTTTTTCTGGTAGACAAAACAGACAGCGACCGCAGACCATTGATCAACCTCGGGGACTTCGACGAGTGGCTAGTTTACCGGCGTTTCAAGATTGAAGGTATTCACCTACTCCTCGCCGGTTCCTGCAGTTCATATGGCACTCCCTGACCTTAGAGTTTGTCCCCCTTCCATTTGGCCTGTCGTCGGCGTGTTGGTGCTTTAGGAAGGTCCTCAAACCGGCAGTAAAGTTCCTCAGGGCGCAGGGAATAAGGTTGATTGTTTACCTCGACTAAATTCTCATCCTGGCTCAATGCCCCAGGACACTCGCCCTGCCCCTCAGACAGCAGTGAATCTATTACAGGGCCTGGGGTTTGTAATCAATGAAAAGAAGTTGCTTCTATTTCCCGTCCAGAGAGCGAGCTTCCTAGGTTTTGTCATAGACTCCACTACGTCTTCCTTGAGCCTTCCTTCCCGGGAGATGGCAAAGATCAGGCGCGAACTTCCCCAAACCATGGCCAAACCTCACACGTTGCTCAGACAGATGGCCCGCCTTGTGGGCCTCCTCTCTTCCTCGAGTCAAGCGATCTTTCCGGGCCTGCTCCATTATTGGGCTCTTCAGCGCCTCAAAGCACATCACTTGAGGAAAGGTCTAACTTACTCCCAGTCGGTACCGCTAACAGACGAAGCAAGAGAAGAGATTGGTTGGTGGCTCACCCATTTGGAGGCATGGAAAGGGAGGGAAATCTTTGTTTCCACCCCGACTTGGTGATCGAATCAGACACCAGCAGGTCTGGCTGGGGTGCCAGGTGTGGGGACTTTTCCACAGGAGGAAGTTGGTCACCACAATAACAGAGTTTACATCATTGTTTGGAGCTCCCTGCAGGTTTGTTCGCCGTTCAGTGTTGGACGAAGGACAGGATCCCGTCTTCTGTCCTCTTAAAGATGGACAATGGCTCAGCGGTGAGATATATCAATCATTTGGGAGGCGCCAGGTCCTGAGGACTGGCAAATATGGCAAAGAATTTCTGGAACTTTTGTCTGGAGATTCATGTCTCTGTCAAGCAGAGTACCTCCAGGGCCAAGTGAACCAGGTGGCGGATTGGCGTTCCTGGCATCTTCAGGACTTGGGTCTATGGAAGCTGGGCCCTCAGGTCTTCCTAGGGCTAGCGGATAAGTGTGGTCCTTTTTCGGTAGACCCGTTTGCGTCTTGTCTTGACTACCAGTTAACGTGGTTCTTCAGCTGGAGGCCGGACCCGCAGGCAGCAGCGACAGATGCGTTTCTCCAAGATTGGAGTCGCGACACGCTGAGTTCCTCCTATCCAGAGTATGGGCGGACAGCATGACCAAATGATAGCGTTCCTCTTGGGTGAAATGGGTGAGCAGGTGTCTGCGACGTGGTCGCAGGCGTAGTGCAAGTGCTCAATTTTCTGTCCAGTTTAGCCGAAGACAGGCTAGCGTATCATTCGATCAATGCTTACCGATCCGCAATTTCAGTGGGACTTGCTCCCGTTGACAGTATCCGGGTGGGCAAGTACCCCTTGGTCTGTCGGTTGCTTAGAGGGATTTGTCTCTCCCTTCCACTGGAAGTGAGCTACTCAGCTTTTTGGGGCATTAACTTGGTTTTGAACCTCTTATTGCAACGAATAGGTTTTTGTCCTGGAAAGAACTCTCAGCCAAGTTAGCAATGCTACTATTACTTGTTTTGTGCTGGTGAGTTTCGAATGTGAGAGCCCTTGATACATCGGGAGGGTATTTCCCCCAGATAGGGTAACTTTCACAGTAAGCAGGCTTAGCGGCCCTCTAGGTAAACAACCCAGACATTTCTGAAAACTATACACCCGGGTGTTCCAGGGAGGTGTGGCTTGCGTGGATCCCCCAAAGTTTTCTTACTCAGAATCCCCTGCAAACCTCATTCATCTTAAAAATCAACTTTTCCTCACATTTCTGTGTAGGATCAGCATGCCAGCACAAATTTCTTACCACCCAGCGTTCCCATCTGTACTCCGATAAAAATGATACCTCACTTGTGTGGGTGCCCAAAAAAGAAGTTAGCCCAAAAACGCATAAAATGAAAAACTGAGTGGTAACCAAAGCATGTCCATAAAGGCAGTTTTTTTAATACGTTTTTAGGGTGAGACTGCTTTGGGCACCCACACAAGTGAGGTATCATTTTTAAGAGGAGATCGAGGGGAACGCTGGGTGGTAGGAAATTTGTGCTTGTGTTTGGTTTGTTCACCTTAAGTTGGCAGGGTATGCCCAGACGTGGGTCCCTTGCTCACTTTGCCACTGGATTTAAGCTAGCCTGGCTGATGAGGGGTGAAACCCCGAAACTGGTCCCAGGATGCTTGTTTCCGGTCCAGGGAAGACCTGGCTTAGTAGTTCGGGCTGGACTGTTCCCATGAGGTACATGGTCAAGACTGATTTGCATATGGCTGGGTCTAAACGCGGATGGCGAAGTGAGCTAAAGAACGATGATGGAATAAACCCAGATCTGTGACTGGGGGAGAGTGTCTGAAAAGTTTCAGTGCTTCGTCCATCATCTCCTTGAGTTTCCTTTATTATTCAAGGCACGATATGCGAGACACAGCTCTTTGAATTGTATCCTTTTTTTACTGGAAGCCAATGAAGTTTGGCTAGCAACTTGGAGGTGGAGTGATGCAGAGAGGCCCATATCAACAGACAAGCTGCCATATTTTGGACAATCTGTAACCTTTTAAGGAAGGATTGTGGAGTACCTAACTAAAGTACATTACTGTAGTCAAGATGCAAGGTCACAAAAGCTTGAACAAAAGTTATTTGGGAACAGGTGGGCAAAATTTCCAATAGCTTTCTGATGGCTCTAATGATATTACAACAGATTGCCGCTAGTTTCCTGACCTGGATTTCAAAAGAGCACTTGTCATCCATCCAGATCCCTAAATTCTTAACCGATTTAAGCAGTTGCTGAGGTCCAAAGCTATCAGGTCAGCAGTTCGGCATCCAGCTGCTGAGGTTATTAGCAAAGATCATGACCTCTGTTTTTCTACCATGCCACTATGGAATTATGTTCAGGGGCCAGCGATATGATTATTATTAGCATATGACACCAATCAAAGTCCATAAGACTGCAAGCCAATCGAAATACATGAGATACTGAAGCGGTACACATTTGGAAAGCACTCTTCCACGAGATTGGACACTTTATACTATTTCTACACTCCTTGTTTTCCGGGACTGACTGCATGGTTAAGATTTGGACGAATAGATACAAGGAAACTCCTTTAATATAAATAGAGCTCCAAATTACCCAACATTAGCGCTGAAGTATTTTGCCATACCCTTTGGCATTGACGAAACGTGTTGGCTTAAGTTATGGGCGGACCTATTGAACAATATAGAATGATTCTGGAGGAAAATAAATAAGATTGATGAAAAACTACCCAACACCACGTGAATTTATTCGAGATTGCTGGGAAAACTGTTTTATAAGACAGGACTACGTCTGCAAGGGGGCAAACATACACGTTGAACAGTGTGGGGCTCAACAACGAGCCCTGGGGAAAAACATTCTAGGGGTAAGAGATCAGAGTAGAAAGGCTTATCCCATACTAAAAAGCTTCATATGTCTAGAAAAGTCGAGAACCATTTCAAAACCTGATGCTCCACCTCCAGATCATATAGTCTCTCCAACAAAATAGTATGGGAGATCGTATCAAAGGATGCACTGAAATATAATAAAATGAGGGCTGCTGTACCGCCGAGATCCAAAGTACATTTCCGATCCACAGTTACAGCCAATAGCACTAATTCACTGCTATGACCAGAACGGAAATCCACTTGAGTTTTTGGAACGTAACCATCTGTTCCGCCCTTTCAGATAGCTAGGTATTTACATGCTTCTCCAACACCTATCATAAAAATGGAAGGAGTGAGATTGGCCAATATTTCTACAAATGTGAGGGCTCCAGGGATGCCTTCTTTAAAAGAGGCTCAAGTACTGCATGTTTTCATGCCTTAGGATCAGCTGGACTCGACGTAATTCTTTTTCCACTTTCGTCCCAAAATTTTACATTCCTTTTTCAGGTCTCGTATGTGGAAATTGAACCAAGGACCGGCCCTATTTACCTTTGGACCCATACTTTCTCGCAAAGGGACACTATTGTCAAGCGCCGTAGTAATCCATTCTCTAAAGATATGCTCATCATCAGTCACCAAATCATTAATTTTTGCTCTCATCAAAGTTAAAAGGGAGGTCAACTCTGTGGGATCAAGTTTAGACCAACATCTGCTCCTACTTAGGATCTTAGTAGGAGGGGACGGGTTCTTGGGCAAATAAAGTGATATTGGAACTACAAAATGGACAGACCAGAGTACCTGAAATGGCAGATGTACGAAGAGATCGATCATCACTATTAGAGAACACAGGGTCAAGAAGGTGGCCTTTCTATTCCTGTTTCTGAATCTCCCTTTGAAAGTGCCAATCTCGGCAAGATGGCGGCTGTGTGAGAGCTGTGGGGAGCCGCTCTTCCTACCTTGGCAATTCAGTTACTGGAAATGAGAGAAAAACTTTATATTCTAACATAAACTTGGCAACATTTATTCAGCACGTACCTTGCAGCAAGCAGGGGCTACAATCCGGCTGTAATCTGGTTGCGGAGCAAAAAACTGATGAGGCTTCTGTCGGTGATCGGTGCACTGACGGCTCGAGCATCAAGGCTTTTACTTTTAGCAGTATCAGCGGCATCCGGCGTTAGCCAGGCGGCTTTGAGGAGGCCCGGGACAATCCGCAGATACATTGTATCACGAGAGAATCCATCTGCTCCCGGTACGGTAAATCGATACTTTGTTGCAGCGGAGAAGAGGCTGTTAGGATCCGCAGTTATGCCACCAAAGACCAAAGGGCTGATGAGACGGTAGCGCGACTAGAGGGGTCAAGGCTACATCATTGAATCGGCGTGCAGCTGCGGAGGGGAAGGGGCTGAATCAGAGCCTGAGTCAGAGCGACAATCGGCAAGCAGATCTGGACAAGGAAGGGCTGACCAAGGAAACTCCCAGCGGGAAGCACGGTGGTGAGCGTCCCGGCGCGATGGTTACCAGACCAAAGCAACCAACGGTTCCTGGGATGTTTGCCGGACGGGGTGCCCCTAACATATCTGGCGAAAAGAAGGTATTTAAGGGTAAAGGCAATACCTCTTTTAGAGCTAATGTAGGCAGCTCCAAGAGTTTGACACTGAGCGAAGACTTGCAAAATGATGGCAATCTAGTAGAGACTTCCCCCGAATTAACTGAGACTGTTGCAGGGTCCGCATCTCTGTCTGGGGGGGAACATAGAAAAACCCGCACAAAGTATCTCTGAAGGAGAGGCAAACCGAGAATTCTACACCTCAGGATGTTATTTCTAATGAAGTATGTGATGCAACTCACACTACTGCCTATAAGGAGCAACCTAAGGCTATTATCCAAGCAGCTGGCAAATATCGAAGGACACCGGATTATGGGGAAAAGTTCTACTCACTGACTGACGACTCGGATTTGTCTAATACCAGTAGCAAAGGTGGTTCTGATGAGGATCTCACAGAGGGGGACAGTGGCACCCCCTCACTAAACCTGCTACACAAAAACGTATACATGTGCGCACAAAGAAAAGGAGTACAAAGGAATCAGACAAAGATAGGGGGTTTACGTCAGACTATAGCCAGTCTAGCCAGCTAAAGTGGGACTACTCTGCCACTCAGTTCGGGAGGAGTCTAGAGGACGAGCTTGGAGTCCAAGCTGCAGCTCCAGAGGGTGCGATAGAAGATCATGGCACTGCGGAACCACAAACTCAACATCCGACAATGGATTTAATATACTCTACATTGAAGCAAATGCAGACCGAGGCGCGTCTTGAACATAAGAGGGCTCATTTAGCCACTAGAAAATTACAGGGGGCTGTGCGCAAAGTTAGCAAAGCCTGTACCGAGACTTCAGAACGTACCACAGTGTTGGAAGAACGTATTGTGCAACTGGAGGGCAATGCCGAAACCTCCAATCGATTAACTGAATCTAACGAAAGCAGGATGTCTGATGTTCTCTGGAAACTGGAGGACTTTGAAAACAGACAACGCCGCAATAACCTCCGTTTACTTGGGATTGCAGAGAAAGCAGAAGGCGATGACATCCGGGGCTTTGTATTGAGGCTATTCAAGGAGGCCTTTCCCGAGCTAGGTCATTGGAACTGGGAGTCTGAAATACAGCGGGTGCATCGATTTCCCTTGATGCTCAAAAAAAGCCTGGGCAAGATGATAGACCACGAGCCATCCTCATATTCTTCGGTAACTTCCTCCTCCGACAGTCTATATTTGAAAAAGCAAGACCCGATGCAAGGAGGATAGCAGCGGGGCATTCTTTCTTTGTCCGGCCTGACTTTTTGTCATGCTACGGTAGAGAGGCGTTGGAGACTGCGCTCGCTGATCCCTTCATTTCAGAAACTGGGTTATGAAGTCTTCCTTATGAACCCTGCCAGGCTCAAAGTCATATGTAAGGGGCGATTAGAGTATTTTCTTCTGAGATCCTGGCACAGGAGTTCCTGCAAGAACTTTCTAAGAAATAAGACTCGATTGTTAAATCGTAGAGTTGGAAAACTGGGTTCTTTGTCTTCTTTTTCTCTCTAATGTTTTTTTTTTGTAGGAGGTGGTTAGGGGCACACATCATGCAGGAGGCATCACAAGGGTCCTTGGACCTTTTTTGCCGTTTTGAACAGGGTGGGGGGGGGGGTTGGATTGGGTTGGAGCCTGTGGGTGAGGGGTGGTGCCTTGGGTGGGTCTTTGAGCACTGGTTTGAGATGGATATTTTTACTAATTGCACTGTTATATGGTATGGATCTATTTTTTTTTTTTTCTTTTTCCAATTAGGAAGATCAGAATAGCCTCTATCAATATATGCGGGTTGAATAACCCTGTTAAAAGAAGGAGAATTAGTTTGGAGCTCCAATTCTTAAAGGCAGACATTATTTGTCTTCAAGAGACTCATGTCGAAGCTTGTAGAAAGGGGGTACTGGAGATGGCGGGCTATCAAATTATAGCTTCCACAACACAAACAACGAAGACAAGAGGGGTGGCAATTTTGGCAAGGAAAGGATTGGGTTGCTTCCCACGCTCTTCTGCTGATAAATTGGGGAGCTGGGCAATAATACAATGTTGCCTTGACCATAAGATGTTTACTCTTTGTTCAATCTATGGCTCTGTGTTGGATGATCCGGCATTGTTCGAATGGCTGAACACTGAACTAGTGGGCTGGCCTTTACCTTTGATTATATGTGGGGATATGAACATTAATATAAGCTGTCAGGTATCTAGGAATAAGGGGGTGATGTACCAAGGTCGTAAACCTAAGGTTTTTAAATCTTTGATGCAACTTAGGTTATTGCATGGGCTTGTGGATGTATGGGCAAAACAGAAGGGGGATGACCCCGGTTTCACATATTTTTCCGCACCACATCAAGTGCATGCGAGATTAGATTATTTCTTTGTGTCCCAGATGGTGTTACTAGGCTGTAAGATTAGCAAATATCCAAAAGTTATGTCTGATCACAACCCCCTGGTAATAGAAATTGATATTAGACTACAACCTCCACAGTCACGATGGACATTCAATAGGGCGTTACTAAGCGAGGAGGGATATCGACAGCACTTTAAGGAATGGATTCCTAGGTTTATAGCAGAGAACCTAGGGAGCACAGACTTAGGCATAGTTTGGGATGCATTGAAGGCAGGGATTAGAGGGGAAACATCAAAACATGGATGGGAATCACAGAAAAAGGATAATATCTTGGTACGTACCTTGTATGAGGATTTGAGTAAAGCGGAGGCCGATTTAGTAAAGGTTTTAGTCGAAGGGGGAGACACGGAGACTGCTCAATCAAAAATTATAATCACTAGGTCCGAAATCACTGAGATTTCCACCAAAAAAGCAGCCGGGAAATATACCGCATTGTGGAGCAGGGTATATGAGAATAATGAGAGAGTGGGCCATTTACTTGCTGTACGTACTAGGGAGAAAACGGTACAGACCAGGATTAGTGAAATCAGGGATCCTGGCATAGGCATGGTAAATAGCCCTGATGCTATTCTTACGGCATTTCAAAAATTCTACCAAAGATTATACACCGAGGATATTCAAAACAAAGATGGTGATATTGAGGATTATTTAGTAGGGCTATCATTCAATCAAGTATCTTCTGAGGAGAAAAACAGCCTCGGTGCTTTAATTACATTAGATGAACTTATAGCAGAAATAGATTCTATCTCTTCAGGCAAAGCTGCAGGCACTGATCTGATTCCAGGAGAATTTTATAAAAAATTTAAGATACAGCTCATGGCACTTATGTTGGAAGTATTTTGCAGAGCACAAGTAGAATTGCTGATTCCCGATTCTTGGAAGAACGCTAATATAATAGTCTTCCCTAAAAAAGGCAAACCCCTAATAGAATTGGGCTCATATCGGCCAATCACGCTGGTTAACAGTGATGTGAAAATCTTTTCTAAAATCTTAGCAACTAGATTAGCCGCGGTTATTAAAAAACTAGTTTCCCCGTTTCAACACGGATTTGTTCCAGGTAGGGGCACGACCGATCATATTCAACGTATAATCACGCTGTTTGACTACACGAAAGTGTCAGGAGACCCTATGGCTGCAATATTACTTGATGCTGAAAAAGCGTTTGATAGGGTCTCCTGGCCCTTCTTATGGGCAGTTATGGGGAAAAATGGCTTGGGGAAGGATTTTATTGGAGCAATTAAATGTTTATATCAGGATCCCGTGGCTAGAACTGCAATGATGGGGCATACATCAGAGCCAATTAAAATAACAAGAGGTACGCGGCAGGGGTGTCCCTGTTCCCCGTTACTGTTCGCTCTATATATAGATCCCTTAATCAGGAAAATTGTGGGGAATGATAGGATCTCAGCTGTTCCTTCTATGGGTGGGGACACTAAGATCCTTGCATATGCGGATGACCTCGCCATAATCACAGCCAATCCATCAGAGGCCATTAAAGAGGTTGAAAGGGGAGTCAAAAGATTTTGGTAAAATCTCTGGGTATCACCTTAACGAGGATAAGACAATGATTGTTAAAAATTCAAATGTGGCTATGTTTGATACACGGATAGTGGAAAGCACCAGATATTTGGGCGTTGAGATCTCTGCTAATATTGATAAAATTACACAAATTAATCTGGAACCTCTGCTACACAAGACAAACAGATTTTAATAGAATGAACAATTTGCATCTCACACTTTTAGGGAGATGCAATGTTATCAAGATGTTATTTTTACCAAAAATTCTTTATTTTTTTAGAGCTATCCCAATTGAAATAAACAAGAGTTGGTTCTCGGCATTTGACCAAATAATTTCAAATTTTTTGTGGGCCGGGAATCGCCCCCGAAGAGCGTTGAGATTTATGACCCTACCTAGAAGTCGGGGTGGCTGGGCGGTTCCAAATCTCCAGGTTTATTACTGGGCAGCAGCTTTGCAGCGAATGGCAGTTGTATTGGGGAAAGAGTCGGCTTCAACTGAGGAAACATCCAGCCCCTCTATATATAGGTTACTGTTCGGATCGGATTCCGTCGGCTGCCTTCTTCGGCATATTGATTTTGCTTATTTTAAAAGAGTGAAATTTAAGGTTTTATTGGGATCATTTAAAGTATGGACATCCATTAGGAAGAAACTTAAACTAGGTAGGATACATAGATACTCTCCCCTGGCAGATAACCTATTACCTGAAATCTTACAAGATGGCTATATGAAAGTTTGGATGGATAAAGGTGTAAGGCATATTGGGGATTTGATGGAGGATAACAATATCCTTTCCTTTGACGCAATTAACCCCTTCGGTGCTTATGACGAGCTGGACTCGTCATGGCACACAGTGCTCGTGTGCTCATGACGAGTCCAGCTCGTCATAAGACACCCACGGGGAAGCGCTGGCGCTCCCCCGTGGGAATCCGATCCTTAGGTTTTTTTTTTGGGGAGGCAGGGGAAGGGCTTCCCTGCCCCCCGCCCCCCCAATGACGTCAGCGCGCGAGGCGCGCTGACATCGTTGAGGGTTTCCCTTTCTTCCCCGACGCGCTGGAAGCCATTTGCTTCCAGCGCGTCGGGGAAATAAGGTGAGGTTTGGCTCGGGGAGGGGGGGGTTTGTATCAAAAGAGGCATCGAGGGAAAGGGTTTTCCTTTCCCCCGATGCCTCTTTTGTGCATTCCTGCTGCACGATCATGTGATCGTGCAGCAGGAATGCCCACGAGGGAGGGAGGGAGGGTGATTTACGCAGCTGTAGTGTAGGAAAGGCACTATACATTTACCCAACGAGGTAGCACTTACTGATTAGCCAGTAGAAAGTACTCCAGTTGAGTAGAGGTATTGCACAAAACGGTGGCATCTTCGTGGATAAATATGCAGGGCAGATGTGCCTTCTCTCCATTTCCAACGTGAAAAGTTAGCTGTAATCCTTGATGGAGGTCTTTGCATCCTTCATTTTCTCGAGCGCAATTCTCGTGTAGAATTCGTGAGCGTGGTTAAGCAGATGTGCCTTCTCTCCATTTACACCCTGAAAAGTTAGCTGTAATCCTTGATGGAGGTCTTTGCATCCTTGAATTTCTCGAGCGCAATGCTCGTGTAGTTCCTGTGACCAGGAGGTTCCTTCTCCTCGTCTGCCGCTGAGATCGTGCTCTGACCCTTTATAAACAAGAGGCATGTGAACGGGCCTAGAAGCCCCGCTCGTTTGGCCCCGCCACACATACACTAGCGGTATGCAACGTCTGCCCGCCCTTTCCCCACTATGATGGACAGCTTACTCAAACCCCGGCGCTTTCGGCGCGGTGGCAAAGTTACAGACACACAGGTCACTGGAGACAATTCTTCTGGTCCTTTACGCAGCTGTAGTGTAGGAAAGGCACTATACATTTACCCAACGAGGTAGCACTTACTGATTAGCCAGTAGAAAGTACTCCAGTTGAGTAGAGGTATTGCACAAAACGGTGGCATCTTCTTGGATAAATATGCAGGGCAGCTGTGCAGAATTCGTGAGCGTGGTTAAGCAGATGTGCCTTCTCTCCATTTCCAACGTGAAAAGTTAGCTGTAATCCTTGATGGAGGTCTTTGCATCCTTCATTTTCTCGAGCGCAATTCTCGTGTAGAATTCGTGAGCGTGGTTAAGCAGATGTGGCTTCTCTCCATTTACACCCTGAAAAGTTAGCTGTAATCCTTGATGGAGGTCTTTGCATCCTTGAATTTCTCGAGCGCAATGCTCGTGTAGTTCCTGTGACCAGGAGGTTCCTTCTCCTCGTCTGCCGCTGAGATCCTGCTCTGACCCTTTATCCCCTTCGGTGCTTATGACGAGCTGGACTCGTCATGGCACACAGTGCTCGTGTGCTCATGACGAGCCCAGCTCGTCATAAGACCACCCACGGGGAAGCGCTGGCGCTCCCCCGTGGGAATCCGATCGTTGTTTTTTTTTTTTGGGGAGGCAGGGGAAGGGCTTCCCCTGCCTCCCCCGCCCCATCAATGACGTCAGCGCGCGGGCGCGCTGACATCATTGAGGGTTTCCCTTTCTTCCCGACGCGCTGGAAGCCATTTGCTTCCAGCGCGTCGGGAAATCAGGTGAGGTTTGGCTTGGGGAGGGGGGGTTTGTATCAAAAGAGGCATCGAGGGAAAGGAAAGGGTTTTCCTTTCCCCCGATGCCTCTTTATGCATTCCTGCTGCACGATCATGTGATCGTGCAGCAGGAATGCCCACTAGGCACCAGGGTTTTTTTTAATTTTTGTGTTGGGGAGTGGCCAAAAGGGCAAGGGTTGCTCCCTTTTACGGGGGTGAATATTTTATTTATACTGTTAGGCCCACCTACCCCTTAGCTTGGCTGGTGGATTGTGTGTGGACTGGTGCATTATTTGCATATGTGATTGTAATGTTTTTTTCCTCCTTTTTATTCTAGTGTAAAGCTTTTGATTCCTGTTTGCGGTTTCGGCAGTGGTGGTTCTGCAGTTTTGCGTAATTGCATTTATTTGGTAAGAAAAATATTTTTGTTGTGTGTACTCCAAATGAGTATTATTGTCATGCATGAATGAATTTTTTTGTAAGTGGTGCCATAATGGCAGCATATTTGTTAGTGTTCAGAGCATGAAATTCTTTGCGATGTTTTGCATTGTCTTATGTGTAATTTTTTTTCTTCTTTTTTAGTGGGATATTGTTGATCCTTACTGTGTCTGTGCAGAGTAGGTGGTGGTGAGTCTAGCTGCTTCTGTCACGTGAGTGGTATAGTGTTGGAGTATATAGGTCTTTGTGATAAAGCTACATTTTGTTTATTTCTTTTTTTTACAAAGGGTTTGTTGTTGTTGACTTGTTTGACAAGTAACCTTTATTAGTAAGCATTATGGCTAGCCGAAGAATTACTGCTCAGCAGGTGGTTGGTTTGCTTCTTGAATCTTCCTCTGAGCAGGATTATGAGACTGACAGTGCGTCTGAGGGAGAGGAGGGAGGGGAAGATTCAGGCAGTGAGTTTTCTCTCCACATGGAATCATCGGATGATGAAGGTACTCTCAGTGCAGTTGAAGTGCCTGTTTTAGAGGAGGATACTACTGTGCCGATGGTGCAAGAGGCATCTGGATTGCAGCCTGGGGCTGCTAGGCTTCCTACTGGAAGTGCTGGACTCTGGGTTGATCCAAACATGGTGCAGCCGGTGTTGCCTGCCTTTAGTGGTTATGCAGGGTGTAGAGTGGATTGTGAACATTATTTGCCTATACAGTATTTTCAGTTGTTTATGGATGATGTATTTTTGGGGGAGATTGTTGAGCAGACTAATTTGTATGCTGAACAGTTTTTGAGGGACAACAGTGCCAGACTTAGGCCCCATTCTAGAGCTACCCGGTGGAGTCCCACAAATCTGGAAGAGATGAAGAAGTTTTTGGGTTTGACTTTTTTGATGGGTTTGATAAGGAAGCCGTCCATGGGTTCATATTGGTCTACCAGTCCCTTGATGGCAACGGCCATATTTCCTGCAGTTATGACTCGTGATCGGTATTTACTTTTGCTTCGGATGCTGCATTTTGTTGATAATGGTTTGGCGTTGCCACGAGATCACCCTGAATGTGACCGTCTTTTTAAGATTCGGCCTGTTCTTGATCACTTTGTAGATCGATTTTCAGAGATCTATACTCCAGGGAAAGAAATATCTATTGATGAGTCTTTGGTCCTGTTCAAGGGCCGTTTGGTTTTAGGCAGTACATTCCTAGCAAGAGGGCACGCTATGGAATTAAGCTGTATATGTTGTCTGAGAGTAGGACAGGATATGTTTTTAATTTGCGTGTGTACACTGGTAGGGATTCCACTATTGACCCCCTGGTTGTCCGTCCACTTTTGGAGTTTCAGAGAAAATTGTGTGGGATCTTGCTAGAGGACTGTTTAACAGAGGCCACCATTTGTACCTTGATAACTTCTACACCTCTGTGCAATTGTTTAAGGAATTGTTCAAAGTGGACACTTTTGCTTGTGGCACAATCTGCTCTAACCGTAAAGGTTATCCAAAAGAGCTTGTTTGCAAAAAACTTCAGAGGGGACAGTGCAGTGCCTTGCGTAGTGAGGAACTGCTAGCTGTGAAATTTGTGGACAGGAGGGATGTGTACATGCTGACTACCATCCATGATGAGAGTACTTCACCTGTGGCTGTTTGGGGTCAGATTGCTGAAGAGCGCAAACCTGTGTGCATTTTAGACTACAATAAGCACATGGGTGTTGTTGATAGAGTAGATCAGAGGTTGGAACCTTACACTGCTATTCGTAAGTCTTACATTTGGTATAAGAAGTTGGCCATCCATCTCTTCAATTTTGCAACTTTCAATGCTTTTGTTGTGTTCAAGAAGTGTTCTCCTGCGTCAAAGTTGACTTTTGTTCAGTTTCAGGAGTCTGTCAGAGGCAGCCTTGTTGTTGTGGAACAGGCAAGTGTTCCTAGAGTTGGAGTGGCGGAGGATGTGGCTCGATTGAAAGATCGCCACTTTCCTGATCACATTCCTCCTACACCCTCAAAAGACTTTCCCACTAGGAGATGTAGAGTCTGTTGGCGAAGAGGTACGCGGAAGGAGACTCGTATGTACTGCCCTGAGTGTCCTTCTAACCCTGGGCTGTGTGTGCCTGCTTGTTATAGAGCGTACCACAAGCAAAAGAATTATTGGGAGCAACCATGAGTGGTAAAGTGAACTGCCTGGTCTGTAATGTTTAAGAATTGTTGTTCTGTTTCAAGGTTGGAATTAGTGCAATGTATTTAGTTTCTGATTTTGTGTTAGTAGATTTGTATCTATTTGCAATTTGTTTGTGTTTTCTTTTTTGTATAAAAAAATCCTAAATGTGATGGTGGTGTGTGTGTAGGCTGGTGCTTGGCTGGCGGTGTGCGTGGAGTGGCGCTTGGCTGGCGGTGTGCGGGGAGTGGCTCTTGGCTGGCGGTGTGCGTGGAGTGGTGCTTGGCTGGCGGTGTGCGTGGAGTGGCGCTTGGCTGGCGGTGTGCGTGGAGTGGCGCTAGGCTGGCGGTGTGCGTGGAGTGGCGCTAGGCTGGCGGTGTGCGTGGAGTGGCGCTTGGCTGGCGGTGTGCGTGGAGTGGCGCTTGGCTGGCGGTGTGCGTGGACTGGCGCTCGGCTGGCAGTGTGTGAGTAGTGACTTGCTGCTGGTCACTACACACACTGCTAGCCGAGCAACACTCCACGCAATCCATCAGCTTGTGTGGTTGCTGTGTTAGGAATGTGGGCGTGTGAAAGTGATGGGCCCTTGAATGGCGCTGTCTGCTGGTGTGAGTGTTGTAATGTGATGGGCCCGCGGCTGGTGGTGTGAATGGTTTTGTATTTGTCACACGTATGAAAGGTGTATGAATGGCCTGTAAAGAGGTTGGTGCCTTGTCGTGGCTTTACAGCTCACGAGCTGTGAGTCAATGGTTCAGTTTCTCGTCCTTTCAATTATTAACAGTGCATTTCATTTTTGTGAAATCACTTGTTAATACAATTGTATATACTGAACCATCACTCACCCTCGTGCCAAATCCAACCAGTATGTGTGTGCTTGAGGATTAGATGGCTGTGCAGTAATATTTTTTTTGTCTTTCTCAAGCAGGGTGTACCTTGTCCCTTTTTGTGAATGTTGTAATGTGTTTGTTTCGTGCCTGGGGGTGTGAATGGTCTTGTGTGTATCACGTATGAAAGGTGTGTGAATGGCCTGTAAAGCGGTTGGGGCCTTGACGTGGCTTTACAGCTCACGAGCTGCGAGTCACTGGTTCCGTTTTTGTCCTTTCAATTATTGACAGTGCATTTCATTTTTGTGAAATCTCTTGTTAATAAAATTGTATATACTGAACCATCACTTGCCCTCGTGCCAAATCCAACCAGTATGTGTGTGTGCTTGAGGAATAGATGGCTGTGCAGTAATCTTTGTCTTTTTAGTCTGTCTGCCAAGGTGTACATTCCGTCTAAGAATAACCTACCAACTGTAGATATTGTCGTAAACGAAACACCCATGGGAGTACATGGTGATATCTCTCTTGTGGATCCCAACAAGTTATGGTACCCACAATGTCCTGCAAACCTCAAAATGTCTGTCACATTTTCCTTGCAATATTGTGCCAAAATTTTCACGCTGCAGAAATAAACACATTATCTCAAAATGACCTGGTTTTGCAAGGGGGGTCACCTGGGTTTTTGGCCCGGGGCTCGGCGGCCATCTAGGGAAACCTACCAAACCCACACATTTCTGAAAAGTAGACACCCGGGGGCTTCCAGGGAGGTATGGCTTGCGTGGATCCCCCAACGTTTCCTTACCCAGAATCCCCTGCAAACCTCAATTTTAGCTGAAAAAAATCACTTTTTTCACACATTTTTGTGTGGGAAAGTGTGGCATCACTGGCCTCACACAAATTTCCTACCACACAGCGTTCCCCCAGGTCTCCCGATAAAAATGGTGCCTCACTTGTGTGGGAGGCCCAAGTACCCGCGACAGGCAAGGGCCCACAACGTATTGAGGCGACCTCAAAATGGCCTTTCACAAAACCACCTGGTTTTGCAAGAGGAGTCACCTGGGTTTTTGGCCCCGTGCTCGGCGGCCATCTAGGGAAACCTACCAAACCCACACATTTCTGAAAAGTAGACACCCGGGGGCTTCCAGGGAGGTATGGCTTGCGTGGATCCCCCAACATTTCCTTACCAGAATCCCCTGCAAACCTCAATTTTAGCTGAAAAAATCACTTTTTTCACACATTTTTGTGTGGGAAAGTGTGGCATCACTGGCCTCACACAAATTTCCTACCACCCAGCGTTCCCCCAGGTCTCCCGATAAAAATGGTGCCTCACTTGTGTGGGAGGCCCAAGTACCCGCGACAGGCAAGGGCCCACAACGTAGTGAGGCGACCTCAAAATGGCCTTTCACAAAACCACCTGGTTTTGCAAGGGGAGTCACCTGGGTTTTGGCCCCGTGCTCGGCGGCCATCTAGGGAAACCTACCAAACCCACACATTTCTGAAAAGTAGACACCCGAGGGCTTCCAGGGAGGTATGGCTTGCGTGGATCCCCCAACGTTTCCTTACCCAGAATCCCATGCAAACCTCAATTTTAGCTGAAAAAATCACTTTTTCACACATTTTTGTGTGGGAAAGTGTGGCATCACTGGCCTCACACAAATTTCCTACCACCCAGCGTTCCCCCAGGTCTCCCGATAAAAATGGTGCCTCACTTGTGTGGGAGGCCCAAGTACCAGCGACATGCAAGGACACAAAACGTTTTGAGGCAACATCAACATTGCCTATCAAAAAATGTTTTGGGCCCTTGCCTGTCGCGGGTACTTGGGCCTCCACACAAGTGAGGCACCATTTTTATCGGGAGACCTGGGGGAACGCTGGGTGGTAGGAAATTTGTGTGAGGCCAGTGATGCCACACTTTCCCACACAAAAATGTGTGAAAAAAGTGATTTTTCAGCTAAAATTGAGGTTTGCAGGGATTCTGGGTAAGGAAACGTTGGGGGATCCACGCAAGCCATACCTCCTGGAAGCCCCGAGTGTCTACTTTTCAGAAATGTGTGGGTTTGGTAGGTTTCCCTAGATGGCCGCCGAGCACGGGGCCAAAACCCAGGTGACTCCTTGCAAAACCAGGTGGTTTTGTGAAGGCCATTTTGAGGTCGCCTCACTACGTTGTGGGCCCTTGCCTGTCGCAGGTACTTGGGCCTCCCACACAAGTGAGGCACCATTTTTATCGGGAGACCTGGGGGAACGCTGGGTGGTAGGAAATTTGTGTGAGGCCAGTGATGCCACACTTTCCCACACAAAATGTGTGAAAAAGTGATTTTTTCAGCTAAAATTGAGGTTTGCAGGGGATTCTGGGTAAGGAAACGTTGGGGGATCCACGCAAGCCATACCTCCCTGGAAGCCCCCGGTGTCTACTTTTCAGAAATGTGTGGGTTTGGTAGGTTTCCCTAGATGGCCGCCGAGCACGGCAAAACCCAGGTGACCCCTTGCAAAACCAGGTGGTTTTGTGAAAGGCCATTTTGAGGTCGCCTCAATACGTTGTGGGCCCTTGCCTGTCGCGGGTACTTGGGCCTCCCACACAAGTGAGGCACCATTTTTATCGGGAGACCTGGGGGAACGCTGGGTGGTAGGAAATTTGTGTGAGGCCAGTGATGCCACACTTCCCACACAAAAATGTGTGAAAAAAGTGATTTGTTCAGCTAAAATTGAGGTTTGCAGGAGATTCTGGGTAGGAAACGTTGGGGGATCCACGCAAGCCATACCTCCCTGGAAGCCCCGGGTGTCTACTTTTCAGAAATGTGTGGGTTTGGTAGGTTTCCCTAGATGGCCGCCGAGCACGGCCAAAACCCAGGTGACTCTTGCAAAACCAGGTGGTTTTGTGAAAGGCCATTTTGAGGTCGCCTCACTACGTTGTGGGCCCTTGCCTGTCGCGGGTACTTGGGCCTCCCACACAAGTGAGGCACCATTTTTATCGGGAGACCTGGGGGAACGCTGGGTGGTAGGAAATTTGTGTGAGGCCAGTGATGCCACACTTTCCCACACAAAAATGTGTGAAAAAAGTGATTTTTTCAGCTAAAATTGAGGTTTGCAGGGGATTCTGGGTAAGGAAACGTTGGGGGATGCACGCAAGCCATACCTCCCTGGAAGCCCCCGGGTGTCTACTTTTCAGAAATGTGTGGGTTTGGTAGGTTTCCCTAGATGGCCGCCGAGCACGGGGCCAAAAACCCAGGTGACCCCCCTTGCAAAACCAGGTGGTTTTGTGAAAGGCCATTTTGAGGTCGCCTCACTACGTTGTGGGCCCTTGCCTGTCGCAGGTACTTGGGCCTCCCACACAAGTGAGGCACCATTTTTATCGGGAGACCTGGGGGAACGCTGGGTGGTAGGAAATTTGTGTGAGGCCAGTGATGCCACACTTTCCCACACAAAAATGTGTGAAAAAAGTGATTTTTTCAGCTAAAATTGAGGTTTGCAGGGGATTCTGGGTAAGGAAACGTTGGGGGATCCACGCAAGCCATACCTCCCTGGAAGCCCCCGGGTGTCTACTTTTCAGAAATGTGTGGGTTTGGTAGGTTTCCCTAGATGGCCGCCGAGCACGGGGCCAAAAACCCAGGTGACCCCCTTGCAAAACCAGGTGGTTTTGTGAAAGGCCATTTTGAGGTCGCCTCAATACGTTGTGGGCCCTTGCCTGTCGCGGGTACTTGGGCCTCCCACACAAGTGAGGCACCATTTTTATCGGGTGACCTGGGGGAACACTGGGTGGTAGGAAATTTGTGTGAGGCCAGTGATGCCACACTTTCCCACACAAAAATGTGTGAAAAAATGATGTTTTCAGCTAAAATTGAGGTTTGCAGGGGATTCTGGGTAAGGAAACGTTGGGGGATCCACGCAAGCCATACCTCCCTGGAAGCCCCCGGGTGTCTACTTTTCAGAAATGTGTGGGTTTGGTAGGTTTCCCTAGATGGCCGCCGAGCACGGGGCCAAAACCCAGGTGACCTCCCTTGCAAAACCAGGTGGTTTTGTGAAAGGCCATTTTGAGGTCGCCTCAATACGTTGTGGGCCCTTGCCTGTCGCGGGTACTTGGGCCTCCCACACAAGTGAGGCACCATTTTTATCGGGAGACCTGGGGGAACGCTGGGTGGTAGGAAATTTGTGTGAGGCCAGTGATGCCACACTTTCCCACACAAAAATGTGTGAAAAAAAGTGATTTGTTCAGTTAAAATTGAGGTTTGCAGGGGATTCTGGGTAAGGAAACGTTGGGGGATCCACGCAAGCCATACCTCCCTGGAAGCCCCCGGGTGTCTACTTTTCAGAAATGTGTGGGTTTGGTAGGTTTCCCTAGATGGCCGCCGAGCACGGGGCCAAAACCCAGGTGACTCCCCTTGCAAAACCAGGTGGTTTTGTGAAAGGCCATTTTGAGGTCGCCTCACTACGTTGTGGGCCCTTGCCTGTCGCGGGTACTTGGGCCTCCCACACAAGTGAGGCACCATTTTTATCGGGAGACCTGGGGGAACGCTGGGTGGTAGGAAATTTGTGTGAGGCCAGTGATGCCACACTTTCCCACACAAAAATGTGTGAAAAAAGTGATTTTTTCAGCTAAAATTGAGGTTTGCAGGGGATTCTGGGTAAGGAAACGTTGGGGGATCCACGCAAGCCATACCTCCCTGGAAGCCCCCGGGTGTCTACATTTCAGAAATGTGTGTGTTTGGTAGGTTTCCCTAGGTGCCGGCAGAGCTAGGGTTCACAAACTACAGCTAGGCACTTTGCCACAAAAAAGGTCATTTTTCACTGCGAAATTGAGGTGTGACCACGTTGCGTTTTGCGCCGTTTCCTGTCGCAGGCACTAGGCCGACCCACACAAGTGAGGTACCATTTTTCTCGTAAGACTTTGGGGAACGCGGGGTGGGTGGAAATTTGTGGATCCACGCAGATTCCAGAACTTTCCACCACAGAAATGTGGGGAAAATGTGGTTTTTTGACAATTTATTATGTTTGCAAGGGATTCTGGGTAACAGAACCTGGTGGGAGGCAGTCCAGTCACCCCATCCTGGATTCCCCTGGGTGTCTAGTTTTCAAAAATGTATAGGTTTGCTAGGTTTCCCTAGGTGCCGGCAGAGGTAGGGTTAAAAAACTACAGCTAGGCACTTTGCCAAAAAAGGGTCATTTTTCACTGCGAAATTGAGGTGTGACCACGTTGCGTTTAAGCGCCGTTTCCTGTCGCAGGCACTAGGCCGACCCACACAAGTGAGGTACCATTTTTCTCGTAAGACTTTGGGGAACGCGGGGTGGGTGGAAATTTGTGGATCCACGCAGATTCCAGCACTTTCCACCACAGAAATGTGGGGAAAATGTGTTTTTTTTGACAATTTTTTATGTTTGCAAGGGATTCTGGGTAACAGAACCTGGTGGGAGGCAGTCAAGTCACCCCATCCTGGATTCCCCTGGGTGTCTAGTTTTCAAAAATGTATAGGTTTGCTAGGTTTCCCTAGGTGCCGGCAGAGCTAGGGTTCAAAAACTACACCTAGGCACTTTGCAAAAAAAGGGTAATTTTTCATTGTGAAAATGTGGTACGTCCACGTTGCATTTTGAGCCATTTCCTGTTGTGGGCACAAGGGCTACCCACACAAGTGAGGTACCATTTTTATCGGGAGACTTAGGGTAACACAGAATTGTAGAGCAACTGTTATTACCTATTGACTTTGGATGCATTTCTGCCTTCCAAATGAAAGACAATGTGTAAAAAATAAGTCATTTTGAAAAATGACCTATAATTCTCATGCTAGTATGGGTACTCCCAATTTCGGAAATGTGCAAATATCTACTGTTTCTAAAATCTACATTTTGTTCCCATTTCAGAAATACATAGGTGTCTTTCATAACAATTTTTCCATGTATACATTTTCCCAAAATAATTGCTATATACCCGGTACTTAAAAAAAAATCATTGCAAGATGTTGCTCAATTATTGGCTCTGGGTTCGTCGGGTTCTTGGTGAACCTACAAGTCCTATATATCCCCACAACCAGAAAGGTCCAGCGGATATAACGGTATATTGCCTTCAAATAGCTGTCATAATTAGAAGAAGTTACAGGTGAAAACGTTGACACAAATGGCTGTTTTTTTCAAATAATTTTCAATTTTTCCTTTATTTAACTGTTAGTTTCTATAAGGAAAACTTTAAGGATCTACACAAATGACCCCTTGCTGAATTCAGAATTTTGTCTACTTTTCAGAAATGTATGGCTGTCCAGGATCCATTATTGGTTTCATACCCATTTCTACCATTAACTGGAAGGAGGTTGAAAGCACAAAAAATAGCAAAAATAGGCTATGTCCCAGAAAAATGCCAAAACTGTGTAAAAAAAGTTGGTTTTCTGACAAAAGTCTGCTTGTCCCTGAAAGCTGGGAAGA
Organism: Calotriton arnoldi; assembly: GCA_963921515.1. NCBI lineage: Eukaryota > Metazoa > Chordata > Amphibia > Caudata > Salamandridae > Calotriton > Calotriton arnoldi. Next base: position 3,958,522 of record CAWUFW010000291.1, read on the forward strand.
TGGTGATTTCAGCACCACAACCCCTTTTGAAGCCATTTGCAGGGAAAAATCAAGACGCTTTCATCTGTAGCCCTTTTTCGCATTTTTCCCAAAAAAAACCAAAATTTAGCTGTATTTTGACTAATTTCTGGGTCCCCTCCAGGGGAATCCACAAACCCTGGGTACCTTTACAATCCCCATGATGTTAGAAAAAAAGGACGCAAATTTGGCATGGATACCTTATGTGGTCAAAAAGTTACAGGGGCCTAAGCGCGCACTACCCCAAATAGCCGAAAAAAAGGCTTAGCACAGGAGGGGAAAAGGCCTAGCAGCGAAGGGGTTAAGAGTAAATTCGGGATAGGCAATAAGTTCTTTTTTAAATATTTACAAATTAGAGACTTTGTTTCTAAAAAAATACCCAGTTGTCAGAGAATCCCCTTACTTGAAGCAGTACTAGGGACACCTTCATCATTATCTCCCCTCTGTAAAATGCTTAGTAATTTAATGGGCGATGATTTCATTAAACACACTAATCGCTGGCAGAACTTGTTGCAAGCAGGGATAGAGGTATGCGAGGACTCTCTCTTGCTAAGTAAAACGGCATGCTTCTCGGCAAACCTACAAGTGCAGTGTTTTAAAACCTGGCTTAATTTGTACATTACCCCAGCTCGTATAGCAAAATGGGGAAACTCGCGGGGTTCTTTCTGTTCTCGATGCGATTACTATGCCGCTGATAGTGTACACATGTTTGCAACTTGCTCCCGACTTGAACCTTTAATCACTGAGGTGGGTAAATATTTAAAAGGCATGCTGGGGTATGAGGTGGAACTTTCACCGCAGGTAATTATGCTGGGGGTTAGTAACCAAGCTATGTCGGAACCAAATCGGGCTCTGTTGTTTACAGCTATGGCAGTGTTTAGGCTATCCTTGGCTAGTGTGTGGCTGGATAAGGACCCCCCTTCAGTTTATTGCTGGCTAGGGAAATTCCTGGCTACATACCGTTGGGAAAAAGAGGTGTGTAGACGAAGGGGGCTTAATGCTAAAAGGAAGGGGCTTGCAATCTGGCTGCCAATAACGAATTGGACGAATGAGGGTGGGATTTGATTTGAGCTGTTATAAGTTAAGGGATTTGTATAAAATGCTTAGACTTTTGGAACTATTTGGGTTATCACTGTATTAAGGGTTTTACCATGGATTATATATCAAGGTCGTGTTATAAAACTCAAACTAGAGCTACAGCCATGGGCTCCATTGGGGTGGGGTGTGGGGGTTGGTTAGATTAGTAGGGGTGGAGGGCGTAAAGATATATATCAGACATCTTGCACATATGTTTTGAAATGCCGATTGGATAAACCTTGTTTATAAAGATTCTGTATGTGTTGGATGTCTTCAATAAAAAAAATTAAAAAAAAAAAGAAGGTGGCCTTTCTTATGCAGTGAGGAATTAAACAGTTGAATGAGTTGAATAGCAGCTAAATCTTGTATTAGATTCTTTGCTTGCGGGCAACAGGCATCCTCTAGATGAATATTGAGATTCACCTAATGGGCCAAGATCTACCCACTCCAGAGCCTGTATAGCTAGTGCTTAAGGTAACCTTTGTAAAAACTGAGTAGGAGGGCCAGAGGGGCGAAAGATAAGGGCCCCTGAGAAAACCTATGCAGCCGAAAATTTTATGGAGAAGAGAGTACTTTCACAGCCAGGTAAATGAAATGGGGAGCTTAAAGAATACTCAAAAACAATGGCAGTTAGTCAGTCAGTCAAAAATCTTTATTCGGCTCAATGACAGCCATGAAAGAACAGATAAAACTTTACCAATAATACACATAATAAAATTTTAACCGGCTCAGATGTTACCCATGAATTCATTTCCCAACAATTTTTCGAAGTCGAACTGCAGCAGAAATATACTTATCAACCATGAGGCAAGTGAATTCATTGTTTAAAAGAAGTAAATGACATAATGCTGATTGACACTTTCTAATATTTAAAAATCTTAATAATGGTTTTAAAAAAATGCGTCTGGGGTTAAAATACAATTTACAGAAAAACAAAGTGCAAGGTGCTTTGTGCAGAAGTTGAGTTACATGGGCACAGATCTAATTTGGCGTCACAATATGCATCGCGTGGGTATGAGACCAATAAATGAGCTATACCCATCCTGAACCTGATCAGATAAAACATCTTTGCTTGGTTAAAATAGAAAGAAAGATAGGATTCAATTCGTGGGGAGCTGATTAACAATGAATGCTCAACAACTCTTTTTGCCAACTCTAGGCTCTCTTTCGTGCTTCAAAAGTAAAAGAAAATCACTTTTAAGCTTAGCCTTGGGAATTGCTGATATATTTCCCGGGCGTTTAAAACAGTCCTGCAATCCCAGCTTCACCAGTTGATCCTGCAAGTTAGAGAGCCATGGGATTTTTTTGACATGGTCCAATTTCAAGCAATCTAAAATTATGTCACGATTCAGGGCTGGTTCTTCTTTTACCCAGATGCTACGCCAAAGCATCAATGGGGCTAATTGCATACGAAAAGATAGTGGAGTAATGCCTAATTCGTTGTGACACATAGTGGCGGGGGTGCTTTTAGGTAATGACAGCACACGTTTTAGTGTTAAGTTCTCTACTCTTTGGAGGCCCGGTATGTTTGAACATCCCCAAACTCCAGCGCCACATAGTGTAACGGCGCAGGTTCGTGCCTTATAAATGTCAACAATTACTTTTATGGGGCAAGTGCCTAATTTTTTGGTGAACCTAAAGATGGCCTCCATATTTTTATTAAAACCCCCAATCCTGGCATTAACTAAATGGGACCATGTATTTTTTTCATTAAAAAGAATACACAAATAAGAAAAAGTTGGCACCTGACGTAATATATCATTCTTTATGTAAAAGGTTTTCATCCTAGAGGGACCCTTTCCTGCTACCAACACATGTGATTTCCCAACGTTTGTTTTTAGCCCAAGATCACTCATAAATTCATTAAAACTGGTTAAAAGCCTTTGTAAACGCACCCCAGTTCTTGACATTAGGACACAATCATCCGCGTATAACAGGGCTGGTAGAATCCTCTGACCTATTGAGGGGGCATCAACATTTCCACTTCTGATATAGCTTTCTAGATCATTTATATATAAGCAGAATAGGAAGGGAGCGAGTACGCATCCCTGTCGGACCCCACAATCCATCTTTATAGGTCCAGTGAGCTCGCCAGTTGCTCCATAGCGTACTCTCCCTGTGACACCCTGATGCATTGCAGCTAAAAAATGGACGATTGAAGGGTTAATGCCCATAAGGAGCATTTTTTCCCACAGTTTCCCCCTCTGCATCCAGTCAAAGGCAGATGTCAGGTCCATAAATCCCATATATAGGGACCCTGAGTTAGCCATGGTGTATTTACCAATGACCAGGTGCAGGTTAAGGCACTGTTCTACAGTGCCCAGGCCTTTCCTAAATCCATACTGAACAGCGGAGAACTTTCCATTTTCTGTGACCCAAGTCTCCAGTCTCTCCAGTATTACTCGACCCATAATCTTGCAGGTGCTGTCGATTAAAGAAATTGGTCGATAGCATTTTGGGTCAGATCTGTCGCCCTTTTTGAATATGGGAACTATTGTAACTGATCTCCATGGCTCTGGTGGGCCCTGAGCTGCATAACATCGTAATATATTTGTTAATAGCGGGAGCCAGAGGGGGATATTTGCTAGAAATAGGTCGGCGGGTATGCCGTCCGGCCATGGGGCCTTATTCTTTACAGTCTGAGAAAGTGCCCTATTTACCTCATCTAGATTTGGGGGTTCTAAAGGACATGCCTCATATTGGGAGTGGGCAGCACAATATCTTTCAGTGCTGTTGCTATAGAGGCCGGAAAAATGTTTTACCCACAGTTCGGGCATTATTGTTGCTTCAACATTACCATTTTTTGTATCACCAAAGTACTCATCATTAACAGTTTTCCAAAATAGTTTGGAATCTTTACTCTGGGATGCCACATATAATTTGCCTCATGCCTCTTGCCTAATTTCCTTCTTACGTTTTTCCAGTACGCGTTTATAATCCGTGCGTGCCTGTCTCACTCCCACCCCATCTCGTGGTTTGATTTTTAAGATCTTGATTAGTTTACTATGTAATTGGGAACATTCCCTGTCAAACCACCTTTTATATTTCTGTGAGATATTTGATTGATCTTTAGTTAAGAGTGCCTTTATCGTCTCAGTTATTACATTAAACGATCTGATCATAGACGTAGCACTTAAATTTTCATCCAGACAGTCCAGTACTTGCACAAAATTACACTCTATAATCTTTCCCAGAATGCTATCTGGATTAACAGTGGACCACTTCTGAGTTAACCCCTTGTTTTTAGTATAGGATAAGGGAACTACCTTGACTGGTGTGGTGGGAGAATCTACTAGGATCGATAATTCTAATGTTAGTGGGTAGTGGTCACTAAAATGATTTTTAGATATGTTAAAAACCATAGTTTCAGACTTAAAATAATCGGACAAAATAATGAAATCAATCAACGTACCCATACCTCTTCCAACATATGTTACCACATCGGAGTTTAAAAACTCCATGAGATCTAAAGTCAAGAAAAGTGAGAATTTTGACAGTAGAAAATTGAAAGTGTTCCCACAAGGAGTGTGCTCAAAGTGGTAACCGCCCTTCATATCCCTCGTTAGATAATGACAGGCCTCGCATTTAGACAGTGAGCACAGTTTACAATTGAAATCACCCCCCCAAAGGATTACATAGTCCGTTTTTAACTCCTCAATGTGTATCGTAAGTGCAATTTCGAATTCCCAGGCAATAGTGATATTTGCACTGTTAAAATTATTATGATAAAAATTAATAACCACAAGGGTTAAGTTTCTCTTCAATATAATGTTTATGATCTGGAAGTGCGGAGAATCCAGCTGCAGTTTCCTGACTCTGCCATTTAATGTTGTAGAAATCAGAGTTAGTAGGCCGCCTTTATCATGTCCACCCTCAGATGGTCTAGCCGATGTATAAACAGAGTAAAAACCATTTATATACGCTGATTCACGCATCCAAGTTTCCTGTAAACAAATTATGCTGAATTTAGTAACAAACTCTACCCAGTCATTAATACCTAATTTGTTTGACAAACCCGCTACATTCCAGAAGAGACTACCATATGTAGATGTACTGATATGTGAAGTATCTTTATTCTCGACACGGCCGGTATCTATTGTGCACCCTTCTACTGGCATCATCTTGGTTATTGCAGTAGGGTTCACAGCTTCTAATGCTCCATCATTAAGTGGACTAGAGGAAATGGGCCCAAAGTGGATTATCGGGGTCAGTAAACATTCATCATTTGGGTAATGGGGATTATTTAAGATTTTGATATTAGGGAGAGACGGGCTATTTAAGGGTACAAGACAAATATCTCTTTCCATGTCAGCTAGGGCTTGCAAAGGAGTTACATTTAGATCTTGATTACCAGGCTCCCTAAACAGCCGGCCATTCAGTCAATCCACTTGTTCTAGAGGAGAAAAAGAATTAAAAGTTGAGATCTTGAGTGGGGGAAATATTTGGTTTTGGGAGTGTGCCTGGTCAATGCCCGCATTTGACGGTGGCCTGTAAAAATAACTTAGTGGTAAAGCTTCGATAGTTCCCCCCCATGTTATTACTCAAAAAGAGTTTGTCCGTGAGCCAATGCACAACATTTTTGTCCCTGAAATTTACAACAATACAAATCACCCATTTCCGTTTTCACCTGAGAGCCCACCCATGACACACGTTCTACATTGTTAATTTTGCCATTAACAAAGTCTTCGCCAACCAGTGCACCGTTTTGTTTTTAAGCTGTTTCCAATCTTCTGTCTTGTTGTGAGGCAGAGGTGGGACGTTTTTAAGAACAACGACATAAGGGGTAGCTTCCGGGGGTAGATGGAGTGTTCTTGGGCTATTATTCACACCAGCTAAGAAAGTGTTATGATTTCTGCCAGTAGGAATGTTATCGCTTCGTTCTATATTTGCTAATGAAGGTTCCGGCCATACTTTATCAGGTTGTTTAGATGTATGCCTTGTGCTCAACATATTAGTTGCCTCACCGACCCCGGGGCCTGATGTCTGGGAGAGTGGAATTGCCTGAGAAAGGTCCAGGTTTGTATTTGGGACAGAGTTTATTAAAGTCTCAGGGCCTGTGTTGATCTTTGAGTTACTTGAACCAATTAATGTTTTTAGCGAGGCATCAATGCTGTTCAGTACACCTACCAGGGGGTCGAAGATTGATTTAATGATAGCCTCCATCGAGCTTGTATAGTGGTTGAATAATACCTTGTCCCCCATGCACTCGATGTTAGTAAGGTCCTTAGTGGTACCCATTGCTCGTGTTACTGGCTTGCGTGTTGAAGCCAGGGTCTTCTTTCGTGTCACTATAGGGTCTGTGTCTTTCTTGGGTTTCCCCACACGCCTTAGGTTTTTTGGATGGCGGTGGGCAGAGTGTTTACGAATCCCCCCTCCTGAACAGTACCAATATTAACTTCATCACCACTAACTTCCAAACTGGTAGACGATATTCTATCCTCTAATGTTCTGACATGCTCGCCTACTATTGTCATTGTAGTGCCATTCTGCAGGGCCCGATGCGTTTCCCCCAACCTCTCCTCTACAGACTATCTCACTTGTTATGGCCCCCATCGCCGTCGTTAAAAAGTTCGTAATTGATGAGGTTAATGGCCTGGCCTTAGTGGTCATAACAGTCTTGCGTTTCCCCATCTTCTTACCTTTTATGTCTTGTTATCCACTAAAGTTCAGACTCCTCTCTGCATATTGGGCAACCAACCAAGAGCCCTGGCCCAGCCCGGCCTTATCCGGTCACGGACGGGCTCAGACGGGCCCGCCCTTGGCCCGGGCTTTGCCCGGAGCGCGCCCGTGCGCGTCCCGCGAAGCGGGAGCCGCGCAGGCCTTTATGCGCCTCCGGGCGCGGGAGAATGGCGGCACCTCCTGGTGCGAAGGTCAGCAGGGCAGTCTGGGATCAGTGGTCCCCTCGCGGCAAATAGAAGCGGTTCCCACAATGGCAATTCCGCCACCCTTCCTGTCCATCCACTCCTGTCTATGTTATAGCCTAAAGGTATGGCCTGTACTATATCTGGATTGTCCGAACGCCTGGTTGCTGGTGACCATTGTTGTAGCCAATCTTGTAGTGGTCTCATGGATAGTCTTGCATGTGGTATTAGGGGAATACATGAAGATATAACACCCATCATTTTCCCTCACTGTCCGGCGTTGCCCCTTCTGGTAGACGTTGCCTTGATCTACCATTGCCTTGACCCTCTTGTCCACTGGGAAGGCTTTTGTCATCTGTGAATTTAGAATTGCGCTAAGAAAAAAACCATTTCCCTTTCTGATGATTTTTTAAGTTAATGGAAAACATCAGGTTGTGTAATGTCTTTATGACCTTGCTGATGCTGTTCCTACATTGCTTGAAGATGCCTGCTTTTACTAGACAGCTGTCCAGATATGGGTACAAGTATTCCCAGTCGCCTGAGGTATGCGGTCACTACGGCTAGACATTTTGTAAATGTTTGTGGTGCCGAGTTTATTCCGAATGGCAATACCTTGAATTAATAGTGTGTCTTGGTTACCACACGCCTGAAGTACTTTGTGTGTAATCTGTTTATTGGTATGTGAAGGTATGCATCCTTGAGATCTATGTTCACCATGCAGTTTTACTTTCCCATGAATGGAATGCCCTTCTGTAGGGTTGTCCTCTTGAATTTTCCCTCCTCTGTGGGTGCTCTTTCTCTGTGCCATCCCACAGGATGGTACTTTGTACTGCAGCACTCCGATCAGTCTATTAGTCTTGTTTCCATGGATTATAGCACTTTGTCGACTGTCTTCTGTGACGGGCAGGTTTATTATTGCAGATTGTACCGGTTGTTTGAACCCAAGCCAGGCATGTCTGCTTAGAGTAGTAGCAGTACATAATTGTCTACTTGGCTGTGTCTGTTGTGTCTAATGCAGACTTGAGGCAGTTGTTTACAATTGCAATGCCCTTCTGTAGCACACCGTTTACCCTCTTTTTGAACTCTTCTAGTAGGCGATGCATGACTTCCTCCATTTGGTCCCACTGCTGGTGGCCATACCGAATGAGCAGGGTGCTTGAGTTGGCTAGACTCCATTGTGCCACAGCTGACCTCACCACCTTTCTCCCCCGTGTCCACTCTTTTACTTTCCTTGTATGGAGCAGGACCTGCAGAAATGGGGTTGTTGGCTCTCGTGAGCCATGGCCACCAATTAGGGAGTATGCTGGTACATTGCCACCTGATGTAAGTTGGGTCTTTGGTGGAAAAACTATTTTTTTAACACTCCAGGTGAAGACCTTAGCTGATGCTAGCTTTTTGAAGGCCTCTCTACTCTGGTCCAGGACACTGGGTAACATAGCAAGGAATTAGTATTACTTCTGGTCTGGCAGTAATGTCTCTAGAAGGACGGACACTTCTGTTTGCTCTTCTTCCAGCTGTATTTCTAATGTATATGCAGCTCTTAACTGTGTTGTACGCAGTAATGTCATCTGAGGGTGAGGGTCTAGATGGGCAAGAGTCTTCCCCCTTATCTGGCTAGTCTGCAGAAATGTGGGACCAATCCTCCACAGACATCCTGTCCATGAGGATTCTTGCTCTTGAAATTGTGATTCCTCCTACCTGAACACAAAGATATCTTATTTCACCTCACCTCGCGGAACGCCCTTGTGGGGTTTATCTTGCAGTTTGCATTGCTGACAGTCCGTGTCTTTCTTTCAGCCTGGATCTCTACTACTTCTTAGAATTCTGGTTCTTCTCCCTGGGCCTCTTCCGGATCCTCAAGGGTGCCTTCCATAATCAACGACCTGTGTTCTTTAAAAGATTCATGCTTTCCCAGGGAAGAGGCAATGAAATAATGTGCCCACCTCTGCTTTTGTCCAGTCCTGATTGCATTTGGCAATAACTCCGCGCATGCTGCGCGGTCCTCCGAACGATGGTCCTTCTGGAGACAGAAGTTAAACACATTGTGACTGTCTTTCTGCGCATATTTGTAAAGACAATTCGGCCAAAATCTTAAGGGGAGGGGGCTCCCAATTCCTTTCCCAGTCTCTGAACCAAGTGGTCTTGATGTGCATCAGGCTTTTCACTTCAGTGTTTAGTGTTTTTCAGTGTCTTCTCATAATCAGGTGACATTTGTTGTGATCCCCATTATTTTTCGACTGTATTCTCTGGTTTCTTCGATGAAAACTATGCCTAGTGATGCAAGCTTCTACCTCAACTCTGGATCTCTCCTTTGCTTCCAGACCAAACAGTGAAAAGAACAGAACCTGGAGATGGTGACTACATCGAAGGGGATCTATGGCGGGCATTTAATGTCACAGAAGGAGGGCCATAGCACCAAATGATCAACTACGGTAATGTGCAATAAGGAGGGAAAAAAAGGTGGGGTTGGAGGGAGTCTACGAAAGACAAAACGTCCAGGCCCAGTCACTAGATGGTGAAATAATTGAGAGCATTGGGATACAAAAAGATTCATGCCGCAAAAGTAAATTCATGAAAGAATCCATTCTGGAGAAATGACAAACATACAGAGGCTATGATCACTGCTAATCTGCCCAGGTTTTAGGACCCGAGGTACAGTCTGTAGGTCAAAAATTTTAATACATAGCAGCACAGACCATCATCACTCTCTCAAAGCTCATAAAAAGATCTTAGACCGAATAATGATTCTCTTAGCACTCTGTTTCGCCCTCTCTCTCACTTTCCATCAGCAGCGGCATGCAGAAAAAGCAAACCATATTGGTCAAGGAAAGGCTATCATTCTTCTGGGTGTGATTACCATCTCACACTTATCAAACAAAGTCCAACTTTTTTTCACATGTTTTTTTTTTTTTACTTTATCACTTCAGAACAATCCCGCAATCTAGACACCCAGATCTTAACATTCTCTTTGTCTGACCTCAAAGTAAACACCACAGCATTCATCACCAAACAGAATTCCCAGACTGACTGAAGAATGTGTTCCGAGCAGAACTCCGCAATTAAAAGCTTGTAGAGTTCACAAGGAGCACTGCCAACATAACTCTACAACTAATCTTGCAACAGGCTTTCATGTGTTGCTTCTGACCCAGAACTGCACTTATGGCAACCAACAAGGTACCTGAATGGGACAACACCGATGGGTGCACAGATGTTGCCTTCAAAAGAAGGACAGGTTGGTTCAACTTGCTTAGATGTCGATAGGCTCCCGGCACTCCCTTCTTGTATCATCCTACAACACTTACTCACCATTCCAATCGCAGGGGAAGAGTGAGAGCCGTTCATCGTGTTCTTTTTTGCAGGGTCTGGAACAGTGACGGGTCTGCTCGACAGGCTGCCTGAGCTTTTATACAATGAAGCCTCAGAATTCTTCCTGGAATCTGGAATTCTGACATGGGCAAAAAGAAGTAAAAAGGAAAAGCCTCAAGTGTTTGCCAAGAATGGTCCACAATAACTGCACTGTAGGGGATTAAACAACCTCTTCATGACAAGCAAAAAGGGAAATCTGAGAGTACTTAAATTCACTGACAGTCAAGTTAGAAAGAAGACAAAGACAACAGAAGCTAAGAATTGTAAAGAAAGACGGGAAATTGGATGAAGATGTGCACTGGACATAAGAAAACATGTTGAACAAATACATGTACTGAAAATGGTCAATAGGTACCAGGGTTTGTAAAACAAAACAAAAATGGGGTGAGGTGTATGCCACCAATGTACAATGAAAAACATCTTATACAAACACCAACATCTCCGGTAAAGAATACAGAGGTCTAAAGGAATACATACAAAATGTGGATGCTAGTACTCCTTGCACAGGTAATAAATTGTGCCTTACAGTGGAGTCATGCAGGAGGAAAGCTGAGGAAATAAAACACCACAAAATAGTGGAGGAAGCAAACCTAGAGCCAGTGCTAGGAAATGTTAAGGAATTAGAACAGAGAAAAATAGATGATATATTGAAACAATGGTGTCAAACTGCTTGCTCATGCTGGGGAAATCTGGCTTAATTTAGGAACACACAATTAGAAAGAAAATCGAACAGGGGTTGCAGTCTCTGATTTTAGTAAAGTTTAGAGCTGTGCTTTATAGAAGGCACAGAAACAAGCAGAGAGAAACCGGGATGAGAGTTAGTGATCAAATGTTATAGTGATGCATGGTTAAAAAATATTGCAGAATGACAATCTCCAAAGAGAGGGGTAACAAGTGAGGGCATTAGTGACCTTCCTTGGAACTCCAACTCTAGAATCCTTCAAGGCTCTATAGAAATGTTACAAAGGAAGAATGCAATTTCTAGAGAATTTGGCAGAACATTTTCTTTAAATGTGATTTCACATAGCACATTATCTCACCTTAGATAGAAGAGCACATAGGCCTGCTGATTCAGCACTACCTTGATGTTGCTTGAATGCACTATGGAGTCGTTCATCTGGTACCACTGCCCGTTACTGGCCTGGAGACAAACATTACAGCAACATACATTAAAATTATCCAACCCCTCTGTAAAGCTCAGTGTAGCGCCATGTTGACTATACAGAACATGCACAATATTTGACCTTTTATCTGTACAGACCATTAGAAGCATTACTAACTACACTCCTTGTACAGATCCTGAACCCACTCTCCCCCTGTATTCCATGCACCACCCTGTTGCCATGGGGTTTCCAGGAGGATAGGATACAAAGGAAAGGTTCCTAGACTGTTACACTGGTTCTCCAGAGAGGGATACTCTTAATAATCTTTGAATCAATTCCTGTGCAAGACATGTTCCAGTGATCCACAGAAAATCTAACAAAATATTTAATTTCTAGCTTCCACTTTGCCGTGAAAATAGCCATACTCCCTATAAAAATAAATAAAAAGAAAATAAGTTACTTACCTGCAACTGTAGTTCTCCAGTATTGGTATCTTTCATAGATGCACATGCTTGAATCATTCCCCAAAATGGGAGTCCCACGGTACCATAGAAAACAGCAGTCAAAGACCTACATGGAAGTCAATGTTAGAACATTCACTTTAATAGGTTATCATCATCATTAAAAAAGACCCAAAGTCCAGCCAATAAGGCGGTAGCACCCTTTAGAACCCTCACGACAGAAGCGCAAGTCCCCTAGATTTTCCAGCAAAAGTGGGAGGTAGTAGTGAAGAGAAATAAGGGGAGGCCATATGGGGAGGAGGGTGGTTCGCAAGTGAATCTAAGAAAGATACCAATAGTGGAGAATTACAGTTACAGGTAACTTATTTTCTTCTCCAGTATTGGATCTTTCATGGATTCACATGCTTGAATCAGAATAGTTAACAGTTGGCATTTGTAAATAACATTATCATATCATAGCGGATGATGGGAAAGATAGTTAGAAATGGCTCACCTTATTGAACCAGATGGTGCAACACTGCTTGTCCCACAGCCGCATCCTTCTGGTCAGAGGAACCCAGGCAGCAATGCTGCATAAACGAGTGCATGCTGGACCATGTTGCTGCTCGGCATATTTGCTGAATAGGCACACCAGCAAAGAGAGCCGTGGTAGTAGAAACAGCTCTGGCAGAATGTGTCTTAACTTTCTGAGTTTAGGGCTTTCCCGCTTGTCTGTGACAGCATTGGATAGCTGCTGCGATCCATCTTGTTATGCTTTGCTTTAAAACTGGGAACCCTGGTCATAGATTTCAATAAGCCACAACAATTGATCCATTTTGCGGAGTTGTTTAGTTCTGTGTAAGTAGAATTTGATACACCTTTTAATGTCTCATGCATGTAGTGACCTTTCTGACATAGTATGTGAATTGGGAAAGAATATCCTTAATATTATGGATTCATTAAGATGGAAATCCAAAGGGACTTTTGGTATGATCTCTCGATTAGTTCTTAATAGAACACTGTCTTGTTTGAAATGCATGAATGGTTCCTTGATTGTAAATGCTTGGATGTCACTAACTCTTCTTGCTGAAGTTAGTTCCAGCAGCAGTGCTGCTTTCCATGAGAGATATTTGAAGTCTGTCTTGTGAGTCGATTCAATTGTCCAAGTACAACATTTAGATGCCAGGCAGGAGGAGGTTCCTTTACCGGAGGAAACACCCTGAAAAGTCCCTTGAGAAACTGCTTGATTACTCTAGCCGACCATAGGGAAGGTAGCTTATTTGATCTTAAATCGGGATATTGCTGCTGGATGTACTTTAATGGAGGAGTGAGCTAGACCGGATTTTGCCAATTGAAGAGGATATGGTAGGATTTGTTCTGGAGTAGATAGGATGTACGCAAATTTCCTGGCACCAAAGACAGAAATGCTTTCATTTGAGCCTCTATGTCTTATTGGTGGTTTCAGCCCTGGCCTTTGTGAGGATCTCTATGCAGTCCACCGAAATATTTAACCTTGCGAAATCACTGAATTCAGAAGCAAGGGTCACAAGTGTAGGGATGTCGGATTGGGATGACGTACCTTGCCATTGTTCATAGTCATCAACGTTGGTATGGGTTCAGTTTAATGGGGTCCTGTTCCGAAAGAAGCAGGAGTTCTTTGAACCAGAACTGTCTGGGCCATCTGGGAACAATCAGGATTACTCAGCAGGTATCCCGCTTGAGGTTTCTGAGAATCATCAGGATTAATTAGATAAGGGGTAGTAGCGTACGCAAAGATCTTTGACCATCTGATCAAAACACATTTCCCCACGAACCCTCCTGCCAGCTTCCGTAGTACTGGCATTTGTGGTTGTTCTTGGTCATAAACAGATCCAGAATTGGTTTGCCCCAGTAAGCGAAGGAAGATGTTTTCTAGAATCTGCTGATTTAGTGCCCACTTGTGGCAACTTGTAGCCGTTGTGCTTAATGTATCAGCTAAGACATTGTTTGCTCTGGGTACGTGTTTTGCCTTCAGTGTTATCTAGTTGTGCTGGGCCCATGTCCAAATTTCTTGCGCCTACTGTGACAGAGCTGATAAACTTGTTCCTCCCAGTTTATATAATGCATGGTGGTGGTGGTATGATCCATGCGGATTAGCATGAATGAGTGTGCTATTCTGGGAAGGAAAGATATTAAGGCCAGTGCTATGGCCTTGAGCTCCAGCCAGTTTATGTGCATCTTCTTTCGAAGTTGCTCCATTTCCCACTGATTGTCAAATCCTGAAGATGAGTGCCCCATCCCTCGAAGGACGTGTCTGTCGTTACGACAAAGTCTGAGATGTGTGCTAGGAATGTTAGCACCTTGGTAATGTTTCCACTCTGACCCACCATTGCATGGATGCTACCATGGTAGGGGCAATTCGAATGATGAACGTCCCTTCAACTTGTATCCATTGCTTGTCTCGCTCCTCCTGAAAGGGTTGCACGTGCAGGCGGCGATTAGGGATTGATGGAATGTAAGAGGATAGCATTCCTAAGAGTGACTTGTACAGTTGAACTGAAACAGACTTTCTTTTGCTTAGCCATTGAGCCAGTTGTTGAATCCTGGTCTGTCTTTCTTGTGAGGCGAATGCCTTTACCTTGTTGGTATCCAGAACTGCTCCCAGAAAAGTCAATGTTGTTAGGGTTAGATATGATTTTTGCTTGTTGACTGCGAGACCCAGTTTTTTTGAAAAGTGAGAGGCAGGTTGATGTATCTGTTGTAACCTGCCCAGACGTGGCAGCCTTTATTAACCAGTTGGTAAGGTATGGGAATACCTTCACTCCTTGTCTCAGATGAACTGCCACAGGAGCCAGACACTTGGTGAAGATACGGGAACAGATTTTAGTCTGAAGGGGAGGGTCTCTGAATTGGTAGTGGGTGCTGGCCACTTTGAATCTCAGGTATTTGCGAATGTTTAGTGTGAATTGGGACATGGAAGTATGCGTCCTGGAGATCTAAAGCAGTCATGTGATCCCCATGATTGAGGAGATGTAAAATATCTTGCAGGGTGACCATGTGAAAGCATAGTTTTTTCAAGTATTTGTTGAGTTTCCAAAAGTCTAAGATAGAGCACCAGTCTCCTGACATTTTCCATATCAGGAAGAAACCGAAGTAGAAACGGATTCCCCTCTCTTTCGGGACTTCCTCTATTATACCCTTTGCTAGCATGGTTGATATTTCCAGCAGAAGTTGTTTTTAGATGGGGAGGTGGTGCCCATTTTTGGTGAACATTTGGCAGGTTGGTGGTGAATTCGAGTGTGAGTGCTCGAGTAATGACATCCTGGACTGATCTGTCTGTTGTTATAAGGGACCATTGACGAAGATAATTGGATATATAGCCTACTAGCTGTTTTTTCAAATTTGGGGGGAGGGGGGGAGAGATAATCAGCACCGTTGAAAGGTCACTGCTTTCTGGCAGTGTCTCTGCCTCTGGGAGGTTGTTTACCTGTTGTCTGCTTGTACAACGGTGAAGGTGGTTGCCTGTATTGTTGGGTGTATTGGGAGCGGTACTGGCTTTGAAAGGGTTGCTGCTACCTGTAAGGTTGAAATGCTCCTCTAAAAGGGTAGGAACCCCTGCCCCCTCGAAAGGGCTGTTTTTCACATTTGCAGGGTTCCTAGGGAATTGATTGTGTCCGTATCCCTCTTGATAGTTTGAAGAGCATCCTCGACATGCTTGCTGAACAACGCTTCCCTGTCATATGGCAAATCCAGGACCTTGCTTTGGCTATGCAGTCTGAAAAGGATGCCTTCAGCCAACTTGGTCTTCTACGTACCGCTGCTCAGGGTAGTTGTCTAAATCCACTTGAGGCAATGTCTATTGCACAATCAATTATCTCTGAAGAGGCTCCCTCGCCCTCCTGGAGAATCTTCCGGTCTTCAGATTTTGTATCCTCTGGTAAAAGGTCCAGATATTGAGCAATATCAGACCACATTTGTGTCATTGTGAGAAGTTGGCCTGGTATATGATGTCCACTAATTAAAGTGGGCACCTTGCACCAGTCCAAACAACCCTTATGGTGATTTAAGAGGTCAAAGATAACCTTAGAAAGCTATCCAAGTGGTAGCTGTGGAGAGCAGCCTTCAGGCTTAGTCTTGAAGGAATGTTAAGCAGCTTGTTTTACCAGAATGCAAACTTATTGTATTGGTTAAATGAAAGGAGAACACCACAGTAGTTATAAAAATATGTATTTATTATTATAACACCTTAAATACCTCACAGTATCTGCTACACGCAGATAAACATAAAGCACACAATACTGTAGCACAGAAACAAACGTAAGTAGCTCTAATACACAGTGGGCTCCAGGGGGAGACCAAACCATATACTAAAATAGTGGTATAAGAACCACGACTCGAGTCAAGACAGTGTCTAGAGGTTGAAGAATCGCTGGGACCCCAAGGAACCACCCAAGGTGAGTAAGGAGGGACCCCACGGAGGACGGGTGCAGTATGAGAACACGACCGCGCGCTACGTACAATTCAGTGGGAGAGTCGCGGTTGCAGTTTTACAGAGGCCCTCGTCCTCAGACCCTCCACCACCGCTTGGGACAACACCTGGTGGCCCGCCGCCCTCGGGAGCGCAGCCACCCCATCAGACCATGCACGGAACCTCGGCATCATCCTGGACTCCTCCCTCACCATGACCCGCCAGATCAACATCGTCGCCTCCACCAGTTTCAACTGCCTCCGCACCCTCCACAAGACCTTCAAATGGATCCCCCCGAATGCAGAAAGACCGTCACCCACGCACTCATAACTAGCAGACTAGACTACGGCAACGCCCTCTATGCCAGAATCAACAAAACGCTCCTACACAAGCTCCAAACCATCCAGAACACCGCAGCCAGACTCGTCCTCGGAACCCCACGCCACGAACACATGACCCAACACCTACAAGACCTCCACTGGCTCCCCGTCGAGAAGAGAGTAACCTTCAAACTACTCACCCACGCCTACAAATCCCTCCAGAACATCGGACCCAAATACCTCAACGAGAGTGTCTCCTTCCACGTACCCAAAAGGAACCTCCGCTCTGCCAACCTCGCACTGGCAGAAACCCCACGCATCCACAGAAACCGAGCAGGCGGAAGAGCCTTCTCCTACGTCGCAGCAAAGGCCTGGAACGAGCTCCCTGTCAACACCAGACCCTCCCCCACCCTGCACACTTTCAGGAAGAACCTCAAGACCTGGCTCTTCGACTGAACCGGAACTGCACCCACCCCACCCAGCGCCTTGAGACCCTCACGGGTGAGTAGCACGCTTTATAAAACCCTAATTGATTGAGTTTTCGTTTTTAAGGACCCTGCCCAGTAGATTACAAAGACACCTTTAAAACATAGAAGGTTGGAGACCCACCCCACCCGTGGATATCGAAGTACCAGAGTTACCTATCCCAGGGAAGCCAAGTGCATAGGGTCGAAGTGGCGTCGGAAATCGCTGTCGTTCTCAATGGGAGCCTTCAAAGAAATGCCACTGCTGGAAAGAACAAAAGTGTCCGGTGGAACCCACAGGTGGATTCTTGAGGAAGGAACCTGAAAGCAGAAGGGACAGAGTCTGGGTCACTCAGGAGTGACCAGGGGCTCGGTAGACGAAGGCCCACCGATGTCGGGTGCTCCAGGTGTGAAGAGGGAGACCTTGACTCTGCAGCCACGGGGACCAGGAGACATCGAGGACGACCAGGAGCCGGATACGAGCTGTCCCACGAAGGATGTCGAGTGCGGACGGCAGGGTGTCTGGCGGGAGCACCAACAAGCCTTGGCAGCGGCAACCCACGCAGAAGGTCAAGGAAGGTCACGGTCTGGCCCAGCAAGGACCAGAGGGCTCACCACAGCAAGGGGAGTCAGGGCAGGCCTGGAGCAACCAGGGGAGCCCACGAAGATCAGTGTTGTCCCTCAAATGGACCCACAGGCCAAAGGCACAGGAGTCGCGAGGGGACCTCTAGCAGTTTCACAAAACAGCTTACAGGGCACAGAGTGCGAGGAGGCCGAAGTCCTTAGTACGAAATGTGCACAGAGGTTGGGGCTATCGATAGCCCAATGTACTTAGTTGGGAAACACCAACAAGCATATGCACTTGCAAATGTACGCGGTGCACAGGGGTTCGGGCTATGCGGTCCCCACGAGGGATACTGGCCTTAAACTCTGTGAGAGGGCAGCTCGACCTCAAGGAACCCACCTCCTGTGCTGCTGGAGCCTTCGGAGTCCACAGGAGCTCAGGATCAGCAGACCGGTCAGTTGCATTACGGTGCCTGCGAATGCAGGGGAGCGACTCTTTCACCCCAAGGTAGATACTTCAGTTGTCTTTGATGCTCCACAGGTTCTACACGGAGCCTGTATGGTGCACGGGCACAGATGGTGCTTAGGACGGAGAGGGAGACGAAGTCGGACCCAGTCGGAGTCCAGCGAAGTCCAGAGTGTCCAGGCGGTCGAAGGTCAGTGGTTTCTTGATCAGAATCTTGCCAACGTCGAATCTAGGGGCCTACAGCCAGGAAGGCCCTTTTGTACCCACAGGAGAGGGTTGGACAGATTCAAGGGACCAGCCCAGCGGAGGGTCAGGACAGTGGGGAGGATACGCCGCTGTCCTTTGTCCAGTTTCACGACAGAGCAGGAGCCAACGGCTCCCAGGACTGGTTTGAACTGGACTATGCACAGGGACACCAAGTGTGCCCCAGATGCAGACTTTCAGGCACTTTGGAAGTGCACCCACCCAGCCCCAATACACTAAATCCTGTCTGGGAGGTGGTCACATCTCCCTGTGACAGGATGTCTATTGTCCTGCCTTCCCCTGCTCGAGCTTGGCTCAGCAGCAGGAGGGCAGAAATGTGTCTCTGGTCGGCAGCAACCATTTTGTGCTGCCCGGGTCGAGAAGGCTGGTACCGGGAAGACCAGTGACCCCACGAAGCTTGCTTCAGAAGGGTGCAATCATACCTCCCACACCCGTTACCGGTGTGGAGGTATGATTCCAAGGTGTTTGATACCAAACATGACATGTTTTGTTGCAGCCGTTTGAGATAGCATTTTACGCGAGCATATAATGCACCTCTACCTATATGTCTAAATGCGTCACCGATACCCCAGGAGAATGGACTCCTGCAGGGGGGCTCTGCTCATACAGGGGCACCCTTTCACGTAAAACCCAGCACTCTGCCTTCAGGATTGTCAATGCCTGCTAGAGGGGTGACTGATAGGTTTTAAGTGTAGTGACCTATAGATATAGTAAACCTATATCTAAAGTAAGTGGTGCAAGCACCAGCTTACACAGGCTGCAATGGCAGGCCTGTAGTTCCATTTTGCATGGCCTCTCATGGGTGGCATAATACATGCTTCAGCCCATGGGAGGCCTCTGAGGTACCTATACCCTGGGTACATGTGTACCATATACTAGGGACTGACAAGGGAACCCCAGTACCCAATCTAGAGTGTACCTAAGTACATGCATAACATTTTAAGGAGACAGCAGATAGACTGGGGTCCCGATTAGCAGGATCCCAGTCAGACTAGTCAAAAACAGTGTAACCAAGTAAAAAGTGGGGGTAACTAGAAGAAGCAGATCTTACTTTCCTACACAACCCCCTCCCCCACCCCCCAACGTAAGGAGATGAGACCAACCTTGCCCAGTTGAGTCTTCAGGTTCTAAGTGGAAATATCTGGAGAGTCCATCTGCATTGGCATGGTTACTGCCAGGTCTATGTTCCACTGTATAGTCCATCCCCTGTAGGGAAATGGACCACCTCAAAAGTTTGGGGTTTTCACCCTTCATCTATTTTAACCATAAGAGGGGCTTATGGTCTGTCTGAACAATGAAGTAAGTGCCAAACAAGTATGGCCTCAGCTTCTTCAGAGCCCAAACCACAGCAAAGGCTTCCCTCTCAATTGCTGACCAACGTTTCTCTCTGGGGGTCAACCTTTTGCTAATAAAAGCTACTGGTTGATCCTGACCCTCTGCATTAAGTTGTGACAACACAGCCCCTACCCCCAACTCAGATGCATCTGTTTGGACAATGAATTGTTTGGAATAGTCAGGACTTTGCAGAATGGGAGCAGTGCACATGGCCTGCTTGAGATCATCAAATGCCTTCTGACAGCTAACTGTCCACTGAACTTTCTTGGGCATTCTCTTTGAAGTAAGATCATTCAAGGGAGTCACTATAGACCCATATCCTTTCAGAAACCTTCTGTAGTACCCAGTCAGGCCCAAGAAAGGTCTGACCTGAGTCTGGGTAGTGGGAGCAACCCAGTCCATGATGGTCTGGATTTTGCTCTGCAATGGTTGAACCTGGCCTCCACCCACAAGGTGGCCCAGGTACACAACCTTACTCTGCCCTATCTGGCACTTGGTGGCCTTGATAGTGAGACCTGCTTTCTGCAGAGCCTCCAAAACATTCTTCAGGTGGACCAGGTGATCCTCCCAGGTGGAGCTAAAGACAGCTAGATCATCAAGATATGCTGCACTATAGGCTTCCAGGCCTGTAAGGATTTTGTTCACCAGCCTTTGGAATGTGGCAGATGCATTTTTCAAACCAAAGGGCATTACAATAAATTGATAATGCCCACTAGGGGTTGAAAATGCTGTTTTGGGTTTGGCATCCTCAGCTAGTATGATTTGCCAATATCCAGCTGTGAGGTCAAATGTGCTCAAGAACTTGGCTGAGGCCAAAGTGTCAATGAGTTCATCCGCCCTTGGAATAGGATGAGCATCAGTCCTAGTGACTGCATTGAGCCCCCTGTAGTCCACGCAAAACCTCAATTCTCTCTGACCACCCTGGGTATGAGGTTTGGGTACCAGGACCACTGGACTAGCCCAAGGGCTATCTGAGGGTTCAATCACTCCCAATTCCAGCATCTTTTGGACCTCAGTCCTGATGCAATCTCTGACATGGTCAGGCTGCCTGTAAATCTTATTTATTTTTAACAGGTAGGCTCTCACCTGTGTCCACTACATGGGTACACCAGGTAGTCTGACTTGGAGTCAAAGAAAACATATTCCTATATTGATTGAGGACCTTCCTGCAATCAATCTGCTGTTGATCAGTGAGGCTGCCTGCCAAAGATACACCATCAACTGAGCCATCATCAGGGTTCTGTGAGAGGAGGTCAGGGAGTGGGTCACTCTCTTCCTCCTGTCCCTCATCAGTAGCCATGAGCAAGCCCATGTCTGTCCTGTCCACATAGGGTTTGAGCCTGTTTACATTGAGTACCCTATGGGGGCTCCTGGGAGTTCCAAGGTCCACCAAGTAGGTGACCTCTCCCTTCTGCTCAAGTATATTATGGGGTCCACTCCACTTGTCTTGGAGGGCTGCTGGGGCCACAGGCTCCAACACCCATACTTTCTGTCATGGCTGATAGACAGTCAGTACAGCCTTTTGGTCATGCCAAGCTTTTTGCAATTCTGGACTTGCCTCAAGGTTTTTGCTGGCCTTCTTCATGTACTCAGCCATCCTGGAGCTTACGGGCAGCAGGGAAGAGTAGGTTACTTACCTTGTATGCATCTATTCGTGGCATGTAGTACTACAGATTCACATGCTATGCACACTCCTGCCATCTAGTATTAGGCCCGGACTTTACAACTTGTTTTTCTCGAAGAAATCTTTTTTGCTGACATGATGTTGAGATTCCTCCTCTTCGAGTAAATGCGCATGATTAACAGCTCCATTGTTATACTGTTCATTTTTTACTATGCCATAACGGCAAGTGAGGATGGAGCTTGTGAAGAATCATATGTGTAAGGCTATAATAAATATACACAAGAATTATAACTGTAAGGCTAAACTATAAATACATATTTGGATATAACCGGTTTAAACATGAAATCTGACACCAGAGAAAGCCTGCCGGGGAGCCGGAGGGTGCACGTAAATCTGCCTTACTACATGCTGCGAATAGATGCTTACAAGGTAAGTAACATACTCCATTCGTAGCATGTATTGGCTGCAGATACACATGCTATGCATAGACTGTAAATCAGTTTTCCTCCTGCAGTGGCTTTTGGGCATCATACGGTTCAGATGTGTGAAATAAAGTTCTTAACACGGTTTGCCCAACAAGAGCTAGTTGTCTTGCTTGGACATCCAAACAATAGTGTTTAGTAAAAGTATGTGGATTAGTCCATGGTGCTGCCTTACAAATGTCAGCTAAAGGAATGTTCCCTAGAAAGGGCAAAGAAGCACCTTTCTTTCTAGTAGAATGTTCTTGCGGAACTGATGGTAATGTACGTTTTTTTATGTAACGTTTGTATGCATTTTACTATCCATCTCGCAATTCCTGCTTTCGAAATTGTGTTTCCTTTTCTAGGGTTAGAGAAAACAACATATAGCTGTTATGTTTTCCTAAAAGGTTTAGTCCTATCAATGTAATACATAAATGTCCTTTTAACATTAAGTGTGTGAAGTGCTCTTTCTGCTATTGTACCGGTTTTGGAAAAACACAGGAAGGTCAAATGTTTGATTTAAGTGAAAAGGGGATATGACTTTTGGAAGAAACTTTAGATTCATCCATAGTTGTACCTAGTCTTGGAAAACTTGAAAGTATGGTTCTTCTATTATGAGGGCATGCAACTCACTAACTCTTCTTAATGATCAGATAGCTACTAGAAAAGCAAACTTCCATGAAAGGAACTGTAGAGGACAGGAATGCAAAGGCTCAAAAAGCGTGGACACTAGACTTGTGAGTACCACATTTAAATTCCATGTTGATGCTTGTAGAGGAATTATTCTTTTAAGCCCTTCCATAAAAGCTTTAATAACCGGTAGGAGGAAACGGGACTGGTGCTTTCAATTTTGCAGGTATGCTGCAACTGCGGCAAGGTGCAGTCATATGGAAGTGTATGCTAACCTTGATTTTTGCAGGTGCAGCACATAACATACTATTTATTGTACTGTGGGAGCACAAGGGTCTATGTGTTGAGCCATACAGTGATGGACAAAACATTTCTATTTAGCTGCATAGTAGGCTCTAGTTGTTGAATGCATTTCCTCTCCGAGAATGCCCATACACTCTGGAGGCAGCTGTAAGTATCCAAATTCTAGGACTTCAGGAGCCAAATTGCAAGGTTGAGTTGTTTGGGGTTCGGATGCCTCACTCTGCCCCCGCTGTGAGTGAGAAGGTCTGGGATGTTGGGAAGCCTCTCTTGAGATACTAGGGACAATTCCGCAAGTGTTGTGGACCAGGGTGTCTCGCCCAGGTGGGAGTCACTAGGGTCATCTTGAGAGATGTTGGTCTGAGTTTCTTGACAAGAAAAGGAATGAGAAGAGTAGACATAAAAGCGTAGGCAAATATCCCTGACCAATTCATCCATAGTGCATTGCCTATGGATTGTGGTGGTAGTGCATGGAGGAGAAGCTTTGGCATTTCACGTTTTCTGCGGTGGCGAACAGATCCACGTCCGGCCTCACCAACAAAAGAAATGGTGTTGGATGACTTGGGGGAGAGTTCACACTTGTGGACTTATTGTTGCATCCGGCTGAGCATGTGTGCCACAGAATTGTCCACTCCTGGGAAATATTCTGCAAGAAGGTAAATGTGATGGCAAAGAGCCCAATGGCAAATCTCCTGCACTAAGCGAGACAACGGTCTCAAATAGGTGCCCCCTGATTCTGTATGTAATACATTGCTGTCACGTCTGTTCTGAGGAGAACAACTTTCCCAGTTACATTGGTGATGAAGGCTTTTAGTGCTAACTGAATCGCTATGAGTTGTGGTACATTGATGTGCAGCATTTGTTGTTCATCGGTTAATGCACCATGGACAGTCTTGTCCTCCATATGCGCCCTCCCTTGAACCCCCCCCCACCCCCTCCCCAATAGAAGTGAGGCATCTGTGGTAATTCTCACTTGCTGAATTGGGTGCAAAAAAGGTCTGCCCTAGAAAGGATTGTCTGTGCTCCACCATTCCAATGACTGATGGACCATGGGTGAAATCAACACTGGATCCTCTAAATTGCCCTCCGCTTGTGACCAATGAGATGCTAGATGCTCTTGTAAGGGATGCATTTGAAGCCTGGCATGTGGCACAATTGCTATACAGGACACCATCATGCCCAAGAGGTGCATAATTACTATGACTGGCAGATGACGATGTACCTGAAAAAGAGCCAGTTGGTTTTGGAGATTGAGAACCCTTTGGTCTGTGGGATATGCTTTGGCGGTAACAGAATTCAGAGTCACTCCCAGATATGTTTGCATCAGGAGAGCCTGTAAGTGTATGCTGCAAGGATTGTGAAACCCAATTTGTGCAACAAGTGGTCGTCTGGGTATCCTGCAGGCGTTTGTCTGTTTGAACGCTTCATCAGCCAATCATCCAGGTGTGGGAAGACATGAATGCTGTGTCTTCTCAAATGGGCTGCTACAACTGCATTTGGTAAAGACTCTTGGTGCTGTTGTCATCCGAAAGGCAACACCTTGAATTGGTAATGACATCTACTTGCCACAAACCTGAAGTAACGGCTATTTGCTGGATGAATGGGGAAGTGAAAGTAAGTGTCCTTCAAGTCGAAAGCCGCTATGAAATCACCTTCTTGAAGCAGAGATCACATCCCGTAGTGTTACCATATAGAAGCGTTCCAATAACAGGGGTGTGAAATTTAATAAAATATCTACTTGTCCATGGGGCAGGTTGCTTTATAAATCTACTTGTCCCGTAATAAAATCCACTTGTCTCTTTGGTGCCATGTAGTGCAGCGACAAATTATGGCAGCAATCTCATTATATAAGAGCTCTGATATAGCCTCTCTGATTATGCCAGGGCTCATACCATAGTAGTGTTTGAATACTTGCAATCCCCTTATGTTGCCACATTTCCGCAGATCTACATACTGGGGCTGAAGGTAATGGTAAGCAATAGTTCCAGGGTTAGAATGCCCTTTTGAGTCTGTGCAAACCTACTAACTTGCATGTTTAAGGGTTTTCAACAACTCTTCTCTAATCTTTTCCCATACTGAGAAATGTTGGAAATTTACTCCTGACAATGGCAGACGTAAACCTTCTTCCAGAGTTGGGAAAAAAGTGGTTGGATGAAAAGTGAACTTGCAAACACTCAAATTTTAGCATGAGCAAATCTACACATGCATATTTGCTCATGCTAAAATGCAGTTCAAAAATATTTTCTTGGGGTACTATTTCTTGTCCTACTTTTGTAAATTCTTGGGAATTCACGAAAGCCGTATAGCTGCACTTAATGCAAGGACATATACCATGGGAGCACTTTTGAGACTTTTTTTAATAATTGGGCCCTTAATTTGGTCTGGCGTTGACCATGACCTTTTGCGTTTATTAAAATTCTGTCTTTCTCTGTATCGTCTGGCTTCACTGTGAGTGAGAGCATTCTGCTCTTTCACAGGGAGCATATCGGCACACAAAGTAGTTTTGTTCGGTGCCAGTAACCACTGTGTCAGTGTGCTTTTTGAGACCAAAAACTTTTTGGGCTTTTGCCAATGTGTGTTATAATGGCGAGGGCCCGGCAGCTCCCACACCAATTAGGTTTTACAAAAACCATGCCAAAACAAGTCACACATTGACAAAACTAAAAAGCTGACCAACAATTTCAGACCTACTGGCTTTGTCAATCCTTGTTTATTTTTGTTTCCCATAATCTTATTGAAACTAGTTACACTGATTTTCCATTATGAATATTTTTGGAAAATACTAGCATGCATCAACACATGTTACTAAATTATGCTGCAAAGAAATGGTACCTGAAATTTTACAGTAGTTTAGCGAAATGTTTTTTTTCCTGCTTTCATTTTTTTTATTAACATTTTATTTTGAAAGCAAAGAATCATCAATCTTGTCTTCAAGCTTCTGCAAATATTTGCATCAAATCAGAGAGCATTCTGGGAGCATTATACATAGCCTCATATTGCTAAACTTTGAAAACTAGTGTACACATTTTTATACTGGAATCACTGTCAGTAGTGCAGTCAGAGCTTACAACATTTACTTAGAGCGCTCACCCTAATAATAAAGGCTTTCAATTAATGAATCCTAAATACACGTTTGAACAGCATTAACATACGGACGAAAATATTACCTTAACTGAGACAGTGCCCTTCCCTGATCCATAGTGTGGTACTGCAAACTGGCTGCCAAAGGGTTTGTGCTGCAGGGGGTTGGGCCTACTTGTCCCAAGGACAAAATACATATGAAAACTTGTTGCCCTTGACCCCAAGCAATATGTCCTGGGCGTCGGGCTATAGGAATTCCACATCCCTGAATAATATCTATTGATTGAGAGGGCAGAGATCTAGTATTGGTCTCCGTGTAATATCCTTCTTGGGGGAAAAAAGGTGTTCTTTTGGAATTGGCTCTATGGCACCTTAACAGCAGAGCTTTCACCTCCTCCTTGAGCAGGTGAAGGTGCTGAGAGTATGTGTGCGTGGCAGAATGTTGGGGGCTGTGACGTGTGTTCTAGCAGTATACTTGCTGAACGATGGACAGCACCCATTGGTCGGGTGTTATTTTGAGCCATAGGTATGTAACTGCTACAGTCTTTCCCCAACAGGTGTTGTGTGATCGGGGGAGGAGAGGGGAGGGGGGAGTTGTAGTCATTGTTTAGAGGCAGAGGCTCTCTTTCGGGGAGTACCTTTATCTTTTCCTCTTTGACCGCTCCCACTTGTATCCTACTCTATAGTAGCCCCTAGTGCTTTGCTGGTGGTATACTTTTTGTTTCTGGTAGGACTGGGTGTCAGTGGTGAGGGACTTGGCTGCCCCCCTGCCCTGAAATCTATAAAAGGACTGCTGCCTAGAAGTTGTGGTCTGCAACGCCCCCATGGATTTTGCAGTCTGGACCAAAGCAGTGTTCCCCATCAAAAGAGAAGTTTAAGAGGTGTTGCTGAACCTCAGGTTTGAATCCAGATATGCGCAACCAAGCATGTCTGCGTAGTATAATTAAGTAATTCATTCCTAATGCAGCAGTATCCGCACTGTCCAGGGTGCACCAAATAGTTGCACTGGAGATTTAATTGCCCTCTGAAACAAGTTCTTCTGCTTTTTATTTATATTGATCTGGGAGATGTTGTAACAACTCCTCCATGTCATCCCAGGTAGCCCTGTTATAACGCAAGAGTAGGCCCACTGAATGCGCCAATGATTAGCATGTCCTACTGCCACCCGTTTGCCTGCTGCATCTATACGGATACTCTCCGCCGTGGGTCTCCCATAATTTAGAGTGGATCATTAGGAGAAGGTTAGTATTTACGCTCGATACGAGGGGTTAGTTCCCTTGACTTAACCGGTCTTTAAATATCTCTGTAGAGACTCCAAGCATTGACCCTATCATGGGTAGATATTGAACTGAGCGCTCAGTTTTGGAGCGCCTCTACTAAACAAAAACACCTGCCTCCTCTGTAGTGTGCATCTGTACTTTATGATTGTCAGCTGCGCGCTGTAGAACACTACGATTAGAAGTAGTGTCGTCTGGTGGTGATGCCTTGACTGGGGTTGGCACAACAATGTCAAGGTCTGGTGGAACAATAAGTATACAAAACAGTGATGGATGGAATGTTTGAATTAATCTAAGCCCAGTCTGCACGGAACCCACATCTGGGCATGCCCGTCCTACTTAAGGCTACACAAGAAGTATACAAAACACTGATGGATGGAATGCTTGAATTTATCGCAGCCACTAGGGCAGCATCCCAATCCATCATTATTTTGCAAACCATGCCACCTTAGTTTGGACCCAGCTATATGTAAATCAGTCCTGACACCGCCCCATTAGGAACAGTCCAGCCTGAACTGCCAAGCCAGGTCCTCCCTGAACCAGAACACAAGCAACCCAGGACTGGTTTCGCCCTAGTTATGGGCTCATCAGCCAGGTACAGCATGGTTCGTTAACATATGTCCCAAGGATCTGGACTATCTGGGGGCACTCCCTGAAAGTCATCGTCATGAGTGTAGTGCTCCCGGTGTCTATGTCACCTGAGTGTGTGCAAACTGGTGAAATGGATTGTGGTGAAATGTCCAATAGTATAGGGCTGGTTGCCTTGTGTTATAGTCTTTTTTATGGGAGAAGACTGAGCAATGAACAGCCTCGTCCTATTAGGACTTACTTTTTTTGATAAATGTTCCACCTCCAAAAGTCTCTTCCTATTCATCCGTCCTTGGAGGTTATCAAAGACATTGCCCTGTGCATCGGGGGGGCCAGTGCGATGAACTTTGTGATGTGACAAGCCTCTTTTTTTCTGCCACTCCTGTGGAGCCGAAGCCATTGTTGTGGGTGTCTACGGTGCGGATTGCTTTTTTTAGGCGTCAATGCTGATGATGCACGTATTGTTGCCGCCATATGTCTTGTCGACTCAGACGACTTTGCTGACACTGAAGCGGTACGCGGCACCAATGGCTTTGTCAGCACCGAATGCTCCTTTTGCTTCAAGGGCTGCATGTCCCCTCCACTTTTGCCCTGTAGACCCCGAGCCCGATTAGGATCGACGCAGTCGTCCTGTCTTGGCTCAGATGGGTGCTCTTGTGTCGGCCAGAAGGCTGTGGCGTACCAAGGCAGTGATGCGTGTGTGTTGAGGGTAATTGCGTGGTGTAAGCGTGAGCCTGGAGACCCTGGGCACTCAGAGCCCTTGGAGTAGTCTTCATCCTGGGCCTGGATCTCGTAGTCGTGAGCTCATCTAGGAGTTGCAGACATGGCGGAGAGGATTCATCCTGTCCTCCTTCCTTGCGTTATTCAGAGTACTTGGACAAGACATAACGAGGACTGCACAAGATGACGCTCCCTTCCTTGACATCTTCCTATTCTTCTCTGCCAGGGTAGATTTGTTGCTCCTTCGCAGAGAATTCCGCTTCCGCCGCCATCTCCATGGTGTGGGGTAGTCGTCTATCGCATCAAGAGCGTAGTGTTTTCTTGTTCTTGAACAGGTTGCAGGTTGTGCAATCCTGCTCGTTTTGTTCTGGCAACAGGCAAAGATTACAGATTTTGTGCTGATCCGAGTAAGAGTACTTCGCCCCACACTGTGGGGACTTTTTGAAAAAGTCTGTCTTCTTTAACCGGTCATTGCCCGGAGCCCAGCATTCTCGGCAGCACGGAAGAAGGAGTCCGATCGAGGCAGCCAATCCAATCTCCAGTATGAGAATGAAAACTGGCACTCGTGCCTTCGGGAAACAGACATGTTTATTGGGTCAAGTTTCCCCGGATACAGGAACACAGATACACGATTCGGCAGTGAAACTGCCTTTCTCAATCTTTGAGATTGAGGAAGGCAGTTCATCCTATAGGAGAAAAATGGTTATCGGATTCACAGGTAAGTATTCGACTTACGAGTGGGAGTTTTGGGGGTTAGGACCAAGGTTCCCTAAGGTCCAGGTAGGCACTCAAGTTGCACCACCAGCGCACCGGGGCTGCCGGGTGCAGGGGCCCAATGTTAGCCAATGGGGCTAAGGGGGTCTTCGGTTAGGGGGCTGCTTGTGAGCAGGCCACTCGGGTGTGGGAGCAAAGCTCTTGGGGTTAAGGTCAGCACTGCAGGGGCCAACAATCAGCACAGGAGCTGCACCACCAGCGGCACAGGGACAGCCGGGTGCAGGGTGCCAAGACGACATCCGGGCCCTGTGGTTTCCAATGGAGACCTTCGGTTCGGCAAAGTTGCTGCAGGCTCGGGCAGGGAGACTTCCTGAAGGCGACCACCGGCTGGAGAGGTAAGTTGGGTTCTTGGGGGATAATTGGAAACCGTTGGTTAGGCCACCCAAGGCTGTTGGGCGTCGAGTGCAGGGTTGTCTTTTGGCATTGGGTTTCTTTACCAGCTCTGGTCGGGAGGGGGACCATTCAGGTTGAGGCTGCAGGCGTCGTCTTGAAGCTTGGGGGAGGTCTAGGATCACCAGATCCCAGGTCAGGATCGTTGGGGAGACCTCCTCGTGGTGTTGGGCCACTCAAACTCGGGCCATGGGCTTCGGGTGCAGAGCGATGCGGCATCACGGAGCCGCCTGGATCCGGATTCTGTGGGCGAGTCTTGGTTTGAGCAAATCCGGTGCTCACAGGAGACAGTCGGTTAGTTGAGTGCAGGAAGGTCCTCTGGGCTCTGGGGGTTGCTGGCACCTGGACTCACCGGGGTTCTCGCCGTAGGCAAGTCGTAGACTGGACAGGCCGGTAGAGCTGGGGCCAAAGCAGTTGGTGGCCTCTTCTTCCTGGGTCAGCACGGCTCTTTGGCCCTTCGTTCTTCCCAAATATGAGGCAAGGTTCAGGGTCGCCCCTAAATACTAAATTTAGGGGCGTTAAAAGGGGTATGCTGGTCGGGACCAATGGGTCCCTTCCTTGGGGTGGGTACACCCTCTATTATGCCACCCTCCAGTGGGAGGAGGGCATGAGCCTCTTCCTAATTGGTTGAGTCGCCTCATTTTCAAGATGGAGGGGGGACGGATGTGTGCTTCACCTCGCCTCCCCCACCTGAGGGGTGGGGTTGGCAAAGGTGGGCACACCTCTCCTCCCAGCTTGGTTTTCCTGCTGGTTGTCCCGCCGAAAGTGGGGGGCAGAACTGGTGGGAGCCAGTTGCTGGGGGCAGCAAAAGGCAGGGACAGCTCCCAACGGCGGCAGGCCTTTGAAGCTTCCCCTTCGTGGACCCAGCCCATCCTGGGGGAGGAGGCATGACACCCAGGATGGGCTTTGCTTTGGGACCCAGAGAGCGGAGGCTCTCTACCCAGGGGTCCAGAAACTTGTCTGGTGGTGGCAAATGGCGGATAGACATTCAGGAACCACACCAGGCCTAGTGGTTGTTCAGGTGGCATCTCTAATATGCCCTCTGAGTGCCTTTTACTTTAAATACCACACTGGCATCAGTGGGGGTTTAATGTGCTGAGAAGTTTGCTACCAAACTTTCCAGGCTTTAGTAAAGCAATTATGGAGCTGTGGAGTTCGTAATTACCAACTCCCAGACCATGTACTCTTTATGGCTTAAGTGATGTGTGCCATGTCGACTCTTCACTTTTCTCTGCATCAGAACACACAGTCTACAATGGCAATGTGGGGGTGTTAAGGTACAGGGCCTCTAAGGTGGCACAATAGGTGCTGCAGCCCTTAGAAGCCTTCCCTGGTCACAGTGCCCATGGTACCCATGGTACCTTTTACAAGGGGTTTACCTGTGGCCAGAGATGTGCCATTTGTGGGTACAAAGGTACAGTTTTGGGAAGGAACACAGGCCCAGGGAACCCGATTGGCAGAGACCCAGGCCACATCAAGTCAGGTTGCATCAGATGTCAGGCAAAAAGTGGGGGGTAACCATGCAAAAAGGGGCACTTTCCTACAATGCTACAAATAAATTATTTCCATCCTTCCCATAAATCGTGCATTACTGCACCCTTAAAAGATTACTGACATCGTAATGGACGAACGTATAACATTATGAGCTAGCTATAGTAAACATGGAGCCACTGCTTCTGCCTGACTGGCCAAAGCATCATATAGAAGGAAAAACAATACACAAAACCTGCATTTCTTGGGGAAGCAATCTCTCATAGTATGCAGTTTCCCCTTTACAAATGCACATGTAGGATTCTGGCAAATACTCTAATGAAAGACTTCAAACGACAGGTGTTCAAACTCCGGGGCCTCAGGTTGTGTTGGTAAATCTTGCAGTTGCACCAGCACAACTGAACATCAAGAACATCTTCCAAATCGAAAGACATCTCCCCACGGACAAACAAACTGCAGATGAATTGATGAAGAACCAGGAGGGAGTCGTTTAAGTTGCAGCCAATGGACAAATGTTAAGACTAAAAGGAACGGAGCAAAAAAATACTCCTCCAATAAACAGATTGAGACAAGAGACAATCAACTTTACCATCCATATCCTGAACAAATTTGATCTAAAATGAATATTGTTTTCCGTGAAGGGTCTGCAGTACAGTTCTCTCCACCCCTCCAAACTGGTAACTTTCTCCACCGCATCCTTCAGCAAGAGAGACAGTACATCCACTTAGAGAAGAGTTAGGTGGTGTACTGGGAAAAACCTGGCCAAGACAGCACCACTGGATGAAAATGAAGAAGCTGACAACTCTGTCTCAAGTCCACAACCTTTCCTACCTAAATATCTAGGGTGATAACTTCCAAACCTGGAAGAAAATGTTGCACCAAGCTTCTCTACCTGGGTAGGTAGGCTGGCGTTTTGGGATGGGAGGAATCGGGGAGGGGGGAATTCAGTGGAGGGAAATAGTGTGTTTGAACTTTTGTGCTTTTTTGGCAATGGCGGGTGGTGAGATTAAGTTTCTCTACCGCTCCTCTTTCTTTTTGACCTCTGGTAGTTTGACAAAATTGCCTTAGCAGGACTTCAACAGCTAATATGGGTGCATCGATCCACACTCAACGTTCGTTCTCTGTATCTCTTCACCAGTGGGAGGACAAAAGAAGGTAGCCTGTAAAAGACGTTTGCAATGCACTGCAGTGCACAAACCAGAGTAAGTCAGCCTGGACCATGTGTGCCAGCAGATTTCTTTTTCATGAGCTAACTATGGATCTGACAGGTCTACAGTATCTTCTGCAGAGCAAATTAACTGAAGACAAACTTACCTTCACTGAGGTGAGCCTCAGCCTCTATCCTTTTATACTCCATAAATTACTAAAGAAAAACCCTCAGTTCTTCCCTTTAGCCCCTATCTATACTTCTTTTTTTTTTTATTTACAGTTAATTGACAGTGTTCAAACAGTAACCGCAGGTAAGGGTGTACAGTAAGTAACAGTGCATCACAGTACACTATAGCAAGTTAAAGTGATACAGAGCTGCACATTATAGGATGTGTGACACAAAATGCAGGTAGTGGGCAGTTCACAGCTATATTGGTCTGCAATTACATTATAGTACCCCGACTCTAGGCACTATGGCACAGTCCATGTGGGTTCCATAAGTGGCAATGGATGCCTAGTTATGTGGGGGATACAGGTGAAACAGTGCCTGAAGAGCTCTCCTGGGGAACATCGGTTGTTGCTAAAAGATAATTACAGACAGGTCCCCATATGCCTCTTGGTCTGGCAGCATGAGGCTGAAGCCCTGCATTAATCTCTGTTCATTACAATAGGACAAGTCCGACATCCACTTCTGTTGAGTGGGAGCTTTGCCTCTCACCAGCACCTGGAGACCTGGTGTTTAGCGAATTGTAACACCAGAACCACCAATTTTCTGGTCTCCTTTGCAATAGGTCTCACCCATCCCAGAAGTGCAATTTTGGATTCCAATGGCAATTCCTCATCCACTATAGTAGAAAGAGATCCCATCACCTCCCTCCAGTATCAAAGTATAGAGGAAAAATTACATGTTAAGTGTAGAAAGTCTGCTTCTAGCACACCACATCGTGCGCATGTAGAGTGCGTTGGTAATCCATATTTGCATATACCCACTGGCGTGTAAAATAGCATATGCAAATATCTTAAATTGATTATGCGGAATCTACTGCTAGATGTAAGGCAAACCGTTTGTGAGCAGCAGAATTCGCATCCCTTGTCCGTTAACTGTGCATGTAGTGCATTGTCCCATTTCACCTTGGAGTTTGTGACCGTCATAGGGGTCTCAGTCTGAGTAGTTATAAAGAGGGTTGTCACCCACTTTCTAGCCGTCCGGGCACTTTTAAATGTTTCCAGCATTTAAAAGAAGGTTGATATAATGGGAAGCTGGGTGTATTCGATTTGAGTGTGGCCCTGATGCAGTAGTAAAGCAAGGCATCCAGTGGTGTGTGTGTGTGAGGACCATCCCAGAGGAAGAGGCTTTAGCAGGGAATGCACCATCTTGATAAAGGTCATCCCAGCTTTTTATCTTTAGGTTTGTTAGCTGAGCCAGCACCTTACCTTTGCATGTAAAGAGCAGAAATGAGTAGTGCTACAATGGTATGGAGAAAGACTACGGCATCGGGAGTTTATACCTTATACTTACTGTGTTTGTCTAGCCCGCAGCGTACAAGACACGGTATTGATTTCTAGGGTACATGTAGGGGACTGGCAGCCAAAGCGTCACAGGAAGTGTGTTAATTGCTCTACCGCTAAATGATGCATGTAAGGTTGGGTATGATACCAATAGTAAGCATTTTGTGCATGAGTGCACCGATAGAGATCAAAGTCTGCGGCTGCAAATCCCCACTCACTGTAAAGCAATGTCAGCATTTCCCACGTCAGCCTGGGCTGCTTACCGGCTAATACCAGCCTTACTAGTAGCAAGCGCAGTGTCCAAAAAAAGTTCTTGGTGAGGGGGATGGGTACATTCGTGAAATTGTCAAAATGGTGATTCTTATTCAATTATTATAATAATTACAATGTAACCTGCTAGTGGGAGTTTAATCTAACAATCCTTTATTCTCAAGGTTAGAAATCGCTCTGCCGTAATTCTCCCTAATTATGACAGTATTGTCTTGATGTATCCAGATCATTAAGTATTTAACTGGCCCCTTATCTCATACCATAGGTGAACTTAAGGAACATTTGACAGTTGAGACTGTGAGCGGGAACACAACAGACTTCCCCCAGTTAACGTGAATCCCAGACATAAAGCCAAATCTAATGAACTCCCTTGAAATACTGTTTATGAACTTCCCCCAGTTAACGTGAATCCCGGACATGAAGCCAAATCTAATGAACACCCTTGAAATACTGTTTATGAACTTTTCTGGAGCCCTTAGATACAGCATCATGCCATCTGCAAATAGATAGATCAGCACTAGGCGGGTAGTGTAGTGGAGGGTATAATAATAATAATGCTGTTGTAACTTGGCCACCAGCGGCCTCACAGCCAGTACAAACAATATAGGTGATGCAGGCAGCCCTCTATGTATCGATATCAGGTGAGAGGTCAATCTATTTACTCTGATTCGAGCCCATCTGGCATACTTAATATACCTTGTGAAAATGGCAACCCAGGGTGACACTGTTCTCCCTATGTTCTACATGTTCTAGCTTTTCTTATCTGGGTTAGTTGCTGTACCTTAACTCCCCAAAGCCGCTGCAAAAACCAAGTAGTCAACTGGTGGATAAAAACAGTAGGAGATCAGTCAGAGTCCAGGGCCTCGTAGTTGAGCTCCACCCAAACGGAAACGGATTTAGCAGCAGTTCGAGAGGTCAGCCAAGAGCACTTGGAATATAAAGAAGCATCCCCTTCATGGCACCAGGTTTCACAGAGTCTCAAACATGGGGTTGAAAAGCTAGATAGAGATAATTAACTCCCATGATCCTGTAATTGAAGGAGAGAAAAAGACCAAGGGTCATAGGCATAGAAAGATTTGTGGAAGAAGGAGTTTCCCCGAGGTGGACCCCAAAAGTTCTGCAAGTCTTCCACATCCCCAGGATCACTAGTGAACAAATCCTGGGGATGTGGAAGACTTGATCACAGTAATGTTCATGGTTGTCCACCCTGAATTGTCCTGTCAAAGGACTACTTCCCAGAACTTCCACAGCCTATGCACAACTGGCAGCACACCTCTAAGGAGAGCAGACTCCTTTCTGCCTATCTTTCTTAGCACGAAAACTCTGGCGCCAACAGTGCACAGGCTGCTCTCAGCTTGAAAGTCCTTGATGGCCCACGGTCTCATTCTCAAACAGTGCCTAAAGAACACAGGCAGAATAGCTACGTAGAGTGCAGATCTGCAGCTGACATGTTTCCATCACAATAGCAGAAATGATTCAATGATCCCATTATAATTATGTCACACCGAGGGGCCTAATAAGGACAGATCTTACCTCTGGAATATGAAGAAATAAAACATACGACAAAAAAGTATCCTGCAAGGGGAAAAGGATGCCTTTGGGAGGTAAAGGGTTTGTGTGAAAGAAAGGGGTTTTGCTAGGTTCTGGGGCCAGTTTGCAATTCACAAAAGTGTCTTTTCTCTTGCAGGGCCTGTATCTCTAAATTGGTTGGATGCAGTTGAGGTTTCTCAGTGGAGAGGTACAATCTGGGACTCATGATGGCACGGGTGGCTACTAGCCACTGGCTGAGTTGGAGGAAAATGCGATTGACCTTAATCATAAATATTTTCAGACATAAGGACTAGGATGATAATTAAAAAATTTCGAGATTCAGGGAGATCTCCTCTAGCAATGGTGATGGATCCAAATGCCAGGGTACAATGAGCAAAAGTCTTAAGGTCACCTAGCAGCAAAGGTTGTATGTGCTGGCATCCCAAAGACAGAGTTGGGAAATGATGCAGACTCACCTTTCTTGACTTGTGAAGGAGCAGCTGTTCGACCTGGATGCCACTTTTGCTTTTCTGCAGCAGCTAGGCTGTACCAACAAGTATCAATATGTCCTCTAACATAGGTCCTACCAGTCAGCTGGGCTTGGCTCTTCCTACGGATCAAGTTATCTTTGCATGCACAATTCAGCTCCTTGTGCAGACAGCTAGATTATTCTCTGTGCACGTCAAGCAGCAAGGACATTCCCCAGGATTCCCAGACTTCAGGCAAACTGTAGAAAGAGCAGCAACCCAAGAAGAGATCCTACTACTGGCTCTTCAGTCTTCTCATCTGGTATACTAGATCTTCTTGGTGTTAAGTTGAACGCATAACAGAGGGCTGGTATGTTCAAAAGGACAACACCAGATCTCAACAATGGAAACTACCTGGACACACCAGCACCAACCAATCCACAGAAACACATTCACAACAGGCATCCTTCATAAATGTACCAGACAGGAAAAAAAATACATGAGCCAGTTATGGGTGACTTAACAGAACCTTACACAGAAGAAACCACAGGGTAGTTGGTAAAACAAAAAAGGGAGGGGCAGGGTGGATTAAAAAAAAAAAAAAAAAAAAAAGCTCAGCGCCCCCTTCCCCCCCCCCCCCACAAAATACACTGCAGACACAATCAGTCTCAGATAACCTGGGTAGAAGGGACAATAGTGGCACTGACACTTGCCTTTTGGACCTTATAAGTGTTTAGCCATACATTATATTATCCTGGGTGCTATGCCGCCAGGAATTGAAGAGCTATACAATTACTACACACTGGGACATGCAGTCGGATTCAGGAATACATGCTTGGTGCGTGAAAGGGAAACAATGTGCTACAACGATGATGAGCCACTCACTGACACTGCTGCAGACAACACCCATTCTGTACTGCTGCAAATCACGCCCACTGCTGCATAAATGTCTACTCAAACATACACTACTAGAAAATATGTACGATGTCTTCTGTTGCAAATTATGCGACACTGGACTGCTGCAAAAATGCTTACTGTATAATAATCCAAAACTTTAAAGCTTCAAAACATGCTAAATGTGCTGCTGCAAAAATGTGACCTTGTATACCTCTGCTAAACATGCTACATATGCTGTTGCGAACTCGCAATGCTCGGTTCCTGATAATCACTTGCAAAGGGGTTTACCCCTAGAAATATGCACAGCTGTTTACTGCACAGCAAAACATGCATTCACACAAACTAAGCTGCAAAATATGCACCTTTTTATAGTGTACTAAAGTGAAGTTTAACGTAAATACAAGTAATGTGTCGGGAGGGGTTAGGGACGGGGGCAGTAAGTAACGGGGCAACAAGCAACCGAGCGGGAGGTGCGGAAAGGCTGCTCTGCTACCCTCTCTATGACATACACATCATTCTGCTAGCCCATTCCCTACAGCAAACTTGTTCCCCTAGAATATTTCTCTATCCCCGGTTTCTATCACGTTCCTTTCGGTCCGTCTTCTGTGCTTGCAGAATACTCTGTTATTCTGCAGTTCGATTCACAGTAAATAAATCATATACGAGTACTTACCTGGTACTGTAAAGAAAACTGCGGTGCGACCTGGCATCTTTACCCACCACGGGGTTGCTAGCAACCACTTAGTATGCTCTGAGCTGGTAATCTCTACGTAGGAGTTTATGTCCCTGGTCAAGACACCTTTATGTCGCACTGGGCTTCAAGAAGTTCTTAATCAAGCTCTGTGAGGTCTCAATTCTGACTAGGCAAAACGAAATCCAACATCTCTTGTAGGATGTGTTCTTCCTTGCAATGCGTTTTTTGATAGGGCACTGTCGGTGCAGGCATGAACCACATGGCTTTTCTCCAAACATCAACACTAGTTTTTGTATGGGCAGTAACAGCTTGTGGGGCAGTGCAATTACCTTAGGCTCAGATTTGTAGCATGGGCTGTATGAGCCAAAAGCAAGGAAGGGGGAAAAAAAGAAACAGCAAAATGTTTTACAAAACATCGATGGGGAACAACGCCTCAGGGAATGAAAGTGTGAGAAAGCAAGTCCAGTCCACGGCAAATAGTAGAAATGATATCTGGTGAAGGTGCGTGTCCATGTGGGGGATGAAGGTGGGCATGGCCGTATGCGGCGTGTACACACATTTATGATACAAACACTACATATTTTTGATGAACCGCTTTCAGGAGCAACTGCCAATCACATCAGTAGGTAAGCAGGAAACCAATTGGTAGGTGGGATGGTTTTTTCTAAACTCTTGAGGTCGTGTCAAAAGCTGCACTAACTTCAAAAACATACCACAATTAGGAAGCACCAAGTGCACTTAAAATGCTTACTTTTGGTTTAAAACCCAGACATCTCACCCCAGTAAACTTTTGGAATTAGAAATGTTTGCATAGCGGCCGTCTGAGAAGAAAGCCACAGGTTCAGAAACGAAAGAAAGACATTCAGCCATCACATAAAGACAGAAGCATAAACTTCATAAGCTGCATGATGCACCACTTGTCTCCGTGACCTGAAGTGGGAGGATGCTGACAGGAATGATGGGGTAAGTCATGCAGCCTCTCCACAACGAGTGTAGGCAGTGGGAGAGAAAGGGCGGTGTTCTGGCAAGCTCCTGCCGGAGACCTCTTATTAACTGTTTTTTACGATGAGATGGGGACCCAATCACAAAATTGCCCAAAAAGATAAAGGCAGAAGGGACGGGAAAACGGAGCGCTGCAGATCAATGCGCCTTTCTCCAGTAATACAAAGGGCTAAAATAGCAAGGTTTCCACAGCAAATGAAAATAAAACTAAAGAAGGACAGGAGAGGCAGGGTGGGGAGGCCATTAAAACACTAAATCCTTTCTTAACTCCTGAACCCCAAAGCATAAATTTACCTACAGCACACTCTGAAGATGGAAACGTGGCAGGAGGGGTGAGGGTAGGAGGCAGCAAGCAACAGAGAGGGAGGTGTGGGAAGTATTACAAACAGGGGCGAAAATGCAATAAAATACA
This sequence comes from Calotriton arnoldi, assembly GCA_963921515.1. Classification (NCBI taxonomy): domain Eukaryota; kingdom Metazoa; phylum Chordata; class Amphibia; order Caudata; family Salamandridae; genus Calotriton; species Calotriton arnoldi. The sequence goes on from CAWUFW010000291.1 coordinate 3,997,513, forward strand.
AGTGAAACCCAAAGCATGAGTTTACCTACAGCAGGCTCTGAAGATGGAAAAGTGGTGGGAGGGGTGAAGGACGGGGGCCGCAAGTAACGGGGAACAAGCGACAGAGCGGGAGGTGCGAAAAGGATGGCAGCAACAGGGGAAGGAGGGGGCGGGTGTTAAGATGCGATAAAATGCAAGCAGCAACGGACGCCGAAGCTGAACACTCACCCTACGAAAACAGGAAAACAGTGTAACACGAGCAGTTAACACAAAAAACAGTAGTCCCACAGAACACTAACATCGAAGTGCAAAGATACAAGTACCTGGGCAGTGCTCCGCGGGAGCAAACAAAACACAAGAGGGACAAAGAGGAAGGATTCGCCACTAGCAAGTAAGCATTTTTAAAAGAAAATCGACGGGGCAAATACAAAGCCAATGGGAGGGCTATAAGCCCATAGAGCAGAGGTCTTCAAACTTTTTGATGCCGAGACCCCCTGTCAAAAAAATTTAGGCGTAAGGACCCCCTACTGCCAAAAATGTCTAGACCTTGGTACTCCTCATCATTGACAACTATCGACAACCATAAATGCCCCCAATTCCCACAGCAAATCATTTTTACAGTGGGGAAATAATATTAAACAGTGTTTATCAAATGAAAGATCAGCAAGTGTGGGGGCGTGGTCAAAGGTGTGGCTTAAAACAAAAGGCCTCATTTATGAGGAATTGGCCTAGGGCAGCGCCACAAGTCTTCTTGCAGCGCTGCCCTATGCCAATGTGAAAGGGCAGGAATGCACCTTATTTATGAAATAGGATGCGTTTCTTCCTTTCCCACTGCGTTGGCGCATAAACTGCTGCCCAGCGCCAATGTAGGCAGGATAGTTTTTGTGCAGGAAGGTGCCCCGGGAGGGATTTTCCTCTTTCTATGTGAGCTGCAGAATGCAGCACACATGGAAAGAGGAAAAATATGAGGAGACATGAAAACATTTCTCCTCATTACGCCTGCTGAGGGAGGCGTAAGGTTTTGGCGCTGCCCCAGGTTTACTTGGTTTTATAAATCTGGGGCAGTGTCAAAATCCATGGGTGTTGCGTGGGAACACCCACCGCAATGCCCATGGAACTCCTACTTGACAGACTAAGGCAAGGCAGCGACTTGCGCTGCTTTGTCTTACTCCATATGTATGAGGGCACTCATAGCCATGCAGGGTGACTTTGCGTCGCCTCATAGATACGATTGCGACGCTTTTGCTGCCGGAACTTTAAAAAAAATGACGCTTCAGCAGCTCAAGCCTCTCATAAATCAGCCCAAAATATTTTGCTAGTTTTTTAGGTCTTTCACCATCAGGTGGCTACATATAAAATAATGGGTAGCTTGAATGAAAAATAAATTTTAAAAAGTTGTTACTCAGTAGGAAATGCACTGTAGTACATTAGGAAACCTCTATTAGTTAATGCACTGCAGAGGTCTGTGTGTAACCAGAGAGCCACAGAATTTTGGGGCATATTTACAAGCCCTGTGCGCCTCCTTGCACCGCAATTGCGTCACTTTTTTGACGCATCGGCGGCGCAAACAATGCAGCCAATTTACAATGTGACGCATCTATGGAGATGCGTCACGTTGTAAAGCCCTGCATCACATTATACCTGCACCAGGTATAATGCATGCAGGCTAGGCGTTCCCACGCAAAAAGCCATGTAGAACTAACGCAGGGAAATTTACAACATTTCACTGCGTCAATCTACGCCTTCACTGCTTCAAAATCCCTACGCCTGCTCAGACCAGGCGTAAGGAATGACGCAGGGCTTTTGTGTGGGAGTCGCCTATCTGTTGTGGCACATTGCTGGAGTTGCGTCACTTTCATGAGCAACTCCAGCGATGCGTCACTTTTGTGCCAACAGATGTGTCAGTATTTCTGACGCATCTGTTAATCCTTGCGCCATGGAGCACTGTATTGTAAATACAGGACATCCATGGTGGCGCAAGGACATTTGGCACTGGTGCAAGGAAACGGACGCATCTATGCAGATGCGTCAGTTCCTTGTAAATCTGCCCCTAAATTTGGTTGGTGCAGTGGGGAATAGTGACTTGTGGATTTTTAGTGCTACGAGGTCACAGACTGTGACAGAAAGCGCTGTGAAAGTGTAAGTCATTATTTTATTCTTGCATTACACACATTATAAGGTAGACTGCTACAAACTGTGCAAATAGTTTTGGGATATAATGGAGCTTCCAAAATGTAGATTTTAGTAATACCAGAACATATGTAATGCATTTTTTTCCATAACTGTCCCTTTAACACCTCCTCAGAGGTACTAGCAATTAAAAGCATGCACTTCACAGCCCAGTTGTTAATCTTCTTACTACCACTAAAAAAACAAACAATCTTTGCGATCACAAAGCAATTAAAGCCAGCTCCCAAGCACCATTTACATTTGCAGATTACCTCAAAACACACATTTTGCATTTCCTTCAGGCAAGCAGGCACCCTGGCACGAAGGATTGTTTCAGGCCCAGGCCAGCCTCTTCGTTTCACAGCACAGGAGACGGTTAACTTCAGCACGACCTGAATGAAGCGTCCCGGTTTTCAAAAGGAAGAGCACGTTTTAAATTCCAGGCAGAAGTGAGGCCTGGAAATGCGCGACCCCCTTCCCAGGACTCCACGGCCCCCCTGGGGGTCGCGCCCCACAGATTGAAGACCTCTGCCATAGAGTGAAAACAGAATGTCTCAAAGACAGCGTGAGCTGCCTAGGCTTGACCTAAAAAGAGTATGACCTTTGGGTGCGCCCAAAAAGAACAGCCCAGTACTCATATCTCAAAGTCAAGTAAACTAAACGAGAACCCTTGGCTGATTCACATTACTCTCAAGTTAACTGGGAGAAAACCCATATAGCTGTACAGAAATGTACGAGCGCAGGGTGGCACAGCATGTAGAGGACGTTGCTGGCTTCTCGCTCTCTCTCTATCGTGCTCTGCCAAAAGTAAGCGTTCTGGGTCCAATTTTACACATTCAATATTGTCTAGTTTCCAATCAATAATTTTTATGTCAAGCCAAGGGGCGTCACAAGGGGGGAGACCCATCAAGACGTGTACTAGGTGAGTTACATGCTCCAGGCTTCTGCGATGGCAACAGAATATTGATAACAGGCTTAAATCAGAGCTTAGCGACCAAGCATCACTTTAAAAAAAAAGTGGAGCTCTTCGAGATCCACATTAAAGTCAGAAGCAGCAGATAACAGTGCAGCAGAGCAACGCCACTCCTCTCTACCCACAAGAATGATCAAAATGGCTGGCACCCAGACTGAACGAAGAAGCAGCTGCTCTGGTTAGCGGACAGTGAGGGTATGGAGTGAGGAACCAGAAGGCAGAACACAGAGGAGAGCTGGTCTCAGCAATGAGACAAAGAAGAAGCAGCTGAGGACACGGATGGAGAACAAAGGATGCCTACTGCAGGGTCTGCATCACACTCATAGTGAGATAGGGGTGAGTTTTGGAAGAGGTGGTCTGCAGACTGGGTGTTGTACTGGTGGCCTGCTGTGGCAAAATCAGAGAAGGGAGAGACTCAAACAGGGGTTGGAAGACCAAGTTGGATGTGGTGCTTTCGCTTCCACCGGTTATTCATCCATCTGCCTCTCCCCCTCCCCTACCCCCCTACATAATGGTGTGACTTGATCCTCGCTGCCTTCTTTCTTTCGTAGAAAAAATACTAGTCATGTTTTCCCTAAAAATCACCTTGTAAGCATCTCTTCGTAGCGCTTAGTGCTGTTGATTCACATGCTCTGCATACTCCTGCCCTCTGTTAGCTCAGCTGTTTGCATGTTATTTTTAGGTCGAGCCTCGAGTAGCGCGCAAGCGCTGTCCTGCGAGACTTATAGTTAGGGAGTTTCAAAAGCTGACCAGACGCTCGTGCGTCATGGCCTTTTACCTGCGGTTACGCGCGCGGCAGACATGTGTTTCTAATTATCGTGCCCAGACGCGGGCGCGATAATTGGAAACACATGCCTGCCGTGAGTGTAATCGCAGGCAAAAGGCCATGACGCATGAGCGTCTGGTCAGCTCTGCAGGCTGCCACGCTCGCTCGCCCCCGCTCCTCTCTTGTTAAACTTTTACAATGCCAATAGGTTTAAAAACTCGCAATTGCGAGAACTAATGCATTGTAGGTGCTTGTGTACCTTTCTATCCGGGTGGGCTGTAGTCATAGTCCTCTCTCTATGTTTATGCTTCCGCACGCTGTTTTCTGGCATAACTGTTCCTTCAACGGAAGTTACGCGGTGCGGGGGCCGTCACTTCCGACTTGGGCTCTGCCTCCGCTTCCGGACTTGCAGAGAGCAGGACCAGCTTTCGGGGAAGTCAGCGCTTCCCATAGGTAAGTGATTGGGAGGCGAGAGCGGTTGAGGAGTAGGTGATGGGGGCACCGAAGGGCCTCCTCCGTGCTGGAGTTACAAGAGGGCTTAGGAGGCAGAACACAGGAAGATGGTGGGCCCTGAAAGGGCAGGGGAGAAGGCATTGCTGTAGTGACAGCAGAAGGGTGTTTGTGGGGTTAATCGCAGGAAAGATTAAGGAGGAACAACGAAAGTACGAATGGGAGCTTATTATGGGGCTAGAGAAAATTGTGGTGCCGGAGGAGCAAGAAGCGGTACAAACTAGAGTCGGTGGTGCTTGATGCTTCAGCGGAGATCTGGGTGTGGTGATGGGCAGAAGCGGTGCTGAAGTTGTGTTGCAAGGAGCGGGTGATTTGATGCGAGAGAGGGTGGGTGAGGTGGAAATCGTAAATGCAGGTAGTAAAAGGAAGTTTGGGTTGCTGGAGTCTTGGGTGGAGACACTTGTGCTGAAGGATGGAGTGTTATGATGGCGAAGGGATGCTGGAGGGACTGTTGAAACACCACACAAGGGCATTGTCCTTGTGTTGCCGGTTTTGGGCGTTTTAATGGCGTGTGATAAAGTCCTGGAAAGGTTAATAAAGGAGATCGTATCGAAGGATTAAAGGAGTGGGGATGGCCAAAGGAGGAAGATGCGAAGAGCTGCACTAACATTATGCTAGACTATAGATGGGTGTCGATTGAGGGGTGGTCTAGGGCTAGGAGAGATAGTGGAGGGATTCGAGATGACTAGTGGTCTGCAGCTGAAAGCAATAATGATAGGCTGGAGGAAGGGTGTCTGTTGGAGTAATACCGTGGACGCTAGAGGAGTGGAGTTAGTGTGTACTGAAAGAACAAAGTGTTGAAGGGAGGTGGACTGTAGTCAGGTTAAGCTGCCTTTGATATAGGAGTAGATGAGTATTTGGGGACTGTAGGTTAGCGGTGTGCTGGAAACAGGAAGTGTGTGTGTGTGTGTGTTAGAGTGTTACAGTCCGGTACAGTCCGGGTAGGTCAGTGCTGTATAGAGAAGAGATTTGGGAGGGTGTGCTGAAGGGAATGGAATGGGGTTTAGAAGGGTGTCCTTGAAGAACAGGAGAAAGAGGAGGAGGGTGTGTTGGATGAAGTATACAGGAGATTGTGTCACCAGAAGCAAGAGAATGGGTGATGGTGTTTGAGTGGCAGGGCAAGAAGAGAATGGGTGCTAGAGGACCAGGACGAGGCTGTCCTGAATGGAGGGGGATGTATAGGAGGTGGGGTGCAAGAGGGACAGGAGAAGGGTGTGTTAGCAAAGAAGTGGATACTGTGCTGCCGTTGGAACCAAGGGTGGTAACTGTGGCTAGAGGGTATAGCTACTAGTGTAAGATGTGGGAAGTCTAGAGAGGGGGAGGGTAAGGGAGGCTTGAAGCATTTGCTGTGTTAGGGGAGCTCTAGAGACGGACCTCTTGCTAGAGGTCACCATGAGGGGGTGTGCCAGCAGCTTCTCCGTAAAAACCAACGGATGAATAATTGAAAGAAAGCCACAAAATTAAAGCGTTGCCAAACTTATATAAAAAAAAGGTGATTAAACATTATGGGTTATGTTAACACTGCGAGGTTGAAGAAGGGAAAGCATTGTGGAACTATGGGCTGTGAAAAGGATTAGTAGTGTAAATGGGATGGTTGGAAGGAATGCGGAAACGTGAAGTGTATGATCTTTGTGCATGTTTTTGTAATAAGGCATACACCAACGCATGAAGAGATCATTACGTTTTATGATAATTAGTTGATTGCATCAGTTTGCCAGATCATGAAAGTGGTATTTTCCATGATGTTTACACTTTTTGAAGGTCAATAGCATGGCTTTATTTTGGTGCAACACTGTAACATGCAGTGTTGGGAGACCTAAAAAGGGATGGGGGCTTGATGGGCTCTATGAGAATCTAGAGTGAAGATATTGGAGGAAGAAGTCTCTGAACAAGTGTTTTTCAAGGACTCAAAAGAATTATGTTTTGACTATAGGGTGCAGTAGTCGAGAATGGGGGGAGTTGTTGGCAAATCAGAATTTGCTGCCAGTAGTGGTGCTTGAGGGTTTATGGTGTAGGCTTTCGGGGAGTGCTGGGAGGCCGAGTATAAGTAGCAAATGTACTGCATGCTGACTGACTTTGGAAAGGTTATGTGAAGGGAACTGGAGAGTTGTGTTGAGGGGAGATGAAAGTGTAACTTATTTACAGATAGCTTCGATACTTTCCAACTGTGTTTTTCAGAACTTGGTGGGGCGAAGTAAATGTAATTATCTGCAATTGAGATGTTTCTTAAAAAAGCAACATCTTTGGTTACGTCTGAAAATCGAGGCGAGGTGGAAATTTATAGCTTTGTGTGTCTAGATGTGGATTCAGATCTTGGATGCTTATCAGAAGGATGCTAGTCATCTGGCCTTCTTGACTTTAAGCTTGGGGATATAATAGTTACATACGTTGCACTAGCCACCAGAGATATCCCCATTAGTCTTCCAGATAAGTAGGGTGTTGGAGTTCACTGCCTTGATGGTTAAGCATCCAATCTTAAATGAGATGTGGATGGGCAGGGAAAGCCAATGGAGTTCTGTTTTTTTGCTTTGTGTGTTCTTTATTGATATATTTGTCAGGGATAATCAGACCAATATCAATTACAGTTTTCCAGGAGGTCCAGTAATGGGTACCTCGTGATGGTGCATTACATACCACTGAACGTTGATCAGTTAATGAAGGTAGAACACAATGTGGAACAGTATCTGCTTGGATAAGTCAATGAGCTAGCATGTCACACAATATCATATGAAGAGAAAATCCGGGACGGTATGCCTTAACCTTTTGAAGGAAGTGGTTTTGCTACTAAACTTGAGTGTGCATCTTGAAGCTGACAGTGCCTTTGATGAGTCAGAGGTGTTTTCCTGGGCTTGGTGGTTGCTGGGGTCAAATGTTTCTGGGAGTATGAAATTAGAGAAGCGCTGCTGCTATGGAGGCTAACATCAGACACCTGATGGTTGGCGTGACATTCTTGCACTTCAACTAGTCTGTTGTCACTAGTGGTTAGGAAGAAAATCAGGGGATTAATTATGAAGTAGCCATTTGACATTGGGCTTGAATGGTGGCAAGACAATACTTTTTGGCAGCCAGTGTCACTACAACATTTCCTCTTCAAGCAGAATTGTATGTCATCACCATACTTGTGAAACATGACGTTCTTACCACCCGGAGGTATCCAAAGAGATTCCATGTAGAAGTTTGAGCTGCTAAGTTTAAGATGTGCTAAACTTTTTAAATGAGCTGATGTCTATTGGATAGGTAGAATTAAAAGCACTTTAGGTGCATTCATTACCCATTTGTTATAAAAGGTTGTTGACTGAGAGGATGAGGAGACAGCGATACCATTGCCGGTGATGCAGAGGGCATCATTGTCTTGTAAGTTTATTTTGTCTGCATTGAGCCATGGCCTGATTCGTAATTGATAATGCTGGAGAAGGACTTAAGTGTAAATTTGTTCATGTAGCTGAGTAGTGAATGTCCTAGTGCCCTGTGTGATTATTGCCCAGGATGGAAAATGGGTGATTAATGGTTGGCGCAGTCCATGTGGTCAAGTGCTGCTTTGTTCTTCTGCCAGGCTTTGAGGGTGTTGGAGAAGATGCCTTGGAGAAATTTGGCATGAATGAAATATTGTAGCTTGCATGCCTCGGCAGTGGCCGACTTCATTGTTGATAATGGGATGTGTTGATGATCTCATATGAAGTTATCTTTATGATTCAGAGAAATATAGATGGTTTTTCAATGGTTATGGTGTTGGAGTGCAACCACTTTAGTGTGTTGAGGGGTATTATTTATGGTACGGTGACTGTGTGCAGTATCATCTGGGTGATCCCTGACACCCAGTACACATCCCTAATTTAAGTTGAGACCGATCTCCTCCACCTAGACATTGATGGCTGGTGATCAATGTAGGCCTTTTTGAATTAGAACAGTTTGGGAAACTGAATACTTTGACTGTTTCTTCCTTCCCTTTCCCCTTAACAGTCATAAGACCTATTAGCTCTTTACTAGACAAAAGAAACCCCTTTCTTCGCAGCCTCCCAGCGAAAATTCTGCAGATCAGTTCTCACAAAATTATGTAACACAAGCAGTAATGGGACTGTTTTGAGGAAGAATCGTTATTTTGTTTTTATGTTCATTACAGCATAAAACATCCAGATCAGTATCCTCCACTTTAGATCAGCACAGACAGTCGCTGTGAAGCCACTTCTCAAGAGACAATATTCATAACTAATTTTCCTTTAGCATTATGGACAACATAACAGACATACATTGTGCCCGACTTGGACACCTTCTTTGGAGACTTGGAAGGAGCCCCACTCTGCTAATTAATTTATTCCATGTAAACGACTCACTACTTGAAAATGCTAGAATAGTCAAATCATAACTTTATGGGCTAACCCGTAGAAAGAATTTTATAATTTTTTGTGTTGCTTTTCCTGTTTTAAACAGCACTTCTCTATTCATATATGGCCTGGAGTCCTTTGAAATCTCATTCTGTAGTTTATTGTGGTATATTTTCATGTCTACACTTTATCTTTTTTAATTATTTGTGTTTAAATAGGCTACACCATTCCCATGCACGCTTTGCATGCTCTGTCTCCACCACATGCAGTTGTCAAAAGACAAACCATATCCAATTTAGGCGTGAATGAGTTTTGTATGCTCTGCCTGAACCTCCTGACCAAAGCTTCTATAGGCTAATTTTGAGCTGCGATTCAGTGACACGTCCTCTCATTGACCATAGTACAATGTCCTTCTCCTTTTATTTTGCAAATAGGTTAGCGGATCAGAGGGGTGGCTGAACCACAGATTTCAGTCATCTGAATGTTAGCATCTTGAGATTTGTACATAATATTGTAGATATGCGATGAAAAGGTATTGAAATATATATTTATCAACAAATATTAAAAAGTAAATAAAAACTATATAAATGTACCAGCTATAGATTGTCAGAATTTGTCTTTGGTCAGTCCACAATGCACTTTGAGCTATAATAGAAGAAATACAAGTTGTGTGCGATGCGGTTTTGTTTGTTTTCCCCCTTATCCCAGATCTAAAATTATTTAAGTAGGGGGTAGCTTTTTCTCATGTGACAAAAGTAAGTTGTAGAAGTGCAGAGATCTGATTGCAGATGGCTTGCAAGATAATTTTGCCTTATTTGGTAAATGACAGTCTTTGAGCTGCAGAAAAGACAATGAGATAAAACTCTAGCGAAGGGACTCTGTTTGAAGGCCTCCTTTAAACCTTTGTAGATGTATTCCTCCTACCCCATCTCTGCATTCTGTGAAGGAATTAAGTGACGTGCATGGCTCTTTCTTATCCCTCTGAATTTTAGGCTGTATGTCTGCAGCAAACAAAGATAAACACCAGGAAACCTATTTAGATTGCTCCTTCGCTTATGATTCTCAACTTAACGTTGTCTTACTCCTGGGGTTCACCATTTGTTTGGAATGTACCCTTTTCTATCTGAAGATCTACCTGGCGGTCAATCAAGATTAAAGAGCCTCCTTGCTGGAGAGGTTTTACATTATTTCACAAATCAAATTTTTACGCAGAGCTGTAAGGTTCTGTTTTTTCTTTGCCTGCGCACCAAATATTGCATATCATTCCAGATTTGCCTGTGGTGCCTAAATGGTTCTTTGGCCAGTTCCTTACTTAGTTGTACTTCATCAGTACACATTGAGTGAATGATTTTTCCCAGGTGACAATGCAGCCTCAATATTTCTTATTTGTTCTTGACATTTTTTGTTGAGAGTTTACTACTTTGCCACCACTGCCAAATAAGCAATTTTGTGTTGTATTTTTTTTCTAATTTGTTTTTAGAGGAAAAATATTCTTTCAGTGCTGTTGGATGTTGCTTTATTTCAGACCGAAGTTGCCATCTTGGCAGTGTTTTCATTGTTCATCCTTCTCATAGTCTGTGGGCCTCACTCATTGCCTGCTTTGTGGATTGAAAAGTTTTGAGTTTGGCTGTTCAAGACTGCTTGCCTCAGCGTATATACTATCTTTAACACAATAGTTATTGCTTTTCTTATTGTACCATTTGAAGTCAGTGGTGAAGGTTGCAGGGTCTTTTGTAGAGTTACTGTGTTCTTTCTCATCTGGGAGAAACTGGCACCAGAGTTCTGTTCTTGTGCTTTACCTATCAGGTGTGGTATCACCAAAAGCTCTCCCGTTTTTGTTAGGTCGAGCCTGGGCGTCGCATGTGCTGCTCTGTGAAGCATGCTGTGTTTGAGTATGGACATGAAGCCCCACCCACTCCCTGCCCATATTTGTCATTGGCTTGTGTCATTGTCCTTTGTAAATGTTGGCTTCTGATGCGTTAATAGGCTTGTTCGTCCCTCCTTAGTACCGCCTTGTCTTCATTTGTAACCTCCCATGAGGACTGGCCCTTTTACTTCGGTTATTACACAGTACGTCTTATTTAGTCTGTAAGCACTATTTTCTTTAATGAGTTTCTCCTACTGCAGGCACGACATGCTTTCCTGCAACATTTAGCGTGCCATGCGCGCTTTCACTTTCCTAGAAGCCACAATGGCGGCCGCTTCTTTGAAATGCAATAGGTCTTGCATTTACAAGCGTTAGAGCTATTGGCATTGTTAATGACAATGCCTTTTATTTTTGTGTTAATTATCAAAACAGATAAATAAAAGGCATTGTCATTGACAATGCCAATAGCTTAAACTCCCACAAATGCGAGACCTATTGCATTGTAAATGCTTGTTCTTTGAGTGTTCAGAGTCAGGAGGTATAGTGCGACTCCTCGCTTAGTTGGCAGGGCCACCAACTCTCACCAACTCAATGTTAGATTGTTTTTTGCACAATGATGATTAGTATGGAGTGGTGAATGAACGCAATATGGTGTACATGTGTATTGCGAAAGGAAAGTAGTTAATATAGGACGAGATCTGTGATCAGAGCTGCACGTTTCCGGTGAGGAAGGTGGGCACATGTGAATTTACACCACTACACACTACAAACAGCTGCTTCTAGTGTAAGTAACATTTTCTAATTGTAGCATGTGTTTCTGTAGATGTACATGCTCTACATACACAGTAAAGCAGTACCCCCCTATACGTGATGGCTATTGTGTGGGCAACGTAGATGTCTGAAATAAGGTCCTTAAGATAGTCTGGCCAACCACTGCCTGCTGTCTGGCTATGATTTCCACAAGATAATGCTTAGTGAATCTGTGGGGGTTGACCAAGTGGCTGCTTTGCTTATGTCTACTAGGAAAAAATATTCCAGAAAGGCCATGTTGTTGCCTTCTTGCATGGAGAGCGCACCCTGGGTATGACAAGGGAGCGCTCTTTTAGCTTTGTGTTAGCAAGTTTGGAAGCACCGACTATCCACTTGGCAATGCCTACTTTATTAACTTTTAGCAAAGGTTACAAATTTGTCTATCTTGCAAAAGGGCTTGGTTTTATCAATGTAGTACATGAGAGAGCATTTGACATCTAAGGTGTGGAGGCCTCCCTCTCTGCTACAGAGTCTGGTAGTGGATACAAAAGACAGGGATCTCTATGTCTGGTTGAGATGAAAAGGGAGATCACAGTAGGAAGGAATTTAGGGTAAGTTCTGAGTCCCTATCTTTAGGAAATTGAATGAAGGGTTTTTGTAGTGTGAGGTAAGGGCTTGTAACTCACCGATACATTCAGCAGACGTTATGGCCACATGAAAGGCCACGGTACAGGAGAAAGCAAAAGTGTAAGGGCTCAAGGGGGTGGGGGAGTCATGAGTCTATTAAGGACTGTATTAAGATTACACAGGAAGGGAGGGGGGGGGGGATCTCAGAGAAATAACCCTTTTGAGGCATTCTATGAAGGCTTGAAGTATGTGTAAGCGGGAGGAATGTTCCCAGTTTTTCATATCGGCTGCTAAATGGCAATTCTGGAGGTGTAGGCTAGGCCTCACTTCTACAGCTGGAGCAGGTAGCAGACGATACCCTGGACTGTAGGCTTTAGTGGGTTCTGCTGTTTGCAGATTCGGTACTGAGCAAATCTTTTCCACTTTGCTGCATTGCAGAAAACAAAGGTAGCAAAACTCTAGGATCCAAGGTGTCAAATTGCTAGATTGAGCTGTTTGGGGTCTGGGTGCCTGATCGGACTTTGATTCCAGGTGAAAATGTTCTAACGTTTGGGGAGCTTCTTGTGGGGACTGATTGACATCTCAAGAAGTACAAAGTAACAGGCAGTTTGGCCACGTGGGGGCTACAAGGCTAGGAGTCCGAGATGTCTGCCACATTTTTTTTTTACATCCGGCGAATGTATAGAGTAGGAGAGGCGGAAAAGCATAAGCAAAGAACCTCGACAAATTCATACATACTGCGTTGTTGTACCTGAAGGCGAAGATTACGTTTTATGGGGTGGCAAATAGGTTATTTGTGGAGTGCCTCAGCATTGAAAGTACTGGCGTAGGACTTGTGGGTGGAGCTCCCACTCATGAACTTGTTGATGGGTCCTGCTGAGCAGGCCCACAAGTTCGTTGTCTATCCCCAGAAGGTACTCCACCATCAGGTGAATGTGGTGGTAGAGTGTCCAATGCCAGATATTCTGTGTAAACAGGGAGAGGGGTAGAGAGTACACTGCCCTGTTTTTGTAGGTGGAGTATCGCAGTCTTTTTTTTTTTTTTAATTTGGCCAAGATGAGGACTATTTTGCCCTGAATCAGGTGAATAAAGGCTTTGAGGGCTAGAGATCGTTGCTATGGAGCCCCTGTTGATGAGGGGGCCACATGCACTGCACAGTGGTGTGGAGATGCCGGCTTGTAAGGCGTCAGTGGTAATGGTAACTTGCGGAATGGGGTCTAAGAAAGGCCTGTTGTGCAACAGATTGTTGCTGTTCAACCACTGCATTGCACAATGTGTGCTGACCTTTATCAACACTCGATCCTCCATATGATCCTCCGTCTGGGACCACTGGGCAGAAAGGCATTGCTGCAGGGGCGAATGTGTAGCCAGGATTGGGGCACTACGGCGGAGCATGAGGAAATCATGCCTAGGTGGCGCATAAAGCAGATGACAATTTGGCTGAAAAAGAGATAAGAGCTGCTGGAATGCAGGACCACTTGCAGGCTAGAGTAAGCTTGGTTGTTGACTGAGCTCAGTACAGCCCCCAAGACTGGCTGGATTTGGAGAGGTTGTAGGGAACACTTGGTAGCATTTATAGCAAAACCAAGGCTGTGGAGGAGTGAGATGGTAGCCTGGATATTCACTAGGCACTGGTGCTTACCTAAGCTCCTGATCAGCCATTCACAGAGGAAAGGGGACATGGATGCCTCCCCACCTTAAAAGAGGGCAACCACCACTGCTAGGCACGTGGTGAAGACCTTTAGGGCAGTGGTAATGCTGAATGCAAGTACTTTGAATGGATAGTGATTGGCACTTGCCACGAAGCGAGATAGCATCGGTGGGTGGGATGAAAGGGAATGTGAAAGTAGACATCCTTGAGGTCTTATACAGCCTTGTAGTCCCCTTGTTGAAGCAGAGGGATGACTTCCTGCAGCATTATCATAGGAAAGTGTTCGGAAAGGATGTACCGGTCAAGGGGACTGATGTCCAGAATGGGCTTGAGGGAACTGTCCTTCATGGAGATGAGGAAGTAGACAGAGAAAATCCCCTTTCCCCGCTGGTGTGTGGGCAAAAGAAGTTCTATGGCTCCTTTTTGAAGGAGCGCTTGTACCTCTTCCTCTAGAAGGTTGAGAAGTTCTCAGTTGAGGGTGTGGTTGTAGGTGTGACAAGTTTGAGGCAGTATACGAGGCAAACCTTCTCTAATACCTACTTGTCCGATGTGATTTCCTGCCACTGAGGAAAGAAATCCGGTGGTCTACCCCCGACTGGTGCTGTGTGATCAGGGAGCATGCAGGGGTAGTCAGTGTTTTGACAAAGAGGCCCCTTTGCTGAACCTCCATTGACCCTGCTGGCACCCCTGGTGTACCCTCGTGGTGCCTGATGGCGGTACGACTGCTGCTGCCTCTGGTAGGATGCAAGTACAGTCTGGGGAGATGGCTTTGGAACCAGTCCTATACTGGTATCACCAAAAAAAAGCTTGCAGGGGATGAGGTTTGAAGGGTACCCGTGGCTTTGGCAGTATCAGCGTCGTCCTTGATCTTTTCCAACATCTAATCAACCTGTGAGGAGATATTTGCCATCAAAGGGCAGGTTGAGCAGGTGTTGTTGCACTTCGGGGTTAAAGCCAGCAATAAGGAGCTATGAATGGAGTCTGATAAGGACGCTGGTGTTGAGCTCTCAAGATGCTGTATAGGTGGGGTCTAAGGTGCAGCAGATATAGTTACAGAAAAGAAGGCCATCTTCAATGACACTAACTCCTCCCACCCCAGGGAGATTCTTAACTTTATCCATCTCGTCGCATTTAACATACTGTTAAAGGAGGCTGACTGAGCTGCCGCTCCTCCAGTAAGTGGTGGCTCCTACAGCTACCCTCTTAATAGCAGCATCAAGTTTCTTGCTCTTCTTGTTGGGGAGCATCGCCTGTGGCCTCAGTATAAACCCGCCTATGTGCAGTATGGACTAATAGGGAGTCAGAAGGGATGTGACGCCTGATGTAAGCTAGGTTGTTGGGGGAGGAGTTACATTTATGAACCACGGTGTTACCATACTCGCCTAGACTAGTTCTTTGAAGGCGCCTGTCGGTGTTTTTAACATGTCCTTCAGGATGGGGAGGATCTGTACCGGCCTCTCGGACCTAGACAATGTCTCCAATAAGAAGGAAAATGCTACTTACCCAGTATGCATCTGTTCTTGGCATGTAGAGCTGTAGAGTCACATGCTGTGCATAGATCGCCATCTAGTGTTGGTCCGGATGTTTACACACTGTTTCTTCAAAGAAGTCTTTCCAGTCACGAGATCGGCGACTCCTCCTTTCGGTGATAGTGCACATGGGCATCAACTCCATCTTCAGATTGTTTTCCCGCAGAGGGTGAGAATGGAGTAGTAGTAAAGAATAGAGATGTCCATGCGTATGTATGTATAGTAAAAGAGAACCACAGCAGCTACAGGTACCCGGGGAGGTGGGCGGGCGCATGTGACTCTACAGCTCTACATGCCAAGAACAGATGCATACTGGGCAAGTAGCATTTTCCGTTCGAGGCATGTGAGCTGTAGATCACATGCTGTGCATAGATTATACAGCAGTATCCTCCGAAAGCGGTGGCTATCCTGTAGCTGTTGGGAGTTGTCTGAAACAATGTGTTAAGTACTGCTTGGCCCACATTAGCTTGCTGTCTTGCTAACACATCTACACAATAGTGCTTTGTGAATGTGTGCGGTGTAGACCATGTTGCAGCTTTGCAAATGTCAGCTATGGGGATGTTTCCTAAGAAAGCCATAGTGGCCCCTAGCTTGCGAGTCGAATGTGCTCTAGGGGGTACAGTTAAAGTCCTCTTCGCTTTTGCGTAGCAAATTTGAATACATTTAACAATCCACCTTGCAATACCTGATTTAGAGATAGGATTGCCCTAGTGAGGTGGTGCAAAAGCAACAAAGTTGTTTGGTCTTACGAAATGATTTTGTTCTTTCAAAGTAATACAAGAGTGCTCTTCTGACATCCAAGGTGTCTAGAGCTCGTTCTGCAACAGAATCGGCTTGAGGAAAGAATACAGGTAATTCTACCGACTGATTTATGTGAAATGCAGATACTACTGTTGTAGGGATTCTGCACATACACAGAGCTATGCACAGGATAATAGGACCTCGGAATATAGTGGTGAGCCAACCATAAACCTTAGCACCTAAAACCCCAACCCGACTAGCTGTAGCGTCTCATTAGCAACAATGCTACCAATGATTAGACAACCCAGAACACGGTATCTCTCTCTCAGGACTCGCAGCAGCAAGAACACCCTTTCATAACTCACTCATACCTGTCCACAACGCGTAAGAAGAGACACTGTATAGTTTAAAACGTTTATTTCAACGACCGTGCTCTAAGATACAGTACACGTGCCAGTACTATCAGCATAATGCATAAGGATAATATAATCAGCATAGTTACAACTCCATAGAATACAAACGGGGAAAGCATTTCATAAAGCAGTGGATATAGGGCTAAATGACCTTACCATCCTCCCCGTGCTAGTAGCTAGTTTATTATATAAACAGAAGACCTCTGGGCTTTGTCTAGCGAACCCCCATACCTCAATATCTAGATGCAAGATTTACATCATCAGAGAAGTACAGCTCTTCTCTCTGGAAAGGTTTTTCTCCAAGTGTCTCTAACCGTGAAATCGCAATATTAAAAGCACACCAATTTCTCCAGGGCAGCTGTACATAGTGTTATGTCTAAGTGCGAGGGACTGGCCAGATTAGCAAGAACAAGGGACATTGTTTTTCGACCTTGTACATGTTGTGCAGACGTAGCCCAAAGGGAACAGGAGAAAAGGTGAAAGACAGAAATGCAGACAGTTCTAAAATAGCCGGGCAGAAGCAGAGGCTGGAAAAACAACGGCACAAAGTAACGTGCGCAAAAAGGCATCATGGCAGCCAGGCCTAAGCCAACGTAGCAAGGCAGACCAGGAGGCCACAAACCACACGACACCCTCCCCTGGGCAGTCCATTGGCTAAGACATAGGACGAAGCCAGAGTTCAAATCGATGGAGCAGAACAGAAACGTCCGTTTTGGAAAGGCCCCATGAAGGACAATGAATGGGGAAAAAAATTTGTAGATTATTAAAAAGAAATCCAGCGAGGCAGGTCGCGGAAAGCGAAGGCCCCCTTAATCCAACAGAGTGTAAGTGCAGAAAAACGCCACACCTTCCAAGAGGACATCATTGGAATCGTCGGAAAAAAGCGACGCCATCCAGTCCAATAAATCAAAACTGCAGTCATGTTCCTCGCAAGAGGGAGCAGCGAACAGCATTGCGGGACAACTTGCGTGGTACTCAATATAACTTTGTTGTAGGAGATTCTGAGCAGCCGCCCAGATATCCCATTGTGCCAAAATCCCCAGTGCAGCCGCACGCGCCATGTAGCCCGCACCGGAACAGTCCCGTTCATGGGCCTCTAAGGGACCCACCAGCAGGACAAAATCCGGTCGAGACAGGCGTATTGGAGAGGCAATAATCCAAGGACCACGAGAAAGGACATCTGATGCAAGACATCACAGGTTGCACGCAAGTGAAATCCGCAAAGCGAAAAGAAAGTCTATAGGACACACTGAGCGTCGCCAATGGCAGGATGCCAAAGCCAGCGAGGATGCGCTCACGGAGCATCTGGAGACGACCTGGGTCGAGAAGGGCCCAAGGAGGTGCAGCCATTGCGTAGTAAACAGACCAACAGCAGTATACCAGCCGCTAAGGCGAGGATCAATGGAAAGCCACCAAAGACACTGGAAAAAATGGAATGAATAAAAGCCGGAATTACACCAAAAATAGGCTGAAAAGAGGTCGCAAGGCCAGAGCCCTCAACTTTAAAAAAGTGCACCAGACCTTCAGTGCGTGCTGCATTAAAAACACGGTGAATCAGTTCACCGAAATGTTGTGGGAGGTTAGTGTTCAAAAGGGCCTGTATTTCACTGTGGGTACTCGCCACCTGGAGAATGAATGTCTCCCGGGCGGACGTGAGCATAACCTCCTGGTTCAATAATAGCTCCTTTATTCTGCTCAATTTATTGAAATCCGCCTTCAGAGTAGGAATGGAAGGCCAAACGGAACTATCTATGATGTCGTGCGGGGGAGGAAAAAGCACATTTTTGCAGCAGACAACCCTGAGTGAAACTGTAACAATATAGGGTATGCCGGCCAGCATGCCACAGCAGTCTTGGTTATTCAAAAGCAGATAGCTACCATTTGCAAGCACAGTAAAAGTAGCAACCAACAGTAAAACCAACGAGTGGGCTGCTTATCTGCGAGACGCTTGAGTAGTGCTTGTGCACAACCCCCTTCGCAGACGCTTCCGGAAGCGTGTGTGACGGTGATACCTCCTATATTGACGTTTTTATAGGTTCTTTCAAGCTTGAAGTTGTTAAAAGGTTCTTAACTAAAACCCTATATTGTGCTGCCTTATATTAGGTTGTCGGAATACTACTAGCCTACAATGGCTGTTCAAATTGCGGCACATAGCCGCGCAGCGCTCCGGGGTCACTTAACAGTGTATGGAGTGCCTGACGCGGGTGTCGATCTGATCTTTGTGGTACAAGCAGATCCAGCTTACCACTTTGAGGTGTTTTACTCTTGGGTCACTTTTCCGGCGATGGATGGGACTGATAATATGTTCCATGAATATACAGCCACCGTAGTTCCTAATCACTATAGACCGTATAGGAACCTTGAAGTACCGCTCACGGCTTGGCAACACAGTGTTTGGTTTGATGGCGCCCTCCCCCAACCGGTTACCGCGGTTCGTTTAGGCCCCTTATCAATTGAAGGGGCCACTTGGCCTGTCTTGGCCGGGTATACCCCACATCCGCGTTATATGACGGTGGCAGTCGGTGAACTGCGTAATTTGCATTCGTCTTTGATACGAGTGCATAGAGCTTTAGTACAGTATGTTACAGGCAACATCCAGGGAGCCCCGCCTGGAGTTGCAGCCCATCCAGCTGGAGCAGGCGGTGTAACCATAAGTCCTGTCATGGTTAATTCGGTGATGGGCAAGCGCCCACAAAATAAGGATGATTTTCCTTATTGGCTTGCAGAAAAATTTGACCAGCTGGAGGCAGTTTTTCCAAATACCTCTCCCGTGGAAAAACACAGGATTCTGACGCTTAGTTTGCCAAAAGACTTAGTCCCCGAGTTGGCAGAATGCAACAACTGGGGCAGGGTATTCGCAGCAGTATATGCGAAGTGTTTCGGCACTCCTTCCATGACGGTTCTCCCCTCTGTAATTAAACGAGTGCAGGATGAACATGGCCCTGAAGCAGCTGTGGAATTAGGGATGAGACTGGTGGGAGTGTTCGACGTAGTAGCTGGTTTGATCCTTGCGAATGTCAAGGGCGATGCAGTTAACTTTCAAGTAGCTAATGCTTTGGTCCCAGATCCGGGCAAGCCGCGCGAATTACCGAAAATTATTGCACAGGCTTACAAAACAATTGGCCGCAATAGCCTGGGAGTTGAGCCTTTTGCTAAATCGCAAACACAATCGCAACAACAACCGAAAACTCAATCTGAGAAAGATGTGAAACCAGCTTTTACTAAAAAGAGCTGGAGGTTGAAAAAACAGGGTAAGCAACAGAAGAAGCCAGGGTCACGAGGCGCATCCCCGGTTTCCGTCTCTTCTGAACGCACTTATGATTTGCGCGATAGGGCGAGAATTAAATCTCCAGAGAGATTTCAAGTCCCTGATTCGCGTTCTCCTCCTTCACAGGCACCAACAACTTCACAGGCTGGTGGAGGAGATCGCCAGGATAGAGGAAGGGGTCGAGAGGCTCCACAGGGACGAGACCAACCTCGACAACAGGTCAGAGGGAAAGCGGAAGAATTTCAACGCTCTCGCCCACAGTTTCAGAAGAAGAAAGTTGCCGCTGTAACAGCGAGATATGCCACAGACGGTGAGAACGAGACTCCTGAATTGGACGTGGGCAGTGACACTCCTAGACAGCGCCGCGGAAGTTACCATAGTGTGGGAGGCGCTACGTCCTCATGTGGAGGCGACAGCAACTGAAACATTCATTACTGTCGAGACAGCAGACACCAGAGTGGCACCCCCTGACAGACTATATAATATTGTTATTAAAAATTGAATGTGACATTCAGCGTGTTATTAAAGGCATTTTTTGGGAGAATCTGACCTCTTCGTACGACATTCTGTTAGCAGAGGCGGATTGGCCGCCCCCATTCGTACTTGCTGCACGTAAAGGGGAGGAGGTAATCATTCCGAGCTTTTCTCGTCATGTCCCAAAGGACAAAGCGGAGGCTCTAGCAGCTGAGTGGGCCGTGTCCCTGGCTCCAGCGTTATACCGCAACCACATGGGCTGGGATGAAGACTCCCCCCCCCCCCCATGAAATACCTTTGCGGTCGTTGCCACAGCCACAACCCCAATATCCCATCAAACGGGAAGCTAAAGGTCCCGTTTCCGAAATTCTGACCCAGTTATAATATCAGGGAGTGGTTGAAACATGCGTGTCACCGATGATTAATCCCCTTTTCGCGGTTTCTAAACCCGATGAATCATACCGCTTAGTTTTGGATTTCCGACAGTTGAACTCTCATTGTCGGACCTTTGCGGTGCAAAACACACACAGTTCTGTGCTTGTAGACAATCTTGTTCGTAAAAAATATATAACTACACTTGACCTTTCGAATGGATTCTACACGCACAACTTGGCCCCGGAGAGTAGCCAATGGAGCGCTTTTACCTCCGGTGGTAAATTATTCAAATTCCGGCGTTTACCTATGGGCTACACGAACAGTCCAGGCGTATTCGCTACCCGTGTTGTCTCTTTGTTAGACGGCATAGACCCAGATGCATGTTCGTACGTCGATGATATTTATCTGACAGACGACGAATTGTACGCGCATCTTTCCCGAGTGGACCGCATTATTCTAGAATTTGCGGTTTTAGGTTATAAGTTTAACTTTGCCAAATCTCACATTGCTGAATTTACGTTTTGTTTTTGGGCTATGAGCTCAACAATGAAGGTAAGGGCTTAGCCCCCCCATTTCCTCGTGGTAGAATGTGCACTTTTATGCCCTCCTACCACTCTGAAGAAACTTCAGTCTTTACTGGGTTTTCTGAACTTCGGGCGTACTTACATTCCCGAATATGCCCGGCGTATCAAGCCACTGTATGCCTTGATACAACCTAACTTTTCAAAGTCATGCTGGCTTCCGGAGCATTCCTCCATTCTGCAGTCTTTGCAGACAGACCTACTTGAGTCTAAATTCTTGTTGACTCGTGATAACCACACAAACCTGGTGATTAGAATAATTCCAGGGGCAGTGGGTTTCACGTACTTGACTTTTAACGAAGGTGACACAGTACCAATCGCATACAAGTCACATCTTTACACTTCCGCTGAAATGCGCTTTTCATCTGTGGGGAAAGTTTTGACTGCAGTGCAGATGGCGATTCTAAAAGAACGTGCACTGGCACAGGGAAAACGCATTCTGGTGGTAACACCATATCCTGCCGTAGAGGCAGTGACAAAAGCAAGTGTTCCGAACTCTAAAGCTTTGCACCCCCGTTGGATACAATGGGCAACATCTTTGACGTCTCCGGATGTCACTTTTATCTTTGATTCTTCTCTTCAGACTCAGGAGTTTTTAGAGTATGAATTCGTTCATCATCCTCCTCTGTCCTTGCTACCGCTTGAGGAATACGAATGTGTTATCTATACCGATGGTTCGGCACAACCGGCCACGGGTTCCAAGCATGCTTATTCAGCAGCGTGTGCTATTGTTGCAGGTACCTTTGTGAACGGTAAGTTCAAATCAACTGTAGTGCATACTCAGGCACTCGGAGATAGTACTGCACAATTGGCCGAGCTGCACGCATTGGTGCTCGCACTTGAGTTCGCTACTCCTGATGTGACCCCTCTAATTGTATGCGATTCTTACTACTGTGTTCAGTCTTACAATGACAATCTGTTCTTTTGGTCGCAAAACGACTACAGAGACGCCAAAAGGTAGCACAATTAAGCATAAAATGCTTTGGGTTCAAGTGGCAGATTTGAAACAACGTCTGCCTCTCTCACAGATGGTTCACACTCTTGGCCACCAGCATGTGGGCGCACACGCTGTCGGTAACGGTTTGGCAGACGAAGCTGCCAAATCAGCAGTAGTCACGTGCTCAGTCGCAGCAGTTACAAGATCCATGTCTAAAATAGATACTGATATTTTAGCCGCTATTGCTGCAACAAAGGAAGGTACTAATTACCATAGGGGTTTCCCTTCCAAATACTCTTATCAGAAAGGTCCCAACAGGCTCCTTACGTAAAGATTCCAGACGCTGGTGATCGGCTGATCCCCAACGCGGACCGCAGACTTTCCTTGATAACGGCCGCACACGAAGGCATGGCTTCGGCTCATGCTGGCGTGTCTGCGACGGTTTCCATCTTGCAGCAGCGTTACTGGTGGCGTGGTTTATACAAACAAACCCGTACTTATGTGCTTTCTTGTGACGTTTGTCAGCAGATTAAGCCTTCCACGGTTACACGATCACCACAGACCACGCTCTGCATTTCAAACAGACCTTTTGGGTGTGTTTACCTGGATCACTGCGGTCCATTTTCTTCAGACACTGCCTATAAATATATCTTAGTGGCAGTGGATTCGTGCACACGTTTCATCTGGGTTTGGCCACAACGAAGTGCTGACGCTCGAAATGTCATAAGGGATTTGCGTGTCTTTGTGGGAATTTTCGCCTGTGGCACCTTCCATTCTGACCAAGGTCCGGCGTTTGCCTCTAAGGCTTACAAGGACACAATGGGTTCACTGGGGGTGCGGGTGAAATTTTCGTCTCCATATTGGCCTGAGGGCAACTCGATTGTTGAACGAATGAACCGTGACTTAAAGCAATCCTTGACAGCTAGAGTCTTGGGTACTGGCAGGAACTGGCTGGCCCACTTGTATACCGTACAATGTGCACTTAATAATATCCCTAGAAGACCTCTGGGTGGGCGGACCACATACGAAATGCTCTTTGGCATACGAATGTTTGTGCCCGACCTTGATGGTCTAGACATGGCGGCGCAATCCGCCATCTTTGATGTAGATAACCATTCTACTATGTTACAGGACTTACAAGAAGCCCGAGACAAACTTGCAATCGCACATTTACCTTCAGCCACAGACGCTGCGCTGCAGATTCCGGTTGCCGGCTGGCTTCCGAAGATTGAAGATCTGGTTCGAGAGAAGGTGGAGAACAAAAAAGAATTCGGCCCCTCTTATCGTGCACCAGTTCCAGTCCTTGGCTTGAAGGGAACTCGTACAGTCATCTTACCACCGCTTCCTGGTCGCAAGGAGTACAGATACATCTCAGTGGAAAATGTCAAGCTACAACATCTGGCCGATCCTGAATAGTGTTACACCAGCGGTCTCTTGTCCTGTCATTTCCCGGACAAATGTTTGTGGCCCTCCGGCCCGAACGGTCACTGATGTTGCTATCGAGATGGTAGATTTGCCTGATCGCTTACTCGACTACCCGGACTCCCCCTGCAACGACGAGTCTGAGTATACCTACCCCGCCAACGAGTCGGTGGCACACCTACCAACAACGCCACTGAGCCCAACACGTTATTCCTTTGACTCGGATTCCACCTCATCACTTGTCCCGTCCAAATTCAGTATTATGGTATCCTGGTTCAGAGACTATTTTTTGATTCCCCCCTGGACATACATCTGGTTGGTGCTATTCCTGATTTTTTTGTTCATGTCCATTGGCTTTGTCACAGTGTTTTTTCTACTCATCAGTGGACACTATTTACAAGAACGCTCTGCTGTGAACTGTGTCGCTGGAACTTTGGCTCCACATTCTTCATCTCACATCATGAAGCGAGACCACACATTTGTGAACATTTCAGCTTTTCAAGTCGCTGATGGCATCGTATGGGATGCGGTAAATTTCCAAATTCATGGACCAACCGAAATTATTAATGTACCAAATGTCCTTCGTGTTTCAATGGGTGATGTCGTAAAAAGTAATATTCATTCTGACGATTGGGATGTGCATGCAGATGAAGCATTATTTACTGATTTGAAATATTATGATGCTTTTAATGCTGAAGATTTGTACATGAATTCTGCAAGTTATGCTGATTTGTATTGTTACCAGCATTGGGGCAACCACTTTGTCCATAAACCAAGTGCACTGCGTGGTCCTTTTAACTACACCCAATGAGAGCATTGTCCAACCCCTTTGCCAGGTAGCTCCCAAACTCTTAGAAATAAATTTACTTACTTTACAGACTTTGATAGATCGAACCCTGGGTCGTATTATTTTAAATTAAACACTCCATCCACTCAGACAATCATGTTGACCCACACCAAATTGCTATATTCGGGTTCGTTTTTGAGCGCCTTAGCTGTGGGTGGTTATGAGTACTGGAAGGACACTGTAGACTTGAAATCGATTTGGGGTTCCAGACCATGGCAGGTGCAAGGCACAGAAGCCTTGCACCGTGCTTGCCTTATCCCGGCCCAGATTTTATTTCTGAATAATACCATTTATCAAACTACGTGCTGGGGTTTGGCTACTTCCAAACAATTGAATGCACCTTCCATTCCTGCATTGGCTTCCCCTCCCAACGGGAGCTTGCATTTCAATATGTCCCTTCAAAATTTGCAGGCTCTTTTTCAAAACAATTCGTTTAATGGCTCTGTGCTTGTTCAGTCACCCTGGTTGGCTTGGCCCATCGCGTCTAATGGCTGCCAACTGCGTTTTCATGACTCTGTTCCTGGTTACAAACAGGATAGGCCAGATCCAAGGTTTTCTGACTCTCGTACTGTAACAACATATTCTGTTGGTAAATTGTGTAAACAGTGGTTGCAGCACTCTTCCTTAGATTCTGTTAAACAACATTTGTCCCTCCTATCAGGCAACATTGATCTGTTCGACTTTATTCTGGGGCCTCGTGGTCCACGACCTAAGAGATTCATTTATGAAACTTATAATGAACTCTGGAAGCTTTCGCAAATTGAAGCTGCTTCCCGTCTACGGGAAATAGATCAAGCTAATTTGGAAAAGGTGCTTGCTGTTGTTGACAATAGTATTAATACCCTGTCTTCCCGCATTTACACGTTAGAGAATATTGTGTCCTCTGTTGTTGATATTGTACAAGATGATGTTTCTGTGTTATATCATGGTCAGAATCAATTGCGTTCAGTTATGCAGTTTGCATGGACTTTGCAGACACTTAAATTAGGAAAGGTTCCTTGGCACTTTTTAAACACCTCTGCCTTATTTCTGCCTTTTAATTTGACTGACAAACAGCAGTTCATGTCCATGAAAGATGCAGCATACACTCTGTTACATATCGAGGCAATAGAGCCCTTACCTTTCTCTCTGGCGGAATTGGATTCTGCAGTGTGGCTAGTTCATGGGGTTATCGCCTTGCCCTTTTCTTTGTTTGAATTTAGTTCGTGCATGAAGCATTATCCTGTGGGCCGTTTCCAGCCCTTGGGCAGTGCCTTCCTGCATGAACTTTGGTCCCTGCCTTTCATGTTTAAATGCCTTAGAGACGGAAAGGAGGTTTTTCTCACGGGGGAGTCATGCGATTCAAATGTGGGTCATTCCCTTATTTGCAAACACATTAAATTGCACGGGGCTTGTAACGTTTCGGCTCCGAATCTTGCTTGTGTGTTAAAGGGCATTCCTGCTCCTGTTATTTCTCCTACTTTTACTGTGCTTGCAAATGGTAGCTATCTGCTTTTGAATAACCAAGACTGCTGTGGCATGCTGGCCGGCATACCCTATATTGTTACAGTTTCACACAGGGTTGTCAGCTGCAAAAATGTGCTTTTACCTCCCCCCGCACGACATCATAGATAGTTCCGTTTGGCCTTCCATTCCTACTCTGAAGGCGGATTTCAATAAATTGAGCAGAATAAAGGCGCTATTATTGAACCAGGAGGTTATGCTCACGTCCGCCCTGGAGACATTCATTCTCCAGGTGGCGAGTTCCCACAGTGAAATACAGGCCCTTTTGAACACTAACCTCCCACAACATTTCGGTGACCTGATTCACCGTGTTTTTAATGCATCACGCACTGAAGGTCTGGTGCACTTTTTTAAAGTTGTGGGCTCTGGCCTTGTGACCTCTTTTCAGACTATTTTTGGTGTAATTCCGGCTTTTATTAATTCCATTTTTTCCAGCGTCTTTGGTGGCTTTCCGTTGATCCTCGCCTTAGCGGCTGGTATACTGCTGTTGGTCTGTTTACTACGCAATGGCTGCAACTCCTTGGGCCCTTCTCGACCCAGGTCGTCTCCAGATGCTCCGTGAGCGCATCCTCACAGGCTTTGGCATCCTGCCATTGGCGACGCTCAGTGTGTCCTATAGACTTTCTTTTCGCTTTGCGTATTTCACTTGCGTGCAACCTGTGATGTCTTGCATCAGATGTCCTTTCTCGTGGTCCTTGGATTATTGCCTCTCCAATACGTCTCTGTCTCGACCAGATTTTGTCCTGCTGGTGGGTCCCTTAGGGGCCCATGAACGGGACTGTTCCGGTGCGGGCTACATGGCGCGTGTGGCTGCACTGGGGATTTTGGCACAATGGGATATCTGGGCGTCTGCTCAGAATCTCCTACAACAAAGTTATATTGAGTACCACGCAAGTTGTCCCGCAATACTGTTCGCTGCTCCCTCTTGCGAGGAACATGACTGCAGTTTTGATTTATTGGACTGGATGGCGTCGCTTTTTTCCGACGATTCCCATGATGTCCTCTTGGAAGGTGTGGCGTTTTTCTGCACTTACACTCTGTTGGATTAAGGGGGCCTTCGCTTTCTGCGACCTGCCTCGCTGGATTTTTTTTTTTTTGCTAATCTACAATTTGTTTCCCCCCCATTCATTGTTCTTCATGGGGACTTTTCCAAAACGGACGTTTCTGTTCTGCTCCATCGATTTGAACTCTGGCTTCGTCCTATGTCTTAGCCAATGGACTGCCCAGGGGAGGGTGTCGTGTGGTTTGTGGCCTCCTGGTCTGCCTTGCTACGTTGGCTTAGGCCTGGCTGCCATGATGCCTTTTTGCGCACGTTACTTTGTGCCGTTGTTTTTCCAGCCTCTGCCCGGCTATTTTAGAACTGTCTGCATTTCTGTCTTTCACCTTTTCTCCTGTTCCCTTTGGGCTACGTCTGCACAACATGTACAAGGTCGAAAAACAATGTCCCTTGTTCTTGCTGATCTGGCCAGTCCCTCACCATTAGACATAACACTATGTTCAGCTGCCCTGGAGAAATTGGTGTGCTTTTAATATTGTGATTTCACGGTTAGAGACACTTGGAGAAAAACCTTTCCAGAGAGAAGAGCTGTACTTGTCTGATGATGTAAATCTTGCATCTAGATATTGAGGTATGGGGGTTCGCTAGACAAAGCCCAGAGGTCTTCTGTTTTTATAATAAACTAGCTACTAGCACGGGGAGGGTGGTAAGGTCATTTAGCCCTATATCAACTGCTTTATGAAATGATTTCCCCGTTTTTATTCTATGGAGTTGTAACTATGCTGATTATATTATCGTTATGCTTTATGCTGATAGTACTAGCACGTGTACTGTATCTTAGAGCACGGTCGTTGAAATAAACGTTTTAAAATATACAGTGTCTCTTCTTACGCGCGTTGTGGACAGGTATGAGTGAGTTATGAAAGGGTGTTCTTGCTACTGCGAGTCCTGAGAGAGCGATACCGTGTTCTGGGTTGTCTAATCATTGGTAGCATTGTTGCTAATGAGACGCTACAGCTAGTCGGGTTGGGGTTTTAGGTGCTAAGGTTTATGATTGGCTCACCACTATATTACGAGGTCCTATTATCCTGTGCATAGCTCTGTGTATGTGCAGAATCCCTACAACATGGGACAAATGTTGTTTAACAGAATCTAAGGAAGAGTGCTGCAACCACTGTTTACACAATTTACCAACAGAATATGTTGTTACAGTACGAGAGTCAGAAAACCTTGGATCTGGCCTATCCTGTTTGTAACCAGGAACAGAGTCATGAAAACGCAGTTGGCAGCCATTAGACGCGATGGGCCAAGCCAACCAGGGTGACTGAACAAGCGCAGAGACATTAAACGAATTGTTTTGAAAAAGAGCCTGCAAATTTTGAAGGGACATATTGAAATGCAAGCTCCCGTTGGGAGGGGAAGCCAATGCAGGAATGGAAGGTGCATTCAATTGTTTGGAAGTAGCCAAACCCCAGCACATAGTTTGATAAATGGTATTATTCAGAAATAAAATCTGGGCCGGGATAAGGCAAGCACGGTGCAAGGCTTCTGTGCCTTGCACCTGCCATGGTCTGGCTTCCCAAATCGATTTCAAGTCTACAGTGTCCTACCAGGACTCATAACCACCCACAGCTAAGGCGCTCAAAAAGGAACCCGAATATAGCAATTTGGTGTGGGTCAACATGATTTTCTGAGTGGCTGGAGTGTTTAATTTAAAATAATAGGACCCAGGGTTCGATCTATCAAAGTCTGTAAAGTAAGTAAATTTATTTCTAAGAGTTTGGGAGCTACCTGGCAAAGGGGTTGGACAATGCTCCCATTGGGTGTAGTTAAAAGGACCACGCAGTGCACTTGGTTTATGGACAAAGTGGTTGCCCCAATGCTGGTAACAATACAAATCAGCATAACTTGCAGAATTCATGTACAAATCTTCAGCATTAAAAGCAGCATAATATTTCAAATCAGTAAATAATGCTTCAACTGCATGCACATCCCAATCGTCAGAATGAATATTACTTTTTACGACACCACCCATTGAAACACGAAGGACATATGGTACATTAATAATTTCGGTTGGTCCATGAATTTGGAAATTTACCACATCCCATACGATGCCATCAGCGACTGGAAAAGCTGAAATGTTCACAAATGTGTGGTCTCGCATCATGATGCGAGATGAAGAATGTGGAGCCAAAGTTCCAGCGACACAGTTCACAGCAGAGCGTTCTGGTAAATAGTGTCCATTGATGAGTAGAAAAAACACTGTGACAAAGCCAATGGACATGAACAAAAAAATCAGGAATAGCACCAACCAGATGTATGTCCAGGGGGGAATCAAAAAATTGTCTCTGAACCAGGATACCATAATACTGAATTTGGACGGGACAAGTGATGAGGTGGAATCCGAGTCAAAGGAATAACGTGTTGGGCTCAGTGGCGTTGTTGGTAGGTGTGCCACCGACTCGTTGGCGGGGTAGGTATACTCAGACTCGTCGTTGCAGGGGGAGTCCGGGTAGTCGAGTAAGCGATCAGGCAAATCTACCATCTCGATAGCAACATCAGTGACCGTTCGGGCCACAAACATCTGTCCGGGAAATGACAGGACAAGAGACCGCTGGTGTAACACTATTCAGGATCGGCCAGTTGTTGTAGCTTGACATTTTCCACTGAGATGTATCTTTTCTACTTGCGACCAGGAAGCGGTGGCAAGATGACTGTAAGAGTTCCCTTCAAGCCAAGGACTGGAACTGGTGCACGATAAGAGGGGCCGAATTCTTTTTTGTTCTCCACCTTCTCTCGAACCAGATCTCCAATCTTCGGAAGCCAGCCGGCAACCGGAATCTGCAGCGCAGCGTCTGTGGCTGAAGGTAAATGTGCGATTGCAAGTTTGTCTCGGGCTTCTTGTAAGTCCTGTAACATAGTAGAATAGTTATCCACATCAAAGATGGCGGATTGCGCCGCCATGTCTAGACCATCAAGGTCGGGCACAAACATTCGTATGCCAAAGAGCATTTCGTATGGGGTCCGCCCACCCAGATGTCTTCTAGGGAGATTATTAAGTGCACGTTGTACGGTATACAAGTGGGCCAGCCAGGTCCTGCAAGTACCTAAGACTCTAGCTGTCAAGGATTGCTTTAAGTCACGGTTCATTCGTTCAACAATTGAGTTGCCCTCAGGCCGATATGGAGACGAAAATTTCACCCGCACCCCCAGTGAACCCATTGCGTCCTTGTAAGCCTTAGAGGCAAACGCCGGACCTTGGTCAGAATGGAAGGTGCCACAGGTGAGAATTCCCACAAAGACACGCAAATCCCTTATGACATTTCGAGCGTCAGCACTTCGTTGTGGCCAAACCCAGATGAAACGTGTGCACGAATCCACTGCCACCAAGATATATTTATAGGCAGTGTCTGAAGAAAATGGACCGCAGTGATCCAGGTAAACACACCCAAAAGGTCTGTTTGAAATGCAGAGCGGGGTCTGTGGTGGTCGTGTAACCGTGGAAGGCTTAATCTGCTGACAAACGTCACAAGAAAGCACATAAGTACGGGTTTGTTTGTATAAACCATGCCACCAGTAACGCTGCTGCAAGATGGAAACCGTCGCAGACACGCCAGCATGAGCCGAAGCCATGCCTTCGTGTGCGGTCGTTATCAAGGAAAGTCTGCGGTCTGCGTTGGGGATCAGCCGATCACCAACGTCTGGAATCTTTACGTAAGGAGCCTGTTCGGGACCTATCTGTTAAGAGTATTTGGAAGGGAAACCCCTAGGGTAATTAGTACCTTTCAGAATTTCGGAAACGGGACCTTTAGCTACCCGTTTGATGGGATATTGGGGTTGTGGCTGTGGCAACGACCGCAAAGGTATTTCATGGGGGGGGGGGGGAGTCTTCATCCCACGTGGTTGCGGTATAACGCTGGAGCCAGGGACACGGCCCACTCAGCTGCTAGAGCCTCCGCCTTGTCCTTTGGGACATGACGAGAAAAGCTCGGAAGGATTACCTCCTCCCCTTTACGCGCAGCAAGTACGAATGGGGGCGGCCAATCCGCCTCTGCTAACAGAATGTCGTACGAAGAAGTCAGATTCTCCCAAAAAATCCCTTTAATAACACGCTGAATGTCACCTTCAATTTGAATAACAATATTATATAGTCTGTCAGGGGGTGCCACTCTGGTGTCTGCTGTCTCGACAGTAATGAATGTTTCAGTTGCTGTCGCCTCCACATGAGGACATAGCGCATCCCGCACTATGGTAACTTCCGCGGCGCTGTCTAGGAGTGTCACTGCCCACGTCCAATTCAGGAGTCTCGTTCTCACCGTCTGTGGCATATCTCGCTTTTACAGCGGCAACTTTCTTCTTCTGAAACTGTGGGCGAGAGCGTTGAAATTCTTCTGCTTTCCCTCTGACCTGTTGTCGAGGTTAGTCTCGTCCCTGTGGAGCCTCTCGACCCCTTCCTCTATCCTGACGATCTCCTCCACCAGCCTGCGAAGTTGTTGGTGCCTGTGAAGAACGAGGAGAACGCGAATCAGGGACTTGAAATCTCTCTGGAGATTTAATTCTCGCCCTATCGCGCAAATCATAAGTGCGTTCAGAAGAGACGGAAACCGGGGATGCGCCTCGTGACCCCGGCTTCTTCTGTTGCTTACCCTGTTTTTTCAACCTCCAGCTCTTTTTAATAAAAACTGGTTTCTCATCTTTCTCAGATTGAGTTTTTGGTTGTTGTTGCGATTGTGTTTGCGATTTAGCAAAAGGCTCAACTCCCAGGCTATTGCGGCCAATTGTTTTGTAAGCCTGTGCAATAATTTTCGGTAATTCGCGCGGCTTGTCCGGATCTGGGACCAAAGCCAAAGCATTAGTACTTGAAAGTTAACTGCATCGCCCTTGACATTCGCAAGGATCAAATCAACTACTACGTCGAACACTCCCACCAGTCTCATCCCTAATTCCACAGCCGCTTCAGGGCCATGTTCATCCTGCACTCGTTTAATCACAGAGGGGAGAACCGTCATGGAAGGAGTGCCGAAACACTTTGCATATACTGCTGCGAATACCCTACCCCAGTTGTTGCATTCTGCCAACTCGGGGATTAAGTCTTTTGGCAAACTAATCGTCAGAATCCTGTGTTTTTCTTCGGGAGAGGTATTTGGAAAAACTGGCTCCAGCTGGTCAAATTTTTCTGCAAGCCAATAAGGAAAATCATCCTTATTTTGTGGGCGCTTGCCCATCACCGAATTAACCATGACAGGACTTATGGTTACACCGCCTGCTCCAGCTGGATGGGCTGCAACTCCAGGCGGGGCTCCCTGGATGTTGCCTGTAACATACTGTACTAACGCTCTATGCACTCGTATCAAAGACGAACGCAAATTACGCAGTTCACCGACTGCCACCGTCATATAACGCGGATGTGGGGTATACCCGGCCAAGACAGGCCAAGTGGCCCCTTCAATTGATAAGGGGCTTAAACGAACCGCGGTAACCGGTTGGGGGAGGGCGCCATCAAACCAAACACGGTGTTGCCAAGCCATGAGCGGTACTTCAAGGTTCCTATACGGTCTACAGTGATTAGGAACTACGGTGGCTGTATATTCATGGAACATATTATCAGTCCCATCCACCGCCGGAAAAGTGACCCAAGAGTAAAACACCTCAAAGTGGTAAGCTAGATCTGCTTGTACCACAAAGATCAGATCGACACCCGCGTCAGGCACTCCATACACTGTTAAGTGAGCCGGGAGCGCTGCGCAGCTATGTGCCGCAATTTGAACAGCCATTGTAGGCTAGAAGTTTTCCGACAACCTAATAGAAGGCAGCACAATATAGGGTTTTAGTTAAGAACCTTTTAACAACTTCAAGCTTGAAAGAACCTATAAAAACGTCAATATAGGAGGTATCACCGTCACACACGCTTCCGGAAGCGTCTGCGAAGGGGGTTGTGGACAAGCACAAGCACTACTCAAGCGTCTCGCAGATAAGCAGCCCACTAGTTGGTTGCGCCATGTTGTAGGGATTCTGCACATACACAGAGCTATGCACAGGATAATAGGACCTCGGAATATAGTGGTGAGCCAACCATAAACCTTAGCACCTAAAACCCCAACCCGACTAGCTGTAGCATCTCATTAGCAACAATGCTACCAATGATTAGACAACCCAGAACACGGTATCTCTCTCTCAGGACTCGCAGTAGCAAGAACACCCTTTCATAACTCACTCATACCTGTCCACAACGCGTAAGAAGAGTCACTGTATAGTTTAAAACGTTTATTTCAACGACCGTGCTCTAAGATACAGTACACGTGCCAGTACTATCAGCATAATGCATAAGTATAATATAATCAGCATAGTTACAACTCCATAGAATACAAACGGGGAAAGCATTTCATAAAGCAGTGGATATAGGGCTAAATGACTTTACCACCCTCCCCGTGCTAGTAGCTAGTTTATTATAAAAACAGAAGACCTCTGGGCTTTGTCTAGTGAACCCCCATACCTCAATATCTAGATGCAAGATTTACATCATCAGACAAGTACAGCTCTTCTCTCTGGAAAGGTTTTTCTCCAAGTGTCTCCAACTGTGAAATCGCAATATTAAAAGCACACCAATTTCTCCAGGGCAGCTGTACATAGTGTTATGTCTAAGTGCGAGGGACTGGCCAGATCAGCAAGAACAAGGGACATTGTTTTTCGACCTTGTACATGTTGTGCAGACGTAGCCCAAAGGGAACAGGAGAAAAGGTGAAAGACAGAAATGCAGACAGTTCTAAAATAGCCGGGCAGAAGCTGGAAAAACAACGGCACAAAGTAACGTGCGCAAAAAGGCATCATGGCAGCCAGGCCTAAGCCAACGTAGCAAGGCAGACCAGGAGGCCACAAACCACACGACACTACCTTAGGTAAAAATTTGGGATTGGTACGAAGAACCACTTTATCTTTGTGTAGTTGGAAAAAAGGTTCTTCTTTGGTTAGTGCCTGTAGTTCACCCACTCTCCTCAATGAAGTGATCGCAATGAGGAAAGCTGTTTTCCAAGAGAGGAACTGTGGTTCACATTTGTGCATGGGTTCAAAGGGCAGGCCCATTAATCTTGTGAGGAGTATGTTAAGATTCCACGCTGGGGCAGGTGGGAGTTCTGGTGGTATGACTCGTTTTAGTCCTTCCATAAAAGCTTTAATTACAGGCACTCTAAAGAGCGACAAATGTCTATTCTGAAGATATGCAGCTATTGCAGCAAGATGCAATCTGATGGAGGTATAAGCCAATGCTGACTGCTGCAAGTGTAACATAACAGGTAATGTTTTGTATGGAAGCATCAAGAGGGTTGATATGATTGTTGCAATAAATAACAAAACGCTTCCATTTAGCTGCGTAACAGGCTCTTGTGGTAGGTTTTCTGGCCTCTCTAATGATGTGGTAGGTTTTCTGGCCTCTCTAATGATGTTCATCATACAGTCTGGTGGAAGATTCAGATAACCAAACTCTACGACTTCAAGAGCCAGATCGCGAGGTTCAGTTATTTGGGATCTGGGTGTTTGATTTCTCCATGGCTGTGTGTGAGGAGACTGGAGGTTAAATGCAATTTTTGATGCGGGACCAGAGAGGGCTCCAACATGGTTGGGAACCAAGGTTGATGTGCCCATGTAGGAGCTACTAAGATTAGTGTGAGAGATGTTTGTCTGAGCTTCCGAACCACTAATGGAATGAGTGGGAGAGGCGGAAAAGCGTAGGCAAATATCCCGGACAAGTTCATCCATAGTGCATTGCCCTTGGATAACTGGTGTGGGTACCTGGAGGCGAAGCTTTTTCATTTTGCGTTTTGGTGTGTGGCAAACAGATCTGAGGGACTCCCCAAGCTTGAATGTCTGGGAGGAGAACTTGAGGGTGAAGTTCCCATTCGTGTATTTGGTGCCTCTGCCTGCTGAGGTCTACAATCTGGTTGTTCACTCCTGGGAGGTGTTCCACTAGGAGATAGATTTTGCGATGAATAGCCCACCTCCAGATGTCTTGGGCTAAGTGGGACAGTTGGAGAGTGTGTGTGTCCCCTGTTTTTGTATGTATTACATAGCTGTCATGTTGTCTGTACGAACCAAGACAGTTTTGCCTGCTAGGTGGGTCTGAAAAGCATTGAGAGCTAGAAATATTGCCATCAGCTCTAAATGGTTGATGTGGAGCAACGTTTGGTGTTGGCTCCACAGGCCTTGTACAGTGTGTTGCTGAAGATGAGCTCCCCAGCCAGTTAGGGATGCGTCCGCTGTTAGTACTATCTGTGGAACCGGGTCTATAAAGGGCCGTCCTTTTGATAAATTTTGTGTTCTCCACCACTGCAGAGAGCGAGGAGTACGGCCGCTTACCAACACTAGATCGGTTAATAGACCGTGTGACTGGTTCCACTGAATGGCTAAACATTCCTGAAGCGGACGCATGTGCAGCCTGGCATGGGGAACGATCATGATGCAAGATGCCATCATCCCCAGCAGTTGCATATAAACCCGAGCTGGAAGTGATTGATTGGGTTGAAACTGGAGAACTAAAGCCTGAATGTTGCAAATTCTGGCTGCGTTGGGAAACGCTAGAGCCTTTTGAGTATCTAAAGTGGCTCCTAGATAGTTCTGAGTATTGGCTGGCTGAAGATGTGATTTTGGTACATTGACTGTGAACCCTAGTTGATGAAGTAACTGAATGGTTATGGAAGTATGCTTGAGACATTGTTGGTACGTGTTGGCTTTGATGAGTCAGTCGTCCAAGTATGGGAAGACATGGATGCTTTGTCTTCTCAGATGAGCAGCTACTACCGACAGACACTTTGAGAAGACTCTGGGGGCAGTGGTGACTCCGAATGGAAGTACCTTGAACTGGTAATGTTGACCCGCTAACACAAACCTGAGAAATGTGCGATGAGCAGGGTGGATTGGAATATGAAAGTAGGCGTCCTTTAAGTCTACAGTAGACAGAAAGTCGCCCTTTTGCAAAAGAGGTAGTACCCGTTGAAGTGTTACCATGTGGAAATGGTCTGACTAGGTACAAATTTAGTTCCCTGAGATCTAAAATTGGTCTGAGTGAACCGTCCTTTTTGGGTATTAGGAAGTAAAAGGAGTACACACCCAACCATTGGTGTTGTAGCAGTACTGGTTCTATAGCTCCTTTTAGAAGTAGAGACTGTACCTCTTGTTTGAGGAGGTATAGGTGGTCCTGTGAAAGTTTGTGTGCCTTTGGAGGAATGTTTGGAGGAGTGTTGATGAACTCCAGGCAGTAACCAGAACGGATAATCTGTAGAACCCACTTGTCTGTTGTTATTGACTGCCAAGTTGGTAAGAAATGTGACAGTCTTCCCCCGACAGGTGTTAAATGGTCGGGAGGAAGTATAGGTAAGTCACTGTTTTGTATTGGAGGGGGAGGTACGTGTGTTTGACCCTCTACCTCTGCCGTGGTTTCCTCTGTAACCCCCTCTGAAGTAATTTTTAGAGCCAGAGGGCTGGTTATTGACCTTGTAGGTGGATGTAATCTCTGAGGAAGTATTTTTGGACCCTGCTCGATAGAATGAGCGCTGAAAGGAACCACGGCTTTGTGTTGACTGAAGGGCTCCCATTGGATTTGGCCACTTCAGTGTCTTTCTTCATCTTTTCCAGTGAAGAATCTACCACTGGGCCAAAGAGGTGTTCCTTATCAAAGGGTGTATTTAGTATGGAAGTCTGGACCTCAGGTTTCATCCCAGATATGCGAAGCCAAGCGTGCCTTCTTAACAGGACACTGGTGTTCACCGCTCTGGCTGCTGGGTCAGCAGCATCTAGGGAGCACCTGATTTGATTATTTGAAATAAGTTGTCCCTCACTCACTAGGTCTTGAGCTTTAGCTCTATTATTCTTGGGGTAGAAATTGGAGTAATTGTTCCATTTCGTCCTAGTGCGCACGGTCATATCTAGCTAACAATGCTTGTGTGTTAGCTATGCTCCAGAAGTTTGCTGCCTGAGAGGCCACCCTTTTCCCAGAAGCATCAAGAAGCTTGGATTCTTTATCTGGGGGTAGAGCATCTCCTGTAGTTTGGGAGTTGGCCCTTTTGCATGAGTTGGACACCACCAATGAGTCCAATGGTAATTGTCCCCTTATGTAGACTGGGTCTGATGGTGCTGACTTATATTTCTTATCTACCCTAGGGGTAAGGATACGTGCCCTGACGGGATCATTAACTATATCGTCTATGTGCCTAATCATCCCTTTGAGCATGGGTAACGTGTGTGATGATTTTTGTGTACTGCTAAGGGTTTCAAGAGGAAATCCTCTTCGAGAGACTCTTTGTGGAGCTGCACCCCATGGTAATTAGCAGCCCTACCCAGCAATTCAATGTAGCCTACACTGTCGTCCGGTGGAGAGGGCTTGGTAGGGTATAAGTCAGGATCATTGCCTGTGGGCGAGTTAATGTTGTAGTCGTCCCATGGATCTGTAGGTATAGGCTGAATATGATCACCATCCCCATCCCCATCGCCATCCCCATCATCCTGATTGTCAGGTGTATGTGGTGAAAATTCAGGTGAAGTTGGCACAGGTAGAAACTGAGGAGAAGGGGGTGATGGAAGAGTAGGAGGAAGAAGAGGAAGGGAAGGGTTAGTACCAACAGTTCTCTTCTTCAAAGGAATGTGATATTACTCTTCTGCATCAGTCCTTTTTATTGTCACTTTTGTGGTAATATGTCCAGTCTGAGGATTAATATACAACACCTTCTGTTTCGGGTTCGGTTTATCGGGCGGATTGTCGAAATGGTGCTTTTTTGGTGACTTTGGTGCATCAGTCTGTTTCGGCGCCGAAGGTTTCGATGCCGACATTTTCGGAGTTGGTGTCTTCGGATCCGAAGTATGTTTCGGTGCCGAGTAATGTGGTTCAGAGCTGGACTTTGGCTTCGATCCCGAAGGTTTCGGTTCGGTGCCAGATTTAGAGTGGGGCTTTTCGGAGCCGGAAGGCTTTTTTGCAGGCTTCGGTGCCGAGCCCGAAGGCGGGGCGTCAGAAGCGTGGTCTCTGGGCCGACCGGGCCCGAGGGCGCGGGTTGGTCCGGAGCCTTCTTTTTCGGTTGAGATGGATGCCGGGGCGAGGGAGATTCTGTACTTACAGTACGCTGTTCATGCAGGATGTCTTCATCCTGGTCGGAGCCGTACTCGGAAATGGAGATTGGTTCCTCCTCGGCCCGATAGCGTCGCCGGCTTCTTCATCCGATTCTGGTGCGAAGAGGTCCTGAATAGAGCTTGTGTGTTGACTCTGCATGTCGCGATGTCGAGCCCGACGGTCGTGAAGCGTCTTCTTGGAGCGGAAAGCCTGGCACGCGTTGCAGTCCTGTTCTCAGGAGACCTGCACAGATTACACACTCCGTGTGAGTCAGTGCGTGGGTACTTCGCGTGGCACCGGGGGCATAATTTAAAGGGAGTTCGTTCCATCGACTGCCTACCATGAGCTCTCCGATCGAAAGAGGGTTTTTATAATTAAACACGACACGCAAAGAATGGTATACGCGATCGGAAACAATACCGTCGAGGGTGAGTGTCTTGCGCACCTAGGGAAACCGAAGGAACGGCGTCGAACCGGAGCGCAGCGACTAACATCCGAACCCGATGGCGGAAAAAAACAATCTGAAGATGGAGTTGATGCCCATGCGCACTATCACCGAAAGGAGGAGTTCCCCATCTCGTGACTGGAAAGACTTCTTCGAGTGTAAACATCCGGACCCAACACTAGATGGCGATCTATGCACAGCATGTGACTCTACAGCTCACATACCTCGAACATTATTTTGCTCCTGGAGGGCATGCATATCCACTTTGTGGAAGGTGGCTGCACTTTAGATCACCTCATGCTAAAAGGTGGTGTTGTCTTGGGGTGGGGGATTCCATTATTGGAGAGTGATCCAGGGCCAGGTCTGGATCTCCGGAAGAAAATGACGACATAATTGTCACGAAGGTTATAGATGGGCACCAGGTCAAATGGTTCATCATAAGGGTTGGTGGTATGAAAAGGGCTGCCTCCCCATAGGAAGAGAACCTTCTGACTAATGTGGAGGTGGGGATGCAGGAGGTGGCGGTGCATGAAGGAAGAGGGGCTGGTGCCATCGTCCTTGTAGCTTATCCTTGGGTGCTGGGGGGGCCCTGAAGCAAGCTCTTCTTCAAAAGTCAGTGTCCTCTTCCGAAGCAAAGTCTCAGTAGACATGGGCTGAGGTAATTTTGTTTCGATTTTTTCAGTCTGGTGGGGGGTGCGAACAGGCTTTTCTGCCTCGCATCCAGCTTCTCCTGGAACCACTGAAGGATGGGTTGTTCATAGTCATCTGAGCCTGCTGTTGAAGGAGACTTCAATGCTGATGGGACATGAAGGGGAGTCCACACCGATGGTGGCTTCGAAGCTGGTTTCAGCATCAGCGTTGAAAGGGCCTTTGGCCTTGAAGGGGCTAGAGGCCCGTTGAGTATCTTTGAGCTGGACTACCACAAGGGTTCAATACTCGTGGGCAGGAGCGCTGCAGGCTCCAAGGCCTTTGGCCGGTACCAACCAGAGCCAAAAAGGAGGTAGAGGCCCCAAACGCTGCACCTTGGTTAAAGGCCTTGATGCCAGACACCCTCAGGGGCAGTGCTCGAAGGCCTTTTGGAACGCCTTATGTGGTTCAGCGCAGCCTATACTCATGGTTCTTGTAGAGGTCTTTGCCCGGGGACCAGAAGGTGTGAGGTGAGGGAAGCATCCCAGACTTCTTTCTCTGGATGGAAGTCTGAGGAAAGTGTTACCGCTGGGAAGGCTTTGGCTGCTGGGCAGATAGTCCAAAGGGCCGGCTTCTTCATGCTTCTCGACGTCAAGCGAAAGAGGTTCCCTAAAAATGACCAGGATGTCAGAAACTTGTCGCTGCATCCTTTGGTGTGCCCACCTTCTCCCTCATCGATACCAAGAATTTTCATTGAGCGGAAGGTAAGACTTAAGTCCAGTGACCACCACCCTCACCCTCCTCCCCCTGCCCCAAACACAAGGTAGGGAGCCTTATTTGCAGATGATAAAAATTGTAAAGAAGCCTGGGTAGAGTCATTTCACCTTGCCCGCGGCCATGATGATTGCCTAACTCAATTATTGTATTGCATCTGCTCAAGACCTGTCTGAGGGTGGAAAATACTAGAAAACTCTAATATCAAATATGTTCTATAACAGACAAACAAGGAAAGGGATCTCCGCCTTATACAGCCATATCAACAACTTACAACCTACATGCAAACACATGTATATACCACAATGGGAGAAAGACTTGATTAAAATTCCTGACTAGGTATGGTCCAAAACCTGGGTGAGAAGTCAAATCATCAATCTCTCACCCAACACAATTTTGTTTTCCCCATTTGGTACCTTTCCCCATCCAGACTAAAGTGATGTTCAGGGACCCAAACATGTTCGAAGGACCATGGTGAACCTGGTATAATGAAGCATGTGTTGCCTTGTTCAGATATGCAGCTTTTTAATAAAGAAATCTTGTTCCATACCATGGCCATCGCTGGAATGGACCCTACTCAAGCCCTTTGTATTACTACTAGGAGACCCGTGCAAGGACAGCATTTATCCACTCATGACCAAGATGGATACATTTACTATGCATTTATTACTAACCAGTAGGCTCTTCTCTTAAACACACACATTTTAGAATACTTCTGATGCATGTATGGTGGGCGAAGATTTGGAATATCTATGCAATTGAGAAGCTCTTCGCTATGGTGAATATTAGGGTACAAAATGGTTACCCTTTAAACATACTTGTGGAGAGAACATGTGGGGGGGGTGACTGCTCTAGCCAGTATGCCAGATGTTATAAGAAGATATACCCTGTGTGTAATATTAAATTCTGATGGCTCCAAGGGTCTGGTAGAAACAAAGATTAAGCGACTCCAGGTAAAATTTGAAAAGTTGTCTCTACAACAAACAAGAAACATATTGCCTTAAACCACCTTTCTTCTACGATCTCTCTCCCAACTATGACTTATTATGGTTGCAGCATCAGAATGAACAAAAACTTGAAAGTTGTTAAAAAATAAAATAATTAATTGGACAGGAATCTTTAACGAATAAGGTGTTTATGTACAGGTGGCCGCATTTCTCCAAAATCTATATTGCTTTGATGTTCGCCACCACAGTCTTCAAACTGAGAAAACGGTCATCCCTAGGATAGGCATATTTCGAAATGAGAACTGTATTCTTCCTATGTACATGATTCTGGGCAATGAAACTACTCCCTGCTCCCCATGGAGAGAATCAATATGGCTGAGATTGTGACAGTCTGTTGCTTGCCAGCTTGTGTGCAATGGGAAATGGACACAGGATGAGAGTTAAGTTGGAAGCACACTACAGGAGGCGATGACTCAGTAAACTCGTGGCACTCTTCTGCTCCATACTGATGGAGACGCTCAATGAGGCGACAGAGCTAGCAGGAACTTTGATGGGTTGACCTGGGCAAAAACCAGGTTTGCATATATCTTCAAGAATAAAAAAACTCTCATGCCAGGGACTTGATAGACTGCTTGACTTAATCATCCCCAGCTCCCAAGATCAAAGAGAGTAATGCTCCGTTGAGAAGTCAAGGGAACCAACAGGGTGAGTGAGTGAATACCACAATATGTTAAAAAAAAACACCCAAATAGCAGATAGCACAAATACATTTCTTCTCAACACAACGCACCTGCTCAAGTTCAGAAAAGTGGTCATAGACATGTATGATTTAAGGAAATGGGGAAACCCCACCATGACATTCCAAAAGCCTGTCCAAAAGAAAACTGCAAAAACAGAACAGGTTTTTTACCTTTGAGATTTAAATGTTAGAATGGGCACATTGGAGCCAAAAACGCCCACACTGGCTGAGCTCAGGCTGTCTATTCTGTAGAGTGACAAGAATAGGGGTAAATTAATTGTTCATCAAGAACATTAAATGACTTGCGTTAGTATGCAGTGGACTCTGCCGTATGACTAATGAGTAAAGTGGATAGCCTTAATAATAATCTTGGACATGCAGCCAACATAAGAGTTTGGATTCTGGTAGAAGGAAATACCAACGTCTGGGAAGAGATGGATGCATCTCTCAATGTACAGGTGAACCTGGACAAAGGCGATCCTGTATCAGGTTAGCTTCTTTTAAATGTTGTGCCTCGTGGGGATCGAGGGGTGGTACTGATCAAGCTGAAGGAAGATTTCCAGAGGGAGTAGATTGAAGTAGCGAAATGGTTAGTGAACAGTAAATTGAAGAAGGCTGTGTTATAGGTATTCACACACTAATGGGTATGCCAGGCGATAAAGTCACACAACAAGGTTTGAAGGAGGACGGATAAACCTGAAACGCAACATTGTAGCTTTACTTCCCCTACCAACCCACTTCCCTCATGCTGATGCCCTTTGTAGGTAGGGGACACTAGGTTTTGAAAGCGGGCAACCCAGTACAAGGTGTTTTAAATAACACTCACCACATGATGCAAAGTTGCATTGTTTAAATGCTTAGGTAATCTAGCATTTCTATATTTGTTTTTTGTAAAATATGAGGTTGCATTATATGCTTGCTTTGTGCTTTCATTTAGTGAAGCTGGATGTACAATTAATAATCGTTACTTATTGTTCCTAACACTAAGCCCAATAAGACTCAGTTCAGCAGGGAGGGGTACAGCAAGTGGAATTTAGAACATATTCTGTTTTAAGATTATTCAGTTATAGTTGATGGTAGATCATCCAGGCATAAATAGTCTTGAGTGAAAGGGAAATGGCCGATATAATTTGGAACAGAGAAGTTCAAATACAGATGGGTATCATCAACATATCAGTGGTCTAATATTCCAGAGTTTATGAGAATGTCCCTAAGTAGTTCAATGTACAGACCGAAACAAGGATGGGCCAGAACTGATCTTTGTAGGGACATGCAAGCCTTTTCCTGGGCAGCATCTTTTGTGTGTACTGCTTACCACTGGTGAACTCATGACAACTAGAATATGGCTATCTTGAATTTCAAATGAAGACATTACATCAGGTATGCCACCGGAAAGGATTCTGGAAGGATCCCCTGCACTGTTGCTTCCTCCCCCCCCCCCCATACAATTCCACGAACCATCACATCATCTGCAATTACAACCCACTGTGTAATACTTCAATACTGACTGATTAACTCATTACCTTAACATAACAGTAGTAATGCCCTGCGTGGCAGCTGTATCCTGAATGCACTAACACAGCATACAATCCATACATCACAGGGTCCCCATTAGTCTGAGACATGTAGGGGCGGATATTCAGGAACTCCGGGTAACCCACATCCTGCAAGATATTCAGGGAAGAGAGATGTGATTAGTGAAAACGCAGTAATGGAGAAAACATGAGCCAAGAAATACAAAGAAGAATTCAGCCTGGAGGAGGCTCATATTCTAAATATTAAAAGTCACAATAGTGCAAATTAGTTTATTTCCAGGTACCAGAGTGTCACAACTCAGTGTCTATACATCAAAAAGCAGAATGGAAGAGTGGCTAAAGGATCACTGTTGCTGTACAGTGTATGCAGCTTGCTTGCACTGTAAGAACTACAGCATATCTGGAAGCTGTAACATGTCTGTAGCTGACAGGTGACCAGCATTGGTAATTTATTGTTAAATTCTCAACTTTTAACCATTTTCTACAAGGAGATTACCAGGTTTGGGGGAGCAGTAGAGGACAGAAGACCAGGAGTTGTAATACTGATTTGGTTAGTAACTCCACCCTGAATTGGACTTTATTCCAAACACAGAAAGTATCTTTGATTTGAGACTAGAGGCCAACCCCAATCATAAATAAGACAGCAGGCCAACAATACTGGTCAAGGAAAAATCATATTGATTGTGTATGGAGCAAGGAATAAATTACAATATAAAGAGCTTGTTTGTCATTAACTATTTCTCGGTCCGTTCTACTAAGCATGCAAAGAAATAAACCTTGGTAAAGCCAACACACCGTTTTGTTTTAAAAAGTTAAAAACACTGTGAGGAGTATTAATATATATTTTGTGTAATGTTTTGTGAGATTGTATTAGATAAGAGTTCACTGGATTCTTTACTGTAACTTAGCCCCTTTGGGCAAGAAAAGTGCACATTGTTTAATGTGTGAAAAGCAACTGAAGTATTTTTTGGGAACTGCAATACTTGGTAAAGTACAGAACTACTAATTATGCAGTGATGGACAGACCCACTTGTGGATATGGGCATTCAATAACAGGTTAGTGTGCCCAAAACATGATTAGCACAGGGAGTCGGTCACATACATGCACACTTCTGACTGCCCAGCCCACCACATTTTCACACCAGACTTTCTGCATGCACTGCTACTTACCCCACATATTACATCACTCATAACTTCTATGACACCATTGCTAATATCACTAACATTTTCAATAAAATTATTAATGAGAAAACTGTGCATGGCAGGGTTGCGACTTGTAGTTACCTTAGGGCAAGAGTTATACCAGAGAGAACTATAACAGGTGAATTTTAGTAGTTTTGTACGTTTAAAACGTTACAATTTTACTGAATTTGTCACCAGACTACAAGATTACTTTAACTATATATATATATATATATATATATAGGAGGGAGAGGCGGAGTAAACACCGGAAAAACTATCTCAAGGGGGAATGTGCGAAGGAATTGGAAACGATAAGCAATACAAACAATAACACAGTCATTAACCTTACAGATGCCATTCTGACCAAGGCTGAAACTCAGCTTCTTGCGCTTGGTTTATCGTATTGTCCGACCAATCAATTTTCATATAACTCTACTAGGATTGATATTTTCAAATGTATTCGTAAGATCAAGCTTATCAAGTTCTTCAAGCTCAATAAATCCCCCATGGGTTCAGCTGATACCCCCTGATGATGGACACCACTGAAGGCATACTTCAAGTTAGGGACATACCGAATTTACAACTCTTGCATGCCTTAGCTACTGATACCTCCAATGATGCTTCACAAGTTTCCTCTACTGCATTAGGTATTGTTTCTAATAAATCGGCTCCTAGCCCGTTCCGTCCTGTTTCTACTTTTCTTCCTATGATGCCGAAAGATGCAGTTGATGTGTTCAGTGAAAGAGTGATAACTGAACTTAAAAGGTTGAACAGAGCTGTGTTATTCACCAAACAGCGAGTAAACTATAGAAATATCCAATATCGTGCCTTGATCAAAAAACTTCAAAACAACTATGATCTTATTATAAATAAGTCCGACAAGGGCGGAAATACAGTTTTATGGGCAAGAGTGCAATACATGGCAGAGGCTT
This sequence comes from Calotriton arnoldi, assembly GCA_963921515.1. Taxonomy (NCBI): domain Eukaryota; kingdom Metazoa; phylum Chordata; class Amphibia; order Caudata; family Salamandridae; genus Calotriton; species Calotriton arnoldi. The sequence goes on from CAWUFW010000291.1 coordinate 4,042,484, forward strand.
CACGTCATCTGTCTGATGGCCTCTGTTACAGAAAATCGTCTAGATTGGAAATGAAAGCTGCACATGAATTGTTGCAAAAACGATGTCATCAGTGGAAAAGGAACGGGCTGTTGACCAGAGATGAAATGAATTTTCTTAGTGTGGAACACCCTGTAACTCCTATGTTATATTTTCTCCCGAAGGTACACAAAATGATGACACCTACACCTGGACGTCCAATCATTTCTGCACAAAAGAGCATGACCGAAAATTTGTCTAAATATGTAGATTTCTTTTTGCAGCCACACGTTACTTCTTTGCCTTCATATTTGAAGGATACCACAGATTTTCTGACTAAGATTAATGCAGTGACTTGGCATCCTGACTACTGGCTTGTGGTTATGGATATTGAGTCACTGTATACAAGTATAAATCATGTGGATGGAATAGCTGCAACTAAATACTTTTTAGATAACAGAAATATTGATTTGAAAGATCATAATTGTATGCTTTTAGAAATGATCGAATTGTGTCTGTTGAATAATTTTTTTGTATTCAATCGGGAGATTTACCATCAACTTAGGGGTGTGGCTATGGGGGCATGCTTCTCCCCCAGTTATGCATGCTTGCATGTTGGCTGGTGGGAGAGGTGTGTCCTCATGACCACGCATGGGGAATGGTATAAACATATCGTACACTATTGGCGATACATAGACGACATCTTCTTGATCTGGAGTGGTTCTAAAGAGTTAGCTATTGATTTTGTGAAAGCTATTAACATCAATAGACTTAATCTTAAATTTACTGCTATCATTGATAACTCCAGTATTGAGTTTCTAGATGTTTTAGTCTATATTAGTGAAGATTTGTTACACACTAGGCTTCATCGCAAGTCAACTGCAGGAAACTCAATTTTACATGCTGCGAGCTCCCACCCACACCATTTAATCAAAAGCATACCATATGGTGAATTTCTGCGTATTCGCAGAATTTGCAGTGTTGAAGCGGTTTCCAAACAATGCCAGCAGGAAGCATTCTGTCGGTTTGTAGATCGAGGATATAAAAAAAACCACTTGAACCAAGCCTTGATAAAAGCTAATAATCAATCTAGAGAAGTTTTATTGCAGCCTAAGCAGACTAGAATTACTGGTATAGATGAGGTTTCTGATGCTGACAAATCTATTATCCGTTTGATTACAACTTTCAGCCAACAAGAACAAAAAATTCGTAAGATTATTTATTCAGAATGGACCATTTTACTAACAGACATCACTTTAGGTTCTATTCTTCCAGCATTACCATCTATTACCTTTAGAAGGGCACCTTCGATGAGAGATGCATTAGTTAGGCCGATGCCCGAAGTGCAATTGAGGAGCACTTGGCTCAACAAATTGGGTTTTTATAAATGTAATTCTTGTCGTGCTTGCACTTTTGCTACGAATGCAACTCACTATAGGACAGCCTTCAGTGACAAAGATATGGAAATTAAGGAACATCTTACATGTCGTACGGATTTTGCAATTTATAAACTTAGGTGTACTTGTGGGCTTGAATACATAGGGAGCACTAAGCTCCCTGTACATAAACGTATTTTACAGCATATACGAGCCATTGTTAACTCAGATCCTAACTATCCAGTCGCCAGGCATTTTAAATTAGTCCATCGTAATCAACTGAAAGATCTCCAATATACTGTATTAGGGGCTGTTCCCATCCCCGGACGGGGAGGGAACCGTGAGAAAATGCTAAGACAACGAGAATCTCATTTTATATTAGCCCTCGATACTCGTATGCCGAATGGCCTTAATATGAGTGAAGATCTTCATAATTTCCTCTAGTTGATTTACAGAATAAGGTTTGTTACCAAGTGTTTCATTTTAGTCTGTAGCCCTACTAGTACTTGCATTTTTTGCTTCAAATGATATTGTTACCCATCTTTATAGAAGTTGTCACTTTTTATCATGTATTTTATTGTATTCTCTTACATTGACATTGTGTATTGGTGGTACTTTTTAAGGTTCTGTGATTTTTATAACTTTATTGGCACTTGCACTTTACTATCATTGAGGCTTCAATGATTTTTTAAGCTGCTATTGCTACTACAGTCTGCACAGCACTCTTTTGCACTTTTTTGTCGCACCTTGCACTTTACATTGTTATTTAAGAGTACAGACGTTGTTTACATTCTGTATAACGATATAGGCATATGGCTAGGGTATAATTGACCAACGATGGGAGTGTACTTTGACAGCTACCATCATTTATTACTATGAGGAGATTAGTAGACTGAACTTGCACTTGCATTGTACTTTCTATGGATCAATAGGTATATACTTCTTCTGTGTTTGAATCTATGCATCTGTATTATCAGCTACTGATAGCTTATTGTGTTGAACATCAAGGAATATTTACATGATGCACTGTTTATTCTATTTTATTGTTCTACCTGTTAGTAGGTTTGTCAGTCTCTAGTACACCATTTGACCTTGCCTATTTTTGCCAACTTTTGCCTATTTTTATATTCAGAATTTTAACACTATTTGTTGCAGTATGTTAAGTGAGTTGAACATCTGTGATTGACATATTACCAGTTTTTGTCTATTTAATTGATGTATTTATACGCTATTTTGGATAAATCATGCTTAGTATTTTTCATATATTTTTAACATTGTAGCACTGTCCTTTGTTATCATGGATATATTGAAATTATCTAATGTCTAGGCTTTTTTCTTCAAATTATGACTAAATATTGGTTTTTTGTATTTTTTAACACTTTGCTCTTATCATACGAACATGAGTCTGTCTTCTATATTCACATATTTGGTGTGGCTATGTTTCTAGCCAATCGTGCACGCTTTTGTTGGGTCTGTCTCTTTTATAAAAAGTTTCCCGAAAATGAAGCGCGTCATGTGAACAAGCTCGCTGTGTCGAGTGAAACGCGTCATGGCAGGCACTATGCCTGTTTATTCATGGAATAATTGGAAATAAACTGCACTGTTTTTCCACGACATCAGTCTGAAGTAGCTTTCTTCAGATTATTTGTTGAGGTCCGTGCCTGCTGGTTCTGCCGGGGATAGGCAGACAGGATTCTGGTGTGTGAATATATATATATATATATACCAAAGAAAGTTGCTGAGGCCAATTCACGGAAACACAGCTGTGTTTACGTGAATTGGCCTCAGCAACTTTCTTTGGTGTATTTATTACCAGGATGCTTTGTCCCTGGCAGCTGAGGCCGCCCTGCAGGGTTGGAGGCCCCCGACGACGGAGTTTTTGTGGTGATATATATATATATATATATATATATATATATATAAGTAAAGCTTACTTGTATTCATAGTTCTGCATTGTAGGCATTTTCATTTAAGCCAAGCACTAGAATAGTTCCTTGCTGCCTGCGTGGACCTTGGAGCACTTCTTTATGTAGATACAATCCATTTTAAGTGTCCATAGGGTGTTGATGTCCATTTGATTTCTTGGTGAGGTACACCATATGATAGCCTATCAGAGGTTCAATTTCTTTTTGTTGGAGAATATCAATCCTGCACTGCAGTATTATATGTGCAGAATGGTGAAATTAAATGATGAAAAGAAAAAGCAAATGTGGGCTGATTGGCTACATTGTAAAGAGAAAAAAAGTGTGCTGTCCTCTTAATAATCTTAGAGGTTACTCTACCCACAGTGCACATTCCGGACAATTGCCCCAGAGAGCCAGTTCTTTTGTTACAGGAATATATATTAGTGAATGGCAAGCAGTTATTCACTTTTGAATGCTCAACAATAGTAGCTGAGAATGCAGGTGAGTTGTTTACGACTTCATTGAATATGCCTACGATGCAGAACTAGGACTACAATTCAGTTACCTATTCTTCTGCAACTTCATTGATTGTCAAACACTAGAATAAAATAGCCTTGTTTCCCGGCTCCAAATTCAGAGGAAATATTTTTTCAGCACTTCCCCCAAAAATCTTTGACCACTAGTACTTTGAAATACAATAAATGGCTTGGGGACTGTAAGCCGTGATGGCTGCCAGATTAACTTTTGTTAATGAAAACAAGTTTAGATTGAGCCAAACGTAACAAATAAGGGAGAATCATGTATTTTTGGCATGTTCTCTGGTTGTACTCTTTCAGCTGACACCAACTACAGACTTTTTTCAACATTAGGGCAAACATGTCCGTTTTGAGGGGAGTTTTGACTCCTTCATAATCTCCATACAAGCTGGTGGTAACTTTATGTGACCATATTGTCAGACCTTAGGGGCCATGCAGCACATTCAATGATGCAAGGGTCAGGTGTCAGATTTGACCCTAAAGTCTCACTGGCAGGTCTAGTCTGTATGGGCAGCCTCTTGTGTGGTTTTATGGATATTTGTAAAAAGTCTGAGTACCACCACTGTCTTGACTAATCTGGAGCGATCTGTATCACTTTCAGTGGGAATCTTTGAAGTTTTAGTATCACCGTTTGGTATTAATGGGAATCGGTGAAAAAGTTGCAGAGTAATGGTCTTGACCATTCGATCGAAAGGGCGATGCATACCTGTACTGGTATTCTGGATGCAAAGTCTCTGCAGTTTTTGTTTTCTACTGGTGCAAAGAGGTCTAGCAAAGGTACTTCCCACTCTTTGAAAATCTATTTTAGAACCTAGTTGCCCAATATCCATTCATGAGACTCTTCGAAGTATCTGCTGAGAAACTCTGCTTGAACTTTCATTATTCCTGGTATGTGAGCTGCTATCAAGTTAAGATTTTTAGATCGAGCCCAATTCCATTTTAACTGAGCTGGTATCAACAGATGTCTCGACCTAGTGCTTCCTTGTCTGTTTAAGTAATGCCTGGTGGTGGTGTTGTCTGTCTGTATGTGAATGGTCGATGATACATTTTAAGATGGGAGGAAGGCTTTGAGAGATAGATGTAAACCTCGGAGCTTGAGGTAATTTATGTGGTACGATCTTTCTGTTTTTGAGCGCTGTCCTTGAACTGCTACATCTTGTTGGTGAGCTCCCCATCCCATAAGAGAACAATTGGTTATTAATCCTGGAGATGGAAGTTGATCCTTAAATGGAGTTCCTAGTAGCAAATCCTGATTTCTGCAACACCATGTAAGAGATAGTCTTGCCACCATAGTCAGAGTAGATCGGTCTTTCCAATTTTTTTCTCTTTAATTTTACTGATACCGTCGTTGTCCTTGATCTGTAGACCTAATTTGTACAGCAATATCAAGGTCATCGGATAATCTTGTTATACTTTTTCTTGATTGTGAGCTTTCAGCAGTCAGTCTTCTTAGAAGGAATTCATATTTTTTGCATACATTTTGAAAATGTGCGAGGAGCAGATTTTATAGACTGAAAGTTAGTACTGTGTACTGATAATGTTTGCTTGCTACTAGTAAACAAAGAAATTATCTTTGGGGGGGATGTGAAAATAAACATATTGTAGGTCTACTGCCCACATCCATTTTTTCCCCATAGATGTGGGTACATTTACTGAAGGGCTAACATTCAAACATTTTCTTTTATGAAAAATGTATTTGTTTATCCGAGATCTACTATTGGCCTGAATCTTCTTTTTAGTCCTTTTTTCATTTGGAGAAAATATTTAGAGTAATGGAACGGATTCTATAGCTCCTTTCTTTAACAGGATAGATGTTGGGGCTTTGCAGTTTGTTTTGGTGCAATGGTTTTGAAACATAGAAAATACTCATGAGCTACAATATTTAGAACTCATTTGTCTTTTGTAATTGAAGGCCACTTTACCATTTGCAAGCATACTACACCCCCACCCCAGAGTGGGTAGCAGAGGAGGGGTATCAAGTTGTCACTGCATTGTGCCAGATTATTGTCTTTATCTAGAAGATGGCGATTTCGCCTTGGTTTTTCTCGGTTTAGAGGATCTGCTTTGGTATGGCTATACTGTTGAGGATACTGTTGTTGTTGCTGCTGATTAAAAGGCCAGAAAGGGGTTTGAACCCTATGCTGACAGAAACTATGTTCCCTGGTTCTGAACTGTATACGAAAGAATGTCATCCGTTCCTCAAGGCCAACCTCTTATAATGTTTCTGCCTCATGTTTCCTCTTCAACATTTCTACCCCTGTGTGCTAGCCAAACAGATTTTGCAGAAAATGGCAGGTTCATAATCTTTATAAGTGCTTCTGGATTAAGAGTTTTTAGATGTAGCCATTAAGATCTTATGGATATACCAAGACAATATACGGCTGCTGCCCAAGTCTTTCAAATCAACAGCAAAACTTATTATTTGGTTGGCAACCAATTAATTTTCTTGAAACGTTTCAGGATAATCCTGTTGGTGCTTTGGCAAGTCATCAATAAAGGAGCACATTCCTTAGCAATTTTTTGCTGTTAACAACGAAGGAGGGCCATAGCACTTGCATTTTTAAGGTGTGAGGCAGCTGTTCGGCATTCCTTTTAACAGCATCAATGCACTTACTTTCACGTTTCGGAGGAGCCATTGTCTCTCGAGTGGATGCAGGTCTTTCACTCACAGAGGTTACTATAAACAGAGTCTGGCTTGCATTCGGATAAAACAAAAAAAAAAAAACAGGGTCATTTTGAGTTGGTTTAATTTTTTTTGCAGCCTTGGAGTTGCTGCTTTAACTTTCGCTGGGGCATGGCTTGCCGCGAAGCAAGATGGCCGCAACTTAGAAAAGCTCCGCCGAGCTGATACCGGGAATCCCCCATAAATCCTGTCATTATCCGTAGTGGGCACTATAAACTGCATAGGTGAGAGCCTACTGGTACCCTGCGGCCAGTGACCCCAAGAAAGACTAAATTTGGCCTGACACAAACGAGTGGCGGATACGGCGAGTGAGGGCCCAAAAAGCCGTGGACTCCAGTAGCGGAGCCCAGTGACTTACGTCGGAGGGCGGGCCCGGCATCGCTGGAACCGAAGAGCGGCCTGGAGGTCCAACAAATCAAGACTGCGCCTGGCGTGCGGTGTGCACTGCTGCAGTTGATAATAATATTGGGCCCGAATAAAGACTACACAGACCTGCTCTGGACCAGTGGGCTGGCCTCAGCGGGACGGGCACAGGAGGACCCAATAGCTCAGGGTCTAGTAAGGAGGAAGACAAGCAGACCCCTGGGGTGGGAGATCGGACCCGGTCAGAGCTGAGGTGGGCTCGGCCAGAGGAGGTGTCACACTGATGTGAGATAGCAGCCTGTAGCAACGGAGCGCAGTGTGGGTGCTGGATCCAACGGGGAGAGAGGCAGAGGAGCAAGATACTGAGAGGCACGATTAGAGGGGGTGGGGGTGCAGGTGACTCCTGCGCAGGAGTTGAAGCAGAGAGACTCACACCCGCCCAAACAGTGAAAGGCTCCACACTCCCCCGGGGGGGGGAACACCAAGTGATAGTTGGCAAAGGGAGGTATCCCCATAAGATGCCAGGAAACCCAACATTCTGACCAGGCACTGGGCTGCTTGACTTGTACTGGGACTGCAGGACATAATGTTGACACTACAAGGTATAAGAATGGATCTTGCTGGGAAGATTGACACTGACTACAGAAGTCTCATTGATCAGGCCAGACCTGAGAAATCTAGGCACCCGGGTGAAGGAAGTAGAGGAGGTCACAAATTCTCTAGTGGTCAACCGAAGACCCTCCAGAAAAAAGTGCAGGACCTTATTGCTACAACCAGATCACTAGAGGCTAAGCTATAAGACCAAGAGGGCTGCTCTCGCTGCAACAACGTCCGCATCATCGGAGTTCCGGAGAGGGCAGAGGGACCAGCTGTGGATCTGTATGTAGAGGATCTCATATTGAACTCGCTCCAACCAAGGGACTGCCCAAATACTTCTCGATGGAAAGGACTCATATAATTCCAGGCACCAGACCAAGACGTGGGGCCCCACCGCATCCCATCATTGCCCGAATCTTCAACTACTGTGACAGAGATGTGATCCTATAGGCCGCTCAAAGCGCCCCACCGCTCAAAGTAGACAACGCAGTCATCACCACCTTTCCGGATTTTTACCATAAAGGTGCAGCAAGCAAGACGGGCTTTCCTTGAAGTGAAAAAAGCTCTGCGGGCAAAAGAGATAAAATAACCCATGCTTTTCCCGTCAACGCTCCATGTAACAACAGAAGGCAAGGTGTGAAGGTTCTCTACCCCTGAAGAAGCCTGGTATTGGCTTGATGGATGGCGAACAGTGGGAAAGCCGGTGACACACAGAGGTAACAGTCAAGAGGTGGATCATGCGATGACTGCGTCAGTAGACACTGGCCGGGAGTCCTCTCAACACAGCAGCTCTCCAACCAACCCGGATGACTGATGTAAGTGGATGGAACATTGTTCAGCAAGACAAGCCACGAGAACTCTTGGAAGACCGAAGAATCGGAGTGCAGTCCCAGTGCCCGAGAGCTAAACCTCAGACAAACTTTGGATATGCAGATAAGACTACAAATGGTACTTCCAGTTTCTTTTAATGTACCAGATCTCATGTAGTATTAAGGGGTCGTATCTCTGAAAGCTAAATAATGAGCTTAATAGTCCTAGAAGTGGCGAGTGGGGATTGCACACAAGATGACTATTATATGGTTTAAGTCCGCCCAATGTTCGAAAGTTCAGTTATTGGGCGACAGGCGCTCTGCAAATGGGGGGGGGGTGAGGGGAGGTTTTGTGCCCACCATGCTGGGTAGCAGGGAGGGGTAAGTTTTATGGTTTGAAGTTTGCATGCTTATTTCTCAGTGCAGCAGATGTTTAGACTTGACACACAGCGGGAGGCTGGTAACACTCATACCAAAGGGAGTCACCGTTCCTGAGTGGAGATGGAGAGAAGGGAAGTAGGGGGTACTCTTGTCGTGTGCTACTCTGCTTGTGGGAGGCAGGGTGTCCTCATCTTGATGCCCTCACACACCCCGAAGGATGTCATGCTTCATCATGCCCACTAGGGATATATAATCACCCAGCTACCAAGGGACATAATACCCCTTTAAAGCAGCTCCATACACTTTGTTTTAATAATGACAGAGGGATCACTTTATTACAAATTAATCTCTCCCTCCAGCCATTTTTTAATACACTTTCTAGGACTTCACTGCCACTTGCACCCATACGGCTTCATCAAAAGATCTCCGAAAAAGAGACCCTTCGGGGGACCCGTAGGGCATTGCAGCGCCGGCCCGACGAGGAGCAAAAGCCCAATGATGAATGACATCCTTCGGGGTGTGTGAGGGCATCAAGATGAGGACACCCTGCCTCCCACAAGCAGAGTAGCACACAACAAGAGTACCCCCTACTTCCCTTCTCTCCATCTCCACTCAGGAACGGTGACTCCCTTTGGTATAAGTTTAATTTCGGGAGCACGGGTCACCGGACCTTTTAAAATAGCTCCTAGAGTCCCCCTCATTTGATAAATAGGTTGGTAACACTCCTCAATGCAAAACTGATGCAGTAATAGAAGCTCAGATAGGAGCTCCGCTAGATAAAACTGATGTACCCGGGGGCGTGGCCAAGCGGTCCAACATGGCGGACGCGCTTTAAACGAGCTCCGGAGGCCCGCTATTAAATCCTTACATCATCCTGTGCCATCAGCTAATCTTCTTTCCCCCCAGTCGCTCTATACCGTGCCTGTCTATGCCCGTCCCATCGAGGCGGCATTTCACGGCTGATTCGGCGACGGTGCGGCCAACCGGCGGAATCACCTGCCGGTCAGGAGCCTGCTGCCCGGGCCTCTGCTGCGCTACACCCCGGCTCCTCCGCTATATTGTGACCGGATTTAACCTGGGACCTGCCGGCGGCCATGTGGGAGATCCCCAGGGACGACCTGGATTTGCGTTTGTAATATCTCCGCCTCGACGACCACAGGGCGCGTACACCGGAGCTGCCGTGTCGCGGGATCGGCCCTGTGTGGCGTGAGAACCGAGGCAGGAGACTTACGCTCAGGATTCCCTGCTGCTGGCCTGACGTGTTGTTTGCTGGCTGGGTAGCTCCGGTGGCGACGACGCCCGTTGCCTGCTTCCCCCCTGGCTGTGGGCGGCCCCTGAGAAGGACGCGCTGCTTTGAATTGAGCCGCGCCGGGACTGGACCTCTGGCGGCCGATGGGACTGGACTGGGCTGCCTGGACGTGAGGTGTCTTTCGCTATACTGCGCGGCTCCTCGTGGCCGCTGGAAGACTCACCTGAGGTTAGTGTGTGGCCCCCTTGTATTGGATTTGCCCCGGGGGCCCCTGGACGCCTCCCTGCCGCACCGTCCTTCCGCCTGGGCCCTCTGACTGCATCTGCTGCCGGGCTCACTGGGGTCCTTGGGAGACCTTTTCCTCTTTTCTTTGCTTTCTCTTCGTGCTCCTGGTTGCTGGCTGAGTGACGTCGTGCCTCCCCTGGTGTCGCGCTGGGCCGGGCGTGGGGCTGTTCGCAAGGCCTGCTTGCCCCTTTTGTGTGCCATATAGGACCTGGACCCTCTCGTGGCCCTGTCGGGCGGAGGTGGCGGCAAGGTGGATCCTTGGCCCACGCCGCACTCAGCGCACAGGTGCCTTCAACAACGTTCTTGCGAGGGAACCTGGCCCCCCACCCACCAGACGGCGTGGAAGAGTGTGCTGCTGCCGGAGTTGACCGCGACCCATTGTAACCCCGCTACGATCCTTGCAGGGCGCACCTGCATCTGCACTACACAGCGCGGCGTGGTGTGGTGTGACTTGGCAGTGGCACACATTAGGGGGGTGAGGGGTAGCCTGCATACGGAGGCGGCCGGGCTAGGCCCCGGTGCAGCTTGTGTGTGGGTTGACTCCGCGCCTGCCTCCCTGCCTCCCATATAGACAAATATTGTCTGGATTCATTGCTTATTGTGGGGAGTCCTTCCCTTCCTCCATCCCTCTGGTCCTATTATCATCACGACTGCTGATTTGGGTGCGAGCGTGTTGCTTGCTAGCTTCTACAGAACTCTGCGGGTGCTGTGAGGACCTACCCACTGCCACTAACCATGACTTGCGACAAACCACAGAGCACCAAACAGAGCACCCTTGATCGCTACGCCGGCACTGGGGTACACTCGGCGGATCCAACGAGTCAGAGCTCTGCTGGTCCGGACAACGCTGCGTTGATGGCGGCCATAACGCAGTCACGAGACACGCTGGAGGCCAAAATCGGGGCGGTAGGGTCGGATGTGATGTTGATCCGCCAAGACCTTCACAAAGCAGTGGATAGGATAACAGAAGCCGAAACACGGATATCAACCACGGAAGACACAGTTGCATCCCTCCATAAGAAGGTGTCCTCTCTGGAATCTATTATCAAGGGCCTCGCACTCAGAGCGGAGAACGCCGAAGGCAGGGCCCGGAGGAACAATCTTCGCTTTGTGGGTTTGCCTGAGGGCTGCAAAGATAACAATGTGGAACAATTCCTCACCACGTGGATCATGGGTTGGATCCCCCAGACGTCTCCATCTAACCGTTTCATCATTGAACGCGCGCACCGCGCTTTGCTGCAAAAGCCTCCGCCGGGGGCCAGGCCTCGACCTATTATAGCCAGATTCCTCAATTTCCATGACCGAGCTGTGATCCTCACACAGGCCAGATTAGCGGGCAAACTCCAGTATAACTCCCATCATATCCTCATCTTTCCTGACTACACGAAACTGGTGCAGCAACGCCGGCAATCGTTTACAGCTGCTAAAGCCCGACTGCGAGATCTCAGGCTCCAATATGCACTGCTTTTTCCAGCCAGGCTGCGAGTCATCTACGAATCACGTACACTTTTCTTTGACACTCCTGAAGAGGTTTTCGCCTGGACGGATGAAAGACAGAAGCTCAAACCACACACCCCGCCGCGCTTTGACTCGGAGTCGTCCTCTGGGGAGGCCACGCGGCGGCCTGTCAAGCCTAAAGGGAAGGTGAACCAAAGATCACGTTTGCGGCGTCGCTCGTACTCTCAGGGTACTTCCAGCTCCCGGGTGGATGGAGGTCCACGAGATTCATTGCCGTCGCACTCTGGAGACTGAGGGCCCCGAACAACGTCCTTCTATGGAGCGGACTGGCTGGTGAACACTTACTCTTTCTCCATATGCTATATACCTATCTAGACTGTGTGATATTCGTATTGGGGCCTGAAAACTGGGACTTATCTGATCTTTTTGCTGATCTCACTATGCATGGGCCTACGTGAGGTCATCCCCCCCATCCCCCTTTCTCAGTATCTGAGGATATATTGTTTGTCTGGGGACAGTTCTATGGGGAACCGTTGGTGTGGGGCTGTGTCTTGCGCCTGTTGGGGCAGAGGTGCGACTTCCACCACAATAGATGCTTCTGCTGTTTTGAAGTATAGGGTGGGGTGGGTGGGGGAGGGGTTGAGTTTCTTGATTTGTTTAATGTTTTTTGTCACTGCCACTAGGTCTTCCGCCATATGTGCTCCTGAGATTGCCAAAGTCACTCACCTTGTTAGTTTTCTGTGTATGTGTCGCTACCGTCTATGTCACAGGAATTAGCGGGAGGTGGGAGTAGAGAGCGCCGAGTCCTTAGTTGGAATGTCAATGGTCTACTCGATAAGATTAAACGTGGAGCCGTGCTGCGCCAAGCGAAGCGACACAGGGCGGGTGTCCTCCTCCTACAGGAGACCCACTTAGCGGGCACTAAGACACCCTGTTTGGGACGATTTGGCTTTGCTCACACATCATGCTGACTTCACTAGAGGCTCCCGGGGAGTTGCAATCCTCATACATCGCAGTGTCCCCTTTGTCCATAGCCGAACGTGGTCAGACCCACAAGGTAGATTCCTCGTGATATACGGGACACTTTATGGGGAACCTATTGTTCTAGGTAGTGTATACTCCCCCCCCCCCCCCTCCCTCTCTCGTGGTCCCTAGTCGAAAAATTGACGATGCTCTGGACTGACCTATCGGTATTGACTCTAGTTGGGGGAGATTGGAATGACGTTATGTCCCCGTCCCTAGATAGGTGGCACGCTGCAGTCCGAGTTGTAGAGACTTTGGACTCCAAATTATTGCCCCTAGTCCAAGGCTTGGGGTGGGTCGACTCGTGGAGGACCATACACCCAAACACACGTGCGTACACCTATTTTTCTGGAGCCCATGTATCCTTCTCTCGCTTAGATTACATCTTCCTCTCAGGTGCGCGCACACACATAGGTTGACCGAGGCTGAGATCTTCCCCAGAGGGTTGTCTGACCATTCACCGGTGTCCATTCTCCTGTCCTTGGATCCTAGGCGTTCCCAGTTCCGATGGCGCTTGTCGCCGTGGCTACTGCGGGATACTAACTATAGGGCACATATTCATCAATCTTTAGCAGATTATTTCTTGTTCAAAGCAGACTCGTTGAAATCTCCAGTCACCCTGTGGGAGGCGATGAAGCCCAGTCTCAGGGGAGCAGATATTGCGTTCTGTACTGCACAACGTAGACAGCGACACGACAAGCTACTGAAAATTGAGGCCCAGTTGATCGACTTAGAGCGCGCTAGTAGGGACACCACCGGACAGGCTGCGCGCAGGCAATTACTAAACGTACAACAGACATACGCCAGTGAACTTCTTAACGAAGCCCGGCTCTATTGGCTTGCTACCCGTAGCTGGATATACCAATGGGGAGACAAATCCAGCGCCCTGCTACATCGCCTGTGTCAGCAGACACTACGCCCTCAGACGCTCCCAAGTATACGGGGCCCCGATGGGACTGCTCCTACGGACCCGTCCGCCATTGCAGACAGCTTTGCCTTGTACTTTGCAGATCTGTATGCCCCCCATGAAGTACTGCCTGCTGACCTCGTACAGAAATGTATTGATGACTTTCCTCCCCAGGCGCTGTCCAATACAGCACGAGCTGCGCTAGACGCCCCCCTGTCGGTGGATGAACTGCTGCTTGCACTGCTGGATATGCGAGCCAGTAAAGCACCTGGCCCGAACGGCTACCCTTGCTAGTTTTACCAGAAATATCACCCACAGCTCTTAAAGCCTTACCTGGCAGCGCTGGAGGCTTCCTGGGAGAGTGGTGGTCTTCCGCCAGACTGGCGGCATGCGGAGATAGTCGTGTTCTTGAAGTCAGGTCATCCACCGGAGCACTATTCGTCTTATCGCCCGATTTCTTTACTTAATGTGGAAGCTAAGCTTCTGGCTAAGGCGAGTGCGAACCGCCTGGTCCCATATATTACGGAGCTCATCCACCCGGATCAAGCAGGATTTATGCCGAACCGTGCTACACACCACAATATCAGATGTGCCCATAATGCTATCGCCGCGGTTGGCAAACTTCATACCCCTGCTGCGCTCCTGTTGGCGGACATGTACAAGGCCTTTGATTCTCTCAGCTGGACGTATCTTTTTGCCTTGCTCGATCGTCTGAATTTTGGTCCCAGATTGCTGAGCCTTATCCGCCTGCTCTACACCGACATAACTGTCTCAGTCCGGGTGGCCGACTCGGTTTCCAGGAGTTTCTCCATCGGGCGGGGGACGCGTCAGGGCTGCCCGCTCTCCCCTTATCTTTTCGCTCTTGCTATGGAGCCGCTTGCGGCTTGGATACGTATAGACGCGCAGCTGCGCGGTTTCGAATGGGCACCGGGCATATCCGACCGCATAGTGCTCTACGCGGATTATGTTTTGTTTTTCCTCACGGACCTTGACCGGTCTGGTCCACGCCTTCTCCGCATTTTGCAGATCTTTGGCGAGACATCTGGCCACTATATGAACCGAGGGAAGTCCTTTTTGTGGCCGCTGCACGGCGGAGACCGGCTGGGCGCGGGAAGTGGTGGTGGTTGTTCCAGACGGCTTTAAGTATCTGGGAGTATATCTCTCATCATCTCAGGCATTGGAGTGGAGTAAAAACCTAGCCCCCCTATGGACACAAGTAGGTGACCAGACGCGAGTGTGGTCTCATTTACCCTTCTCTCTTTGGTAGGTCCGCTATTTTTAAAATGATCTCCCTGCCTCGTCTCCTCTATCAATTGCAGAACCATCTCTATCCGATAAAACCAACATGGTTTCGCCAATTGAATGCTATTCTGGCCCGTTTTCTCTGGGGAGGTGGTGCGTCGCGAGTGGCCCTGAGGACCTGCTTCCAATCTACCTACTCCGGCGGCGTGGCCACTCCAGACGTTCAGGCATACTACATGGCCTCCCACCTACTCGTCCTCAATGATTGGTGGTATGGCAGCCGCGAGGATCCGGCCTATGCTGTGGAACGTTGGCTGCTGGGAGATAATGCTCTCCACATGGTTCTCTATTCAGTGGCGCCGCTTCGCGAGTTACCACCCGCTACAGTCACGATCTTCAGGATTTGGAAGTCGCGCTCCGTCAGATGGGTTGGTGGGAGAGACTCACTAGGGAAACTCCGCTGTGGGGCAACGGACAATTGCCACAGCTGACGCAATTGTACGGCTTTCGGCGCTGGGAGGCCATTGGGATAGATACGTTAGGGGCAGTTGTATGAGGCTGCACTCTCAAGTCCTTTCTTGATCTACAAGCGGAATACGATATGCCCCGCACACAATTCTACCACTATCTCCAGTTCCGACATGCCTTTACCCCATACATATCTCACTTAACAGAGATTCCTGAATTCAACCCCATTGCGGCAAAGGTTTTTATGAGCGACTTGGGGGACCATACAATAACTAAAATATATCGCACACTTATCAACAATACCCCTACTACCCTGCACAAAACTAGAGAGACATGGCAACAGGACTTAGGTCCCTGGGTGGAGGCCCTAGAATCCCCACACAGCGCAGCAATCGCGACCCGTCTGCGTCTTATTCAGTTTAAATATTTACACAGAGCTTATTTTACAAGGCACAGGCTGTGGCGTGCTGGGCTCATCGCGTCCCCACATTGCTTACGCTATAAATCAATGGAGGGTACCTTCCTACATACTGTCTGGTCCTGTCCAACACTGTCAAGGTTCTGGAAAGGGGTGTTCACGTGCCTGTCTGAAGTTCTGGGGTGGGTCATTGCATCCTCACCGCGGCTAGCCATGCTGCATATTACGGAGGACATCGGGGGAAATAGATACAAGCGCCACCTCCTATTTCTGGGTCTCACGCTGGGAAAGCGAGATATCGCCCGGGTCTGGAAAGACGAGTCTCCACCTTCGCTTGGGGTGTGGAAAAGGGGTCTAGACTTCTGTATGGGCCTGAAACTCCCGGTCTTTGAAGCGAGGGGATGCCCCCGTAAACACTACAAAATTTGGAAAAGGTGGGCTGACTACAGGGGATTGTATCTGGAGCCTCCCCCCCCCCTCCCCCGTCTCACACTGAAGAACAGTTGCTATGACACTAGTCATTTGCGTAGTGCTCTTATTCAATGTGACTGAGTGGCAAAAACTCTCCCTATATTCAGGATTGTTATATTTATTGACCGAAGGCAATGTGACACAGTTGTTTCCCATTTTCTTTTCTTGTGTATACAATTTTCCTCGCATTTTATTTTTTGTGTAATGCATTCTGTACTATTGCTTAAAATGTTGACTCATATGCATCACCCTATTTACGTACCTTGGGTGCTCTGCAAGATCCTTGTACTATTGGCTGTCAACAATAAAAATATGTTGTGAAAAAAAACAAAAACAAAAAAAACTGATGTACCCACAGACCCCTGACGCACACCCGCTGACACCGCCCACTGTACCCAACGCCGCAGGACGGGACCTGATATTTATGACCTGGAATGTCAATGGACTAGAGAATAAAATCAAGCGAACGATGGTGTTGCAATATATTCGACGACATACCCCAGACATAGTCCTGTTGCAACAAACACATTTTATGGGTAACACATATAAAGCCCTAGACAGATTTGTATACAAACTAGTAGCACATGCCGGGTTTACCACTGTGTATCGAGACGTGGGAATACTAGTCAGAGCAGCGCTACCTTTTGTGCCCCGCGAGACATAGCAGGATAGACTAGGCAGATCTGTGGCTCTCACTGGGGTAAGGGAGGATTGGGTCCTCAACCTACGCTCAGTATATGTACCACCCAAGATGCATTCGGACACCTAGCAGGAACTAAGTATATTACTCCTAGAACTCCCATATGGAGTGTTGATACTGGGCGGAGATCTGAATGCAGGAATGGATCCCTCCAGAGACAGACTATCAAGTACAGGGAGAGAGATAGGAGCTGACGCCCTAAAGACGTTTGTAGAAGCCCTCGGGCTGGTGGATCTCTGGAGTGAACACAATCGCCTATCTAAACAATACACCTTCTCGGCACCGCATGGGGGATATTTCCGATTGAACTATATACTGACACACTCCGTCACTGCAGGTAGTTTCTGGTGGGCAATGCATAGAGCGAGGGGTACATCGGACCACTCCCCGGTCGAGGTACGAATGCTAGGACCTGTTAGAAAGAATACTCTACCACCCCGCATAGTACCATGGCTACTTATGGACAAAAAGATACAGGACAAAATTTCAGAAAGGACAGAACACTATTTTCAGGACAACCTCTGGACAGTAGATTCACCATGTGCGCTGTGGGAAGCTTACAAAATAGTATAAAGATGGCACGTACAGGCCCTAGCAGGGGGACAGAAGAAAGAGCAGAAGCTTCAATACGAAGCACTTGAACTGGAACTTACTCGGCTAGAGGCTGCTACCAGTGAATCCGGAGAATCTAACCCACAGACTAGACATTTAATCCGCCTTAAGCAGCAAGAGATGCAAGATATTGCAGAGGGGAAGTCCAGGGAACATTCTAGAGAGTCCCAGTGGAGACTGTATGAAATATGTGACAAAGCCACCAAGTTAATGGCGTGGCTGGAGAACAGGGACAAGGTGAGAAACAGGGTACTAGAGATCAGAACCCCAGACGGTAAATCCTGTGGGACGGGTCAGAGTATAGCGGCTGCATTTGCAAGCTATTATGAGCAGCTATATCACTCCTCCTCGACTAGAACTAAAACAGACTGTATAGAATTCCTAAAAGACGCAAACCTCCCCACAATATCACAGGAGGACTGAGAAGACCTAGATAAAGATGTCACAACAGAAGAGATATGCGGTGCGATCAGGACTCTGCAATCGGGCAAGATAGCCGTACCCAATGGTAAACCGATCGAACTATATAAGGGAATTGCAACGCTGGTGGCCCCACACGTTAGACATGTTTAAAGAGTCGCTGGAACGGGGCAGTCTACCGGAGGACCAAAAACTAGCCACTGTAGCGGTTATCCCAAAACAGGGCAAACCGCCGGAGGACTGTTCCTCATACCGGCCCATCTCACGATTAAACACTGAAGCAAAGGTATTGGCCAAGGTCCTAGCAATCAGACTTACTAAAGTAATAACCGCCCTAAATCACCCTGACCAATCCGGATTTATGCCACATCAGAGCACCAGATTGAACCTGCGGTGCCTCTACGGAGTCCTGCATGCGACTTAGTGTGAGCCGAAAGAGAGCAGTATTGTGGTCTCTAGACACCCGTATGGCGTTTGACAGAATAGAATGGCAATCTCTTTACAGTACTGGAGCGCTTCGGCCCCAAATTCTGTGCCTGGGTACAGCTGCTGTATGCAGATCCCCTGGCCAATGTGAGGGTGACGGTGTGGTATCCAGACAAGTGGCTTTACACAAGGCAGGGATGACCGCTCTCGCCCATGCTTTTCGTTATTGTACTGGAGCCCTTAGCGGAATGGGTCAGAAGGGATCCACTAATAAGAGGTATATCAGTTGGGGGTGAATGGGAGGAAAAAATCTCACTATACGCCGATGACAATCCTATATGCCACAAAGCCCTGATCTACGATTCACCGTATACTCCACATATTCCAGCTGTTCGGCAGCTACTCCGGCTATCAGATAAACTCGGATAAATCTCTCGCATTCATATTGGCAGGGGATACGCCGACTATGCCAATCAGTGGGAACGCAATATCGATTAGGGATAAATTTAAATATTTGGGTATTGTGATATCACGAAATGAGACTGAATTCCTAGAGGACAATTTGTTCCCCCTACATAGACTGCGGAAAGATGTTATACACTGGAGAACGCTGCCTCTCTCACTATTGGGAAAAGCAGCCCTCTTTAAAATGATGGCGCTACCGCGTCTACAGGTAGATTGAGGTGAGGCAATTACTGTGGGACGGAGGGAACTCCAGTACAGCGCTTCATAAACAATAACGGGGAGTGTACGAGGGGGGTCTGGCTGTCCCCGATATCTGAAAATACTACTGGGCCGCACAACTGGTCACGCTCAATGACTGGGTCTTTGCGGGGAGGGAGGAGCCGGCATACCGAGTAGACCACCAATCGATGGGACAGAAAGGATATCTGGACGCACTGTATAGTAGGGAAATAAACAGACCACTGAAACATACACAAACAACCGTACGAATCTGGAAGGAGGCGACTAAATTCCTTGGCTGGGAAGGCAAACTAACGGAGCGTACACCTCTATGGAACAGCGACCTCCTGAGAGAGGTGCGCAGACTACAGGGCTTCCGTATGTGGGCACTACTGGGTATTGAATACCTAGGGGATGTTTGGAAGGGACAAAAGATGGTGGACTTTCAGAATACGCAGACAGACTATTAAATGCCAGACACCGAACAGTTCCGATACATACAATTGAAACATGCCTTAAAAACGCATATCACACTGGGCAACCGAATACACGCCATTGGAAGACAGAGTACTCTCCAATAACAGAGAGGGCTACCTTCCTCATATATAAAAAGAATCATGAATAACACCCTTGACTCACTGGGGGCCCTGTGAGAGGCACGGAAAGGGGAAGTAGGGATCCTGGAGGACGATGACTGGGAGGAAGCCATACAGAGCCCCAGAGAAGTAGCCATGAGAGAACGATTCTGCCTCATACAAATCCTATATAGATCCTACACAACTAGGACGAGACTACACCGAATAGGTAGATGTGACTAACAAATGTATGAGAGGATGTGGGGAAGAAGGTACCTTTTTCCATATCCTGTGGAGCTGCCCAATGCTACAGAGATACTGGAACAAGGTCACCCAGGTGATGACCGCGCTGTAGGGGCAGTTAGTCGCACTAAACGCCTGATGGCCCATACTATGTGTTACCGGGAGACCAAATGGCCGAAGTACACTAAGCTGTGGTTACTGCTAGCAGCTGTAATAGCAAAAAGGAATATAGCTAGGGCCGGGGGGGGGGGCAGCACAACCCCCCCCCAAAGTCACAGACTGGGAGAAAGATCGTGAGACAGTGGTCTATCAAAGCTAGGGATGCCCTAGGAAGTGGGGCAAAGTCTGGAATAGGTGGGTGGAATATAGAGGGACTTGAAAAGATGCAACGAGGTACATGATGTAAGATATGAGGAGCAGACAGTAGAGCAAGAGCCAATTGATAACAGACCTGTCACCTGAATAAACTTAAAACTGGTAAAAAGTACTCAAGGAGAAATAAGAGATGATGATGCTTTCAAAATTGTACATGGTACAATAAATGTCATAAATCCGTGATGTTTTGCTATACATCTGTAAGTTTAATAAAAAGAACTTAAAAAAAAAAACCTTTAGCAGGAGTTAACTATATCTCTACTATCGCCATCAAACAAGGTACTAATGACATAAAAGGCTTAGGAGGCGCTCTACTTTGCAAGGTCACAAGTATCACGGATACACTTGGCTGTCGAGCCTTCAAGAGGGATATTTCGCATAGTAGCCCTTCCAACCGAGACCTCTTGAAAAGCAGAGAGGCTGTCAACTGGAGAACTTCTAGATGGACTTGCCGCTGATGAAGTTAGAGTATAGGATGTAGAATAATCTGATGTTGTAGAGAGTGCAATAGATCTTGAGGGAGATCTAGGTCTTTTTTCCCTCTGGATTATAGGCAGGAGGAGTTGGTTTCTGTAGAAGAAGTAGGTAAGTGTAATAAAACACACTTGGGGCCAGGAGAAGTTATCCTTGGATTTATTCACAGAAAGTGGTAGGTGTGTACAAGATGGTCCAAGATTGTAATGCCTTCCCAACAGCCAATCCACTCTATATATATTCCCACAACCCTTGAACAACAACCCCCACCACGAGCGTAGCTCCTTGAGATGGCAAGCATCTTCTGAAATAGGCACGAGCACGACAAGGTTGTCGCACTTGTGTCTATCTTGCACATCGCATACATAACTAAGTGAAACAAATGTAAACAGGATGTGCGAGCGTAACAGGAGTCACGCTCGCACATGTAACAGCCACTCCCTCTTTTAATATATATATTTTTTACGACATAATATAATCCTGACCTTACACCCCTAGGGACAACCTCCGATGCAACATCCGCCTTATGAACAATAGCCCAGGACTTACAACCACACTCTTGTTCTTCCACATTCAAAAATACGTTGTCTCCTTGCTTATCAGGGTACATCAATCAATTAACCAATCAATCAATCAGGGGGTTTATAAAGCGCGGTACTCACCCGTGAGGGTCTCAAGGCGCTGGGGGAGGTGGGGGGTCAGCTCCGGATCAGTCGAAGAGCCAGGTCTTGAGGTCCCTCCTGAACGTGTGCAGGGTCTGATGTTCACAGGGAGCTGGTTCCAAGTCTTGGCTGCGATGTACGAGAAGGCTCTCCCGCAAGTTCTGATTCTGCATATGCAGGGGACCTCTGCCAGGGCGAGGTCGGCGGAGCGGAGGTTCCTCTTGGGTACGTGGAAGGAGACTCTCGTTGAGGTATTTGGGTCCGATGTTGTTGAGGGCTTTGTAGGTGTGGGTGAGGAGCTTGAAGGTGACCCTCTTCTCGACGGGGAGCCAGTGGAGGCCTCGAAGGTGTTGGGTCATGTGTTCGTGACGTGGTGTCCCGAGGATGAGTCTGGCTGCGGCGTTCTGGATGGTTTGGAGTGTGTGTAGAAGAGTTCTGTTGATTCCGGCGTATAGGGCGTTGCTGTAGTCCAGTCTGCTGGTTATGAGAGCGTGGGTGACGGTCCTTCTGCAGTCGGGGGGGGGGGGATCCATTTGAAGGTCTTGCGGAGGATGCGCAGGCAGTTGAAGCTGGTGGAAGCAGCAGCGTTGATGCACAAGTTACTAACTTGTGTAACGATATATCTGTAAGAGACAGTAGTTAGTGACAGATTCCTTACCTTAGAATATCCCCAGGCGTCAGGCTGGATCCGGAAAGTTTTGCGTAGCAGTACCCCTGCGCGTCGGTAGGCGGTGTCGTGCGGCTCCGCATCAGTCGTCGGCGTCGTGATCGCCGGGATGACGTCGCGGTCAGTACTTAGACGCCGCCCATGCGCGCTGGCGTCAGTTCTGTACACGACTTTCCGCGCCAGAAACGCAGAGCCATGCAAGAAACTGACACTGGTGTCTGAAAAATACTAGGGCCCTGAAAGGGATGTCCTTAACCCTAGAAATCAGTTCGCAGAACGGGGAGGATAGGTGGCGGTAAGGAATCTGTCACTAACTACTGTCTCTTACAGATATATCGTTACACAAGTTAGTAACTTGTGCATCTGAAAGAGACACGTGACAGATTCCTTACCTTAGAATAGATACCCCAGCAATACCAACCCCGGTGGTGGGTCTGCGAACAAAGATCAGACGAGGAAGTCTCGGAGAACAGAACGGCCAAAGAAGCCGTCTCTCCGGACTTGGCTGTCAAGGCAGTAATGCTTGGTAAACGTGTGCAGCGAGGCCCACGTAGCTGCCTGACAAATGTCCTGCAATGGGACACCACGTCCCAAAGCCGTGGTGGCGGCTGTCGCCCTGGTGGAATGGGCACGTAGCCCAACAGGGGGCTCCTTCTTAGCCAAAGAATAGCAGGCCTTGATACACAAGACGACCCAGCGGGAGATGGTCCGCTTGTGTACCGCCCGACCTTTTTTGGCGCCCACGTAGCCAACAAAGAGCTGGTCGTCCACCCGGAACTGCTGTGTGCGGTTTAGATAAAAAGAAATCGCACGTTTTGGGTCCAGACGGTGGAACCTCTCTTTCTCTCTAGAAGGATGCGGAGGCGGAAAGAAGGTGGGCAAAGTGATGGTCTGCCCAATGTGAAAAGCAGTAACCACCTTTGGCAAGAAGGGCGGACGCGTCCTAAGAACAACCTTGTCTGGATGGACAGACAGAAAGGACGGCTTGCAAGAAAGAGCCTGGAGCTCACTCACCCGCCGAGCGGAGGTGATAGCCACCAGAAAAGCTGTCTTCAGAGTGAGAAGACGAAGAGGACAGTTATGCAGAGGCTCAAAGGGAGCGCACATTAAAAAGGTAAGAACCAAGTTCAAGTCCCACTGAGGCATTACAAACGGAACAGGAGGGAAGAGGTGTGTAATGCCCTTAAGAAACCTGTTAACAACAGGGGACTTGAAAAGGAGGGCTGATCAGGAAGCCTGAGGAAGGCAGAGATTGCACAAAGATAGCCCTTAATGGTACCCAGGGCAGAACCCTGTTGGGCCAGAGAAAGAAGGAACAGAAGAACCTCAGAAAGAGGGGCAGAAAGGGGATTCACAGCCTTTGCTGTGCAACATGCCACAAACTTGTTCCACCTGCAGGCGTATACCACCTTAGTAGAGGGACGCCTGGCTGCCAGAATCACATCACAAACTTTGGGAGGCAAGTCGAAAGGAATCAACTGCCGCCGCTCAATCTCCACGCAAGGAGGTGGAGACTGGACAGGTTCGGGTGGAGGACCGTCCCCTGCTGCTGCGACAGAAGATCCTCCCGAAAAGGCAGTCGGATCGGGGGATCGATGCTCATACTGAGTAGCTTGGGATACCAAACTCTTCGAGCCCAGTCCGGAGCCACAAGAATGACTTGGGCCCGGTCGCGCCGAATCGTCTTCAACACTCTGGGCAGAAGTGGTATAGGCGGAAAGGCGTACAACAGACCGCAACTCCACTCGCGACGAAAAGCGTCGCCGAGCGAGTGCTGCCTTGGAAATTCCAACGCGCATAACTGATGACATTGCGCGTTCTCTTCGGTGGCGAATAGATCTAACCAAGGCTCTCCCCACTGTAGAAAGAGTCCTTGCGCCACCTCCGAGTGAAGACGCCATTCGTGATCCATCATGCACCTGCGGTTGAGTTCGTCCGTCCTGGCGTTCAGGGAACCTGCCAGGTGTTGAACCATCAGGGATATGCCCTGATGTTCCAGCCATGTCCTGAGACGCAGAGCCTCCTGACCCGCCTTGTTTGTTGCAGTAGCACATGGCGGTGGTGTTGTCTGAACACCTGCACTACCTTCCCCTTGACAGAGGGAAGGAATGCTTTGAGTGCAAGTCGGATCGTCTGGAGCTCCAGAAGGTTGATATGGAGCCGGGACTCCGCCGGAGACCAGAGGCCTCTGATCTCCGCCTCTCCCATGTGACCACCCCATCCCAGAAGGGACGCGTCCGTCACAACTGTGTGCTCTGGCTGGGGAAGGGAGAGGGATCTGCCCGTGACCCATTGCCGGTTCGAGAGCCACCACTGCAACTGCCTTGCAGTTCCCTCCGAGACCCGGACGTAATCGGACAGGTTCCCCTGATGCTGCGCCCACTGGAACTTCAGGTCCCACTGCAGAGCCTGCATATGCAATCTGGCATGATCGACCAGCAGGATGCAGGAGGCCATGAGGCCCAGCAGCCTCAGGGTCATCCGTACCGAAACCCAGGATAGAGGCTGAAAGATCGGAATCCTAGCCTGAATATCCTGGACTCGCCGTTCGGGAAGATAGGCCCGAAACTGCGTCGTGTCCAGAACTGCTCCGATGAAAAGGAGCTGTGGAGAAGGAATCAGGTGCGACTTCGGCACGTTGATGGAGAACCCCAGCGAGTGCAGGAGTTCGGCCGTAGTCTGGAGGTGGGAGACGACTGCCTGGGACGAGCCCGCCTTCAACAACCGATCGTCGAGGTAGGGGAAGACTGGAACCCCTGCCCGGCGCAGATGAGCTGCGACCACCGCCATCACTTTCGTGAACACCCGAGGGGCGCTGGTAAGGCCAAAGGGGAGCACAGTGAATTGAAAGTGCTCGAGGCCTACCGTGAACCGCAGGTAACGCCGGTGGGCCGGCAGGACGGGGATGTGAAAATATGCGTCCTGCAAGTGCAACGCTACCAGGGTAGTCTCCAGGGTCGCGGGCAGTCAAGACCTGAGCTAGGGTGAGCATCTTGAACTTCTCCTTCCGGAGGAAGCGATTGACGTTCCGGAGGTCCAAGATAGGACGCATGTCCTCCTTGTCCTTTTTGGGCAACAGAAAGTAGTGGGAATAACAACCACGCCCTACTTCTGGGGTCGGAACGCGCTCGATGGCCCCTTTGGCCAAGAGGGCCAAATGATCCCCCGACATGCGGTGGCATTGAGGTGGCATGGCTCGGGGGGTAGTCTCGAAGGGGAGGGATTAGCCCCTTCGGACAATGTCCAAGACCCACCTGTCCGATGTGATGGCACGCCAGTGGTGAAGGTGATGGCGGACCCTGCCCCCCACTGGCGTGCTGTGGACCTGAAAGGATGGACTAGGAGGGCTTGGAGGCCGCGGACGGGGCGGAGGTGGTGGCCTGACCCGCACACTGGTTACCCGACCCGCCTCGGCGGGAGCCACGTCCTCGGCCACGCAAAGGCGCTTGCTGCGCAGGCCGGTGGCTGGGCATTGGACGTGACTGGGCGCCCCTTCCGTGGCCACTAAAGGGGCGAAAAGCAGACTGCTGCGGAGGGCGCGAGGCGGAGAGGCCCAAGGACTTGGCCGTAGCCCGCGAGTCCTTAAAGCGCTCCAGCGCGCTGTCTGCCTTATTGCCAAAAAGGCGGATACCATCAAAAGGCATGTCCATAAGGGTGTTTTGGACATCGCCCGAGAAACCAGTGGCCCTCAGCCAGGCGTGACAGCGCAGCGCCACTGTCGTAGCAAGCGATCTGCCCAGCGAGTCAGCGGTGTCTAGGCCACATCGGATTGTGAACTTCGCCGCGTCTCTCCCGTCTGCAATAACACGGGTGAGTAGTGTCTGGACCTCCTCAGGACACTTAGGCAGCACTTGCGCCACCGAATCCTACAGAGAGTGGGAGTAACGGCCCAAAAGGCAAGCGGTGTTCACGGACCGCAAGCTAGCACTGGAGGAAGAATAAACCTTCCCAAATTGGTCCAGTTTTTTGGCTTCCCTATCCGGCGGAGCCGTAGGGAAGGCGCTCTGAGAGGTAGAGGCTTGGACAACCAAGCTCTCTGGGTGGGGTGTTGGGAGAGGAACAGAGGGTCGCCCGGGGCCGGGCGATGGCGTCGGGCTACGTTCCTGTCCACAGGAGCCCCTGTGGTGGGCCTGGACCAGGTGCCCAAAAGAACGTCCGAAAGTGCGTCGTTGAACGGCAGCAGTGGCTCCGAAGAGGTAGCCGCCGGCTGAAGCACTTCCGTCAGGAGGTTAGTCCCGACAGCCACTGTAGGGAGCTCGAGGCGCAAGGCCGCGGCCGCCCTACGCAACACCGTTGCATAACTTGCTCCCTCCTCCGTAGCCACGGAAGGAGGAGACAGCATGCCAAGGTCTGGAGAGGTGTCCAGGCCACTGACAGTCCTGATAAGGCTCACACTGAGCTGTGAGAGGGTCCTCCGACCCCTCCCAGTCCTCCTCGTTCTCCAATACAGGTGAAAAATATGGAGGGCGGACATGAGGAAAGAAAGGTCCCATCGGCGTCGGAATCGGCGTTAGCCGACGCCGATCCGGCGCCGTGTCCGGTTCCGGGGAGAACATGGGGACGGCATCGTCCGGGACGTCGGATGGCGCCACGAATGGTACCGGAGTGGTCGGCGCCGGTGGAGGCGTGGTTAGGTCAACCGGCGTCGACCGGGATCCAGGCCTGGATCCGAGGGGGTCCTGCGGCGCCGGAGCCGCCGGAGACACCGGGGCCGGAGCCGCCGGTTGTGCCGAGGGAGGATCCCCCCACTGGGGCCCGCGGGGCCCAAAGGCGCACCGGGGTTACCCTTAGGCCCGAAGATGCGAGCCATGGCCGACAAGAAGTTTTGGATGTCGGCCGGAGTCGACGTCTGACCCAGAACAGGCGGGTAGTCCGGCGTCGGCTGTTCGGGCACCCCCGGAGCCGCGGGGGCGGTACCAACAGGACCCTCCGCCGAGTCGTGAGACCGGCGAGGGGTGGTCTTAGAGCGACGCTTCTTTGACCTCTTGTGCTTCGCCTTACCTGAGGACGAAGACTTGGACCCCGACGAATGACGACGGCTCCGCGACCAGCCCCTCGACCTCTACCGGGACCAAGACCTCGAGCGGCGCGGAGCCGAGTGCCGGGCCTCGAGAAGCTTTCGAGACCGCTCTCGCAAAGCCTTCGGGGCGAGGGACCGACACTCTGGGCACGACGTGGGGTCGTGGCCGCGCCCCCAGGCAGAAGAGACACTCTCGGTGCGGATCCGTAATCGACATCATGCGATTACAGACCTCGCATGGCTTGAAGCCGGGCATCCCTACTGACACCGTTGGAGTCGAAACGACTCGAAAACTGGGACAAAAAGTCTCAAAAAGATTCAGTCAAAAATGACTGGGGCACTGCTCAATCCGGATCTGCGCTTACTGGCGCGGAAAAAGAAAGAACTGACGCCAGCGCGCATGGGTGGCGTCCAGCACTGACCGCGACGTCATCCCAGCGATCACGACGCCGACGACGTCACGCGGAGCCGCACGACGCCGCCTACCGACGCGCAGGGGTACTGCTACGCAAAACTTTCCGGATCCAGCCTGACGCCTGGGGATATTCTAAGGTAAGGAATCTGTCACTAACGTGTCTCTTTCAGATCTGGCGGTTCATGGAGAGGGAGGAGTCTAGGATGATGCCGAGGTTTCATGCGTGGTCTGAAGGGGTGGGTGGATTCCCGAGGGTGGAGGGCCACCAGCTGTTGTCCCAGGCGGAGGTGCGGGTTCCGAGGATGAGGACCTCGGTTTTCTCTGAGTTGAGCTTCAAGCAGCTGTCTTTCATCCAAGCTGCGACGTCCTTCATTCCTTCCTGGAAGCAGAGTCTGGTGTCTTCGGGATTCTTCGTGAGTGAGAGGATGAGCTGGGTGTCGTCGGCGTTGGATACTATGCTGAGCCCATGCTGTCTGACGATGGCGGCGAGGGGGGCCATGTAGATGTTGACGAGCGTGGGGCTGAGCGTTGATCCTTGGGGTACCCCGCAGTTGATGTCGGTGGGTTTGGAGAGGGAGGGAGTCTGATCCTCTGGGTTCTGCCGGAGAGGAAGGACTGGATCCAGTCGAGGGCGGCTCCTTGTATCCCCACGTCGTGAAGTCTGGCTGTGAGCGTGCAATGTGAAACGGTGTCGAAGGCCGCGGAGAGGTCTAGAAGAATGAGGGCCGCAGTGTGTCCCTGGTCGAGTAGCATGCGGATGTCGTCAGTGGCAGCGAGGAGGGCGGTCTCGGTGCTGTGGTTGCTGCGGAATCCAGACTGAGGCGCGTCTAGGATGGAGTCCTAAAACATCCTAAAACCTTTTAAACAAAGACACTCTGTTAAGCTTTCAAACACCACCTCCATCCACTCGCACTGCATTTCTGAAATCTTCAATGACTGGCACAGGGTCTGACCAAATAGCACAACCCTTACTATCCACTCACCTTTCTTGATGCGAACAACATCACCTACTATCACCATCTGCTTACTAGGCATTCCACATATTCTTCTTAAGTTCGGTCTCATTTTAGACTTGTAGGCCTCCACCCTACGTCGAATCCCTTTAAAGTCAATTTCAGCAAGCAATTTCATCTGCTATAACTGGTCTATTCTTGAGCTACCATGGTACCAACCTAGTACCAGGTTTACGTCCCCGTAATAACAAAAGGACTCACTGAAGTCACAGAGTTAGGAGAAGTCTTATATGACAATAACAGATTGCAACGCATTTTTCCAATTCAACCCACTTTTCACTGACAACCGAATAGCCTCTTTAACCACACGGCTGAACCTTTCTACTTGACCATTGGCTTCAGGATGGAACACAGAAAATGCGTTTATGTTTCACCCCACACTTATCCAAAAATGTGCACATATACTTACTGATAAACTGGGGCCCATTGGCCGTAACAACTTCTTGGGGAATGCCCCCTCTACAAAAAACGTTTGTAGGTAGCTGGCTCTGTATATACTATACCAAAATGAGGTACAGTGTGTGCACAGAGTCTAGTGGACCCCCAAAGGTAGGCAGAGGTAACAGTAGATAACACCTTACTCTCCATTTGTGGTAGTGTGGGCAAGCAGTAAGGCTTTATCAGAGGGTAGTGTTAAGCATTTGTTGTACACACCCAGGCAAAAAATGATGTCACACACTCAAAGATTGAACTCAGACCAATTTGTTTGTATCAAAAATATTATTTAGTTATTTTATTTCTACAACCAAGCCAAGCCTGGTGCAGGTAAGTGAAATAATACTTTGCAAAATCGGTTGTACGGGCGGTATAACGCTGTGTAATGATATTGCATGCATTTTCTCTCGCATTTTTAGCACGCATGTTTTATCATGATTATGCATTTACATCGCATTCCAGTACCACGCATTGTTTTTATATTTTAAAACAATGTATTTGTGGGGGGAGACCCCCCCAACCCACCTTAAATTCGTGGTATTGGTATCCGATGTAAATGCATAATCTCGGTTAAAAATGCGTGCTAAAAAAATGCGAGGCAAATGCATGCGATGTATTTACCTCGTTGTAAAGGCCGTTTCCCTGCAAAATCTTATGCAAATGCAGTTGGTTGATTTACAGGCAAGTCAACAGTTCGAAATTACTTTTCAGTTACTTTACAGATTACTGTGCACGATACTTTTAGATTACTATTTAAGTTACTTTTGCTAATCAGTGTGATATGCCTAGATATCACACAGACATTTCCTAGACAAAAAGGTAAGTAATTCAGTTTTTACACATATGCAGTTTTTCTATGTTTCATACAAGCCAACTCCACACTTCGAAGAATTTTCAAGGAAAAGCAGTCAATGCAATCCTATGGGAGGAAATTAAGTTATCGGTTTGCAGGTAAGTACTGGTTTGTGGGAGTCAGTATTCTAGGGTTAGAACCAAGGTATCCCCAGGGTCAGGGATGCACTCAAAAAGCACCCTCAGCGGCACTAGGGCACCCGGGTGCAAAGTGCTGAGGCCCAATGTTATACAATGGGCGATAGGGGGCCTCCGGTTGGTGGCTGCTCACGAGCAGGCCACAAGGTTGTGGGAGCAAAGCTCCTGGTGTTAGGCTCAGGGCAAAGGGGGATCCGAGTTAGCACACAAAGTGCACCTGCAGCGGCACAGGGGCGGCTGGGTGCAGGGTGCTGTTTTGGCATTGGGTGCCCTGTTGTTTTCAATGGGGATTCTCAGGTTGCTACAAACACAGCAGGCTTGGGGACGAAGATCTTCTGGAGGTGACCACAGTTTGGAGAGGTAAGTTAGGATGCCTGGGGATGCTGGGACACCGTTGGTTGGGCAATGGGACGTCGGGTGCATGGGTGTCTTTAGGCATCAGGTTTTTCTTACCAGCTCCGGTCGAGGTCGGGGGATCCTCCAGAAAGGGGCTGCATATGAGTTGATTGGAGATTCGAGGCAGGTCAGAATCGCCGGGGAGACTACCTCGTGGTGTTGGGCCACTCCAACTCTGGCCATGGGCGTCGGGTGCAGAGTGGTGTAGACTCGCGGATTTGGCCGGAGCCAGAGTCTGTGGGTGAGCAAATCTGGTGCTCACGGGAGACAAAGTCTTGGTTTGGGAAGGCAGGGCAGGTCCTCCGGTTTCTTGGGGGCTGCTGGCTGAAGGACACACCGGGATTTCACTGGAGCAGGTTCAAGGTGGGGACAGGCCGGTAGGGCTGGGGTCAAGTCAGTGGGCAACCTACTCCTCTTAGTTCAGCACGGCTTCTTCGATTCTTCTTGTCGGTTCTTGTCTGAGGAGGCAAGGTTCAGGGTTGCCCCTAAATACTAAATTTAGGGGCGTTACAGGTAGGTACAGGTCAGGACCAATGGGTCCCTTCCTGGGGGTGGGTACACCCCCTTTTATGCCACCCTCCAGTGGGAGGGGGGGCATATGCCTCTCTCTGGTTGGCTGGGTTCCCCCATATACGAGATGGCGGGGACTGAAAGTTGTGCTTCATCTCGCCTCCCCCACCTGAAGGGTGAGGTTGGCAAAGGTGGGCAACACCTCCCTTCCTCACTTGGTTTTCCCGCCAATTCTCACGCCCAAAGTTGGGGTCAGAACCAGTGGGGCCAATTGCTGGAAGCAGCAAATGGCTGGGGTAGCTCACAAAGGCGGCAAGCCTTTGAAGCTTCCCCTTCGTGGACCTTGCCCACCCTGGGGGAGGAGGCTTGGCACCTCGTCCCAGGATGTGCTTTGTTCCAGACCCCCGACAGCAGCAGGCTCTCGACCCAGGGGTCCAGAAACATGTCTGGTGGTGGCCGCTGGCGAGCAGTCACTCAGCCAGGACACTAGAGTTAGGTCGTTTTTCAAGGGGCATCTGTAAGATGCCCTCTGAGTGCATTTTTCATTGAATCCCACACTGGCATCAGTGTGGGTTTAATGTGCTGAGAAGTTTGATACCAAACTTCCCAGTTTTCAGTAAAGCCATTATGGTGCTGTGGAGTTTGTAATGATAAACTCCCAGCACAATATACTCTAAATGGCATTTACTGCACTTACAATGTCTAAGAATTGGTTTAGACACTGTAGGGGTACATGGCTCATGCACCTGTACCCTCACCACTAGTATAGTGCACCCAGCTAGAGGGGTGGCTGAGCTATGCCAGGGCAGTGGGTTGTAGGCATGGCACACAGGGATGAGTGCCATGTTGACTCTTCACTTTGTTCTGCACCAAAACACGCAGCTTGCAATGGGAGTGTGTGTGTAAAGGTACAGGGCCTCTAAGGGTGGCACAATAAGTGCTGCATCCCTTAGAGGCCTTCACTGGCCACAGTCCCTTGGTACCTATGGTACCATTTACAAGGGACTGACATGTGGCCAAAGAGTGCCAATTGGGTTTTGTATCAATGCAGTTTAGGGAAAGAACATAGGCCCTGGGTACCTGGTTGGCAGGAACCCAGGGCACACTCAGTCAAAGTACATCAACAGTTTGGCAAAAAGTGGGGGCAACCATGCAAAAAGAGGGCACTTTCTTACAACTTTGTCCAAAAACTCAACCACTAATTCTGAAGTTACTCCCTTTACCATCTTAACCTCTGGCCACTTAGAGTAATAATCAACAAACACAATTCCAACAGCTTACTGCCTAGGCAAAATCGCAAATGGACCAATAATATCCTATCCCAATTCATTCCATGGTGAATCAGGCAAATCAACAGGTTGAGGATTAGCCTTCCCAGCCTTGGATGATTTGTCACTAGGAGAACACACTACACATGCTCTAACTTGATGCTCCACACAAACATCAATCCCTAGCAACCAGAAATTTTCTCTGATGTGCCTCCTTGGATTAGAAATGCCTAAATGACCTTCATGGGCCACATCCACTATCTCTCTCCTCAAATTGAAAGGAGATACAAACTTGTCTCCACGCATAAAAATACTATTCTCCACTGCAAGTTCCTCACGCACTTTGTAATAGCTCATTAGTTCCCCTGACAATTTCCTTTCCTCTGGTCAACATTGCATGATACATTGTATTACGATGTTAAGTTCAGCATTTCTCGCCATCTCCCTATACCACTTATCTTCTTGAATAATAGGATGTTTCGCTCCAACCAAATGAATACCTCGTGAAGTAAATGCTACTTCACAATCCTTCCTGTCTGCCTCGTTGGAATTATCCCCTGGAACAGGCAGCCTAGACATACAGTCAGCATGCACATTCATCCTACCAGGTACAAACTGCAACTGATACTGAAAATTCTGCAATCTAGAGGCCAGTCTGACCAATCGTGCAGACATGGCACATCCACCCCCTGGAGCCATCATGTACACCAAAGGCTTGTTGACAAACTTAGTACCCCACAGAAATGTTCTAAAATGCTCTCCTCGCCACACACAAGCCAACAACTCCCTTTATATCACGGAGTAATTCTTTTCAGCATCCCTTAGTGAACTTGATGCGTACGCAACAATCCATTCCTCTCCATGATCCCTTTGCATTAATACCGCACCTAACTCGCAATTGCTGGCATCCACCATCACCACACACTGTTTCCTCACAATGAACGGTTTTAGACACTGTGCATTAGCAATAAATCCTTTTAAAACATTAAACACTGCAGTCATTTCCTCAGTCCAAACAAACTTTGCATTTTGTTTTAATAGGCACCTAAACGGCTCCACCTTGGAAGCACAATTAGCAATAAACTTTGAGTAAAATTCAGTTAGGCCCAGAAACACCACTAGTTGCTCCTTGCATGTAGGAAGAGGAGCTTTAGTAACGTTGTCAACATGGTTTCGCTTGGGTTTGATGCCCATACCAATGATGCTATGACCCAAATACTCTACTTTACTTTTCTTAAATTTGCTTTTTTCAAAACATAGAGTGAGGCCTTTTGCAGAGTTTCTTAAATTATCATGCTCTTCTGCATCCTTCCCAAACACTAATATGTCATCCTGAAATGCAATGGCACCATTTAAACCATCAAGAGACTCTTTCATGAGTCTTTGAAATACGGATGCTGTTCTGGCTAAACCAAACGGCATCCTACAAAACCTAAATAGTCCCTCCGGAGTGGTGACAGCAGGAAGGTTCTTTGAGTCATCTTCCAACCGGACTTGATGATAGGCACCAGCCAAATCAAGGAATGAAAATTCCTGCGCCCCTGCTAACGTGGTGACCATTTCATGTAAGATAGGCAGGGGATGAGCATCAACCCAAATAGCACTATTACGACTGCCCAAGTCGACACATAGCCTCAATTCTCCTGAGGGTTTAACTGAAATCACAACCGGAGAAACCCATGGTGATGACTTAATTGGTTCAATGATCTTTTTCCTCACAGAGATCACATAAAATATTCTTTAATTTGCCCCTGTAGGATAATGGGGCGTTCCTCACCTATTGGCAGGTAGGAACAGCATTATCACGTAATTTGATACAATGTTTGAACCCCTGGTTTTACCCCAACTTATCATTAAAAACTTTAGGACATTGTGATTGTAGTTCCCACACAAAATCCAAATCACTATCAGAATTCCCAATGGTGTATACTGGAGGGTCAGCCCATGGGTCTAGTTTGATCCCCATTTCTTCTTGGTGTGGTCAATCCAGCAGGGATAAGCTCTCCCTGGCCACGTAAATCTTTTCATAAGTGCGACATCTCAAGAATTCCAAATATGCCCAAAAGAACCCAACTAAATCAATTTTGTGACCTGTATACCCTCCTGGTGCTACGTCAGGAGGTAGTAATTTTTTATTGTGCAATTTTTCTTGGCAACATCATAATAGTGTACCATGCACACGAATCCACTAGGGCCTGTTAGTCTGATACCATCAATGCAGATCTCACACAAAGGAAATTTTGTGGTACTTTTCAACCCCTGAAATATTAAGGTATTAATATTCTGTTCGCAGTTGTCTTACAGGTTGTCAGTCATCACAACACTGCACTACAATCCCTTTCCTAGATCCTGACCTACATACCCTGCTAAAGTGCCCCTTTCTGCCACACATGGAGCAATTCTTATTAAAAGCAGTACACCATTTTTAGTTTCCTAAGTGTCCACTGCTACCACATCTATAACACAGAACAATATTTGTTCTCCCATTCGTTCCTAACTTGGTTTTTATATCATTCGTTTGCATGAACTTATTCATTTGTGAATACGGTTTCTTTACCTTATCTCCATCCTTGGTCACAATATGCACATCACCTCTTATTTCCTGTACAAACTTTACAGAATGTTCAGTGGCCTTAGCAATTTCAATAGCGACACTAAGACATATCAGAACTGGTCCACAGCCTCTCTTGTATTTTCTTAATGTTAGTTCTCATCAACTTGCTTGCTCATAAGAAATATGCTCAAAATCACACGTAACAGCCAAAGATCTATGTGCTGAAACATAATCTTCTATAGATTTATCTGAGCATTGTTTCCTTGAATAAAAGGTTAATCTCTCCATGACAATATTAGTTTTCCTCCCATACCGTAAACTTAACTGCTTTGAGGCATATTGATATACAATAATGTTGCCAGGATTAACCAATATTGGCAAATTTTTTAATTCTTTCAATCCAATTCCACCTAAGCAATATTTTAAAAGTGCTACCTTCCTTTCTGGTTCGCCCTCTTCACCCTCTAATACTTCAACATAGGTTAAAAACACTGCCTCCCATGTTTCCCAATCCATGGGTGGTTCCCCAAGTGTTGTGAGAAAAGAAGGAGGTACAATCCCTGACATGGTACTAGCAAAGAATGTAAACTTTAGCTACACAACTTACTCCTTCCTCAACATGCACATAAAGCAAATAATAACCAAATCACTTCCGCAGTGAATGCAACAGACCCAAAAGTACTGTATAATGCACCCTTAAAATAATCAAAGTAGTTACTGTTGTCCATGTACTAAGGGTGTGCGCATCACCATATAAAGAGTGCTTCACTGCTTTCTGATCCAGTCCCTGCTCCCGACTTGTGTGTGTCGCCTGAAAGAAAAGATAGCCGGAGGCCGGAACCAATAATCAGTACACCGTCTTCGATTGAAATGACAGTGGATGACACAAGCAGAAACCGTAACTCCTCTTGCGATGTCCACCAATCAGTGCACCATTGCAACTTGTAATCCTCCACTTACAATACATCCACAGAGTTACGTCTTCGGATAAAACCAGAATGTCTCTCACGATGTCCTCCAATAAGTACACGGCGGTAACGTGTGATCCTCCAATCGCTATGCATCCACAGGGTTGTAGACGAATAGAATGCTTCTCCCTTTTTGGTTCCACGCAACCAATGAAAACGCAGCACCAAAGAACTTCCAATAAAGAAGGAGGTACTGCCTAATTCCCAGTGTGCGCAGCGGCAGTAAATCGAGATGATCCAATTTCGTCACAACACAGCATTAATTCACACGAAAAATAAAGTTGAATAAACACGTAACTCCACTCCCGTTCGTCGCCAGTGTAGAAAAAGTAGGCAAGTGTAATAAAAAACACTTGGAGCCGAGAGAAGTTATCCTTTGATTTATTCACAGAAAACACCAGGTGTGTACAAGAAGCTCCAAGATTGTAATGCCTTCCCAACCGCCAATCCACTATATATATTCCCACAACCCTTGAACAACAACAACCCCCACCACGAGCATAGCTCGTTGAGACAGCAAGCCTCTTCTGAAATAGGCACGAGCATGACAAGGTTGTCACGCTTGTGTCTATCACGTACATAGCATACATAACTATAAGTGATACAAATGTAAAACAGGACGCGAGAGTGCAACACGAGTCACGCTCGCCCATCTAACAGTTTCCTCTTCCTTAGAGGTGAACCTGATATTATCGGTATTAAGTTTAAAGGCTGCAGAGGTACTTGCAGCAGATTTCCAAAAGGTTGGATAGGCTACATTGGCCTACATGGCAAAGGATGAGGATCTGATGTAATTAGATGTGACGCAGTAGACATTGGCTTAGACAAATATGCTATTATCTTTTTACGTGTAGTTGGAAGAGAGGAGGTTGAGAATATTGGTGTATCTATGCTTTGGTGTTCCAGTGATTATAGCTGTGATGAAAGCCAAAAAGTTGAAAATTGTAACATGGCTACAGAAGGCGATGAAGATACGGATATATTTGGTGATATTGGTAGGTTTGACGCTCAACAGTGTGAGCTCTTCGATGAGAAAGATGGGGACTTTGCTGAAGGTTCCTTGCACAGCATCGAATGATGCAAGTGTGTCTACCCAGATTGGCAGTGATCTTACTTCACTCTCATCACGTTGTTTGAGTTTGTTGAGCCCTCTTTTGAAGGTGAACAAGTCTGAGCTGATGCCCTTAACATTGAAATCTTAGACCCGAACCGGAATGACATTGAGAGTGATGTCTTTGATGAGGTCAAGTTTTGCTTTGCTCTCCCTTTCTGGGAGGCTTTGTCACCAACAGACTGTTTCACAAGTCTACTTTTTCTTCTGCTCCTCCTCTGCTCTCATAGACATTGGTCTTTTACTACATGATCTTTTGGCAGATGAACCTTAAAGACCTTGTGGGGTTCTGATACTGCTTTTTTTCTGCCACACATGAAGAGCACTTCTCCAAAACAGAAATCATTTTTTTGAGAAATTCTCTCAGAAATCTGAAATTTTGGATGTTACTCGACAGATCAGGTTTAAAAATAGAGTGAAGGCTAAAAATCTATGAAATATATTGATTTTAAGAAAAAACATGGTTTCAAAACCTTACATGCTCTGAAGATCCTCCTCACAAAAGCTGGCTACTGCAGAGGCAATATTAGGCACCCTTACGGAATTAAACATGTTTGATGCCTGGCGTTTCCGCTCCCCCCTAGCTGGGGGCTTTACACATTACTCCGCACCCCATAACCTCCACACCAGAATTGACTATTGGTTCCTGTCAAGGTCGTTACAGAGTTCTGTTAGAGAATGTGAGGTGTTCCCCCGAACCTACTCTGACCATTCCCCGCTGCTCTTAGCTTTGAACACGCCAGCCAAAAGACCCCCCCCCCCGTTTACTTGGCGATTTCCTTCCTATGCATTACTGGATGAGCTGTTTAGGGCTGAGATGATGGAGGCTATGGAAACCTTCTTTGAGACAAATATAGGCTCTGTCCCACACTTCACCACGGTTTGGGAGACTTTTAAGGTTTATATACGGGGCGTAGCGATATCCAAACACTCTGGTGTGCTCAAATCGATTAGGGAACGGCTGAAGCAATTAGAACAAACTCTGGCAGGTCTGGAAAGAGCAACACTGACCAATGACGACCCCACTCTACAAGCCACGCTAAAAGCCACACCAGAAGAATACCACTCCGAGGCGGATAGGGAAGTAAAGCTCCTGGGTAAATATGCAGTGAAAAGGGTATACGGAGAGGGAGAACGCCCAGGCGCCGCCCTCGCCAATCTAATGAAAGGACGCAGAGCGTCCTCACACCCTATAGAATTGAAGACTGATAGTGGGGAGGTGCTGGCAGATACAGATGCGGTGGCGGAATGTTTTCGGTCGTATTATGCGGATCTCTACCAGTCAAGGTCCAATACTACACAAACCGATATATTGGAATATCTGGAATATATTAAACTACCCTGGCTACTAGATAACCATAGGTAATACTTGATGCGCCCGCTAGAGGCGTGGGAGATGAGGGCCGCACTTTCCGCAATGCGTTCTGGTAGTGCGCCGGGACAAGATGGGCTCACAGTGGGGTTCTACAAAGAATTCCAGGAACTACTGGTACCGCATTTGCTGACTCTTTTTGAAGAAATGGCTGAAGAGGGCACGATGCCGCCCACAATGAGAGAGGCGCTCCTGGTGTTTATACTGAAACCAGGTAGGCCCCCACATAGTTGCTCCTCCTATCGCCCACTCTCCTTATTGAACGTCGACACGAAGATCTTCGCCAAGGTGCTAGCAAATAGGCTTGCCCCATTAATGCCAACCTTAGTGGGAGCAGAACAGGCAGGTTTTATACCTGGACGCACGCTTACATATAATCTACGCACAGCCTTCGGTGCTATACAGCATACTGCCCCTGCCATTAAAGCGGCGGCAATCTTTTTAGATGCTGAAAAAGCATTTGATTCGGTGGAATGGAAGTTCATAATGCTGTCTTTGGAGCGCATGGGGATGGGAAGTGTCTATCTCAGCTTAATTAGCACTCTCTATACGAATCCCACTGCTAGAGTGAGGGTGGGTGACGTGGTTACTGCTCCCCTGGGAATATCTAAAGGCACAAGACAGGGTTGCCCCCTGTCCCCACTGCTGTATGCTCTGGTAGCTGAACCACTGACACGCGCACTGCGGGAATACCATAGCAACAGGGGGATAAGATTTCTGGGCTATAACCTAATCGTCTCCTCTTATGCAGACGATACTCTCCTGTATATCAGGAATCTGGCCGCTAATGTATCTCCTGTGTTGCGTGAAATAGTACGATTTGGCGAGCTCTCTGGCCTTAAGATAAATTGGATGAAGTCTGTGATATTCCCCCTCACTCAAGCGACTTCCCCTGAGGAATTAGACTTTCCGTTACAGTGGTCTACGGACCCGGTACGCTACCTGGGGATCCAAATACACACGAATCCGAACCTGGTGTTCCGAGAAAATTATGGTCGCGCTATTACTAAATTGGAGGACGACGTTGCGCGCTGGATTCGCCTCCCCCTCTCCTTATTGGGTAGAATATCATTAATGAAAATGGTTGTCCTACCCCGCTTTATCGTTTTTACTAATATACCTATGGTCCTGCCGGCCCAATTCTTCAAACATCTTCGCTCGTTGCTAATTAAATTGGCCTGGGCTAACAAACAACCCCGAGCGAGCTGGAATCTCTGGGTTCTGCCTTATTCGATGGGTGGGCTGGGAGCATCGGACCTTGATCTTTACTACCGGGCTGCTCAAGCCTCACATGCCTATTTCTGGCTGCACCAGCAGACTCCCCCACCGCATCTGCATATAGAACGCATCACACACGCCCCAGCCCATTTGGCGACTGCTCTGTTCCACCCGCCAAGTAGAAATACTATTATTCTAGATTCGATTAATGCTACAATTCATGCCTGGCATAACCTTCTAAATAGACAAGCGGTAACTATACTATACTCACCTAATACCCCTATAGCCTGGTGCGAGTGGTTGCCGAC
The DNA here is from genome assembly GCA_963921515.1 of Calotriton arnoldi. Classification (NCBI taxonomy): domain Eukaryota; kingdom Metazoa; phylum Chordata; class Amphibia; order Caudata; family Salamandridae; genus Calotriton; species Calotriton arnoldi. The sequence continues at coordinate 4,082,067 of CAWUFW010000291.1, forward strand.
TCTAACTGCCCCAGAAATGCTAGCAGCATTACACACTTTAGGGCTAGACACGATAGGAGACTTCTTCAGTGACGGAAAGGGCAGGGACTGGACGGACCTTCTAGGGAAGGATCCGCAGCCCTCACCTCTGGCTACATTTCATTATTTTAGAGCCCAGAGTGCGCTAAGAAAGATGCTGGGAGACGAGATGCTGGAGCCTCCGGAGGTGCACTCATTCTCCGCAGTGATTCGGGCTACATCCCCTAAACGCTTAGTCGCAAGACTATACTCCCAGACACAGGAGTTGTATAGGGACCAACACAATAAGGCCAGGTTAGAATGGCAGACGGACTTGGAATTGATCATAGATGACATGTGGCGGTACTGCTGCGAGGCAACTAAACGTATCTCGCTCAATGGCCGTCATAGGCTTATACAGTTTAACATTTTGAACCGCATCTACCATACTCCAGTGCGCCTTTACAAATATGGGCTCCGTGAGGCGCCTAACTGCGAGCGCTGCGGAGCCCCCGAGGCGGATTTCTTGCACGGCTCTGCCCACCTATAGAGAACTACTGGATACAGATATTTGCAAAACTCTAAAAAATAACACAGACAGACCTCAGCCCAAACCCACTACTGGCTCTTCTAGGATATTCCAAAAAAATACAGAAACCCATTCGACGCTTGGTAGACATGGCACTATTGGTCGCCAAGCGAGTATTGGCGATGCACTGGTCCAGAGGCCTCCCTCCCACACTGAAACAATGGTCCAGAGATATGTTGTACTGCAACACGCAAACAGAAATATACAGTGAACTCCTCCCCCCTAGGAACCGCCCGAAGCACTTTGAGCCTATATGCCACTTACATAGCGACTCGAACTATAACACAGTCAGTAACTCCTCCTCTCGTGGAGGGGAATTCACTGCCACAATTGACATAACTGTCTCTCCTGGTACTTGAATGTATAAGCTGAAAAGAGTGATGCATCCACTAAAGCAGCAGTGATATTGGATGGAAGAACTTGTTGATCTCCGGAGAATTACTCGTATTGTACAAGTCAAGTATTGTATGATTTAATTGTTCATTGTGAATTGTCGTTTTGGTTGACTTTTTGTAGGAAGGAATATTTAAGTTGATTATGTCTTTATCCTTTCATTGTTATTTTATTGTATGGAGATTTGGTCTTTTTTTTTTTTACACTCTTATGAGTTTGTCTGTATTGTATTATTGAAATGGGTAAAATAAAATAATAATTTTAAAAAAGCTGGCTCTCTGAAGTAACTGCTAGTAAGGGGCAGTGTGGGTAAAGAAGCTTCTTAGGCTCATGAGGGGACAACAACATTTTTCCTCTTTAAGATGGAGCCTATCAGGTGGCATGTAGGAAACTCTCTTTAAAAGATAGATCAAAATTAGATATATCGTGCAAAGAGTCCAGGAGTTCCCTTATAAGTGAGAGGGTTTTTCTATGGAAACCCCAAGGGGCTCTTCTAGGGGGTAGTGTGGTCGAGCAGACTTAGGCTTAAATACACACACTGGTCAATAAAAGATACACGACTGAATAAGGAGATCCCCCAACAATTCATAAAAATAACACTTTTCTCTATATATGTTTAGGCACCAGAAGCAATTCGTTCAGGTAAGTACGTTTTTAATTAGGAATTCTTTCAGTTCAGAAAGTCGACTGGGGTCTGAACTGGGGTGGTGGAGTGAGCTAAAGAATGATGATGGATTAAACCCAGATCAGTTGACTGGGGGTGAGTTTCATTTGCTCAAACGCTCCGTTCATCATCCCCTTTGGTACTCCTTTGGGAAGTAGGCATAACCCTGTCCCAGAGTTCCCAAGTGTGCCAACACAAAGATGGCCACTTCTGAAAAGTCGTACCCACATTAAGTTAAGCCAACTTAGGGGTGGCACTAGCCTGGGAATGTTTACCTGACTAGCTAATTTCCCATCTGTCCAGGTGCCAAAGGACTCTGGACAAAGGGGGTGGGGGTTATCAGCCTCCTCTCCTGTGAGGGGAGCCAGATATGCATATCAAAGGCGGGAGCTTCTTTGAAGCTCTTTGGCCCAGGAGTGTTAATCAGTAGGTCATCCTGAGGAGAGGAGGGGGTGAACCCCCTCTTCTCATGCAGACTTCGTTTCTGATCTCCTGTGAGCAAAGGCCCTCACCCTGGGAGCTCAATAACCTGTCTCGGTAGAAGGCTGGTAGAGACCAGTTAGCCAACACACCAGAGGCTAGTATATTTTCAGGGGGCACCTCTAAGGTGTCCTCTGGATGCATGTATTTCCAAATCCACCACTGGAATCAGGGTGAGTTTGGTCATACGAGAAGTTTGATACCAAACATCCCTATTTTCAGCGAAGCCATCATTTAGCTGGGGAACTTGTTTTACCCAGTGTCCAGCAAAATGTTCTAAAATGGCTTCCCTCTTCACTTTCACTAGCAGTAATAGAACTGACCAGCACTGGGGCATATCTGCTCATGCAAGAATGTAAAATGTAAAATTAAGCATCCTGCCTTAGGGCTGTAAGGCCTGCTGTAGGGGTGAGTTACAAATACTACATGCAGTGCTAGGGGACATGGCAAACAGGGATGTGTGTTAGGTCGTGTTTTCACTATTGTCTGCATCAAAACCAGCAGTCTGCGATGGCAGCCCTGCATGAGTTTGGTGAGGGGTCCATTAAGGTGGCACAATTCTTGTTGTAGCCCTTGGGGGACTCTCTTTAGTGCCTTAGGCCCTAGGTACCATTTACTAGGGACTTATAGAGGGTGCTAAAGGTATTGCTAATTGGGGGAACAATTGTACAGTTTTGGGAAAGAGATCTGGCACTGGGGACCTGGATAGCAGGAACCCAGTGCACTTCCAGTCAAAATTGCATCGAACACCAGGCAAAATGTAGGGGTGACCATGTCAACAAGCATTGGCATAGCCAATAGGTCTCGCTTTTGGGACCTTATAAGTATTTAGTTATGCAGCACAATATCCTTGGTGCAATAACATCAACTGTTGCATGGCTAAAAACTTATAAGGTCCCAAAGGCGAGACCTATTGGCTATGCCAATGCTTGTTTTTGACAGTGCCCGGGCCAAATTGTGATCCCAATCCGACCCGGAGTACTGTGTCCGATTGCTGTACTTTTCCCTGTCACAGAGTCATTAGGACAACTGGCGAAAAATAATCCTTGACAATCAAATGATGAACACCGGAGAGCATTTCATGGCATGAAAGACGCATTACTGAATGGAAAGGAATGACCTTTCAACATCCCCGCCCTCGACACTGAAGATAGCTGGTGTAGGGGCGGTACTACAACAACTGAAGACAGATGAATGCTGGGCACGGGCAGCATTAGCCAGCAGGGCCCACTCTGTCGTAGAAACAAAATACTCCCAATCGAAAGGAGGCACAGCACAAGCAATCTGCTGGGGGTGTGCCCCTCTCACCTGTATGTAACGGATCACATACCGCCCAGCCACGTCTTCTTTGCCACCGCCACACATGGAAAAATGGATTGCGCAAATACAAAGATACACATTCACAATATTATACCAACCAGGCTGCAACGTCCCACACGGCAAGAACAGACAGCTGACAATGACGAACACATCAATCCGATAGCTGAGACAGCACAGCCAAGGGCTAGTGCAACATCGGAGCTGATAGAAACCACTGAGGAGGAAATCTGAGCCCCTAAAGATAAGTCACGGAGAACTGTCCTAGGTCAAAGCAAGAACATGCACGCTGAGGCTCAGCAAAAACCATCGTCCTGTGGAGAATACACAAGGACCTTGGATCATCCGGTGATGGGAGGACACAAACTTATATTCTCTCAAGGATGTAAAAAGCGCAGACAGCTAAGAAACAGAACAGTAAATTGGCTGCCTGAGTCCATTGTTAAGACTAAAGCACGAATGGGGGAATAAGTGTGATTCCCTGGCATGTGGATGACGTCATAGCAGAGTACTTGCAGTGTTTGGCCACTGGGTGAGCTAGCCTAACTAATACACGAAATGACATCCCGTGGGACTGTGCGAGTGGCAGCTTCGGTGCTTTCCCAGGCAGGCAGCATAGAAGCCACGTTTTCAGTTTGCTCATGTGTGACACCTGCAGGTTTTTGCGTGCTTATGTTTGACATTTCTATGCATTACGTGTGACACTTTGAGTGACACTCTTGCAGGCTGAACAAAGCAGCAATGTGAGAAAGTACCATTTATTTGTACCATAGCGGTCTAGAAATGGAATTACAACAAATGGAACATCCCCGATATGTTAAGGCAACATTACTAACCCATTTCCCTGAGAGCACAGTGGCCTTTGCTAACAAGTGAAGACTGGCTGGGTGGTCCAGTTAGACAAGACACATTCAGCCCACGACTTCTAAAACCCCCTCACACAGTGATACATACTGACTGATGGAGACTGGCTTTGTGTTGTATTATGGAGAATTGTATAGCGATGTTTCCCATTCTCAGAAAGAACAAATATTGAGAAATGTTTCATTTATTTAAGTAGTGCTATCTGGCGAACACTACCAGCTGCAAATAAATGAAAAATATCACTGCCGTCAAACGTATTTTCTCGGCATAGCTGATGCCATTGAAGGACTGCCCCTGATGACGTGGGACACCTAACCTGCACTGCACAGAAGTGAAGCTCCGATAACGGCTGCCTGGTATGCTGTGCAGCGCCATATGGGAGGGCTCGGTGGGCGCTGTGTGCGGAATAACTACAGACGGCCCCGTGGTGTGAGCTACCTTCAGCCAACACTGGGTTTTAAACAACCAGAATAGCAAACAGCAGATTTTGGGACTCAGAGGTTCACTTTTTATTGTTGCATAAAGTGGTGCTGGTAAAAAACTAGGCAAGCTGAAGAGGTCACCCTTACAATAAAAGGTGAATCCCTTTTTGAAGTAAAGGGCAAACAGCGGGGGAGAACTGCAGCAGAGGACACCACGCATACAGCATTGTTTAAAAAATATTGGAATTGCTCCTCAATCAGCAATCGGAATGCTTCGAGGACACATATACTAACAGTCTCGTGGGCAGACTGTAATAGAACAGTAAATTATTGCGTTCTAAAACATCTGAAACATACAAGTTTTAATGTAGTCATATTTCGAGAACATTCTGCTTAAAGTAGTTTACTGCTGCCATTTAATCAATGTGGAGCGCTGACCGGGGGTGACTGGGGCTACCAGTAGTGCTGTGCTCGCCGCCACGGAGGCAGGTTATTAAAGGACATACGCCCCGGAAGTGGATGATGGGGAGGGGTCAATTACCCCTGTCACTACCTGTGAACCTGCCACCACTTTGAGTCATTGTGCTTCCGGCCTCATTTGAACAAGTGGCTTTATTCACTTTAAATATCAAGAGGCGCTTCCGCTGGTCGCTATGGCAGCAGCGTATGGTGTGCTTGCCCCTCTCCAGGAGGCCACTAGCCAGATCACAGTGGTACTCTGCACTGCAGTCACGTGGTGCAGTGTCCCCAGCCTGAGCACAGCAGCTGGAGTCTCAAACTAGGTAAGTGGATGACAGGGTTGGATTGGGATCAAAAATCGGCCCCGGGCACACTAAAAACAAGAGAGGAGCGGGGCGAGCGAGCGCGGCAGCCTGGGCTTTGAAGCTGACCAGACGCTCGTGTGTCATGGCCTTTTCCCCGCACGGCCGGCATGTGTTTCCAATTATCGCGCCCGCGTCTGGGCACGATAATGGGAAACAGATGTCGGCCGCGCTCGTAACCGCACGAAAAAGGCCATGACGCACGAGCGTCTGGTCAGCTTTGAAATGCCCCTAACATAAAGTCTCGCTTAGCAGCGCTTGCGCGCTACTAGAGGCTCGACCTAAAAAGGGGCACTTTCCTACACAAGCCCCACCCCACCCCCAAACAAAAGAGAATGAGTCTTCAGCATCCAAGTGGAAAGATGTGGAAAGTCGATCTGCATTCGCACGGTCAGTCCCAGGTCTGTTCTCCACTGTAAAGTCCATACCCTGTACGGAGATGGACCACCTCAACAATTTGGGGTTTTCACCTTTCATTTTCAATAGCCATCTGAGATGCCTGTGATCAGTTTGAACACAGAAGTGAGAACCAAACAAGCATTTGTCGCAACTTCTTCAGGAACTAAACCACAGCAAAGGCTTCCCGCTCAATAGCACTCCAACACTGTTCCTGCTAATGCAAGCAACAGGTTGGTCATGGCCATCATCGTTGGGGTGGGATAGGACCGCTCCTATCTCCTGTACAGAGGCTTCAAGCTGCCCTATGAACTGCTTTGAATAATCTGGAGCTTTCAGAATGGGTGCTGAGCGCATTGCTTCCTTCAGAGTGTCAAAGCCTTTTGACAGCTCACTGTCCAGTTTACCTTCTTTGGCATTTTTTGGAGGTCAGTTCTGTGAAGGGTATCACAATGGAACCATACACCTTCACAAACCTCCTGTAGTACCCAGTCAAGCCAAGGAATGCCCAGACTTGAGTCTGGGTGATTGGAGCTACCCAGTCCACTAATTCCTCGATCTTGTGCTGTAAGGGTTGAACTTTGTCCTCCACCTACAAGGTGGCCCAAGTATACAACAGAGCCCTGCCTTATATGGCACCTTTCCAAGGTGGATCAGGCGATCCTGCCAAGTGGAGCTATAGAAAACAATATTATCAAGATATGCTGCACTAAAAGACTCCAACCAAGCAAGGACTTACTTCACTAGCCTTTGAAAGATGGCAGAGGCATTCTTTAGCCCAAAGGGCATAACAATGAACTGTCCATATAGAGTAGAGAACACGGATTTCTCTTTTGCGTCCGGGGGTCAAACCAATCTGCCAGTACCCTGATGTTAAATCAAAAGCACTGAAATTTGGCTGTCCCTAGCCTGTCAATAAGTTCATCTGCCCATGGGATAGGGTGTGCATCTGTCTTAGTGGTAGCATTGGGACCTCTATAGTCCACACAAAACCTCAGCTCTGGTTTATCACCCTTTGAATGAGGCTTGGGGATTAAGACTACTGGGCTGACCCAGGGACTTTCAGAAGACTCAAACACCCCTAACTCCAGCATCTTGCTGACTTCAGCCCTGATGCTTTCCTTCACTTGGTCAGACTTTCTGTACAGTTTACTTTTGACAGGCATACTGTCACCAGTGTACAGACCATGGACACACCAGTTAGTCTGACCAGGGGTGAGGGAAAAGAGCTCAGCATATGGCTCCAGGACTTGCCTGCAGTCAGCTTGCTGTTGGGCAGAGAGGTTGAAAAGACCACCCCATCAACTGACCCATCTTTAGGACTGTAGGAGAGGTGGTCAGGGAGAGGTTCACTCTTCTTCCCGATCCTAATCAGGGACCATCAGCATGGCCACATTGGCCATGTCATGGTAGGGTTTAAGGCGGGTCGGTAATATGGATGACACTCATGGGGCTCCTGGAAGTGCCAAGGTCCACCAGATGGGTGACCTTCCCTTTTCTCTCAAGGATAGGGTAGGGCACACTGCATTTGTCCTGGGGTGCCCTGGGAGCCACAGGCCATAGCACCCACACCTTCAGCCCTGGTTGGAACTCCCAGTGCAGCCCTTTGATCATACCAGATCTTCTGGAGCTCTTGGCTAGCCTTAAGGCTTTTAGATGCTTTCTCCATGTACTCAGCCACTCTTGAACGAAGGCCAAACACATAGTCCACTATGTCCTGCTTAAGCTCTTTGAGAGATCTCTCCCAGCCTTCCTTCACAAGACACAATGGTCCCCTTACAGGATGACCAAACAGAAGTTCAAATGGGGGAAAATTCCACCCTCTTCTGTGGTACTTCTCTGTAGGCGAAAAGTAGGCATGGCAAAAGGACATGCCATCTCCTGAGTTTTTCAGGGAGTCCCATGATCATACCTTTCATAGTTTTGTTGTAGCTTTTAAGTACACCATTTGTTTGTGGGTGATATGGGTGGTAAACTTGTCCGTCACCCCACACTCCGCCCACATGGCTTTTAGGCAGCCAGGCATGAAGTGTGAGAAAGTGCCATCTTTCTTACATGGTATGCCCCCACTTTTTGCTGAATGGCTGATGTACTTTGACTGAGTGTGCCCTGGGCTCCTGCCAACCAGGTACCCAGGGCCTGTGTTCCTTCCCTAAAATTGCATTGATACCTACACCCAATTGACATCCCTGGCCACAGGTCAGCCCCTGGTAAATGGTACCATGGGTACCCAGGGCACTGTGACCAGGGAAGGCCCCTGAGGGCTGCAGCACTTGTTGTGCCACCCTTAGGGACCCTGCACCTTTACACACACACACTGCCTTTGCAGGCTGCGTGTCTTGGTGCAGAACAAAAGTGAAGAGTCGACATGGCTCACATCCCTGTGTGCCATGCCTACAAGCCACTGCCCTGGCCTAGGTCAGCCACCCCTCTAGCTGGGTGCACTATGCCAGTGGTGAGGGCATAGAGGCATGAGCCCTGTGCCTCTACAGTGCCCAAGTCCATTCTTGGGCATTGTAAGTGCAGTGCTGCCATTAAGAGTATATGGTGCTGGGAGTCTGTCATTACGAACTCCACAGCACCATAATGGCCCCACTGAAGACTAAGAAGTTTGGTATCAAACTTTCAGCACATTAAACCCCCACTGATGCCAGTGTGGGATTTAATGTAAACGCACTCCAGAGGGCATCTTAGAGATGCCCCTGAAACCAACCCGACCTCCAGTGTCCGGACTGAGTGGCTGCCCAGGCTGCCACCACCAGACATGTTTCTGGACCCCTGGGTCGAGAGCCTCTGCTCTCAGGGGCCTGAAACAATGCACATCCCGGGACGAGGTGCCAAAGCCTCCTCCCCCAGGATGGGCAGGGGAGCTTCAAAGGCCTGCCGCCTTGGAGTTTCCCCAGACCATTTGCTGCTTCCAGCAAACTGGTCCCCACTGGTTCTACCCCCACTCCTGGCGGGAGAACCGGCGGGAAAACCAGAAGCAGGAAATGGGTTGTGCCCACCTCTGCCAACTCCACCCCTAAGGTGGGGGAGGCGAGGTGAAGCACAAACTCGAGTCCCCGCCATCTTGAGGATGGGGGACCTGGCCAACCAGGGACAGGCTCCTGCCCCCTCCCACTGGAGAGGAACAGAATAGGGGTGTACCCACTCCCAGGGAAGGGACCCATTGGTCCCTGCCCTTACCTACCTGTAACCACCCCTAAATTTAGTATTTAGGGGCTCCTGAACCTTCCTTCCGGAGTTCCCAAATCCGAAAACAAGAAGAGAAGACGAAGCAAGAAGACCAGCCGTGCAGCTGCTAAAAAGGAGGCGACAACAACTGACTTGGCCCCAGCCCTACCGGCCTGTCGACCTCTGAACCTGCTCCTGCGGAATCCCGGCCTCAGCAACCTCACAAACCCCGGAGGACCTGACTTCTGTGCTACAGCCTTCGACCCAGGGACTCCCACGAGCAGTGGTACTGCTCAAAAGAAAACCTACCAAAGACCCGGCCCTGGCACGGAGCCGCGAAACCTGCACACTCTGCACCCGCCGAGTCCAGCCTGTGCCTGAGTGACCAAAGACCTCGAGGACGTCCCCCGGCGATTCTGACCTGGAATCCAGTGGCCAAGGACCCTCCTCGACGATCCAGACGACGCCTGCAGCCTCAGGACAAGGGACCCCTCCAACCGCGACCAGCAGGGGGTAAGATTTCCCGACCTCAAAAGACACCCCTGCACCCGGCGCCCACGGCCCCCTGTGCCCAACTCCTGGGTGTCTACCTATCCTCCAAGACCCCAACTTACCTCCTGAAGTGTTGGTCGTCCCTGAAGAATCACCGTCCCCGAGCCTGCAGCCTTTCTTCACCTTTCACGACCTCTATTGTTTAACATTGAGCGCCCGACGGCTCAAGCACCCTGCACCCAGCCGCCCGAGTGCCCCTGGAAGTGCAACCTCTATCCTAACCTACTTCCCTACTTGCCCTGAGCAAGTGACCAGGAGCCCAGCTCCCACAGTCGCGTGGCCTGCTTGCCAGCAGCCACCAACCCGGGCCCCCCGCCTGCCATAGGATAACATTGGGCCTTCTCACTCTGCACCCGGCCGCCCCTGTGCCGCTGAGGGTGTAAAAACTGTACTTACCTGATCCTGGGGGACCCCTGAGTCTTACCCAGAACCTTAACCCTGCCAGTCAAGTACTTACCCGAAATCCGATAACTCACTTTTCTTCCATAGGGTTCCATTGACTGGTTTTCTGCGAAATTTCTTCTAAGTGTGGAGTTCTGAAACTTTAGAATATTCACCAAAAATCAACCGAGTCACGAAAACGAAAATACTCACCTAGTATTAGGAGGGGCCTCAGTGCTGGACCCGAGTGCCCAACACTGGCCCTAAAAAGTAATCGCAACGTTACTTACCGTTAACTCACTTTTCTTTCATAGGGATCCATTGACTGGTTTTCTGTGAAATTTCTTCTAAGTGTCGATTTCTGTATTTTACAAATATTCTTTAAAAATCGAACAAACTACAAAAACGTAATTACTTACCTGTTTTAAGTAATGTCCCAGTGCTGAACCTAGGAGTCCAGCACTGGATTACAAAAGTAACGTAAACATACTTTGCTTGCACACTGTATTTCCTTTCATAGGATAACATTGGTAATTTTACCCAGAAAAGTTTCTAAGTGTCAGCTTTTGAAATATAGTAATATTCTTCAAAAATCACTACAATAACCAAAACGCTTTTTCTTACCTGTTTACAGGAAGTGTCCCAGGACTGAATCCAGGATCCAGTCCTGTGGTTAGAAAAGTGCTCTGCAAAGTAATCAATTGTAATTAAGTATAATTTTCCATTGAGCTCAATGTTGCATTGAATTTGACCCTGTGTTGCCTCTTGCACCAACTGTGATAACCACTATCAAAAAGTCTACTGCCTATTTGTAAGGTGAATAACCAAAGCATCTCATACTGAGAAAGTATATTTTGATCCTATTGTTGGTTCTAAAATAAAACAAGCATATATTTTTTATATACAAACCATTGGCCTAGAGTTCAGTTCTTGAGTGTGTGGCTTCATTTGCTGACTGAGTGTGTACAACAAATGCTTTACACTGTCCTTCTGATACTGCCTTACTGCTCGACCAAGCTACCACTTTGGAGAGTAAGGTTATATCTAACTTTAGCCTCTGTCAACCCTCTGGGGACTGTGGACTCTGTACACCCTGAACCTTACTTGGGTACAGTATATACAGAGCCACTTTCCTACATTGGTGGATCAGCGGTGGGATACAAACTTGCATTTGTTGGACTACTTGGTTACCATCTGATCACACGACAGAACTCTTAAATTGCCTTTAGAATTCTGATTTTTTAATTGGCATTTTTTTTACCAAATTACTAAAAGTCTTGTTAGGGCCTTGCTTAAGTCCCTGTAGCATCTTAGAAAATAAAAAGTCACTATAGCCAAGGTTAGAGGGGTTAGAATTTTTTTTTTTAAAATGTCTCAAGACAAGAACCCAGCTACTAGTGAAGATAATAATGACATACAGGAACTGGTTGAGGAGCTCGACCTCACCCCTTATCTTCATTTGTCTTTCAAAGAGATAAGGTCCTTATGCAAACTTAAAGATATACCAATGGGCCAGCATCCAACCAAACAAGGGCTCCAGGAGCTCCTGGCTGAGTATGCTAAAGCCCACCCTCTGAGCATGGTGATGACCCAACAGAGGAGGAAAGGAATGAGGAGGATGGGGATGGTAACCCACCTCCATCACTTCCTAGGGAAGATAGGGTCCCTGCACCCTTAACTCCAAGAATAGACCTCTGGGGACCTAGGGGCCACCTAGGTGGTCCTGGTCCCAGAGAGGACACTGAGGATACCCTCAGTGAGGAGGACAACTTGTTAGCCAGGTTGGCCAAACGACTGGACCTAGAGACCAGACTCCTGGCTCTAGAGAAGGAAAGACAGGAGATGGGTTTAGCACCCATCAATGGTGGCAGCAATACTAAAAATAAGGATAGGGAGGAAACTTCTGAACCTAAAATCCACAAAGGGATTGTCCCTAAGTTTGAGGAAGGTGATGACATCACTAAATGGTTCACAGCCTTTGAGAGGGCTTGTGAAATAAGAAGAGTAAAGAAACCTCTGTGGGGGCACTCCTGTGGGAACTGTTCTCTGGTAACTGCAGAGACAGGCTTCTGACCCTCTCTGGGCCAGATGCAGGGTCCTATGACCTCATGAAGAGTACTCTGATTGAGGGATTTGGGCTCACTACTGAGGAGTATAGAATTAGATTCAGGGGGCTCACAAAACCCAGACCCAGTCCTGGATTGACTTCGTGGACTACTCAGTAAAGACACTGGATGGCTGGTTAGCTGGACATAATGTGCATGATTTTTCTGGACTTTACAATTTGTTTATGAAGGAACACATACTAAGTAATTGCACAAATGAAAAGTTGCATCAGCATTTGGTAGACCTAGGTCTAATTTCTCCCCAAGAATTGGGAAAGAAGGCAGACCACTGGGTCAAGACTAGGGTGACAAGGACAACCACTGGGGGTGACCAAAAGAAGGTGGTCACCAAACCCCCCAGGGGAAAGGTGGTGAGAATCCCCAAGATAAAAAGTCTGAGTCTTCCAAAGGGCCCCAAAACCTGTTCAGGGGGTGGGTCCCAAACTACTCCCTATGTGCCTCAACCCTATAGGGGAAGAACTTTGATCCCTTGAAGGCCTGGTGTAATAACTGTAAGAAGTCAGGACACCTCACTGTAGACAAAACTTGCCCCCACAACAAAGCCCCTAAGGCACCCAGTACAGCTACTCCTGGGGCAGCAAGTTTACAGATGGGATCAGAAGTGTACCCTGAGCAAATCTGGGAACCCACTGAGGCAAGTCTGGTCTCCCTAGGGGAAGTGGAATTTGCCACTGTAGCTGTGTGGCCACCCAACTTAAAGAAGTATTTGCAATACCCCTGGGTGAATGGAACTAGAGTAGAGGCTCTGAGGGATACAGGTGCCAGTGTCACTATGGTGAGGGACACACTGGTTTCCCCTGAGCAATACTTGATTGGGAAAACTTACCCAGTCACCAATGCTGACAGTGTCACCACTAGTCATCCCATGGCCCTGGTGACATTAGGCTGGGGGGTTACTGGCCTGAAGCAGGTAGTGGTCTCTCCGAGTTACCAGCTGCATGTCTGCTAGAAATGATCTGGAAACCTCAGCCTGGGCAGAGGTGGAGCTAAAGGCCCATGCAGCATGCTGGGCATCCCTGAATTGGTGTGTGTAAAAACAAGAGCACAGAGCAAAAGGCAGGGTGAAGAAATAGTGTTGGAGCCTGGAATGATGGCCCAGCCTACCAAGAGAAAAGGAAAGAAGACTGGCGGACCAGCTTCTACACAGTCACAAGAGCAGGACCCTCTCCTCAGGGAGAGAACCTGGAAGCCCCAGAGGGAACTGAGCCCCTAGAGCTTGACCCTTACCAGGTTGAACTCTTGGGCCCAGGGGGACCCTCTAGGGAAGAGCTGTGCCAGGGACAGCAAGACTGTCCCACTCTTGAAAGCCTGAGGCAGCAAGCTGTTTCAGAAGCCAAGGGAGATGTCAGTGGTACCCACAGAGTCTATTGGGAAGAGGGATTACTGTACACTGAGGCAAAAGACCCCAACCCTGGAACCACCAGGAGAGTGGTAGTGCCCCAGAAGTACAGGGAGTTCCTCCTAACTTTGGCTCATGACATCCCTCTAGCTGGACATCTGGGCCAAACCAAAACTTGGGAAAGGCTAGTTAGCCACTTTTACTGGCCCCAGATGCACCAAAAGGTGAAGGAGTTTGTCAGCTTCCTGTGTTACCTGTCAAGCCAGTGGCAAGACAGGTGGCCATCCAAAGGCCCCCTGATACCACTACCTGTGGTGGGGTTCCTTTGAAAGGGTAGGTGTGGACATAGTGGGTCCACTGGAACCTCCCACAGCCTCAGGGAACAAATTCATACTGGTGGTAGTGGATCATGCCACTAGGTATCCTGAGGCTATTCCCCTTAGGACTACTACAGCTCCTGCAGTAGCCAAAGCCCTCATTGGTGTCTTCACCAGGGTAGGGTTTCCTAAGGAGGTGGTTTCAGACAGAGGTTCCAACTTCATGTCTGCTTACCTGACCCACATGTGGAAGGAGTGTGGGGTGCAGTACAAGTTTACTACACCCTACCATCCACAAACCAATGGCCTGGTTGAGAGGTTCAACAAGACATTGAAAGGCATGATCATGGGGCTCCCTGAAAAACTCAAAAGGAGATGGGATGTCCTACTACCATGCCTGCTTTTCGCTTACAGAGAAGTGCCACAGAAGGGGGTAGGTTTCTCACCCTTTGAACTTCTGTTTGGCCATCCTGTGAGGGGACCACTTTGTCTTGTAAAGGAGGGCTGGGAGAGACCTCTCCAAGAACCCAAACAAGATATAGTGGACTATGTGCTTGGCCTAAGGTCCAGAATGGCTGAGTACATGGAAAAGGCATCCAAGAACCTTGAGGCCAGCCAGGAGCTTCAGAAGCACTGGTATGACCAAAAAGCTGCACTGGTTGAATTCCAACCTGGGCAACAGGTATGGGTTTTGGAGCCAGTGGCACCAAGGGCCCTCCAGGACAGATGGAGTGGCCCTTACCCTATCCTAGAGAAAAGAGTGAGGTCACCTACCTGGTTGACCTGGGCACCAGCAGGACACCCAAAAGGGTTATCCATGTGAACCGCCTAAAACTCTACAATGACAGGGCTGACATCACCATGCTGATGGTGACAGATGAGGAACAGGAAGCTGAGAGTGAACCTCTCCCTGATCTCCTCTCCCACAGCCCAAAAGATGGGTCAGTAGATGGAGTTGTCTTTTCAGACACCCTCACTGCCCAACAGCAGACTGACTGCAAGCAAGTCTTGCAGCAGTATGCTGGGCTCTTTTCCTTGACCCCTGGTCTGACAAACTGGTGTACCCATGATGTGGACACTGGTGACAGTGCACCTGTCAAAAACAAGATCTATCGTCAGTCAGACCAAGTTAAGGAAAGCATCAGAGCTGAAGTCAGCAAGATGCTGGAGCTAGGGGTTATTGAGCCCTCTGAGAGCCCCTGGGCTAGCCCAGTGGTTCTGGTCCCCAAACCTCATCAAAAGGGTGAAAAGAGAGAGATGAGGTTTTGTGTGGACTATAGGGGTCTCAACTCTGTCACCAAGACAGATGCACACCCTATCCCAAGAGCTGATGAACTGATAGACAGATTGGGTGCAGCCAAATACCTGAGTACCTTTGACTTAACTGCAGGGTACTGGCAGATTGGCATGGCCCCAGGAGCCAAACAGAAAACAGCATTCTCCACACCTGATGGGCATTTTCAGTTCACTGTTATGCCCTTTGGTTTAAAGAATGCCCCTGCCACCTTCCAGAGGTTGGTGAATCAAGTCCTTGCTGGGTTGGAGTCCTTTAGTGCAGCTTATCTTGATGATATTGCTGTCTTCAGTTCCACCTGGCAGGATCACCTGGTCCACCTTGGGAAGGTTTTAAAGGCCCTGCAAACTGCAGGCCTAACTATCAAGGCATCCAAATGCCAGATAGGGCAGGGCACTGTGGTGTACTTGGGCCACCTGGTTGGTGGAGGCCAGGCACAACCCTTACAGCCCAAGATCCAGGCTATCCTGGACTGGGTAGCTCCAACAACTCAGACCCAAGTCAGGGCATTCCTTGGCTTGACTGGGTACTACAGGAGGTTTGTGAAGGGATATGGGTCCATTGTGACTCCCTCACAGAACTCACCTCCAAGAAGATGCCAAAGAAAGTAAACTGGACAGTCTGTTGCCAAAAGGCTTTTGACACTCTGAAAGAAGCAATGTGCTCAGCACCAATTCTAAAAGCACCAGATTATGCCAAGCAGTTCATTGTGCAGACTGATGCCTCTGAGCTAGGGATAGGAGCGGTCCTATCCCAGACCAATGATGAAGGCCAAGACCAACCTGTTGCTTTTATAAGCAGAAGGCTTCTCCCCAGGGAGCAGCGTTGGAGTGCCATTGAGAGGGAGGCCTTTGCTGTGGTCTGGTCCCTGAAGAAGCTGAGGCCCTACCTGTTTGGAACTCACTTCCTAGTTCAAACTGACCACAGACCTCTCAGGTGGCTAATGCAAATGAAAGGAGAAAACCCAAAACTGTTGAGGTGGTCCATCTCCCTACAGGGAATGGACTTTGAAGTGGAACACAGACCTGGCACTGCCCATGCCAATGCAGATGGCCTTTCCAGGTTCTTCCACTTAGACAATGAAGACTCCATAGGGCAAGGTTAGTCTCATCATCTTTCGTTTGGGGGAGTTGTGTGAGAAAGTGCCATCTTTCTTACATGGTATGCCCCCACTTTTTGCTGAATGGCTGATGTACTTTGACTGAGTGTGCCCTGGGCTCCTGCCAACCAGGTACCCAGGGCCTGTGTTCCTTCCCTAAAATTGCATTGATACCTACACCCAATTGACATCCCTGGCCACAGGTCAGCCCCTGGTAAATGGTACCATGGGTACCCAGGGCACTGTGACCAGGGAAGGCCCCTAAGGGCTGCAGCACTTGTTGTGCCACCCTTAGGGACCCTGCACCTTACACACACACACACTGCCTTTGCAGGCTGCGTGTCTTGGTGCAGAACAAAAGTGAAGAGTCGACATGGCTCACATCCCTGTGTGCCATGCCTACAAGCCACTGCCCTGGCCTAGGTCAGCCACCCCTCTAGCTGGGTGCACTATGCCAGTGGTGAGGGCATAGAGGCATGAGCCCTGTGCCTCTACAGTGCCCAAGTCCATTCTTGGGCATTGTAAGTGCAGTGCTGCCATTAAGAGTATATGGTGCTGGGAGTCTGTCATTACGAACTCCACAGCACCATAATGGCCCCACTGAAGACTAAGAAGTTTGGTATCAAACTTCTCAGCACATTAAACCCCCACTGATGCCAGTGTGGGATTTAATGTAAAACGCACTCCAGAGGGCATCTTAGAGATGCCCCTGAAACCAACCCGACCTCCAGTGTCCGGACTGAGTGGCTGCCCAGGCTGCCACCACCAGACATGTTTCTGGACCCCTGGGTCGAGAGCCTCTGCTCTCAGGGGCCTGAAACAATGCACATCCCGGGACGAGGTGCCAAAGCCTCCTCCCCCAGGATGGGCAGGGGAGCTTCAAAGGCCTGCCGCCTTGGAGTTTCCCCAGACCATTTGCTGCTTCCAGCAAACTGGTCCCCACTGGTTCTACCCCCACTCCTGGCGGGAGAACCGGCGGGAAAACCAGAAGCAGGAAATGGGTTGTGCCCACCTCTGCCAACTCCACCCCTAAGGTGGGGGAGGCGAGGTGAAGCACAAACTCGAGTCCCCGCCATCTTGAGGATGGGGGGACCTGGCCAACCAGGGACAGGCTCCTGCCCCCTCCCACTGGAGAGGAACAGAATAGGGGGTGTACCCACCCCAGGGAAGGGACCCATTGGTCCCTGCCCTTACCTACCTGTAACCACCCCTAAATTTAGTATTTAGGGGCTCCCTGAACCTTCCTTCCGGAGTTCCCAAATCCGAAAACAAGAAGAGAAGACGAAGCAAGAAGACCAGCCGTGCAGCTGCTAAAAAGGAGGCGACAACAACTGACTTGGCCCCAGCCCTACCGGCCTGTCGACCTCTGAACCTGCTCCTGCGGAATCCCGGCCTCAGCAACCTCACAAACCCCGGAGGACCTGACTTCTGTGCTACAGCCTTCGACCCAGGGATTCCCACGAGCAGTGGTACTGCTCAAAAGAAAACCTACCAAAGACCCGGCCCTGGCACGGAGCCGCGAAACCTGCACACTCTGCACCCGCCGAGTCCAGCCTGTGCCTGAGTGACCAAAGACCTCGAGGACGTCCCCCGGCGATTCTGACCTGGAATCCAGTGGCCAAGGACCCTCCTCGACGACCCAGACGACGCCTGCAGCCTCAGGACAAGGGACCCCTCCAACCGCGACCAGCAGGGGGTAAGATTTCCCGACCTCAAAAGACACCCCTGCACCCGGCGCCCCACGGCCCCCTGTGCCCAACTCCTGGGTGTCTACCTATCCTCCAAGACCCCAACTTACCTCCTGAAGTGTTGGTCGTCCCTGAAGAATCACCGTCCCCGAGCCTGCAGCCTTTCTTCACCTTTCACGACCTCTATTGTTTAACATTGAGCGCCCGACGGCTCAAAGCACCCTGCACCCAGCCGCCCGAGTGCCCCTGGAAGTGCAACCTCTATCCTAACCTACTTCCCTACTTGCCCTGAGCAAGTGACCAGGAGCCCAGCTCCCACAGTCGCGTGGCCTGCTTGCCAGCAGCCACCAACCCGGGCCCCCCGCCTGCCATAGGATAACATTGGGCCTTCTCACTCTGCACCCGGCCGCCCCTGTGCCGCTGAGGGTGTAAAACTGTACTTACCTGATCCTGGGGGACCCCTGAGTCTTACCCAGAACCTTAACCCTGCCAGTCAAGTACTTACCCGAAATCCGATAACTCACTTTTCTTCCATAGGGTTCCATTGACTGGTTTTCTGCGAAATTTCTTCTAAGTGTGGAGTTCTGAAACTTTAGAATATTCACCAAAAATCAACCGAGTCACGAAAACGAAAATACTCACCTAGTATTAGGAGGGGCCTCAGTGCTGGACCCGAGTGCCCAACACTGGCCCTAAAAGTAATCGCAACGTTACTTACCGTTAACTCACTTTTCTTTCATAGGGATCCATTGACTGGTTTTCTGTGAAATTTCTTCTAAGTGTCGATTTCTGTATTTTACAAATATTCTTTAAAAATCGAACAAACTACAAAAACGTAATTACTTACCTGTTTTAAGTAAATGTCCCAGTGCTGAACCTAGGAGTCCAGCACTGGATTACAAAAGTAACGTAAACATACTTTGCTTGCACACTGTATTTCCTTTCATAGGATAACATTGGTAATTTTACCCAGAAAAGTTTCTAAGTGTCAGCTTTTGAAATATAGTAATATTCTTCAAAAATCACTACAATAACCAAAACGCTTTTTCTTACCTGTTTACAGGAAGTGTCCCAGGACTGAATCCAGGATCCAGTCCTGTGGTTAGAAAAGTGCTCTGCAAAGTAATCAATTGTAATTAAGTATAATTTTCCATTGAGCTCAATGTTGCATTGAATTTGACCCTGTGTTGCCTCTTGCACCAACTGTGATAACCACTATCAAAAAAGTCTACTACCTATTTGTAAGGTGAATAACCAAAGCATCTCATACTGAGAAAGTATATTTTGATCCTATTGTTGGTTCTAAAATAAAACAAGCATATATTTTTTTATATACAAACCATTGGCCTAGAGTTCAGTTCTTGAGTGTGTGGCTTCATTTGCTGACTGAGTGTGTACAACAAATGCTTTACACTGTCCTCTGATACTGCCTTACTGCTCGACCAAGCTACCACTTTGGAGAGTAAGGTTATATCTAACTTTAGCCTCTGTCAACCCTCTGGGGACTGTGGACTCTGTACACCCTGAACCTTACTTGGGTACAGTATATACAGAGCCACTTTCCTACATGAAGTAACTACCTCTGTCTGACACCACCTCCTTAGGAAGGCCCACTTTTGTAAAGATACTCAAGAGGGCACTGGCAGCTGCAGGAACAGTGACAGTTCAAGAGGCGAAGTTTCAAGTTACCTGGTGGCATGATCCACTACCACCAGTATAAATCTGTTCCCTGATGCAGTTGGAGGGTCCAGGGGGGCCAAAAATGTCAACCCCCACCCTTTCAAAGGGAACCCCAACCACTGGAAGTGGAATTAAGGGGCCCTTTGGTGGTTACCCATCTTGCCACTGGATTGACAGGTAACACAGGAGTTTTAAAATTCCTTCACCTTCTGAGACCTACCTGGCCAGTAGAAGTGGCTGACTAACCTACTCCAAGTTTTGTTCTAGCCAAGATGCCCAGATAAGGGGATGCCATGTGCTAAAGAGAGTAAGAACTCTCTATACTGATGAGGCACCACCACTCTCCTAGTGGTACCATTTGTGGGGTCTCTGGCCTCAGAATATAGGAGTCGCTCCTCCCAATAGGTTCTGTGGGAGCCACTGACATCTCCCTTTTCCTAATCAGTAGCTTGCTGTCTGAGGCTCTCAAGAGTGGGACAGGTTCTCTGTCACTGGCAAAAATCTTACCAGAGGGTCCCCCTGGGCTTAGGAGCTCTGCCTGGTAAGGCACAATTTCCTGGGGCTCAGTTCCCTCTGGGGCGGATAGGTCTTCTCCCTGAGGAGAGGGGACCCAAGCTTGCCTCTGTTGTTAAGCTTGTTTCCCAGACTTCTTGTCTTTTCTCTTGGAGGGTTGGGCCATTATACCAGACACCAACTCCTCTTTTTCACCCTGGGCTTTGCATTGTGCTCTTGTTTTTACAGACATCCATTCAGGTATACCCAGCATAGCTGCATGGGTCTTTCTTTCAACCTCAGCCCAAACTGAGGACTCCAGATCATTTCCTAGCAGACATTCTACAGTAACTGCAAAGGATATCACCACCTTCTTTTGGCCAGTAACCCCTACCCATTCTAAGAACACTATTGCCATGGTGTAAGAAAGTGGCTCTGTATAAACTGAACCAAAGTAAGGTTCAGTGTGCACAGAGTCCACAGTCCCCAGAGGCTAAAGTTAGATATAACCTTACTCTCCAAAGTGGTAGCTTGGTCGAGCAGTAAGGCAGTATCAGAGGACAGTGTAAAGCATTTGTTGTACACACTCAGTCAGCAAATGGTCTCACACACTCAAGAACTGAACTCTAGGCCAATTGTTTTGTATGTAAAAATATATTGTTTTATTTTAGAACCACAAGTAGGTATAAAAATACTATCTCAGAATGAGATACTTTAGTTGTATACTTTCAATACACAATAGACTTTTAAAGGCAATAGCTACAGTTGTTGCAATAGGCAACACAATTCAAACACAATTGTAACATTGAGCTCAATGGGATTTTTAAGTAAACTGTAATAGAATTACTTTACGTTAAGGTTTTTCTTACTCAGGGCTGGATCCTGGATTCAGCCCTGGTGCATTTCCTGTAAACAGTGGAAAGAAATCGTTTTTGTTACACAGGCGATTTTTAAGGAATATTTGTCTGTTGCAAAAATCGACACTTAGAAGAATTTCTGGCAAAAACCAGGCAATGTTATCCTATGGAGGAAAATCAAGTTATCGGAAAATCACAGTTGTAGTCACTTTTTCTAATCAGTGCTGGGCATCTAGATCCAGCACTGGGATCTCTCCTGAGAACAGGTGAGTAATTTCGTTTTTGATATTCGGAAGATTTTTAGTGAATATTTCAAGATTTCAAAAGTTGACACTTTTTCGAACAGTCCATTGAAATGCATTGACTTTTACTGTAATATGCAGGTAGGTAATTATCGCTGCTATTTTTCTAACCTCAGGACTGGGTCCTAGTTTCAGTCCTGGGACATTTCCTGCAAACAGGTGAGTAAAGTCGTTTTGGTTAAACACACAATTTTTAAGCAATATTTTTAGTTTTTGAAACTCCACACTTAATTGTTTTTTCAGAGAAAAATACCCAATGTTATCCTATGGAAGGAAAACAAGTTATCGGTTTGCAGGTAAGTTTTTGACTGTGGGAGTCCAGGTTCTGGGGTTAGACTCAGGGGTCCCCCAGGGTCAGTGATGCACTCTTGTTGCACCCACAGCGGCACTAGGGCGGCCCGATGCAGAGTGTTGAGGCCCCAATGTTATCCTATGGGGGATAGGGAGCCTTCGGTTGGTGGCTGCTGGCTAGCAGGCCACTGGGTTGTGGGAGCAAAGCTCCTGGCTGTAGACTTGGCACAAAGGGGGAAGCAAGTGAGCACCAAAAGCGCACCCACAGCGGCACTCGGGCGGCTGGGTGCAGGGGGCTATTATGGCGTCAGGTTCCCTGTTGAAGTCCATGGAGATTCTCCGGACTGGACAAACACTGCAGGCTTGGAAACTAGAGTCTCCTGGGATCTACCAACACTTCGAGGGGTAAGTTGAGATGTCTTGGCTTAGGTAGGCACCCTGGGTTTGGGCACACAAGGCCGTGGGGCGTCGGGTGCAGGGGTGCCTTTTAGTGTTGGATTTTTCTTACCCGCTCTGGTCGCGGTAGGGGGGACCCTCTGGACTGAGGCTTCGTCTGGAGGCCTGAGGCAGGTCAGGATCGCCGGGGAGACCTCCTCTTGGTGTTTTTTTACTCGAGCTCGGGCCGGGTTTGGCGGGTGCAGAGTGGGCTGGATTCACGATCCCGGGCTGGTGCCAGGGGTGCTGGTTTTGAACAAATCCGGTGTTCACGGGAGAAGCAGGCGGTTCAAGTGAAGGCAGGCAGGTCCTCCGGGGTTTGTGAGGTTGCTGGCTGCAGGACACCGGGATTTCGCAGAAAGCAGGTTCGAGGGGAGACAGGCCGGTAGGGCTGGGGCCAAGTCAGTTGTTGTCTTCCTCTTGTTAGCAGGCTGCACGGCTGTTTGGTCCTTGTTCTTTTCTTGTTGTCGTTGCTGGATCTAAGGAAGGAAGGTTCAGGGTGCCCCTAAATACTAGATTTAGGGGCGTTACAGGTAGGTAAAGGGCAGGGACCAATGGGTCCCTTCCCTGGGGTGGGTACACCCCCTATCCTGCCACTCTCCAGAGGGAGGGGGCAGGAGCCTAGTCCTGATTGGGTAGGGCTCCCCATCTTCAAGATGGCGAGAGCCCGGAGATGTGCTTCACCTCGCCTCCCCACCTGAGGGGTGGGGTTGGCAGAGGCTGGCACACCCCTTTCCTCCCTTGGTGTTTCCCGCCAGTCTTCCCGCCAGAGTGGGGGCTAGAACCAGTGGGGACCAGTTGCTGAGTACAGCAGTGGTCTGGGGAAGCTCACAAAGGCGGAATGCCTTTGAAGCTTCCCCCTGCCCATCCTGGGGAGGAGGCCTAGCACCTCGCCCAGGACGTGCATTGTTGCAGGCCCAGGAGAGCGGATGGCTCTCTACCCAGGTGTCCAGCAACATGTCTGCTGGGTGGCAGCCTAGGCAGCCTCTCAGGCAAGACGTGGATTGTGGGCTAGGTTCAGGGGGCAACTCTAAGTTGCCCTCTGTCGTGCATCTTACATTAAATCCCACACTGGCATCAGTGTGGGTTTACTGTGCTGGAGAAGTTTGATACCAAACTTCCCAGTCTTCAGTGTAGCCATTATGGTGCTGTGGAGTTCGTAATGACAAACTCCCAGCACCATATACTCTTAATGGCAGCACTGCACTTACAGTGCCCAGGAATGGACCTGGTACTGTAGGGGTACAGGGCTCATGCACCTGTACCCTCACCACTGGCATAGGGCACCCAGCTAGAGGGGTGACTGATGTATGCCAGGGCAGTGGTTTAGGGCATGGCACACAGGGATGTGTGCCATGTCGACGCTTCACTTTGTTCTGCACCAAGACACGCAGTCTGCAAAGGCAGAGTGTGAGTGTCAGGGTACAGGGCCTCTAAGGGTGGCACAATAAGTGCTGCAGCCCTTAGAGGTCTTCCCTGGTCACAGTGCCCTGGGTACCTGTGGTACCATTTACCAGGGGCTGACCTGTGGCCAGAGATGCCAATTGGGTACAGTTTTGGGGAAAGAACACAGGCCCTGGGAACCTGATTGGCAGGGACCCAGGGCACATCGAGTCAAAGGGCATCAGTGGTCTGGCAAAAAGTGGGGGGGTTACTGCAACAGAAACCCACTTCCTTACACATGGGATGAACCTTAATCGGATTGTTAGCATTGAGGACTGTCCATGTCTCACCAGTCAGATACTGTCCTGGGGATATCAGTTTCTTAGTCACCATAGTGACACTTGCACCTGTATCCCTCAGTGCTTCAACTCTAAACCCATTAATATGTGGCTGTTGTCTGTATTTCTCCAGGTTACTGGGCCAGACAGCCAGGGCAGCTACATCCACCCCACCTTCTGAGACTAGAATTGCTTCAGTGTGCTCTCTGACATGGTCTGGGACACCTGGGATCACATCTGGAGACTTACCACTGCATTTACTGCAGGTGCACTAGGGAGATTATTTTTGGGACAGATAGGGTCTCCAGTTCGGTGCTCATTGGCTTTGCAATTAAAGCATCAAGCCTTCTTGGGATCCCAGTTCTTACCCTGGTACCCAACCTTGGTCTGTATATTGTCTCGGGATCGCCATCCTGAACAGGTTTTGGGCCTTTAGAAGATTCTGTTTTTATCTTTCAACTGGTCACCATCTTTTCCTTGGGGGAGTTTAGCAACATCTTTTTTATCATCAGCCCCACCATAAGTGGTCTTGGTTACTCTTGTCTTGACACAGTGTTCTGCCTTCTTTCCTAATTCTTGGGGAGAAAGTGGACCTAGGTCTACCAGGTACTGATACAATTTTTCAGGAACACAGTTACTTAACAGATGCTCTTTCATAATAAGAATATAGAGCCCTTCGTAGTCTTGCACCTGGTTTCCTTTTAACCGGCTATCTAGTGTTTTGACTGAAAAGTCAACAAAATCTACCCAGGTCTGACTCAGGGTCTTGCGAATTTCCCTGAACCTGATCCTGTACTCCTCAGTGGTGAGTCCAAAGCCCTCAATCAGGGTATCCTTCATGAGGTCATATGACTCAGCATCTGTCTCATTCAGTGTCAGGAGCATATCCCTGCACTTTCCGGACCACAGCTCCTAGAGTAGAGAACCCCAATACATCTGGCTGAGTTTCCTCATTCTACAATCCTTCTAAAAGGCTGTAAACCATTTGGTGATATCATCACCCTCTGTATATTTAGGGGCAATGTCTTTGGAGATCTTAGGGTGAAAAGCTTAATCTTTCTCCCTATTTCTGCTGCCACCAGAGATGGGAGCTAGGCCCATCTCAACTCTTTCCTTTTCTATAGCCACGAGTTTAGTCTCTAATTCTATCCTCTTGGCTAGTTTCTGAAGATCTGCATCTTCAGTCTCTGCTTCTTCTGGGACACTATTTGTAGTACTCCCATTGGAGTTGCTGTCATTTGCAGTATTCAGGGAATCCTCATCCTACTCCACCTCCGCTTCCCAGGACCCCTCAGGGGTGTCATTCCCTGCCATGGTTCTAGCATTTTCTGCAAGCAACTGTTGCAGAAGGCTTTTAGTGGGTCTAGACCCCTTGATCAGGTTCCAGGTTTGGCAGAGGGCCTTAAGCTGGGTAAGCTTAAGTTTCCTGTAGGGCCATAGGTTGAGCTCCTGGGAAGGACCAGCAACCTCAGTCATGGTTTTAAAGTACCTTGGACCTTTTAGTAATTTAGAAAAAATAAAATATAGGTAGGCTTTCTAAAAGGGCCTAATCAACTGAAATGCTTTTTAAAATTCTGAACAGCTTGAACTGGAGGGCACAAGGCCCCAACAGTTATTTTTAAACAATTTAGAAGAAAAAAAAACAAAACAAAAAAAACATTCTAACTAAGGACAATTTTCTAACCAAGTGGTACAGCAAATGTCAAGTCTTATATCCCACCGCTGTACCATCAATGTAGGAAGCAGCTACCAAAAAGAGGTATACTGTGCAAAGAGTCTAGGTATTCCTCAAAAGTGGACTGGGGCTTGCTTTAGCAATCCCAAGGTGCTCTCTTAGGGGGTAGTGTGGTCGAGCAGCCGTAGGCTCATCAGAGAGGAGTGTTAGACATCTGCAATACACACACAGTCAATAAATGGTACACTCGACTCAATAAGGAGATCCACACCAATTTTTTAAAACAAACATTGGTAAATGCAATAGGTTTCGCCTATGTGATTAAGAATAATCTGTTTAAGTTTTAAGTTGTAGCTTGGTGAGCAGTTGTGCAATATAGGTTACTGACACTATGTTCAAGTGTTAGGACTGGTTTATTGAGAAAGGCAATATATTGTGCTGTTACTGGTGGTACTATAAAGCGGGAAGATTAGGTAAAGGACGAGGACAAAGAAAGAAGAAAAAAAACATGCACCCGACAAGTACGCTTGAAATGAATGCAACCTCAGTCCAGCTCCCAGAGACTATTGATTCACTCTGTAAATCTGTACTGGTTTTTTCACTTTCATTTCTGTCTTGCTAGTGAAGCAGCCTATGCCCCTTACCACCCCTCCCCCACATATACTGGCACCTTTGCCCCATACCCAAAGGGTGCCCACACTTTGAAGACCACTGGCAACAATCCCGCCCCTATATAAGGTAGAGCATAAATCACAAGCTAACAAAAACCAGTCATGTGTCTTTCTTCACCTTACACTTGTAATTTGCAGTGTTACAAAGACATACCTAAAGCAGAAGGAGCTATATAAAAAGCAAGTTTGTATATTCAGTTACATTGGTTCACTGTTAAGCATCTTAAACAGGCAGGCTGCTGCTGCCACAAAATAGTTCTACGAGAGAAGCTCTGTTTGTATAACTTAACTAAGACTGTCTCTGCTTAATGGCGAGGATCAGGTGGAGTTCGGTTTTCTGTTAAGGGCCGCTTTTCTGACTCTTCCCTGGGCTCATCCTCATGTAGAGCCCAGGGCCTAGCTCTGGCTTCCTTCAGGGAAGGGTGCGTTCTTCCTTCGCTATGGCCTTCCCAGGCGAGACCTCTTTATCTCTCTATTCTCAACTCGCGCCTCTCCTCTAACGCCCACCTGGGCTGCCTCCTTCGCTCAGTGCTGTGTGCAGTTCTCCTTAGCAGCGTTTTGGCCTCAAGCTCACTCCCTGATGCTTCCTCCGCAGCCTGAGCATTCCCTGGGTGAGCATATCTTACGGCTCCCCCCTCAATTTTTCAGATCTCAGTGGGCTGGGACCCCTCTTCCTCCCACCCCCCAAACTGGTGGCATTATCATCCAGAATTGCTACGAACCTCCCTCTGACTCTAGAGCGTTCTGTGAGGCGGTTTGGAGCTTGTGCTCCTTGTTCTGCTGGGGCTTGAGAGGCTGCGACTGATTTATTGATGGGAGAGTGTGGGGTGCTGAACTTTGGGATAGTCTGGCACCGGACTGGGAGGGGGATGGCCTCGCCTGGGCTGGTATTTCTGGTAGTCTCCCTACCATTGGTCTGGTGGCTTGCTGCACGGTGATGGGCCCACCGGCTCCCTCGACCGGTGGATTGGTGTGACCCAGCGCAGGAGCGGCTGGGATGGCAGGCATCTGGGAGAGCACCTCCCTGGCGGTGTATGGAGGGGGAGCTGCAGAGGCCTTGCTTGCAGGTTCGAGGACAACTTTACAGGACGGGGCAACTGCGAAGATGGCCCATAGTCCTAGTAGAAAGCAAACACAAGGAGATGATGGACGGAGCGCTGAAACTTTTCACACACTCACCCCCAGTCACTGATCTAGGTTGAATCCATCATACTTCTTTAGCTCACTTCGCCACCCCAGTTCAGACACAGCTATATGCAAATCCGTCTTGACCCTGTGCCTCATGGGAACAGTCCAGCCCGAACTGCCAAGCCACGCCTTCCCTGGACCGGAAACAAGCATCCTGGGACCGGTTTCCGGCTAACAGCCCTAATCAGCCAGGCTAGCTTGAATCCAGTGGCAAAGTGAGCAAGGGACCCACGTCCGGGCATGTATTCAACCCAGATCTGTGACTGGGGGTGAGTGTCTGAAAAGCTTCAGCGCTCCGTCCATCATCTCCTTGTGTTTGCTTTGTTCGCCCCAAGTTGGCAGGGTATGCCCAGACATGGGTCCCTTGCTCACTTTGCCACTGGATTCAAGCTAGCCTGGCTGATGAGGGCTGTTAACCCGAAACCGGTCCCAGGATGCTTGTTTCCAGTCCAGGGAAGACATGACTTGGCAGTTCGGGCTGGCCTGTTCCCATGAGGCACAGGGTCAACACTGATTTGCATATAGCTGTGTCTGAACTGGGGTGGCGAAGTGAGCTAAAGAACGATGATGGATTCAACCCAGATCAGTCACTGGGGGTGAGTGTCTGAAAAGTTTCAGCGCTCCGTCCATCATCTCCTTGTGTTTGCTCCATAGTTCTAGTAGGGCCTCTCGTTTAACCCTCTTTTGACCTACATATCAGGTCTGTATGTGTGTTCTATTATGTTGGTATTGAATGTTTCCCCCTCAGGCCAGGGGAATGTGTTTACCTAGGTATGTGCCTGCCACAAACACCAGTGTTTCTCTAGCTTCCTAGCTTGCATGGGGAATCTAGTTTGCATGTAGACTAGCGGTGACTATGATAAGTAAGGAAACTTTAAGTAGTTTGTAAACTTCTGACTATAGAGTCAACAATGCAAAAATTTAAATCCTTAAATAAAAATAGATGAAAAGAAACCCCACAGAAAAAATTATTATTTTGTCCAAAGAATCTTAGCCCGCTACTAGCGCCTACTCCCCGATGAAGAGGGAATACTCTGCACGGAACACAGAGATAAGTGAGCCCGATAGTCTGTCAGTATCGGCTCTGGGACAAAAATAGCAATGATTTGCACAGAGAAGAAGGAACTATCTAACAATTATCGGCCCTCACTGGCCAGACGCAAGCTAAACCTTATTCACCAAGGACCGAATTATTCCTTAACTTCCGAATTACATCCTATATCACACCCAGGGGTCATCTGTACCATCTGTGTAACGCTCAGTGGTCCAAGTGAAAAAACCCACTTCTTCACCTCTTTCAGACACAGTCAACGTTAGGAGACCGACAGTCCCTAAGAAACTCCTTTATACTAAGGTGGGGACCCTATATCACACCCCGGGCCTATGCGTACCATTTGTGTCACGCTCACCCGTCCAAGCAAAGAAAATAAAAAAGCGACCCTATATCACACCCAGGGCCTATGCGTACCATCTGTGTCATGCTCAGTGGTCCAAGGGAATTAAACTATACCTTCACCTTCTGCAGTGTGCTGACGAAGGAAAAAGTGATCTACGCACTTGTCCTAGTTTGCCACACGCTGGACTAAGAATCAGATGCCCCGCAGATTCAGCAGAAGTTTTAATCAATTATGGCGTCTGTTCAACAGTCTGGTTGCGCAGAAGTGAATCAGTTTGGGCAGGAGTCCTTGTCCTTTGGCAGCAGTGGGGCTTGATAAACCAATCTCTACTGGCTAGCTCGCCAAAATGTTGCTCAGATATGAATTTACCTTGAAAAAATGAAAAGACAAGAGGCATGTGGCAAAACAGGAACAATTTGGGTTAATTAAACGCAGTGGACGGGACAGCTTCAACAGAGGCATTTCTGAAGACTGTCTTGATATACAGAGGTTTTGGCCGGCATTATATGCAGTTCTTGAAGTACAATAAACCAATTACGCATTCTCGTACAGCATGTTAATCCGGGCCTAGTAGTAAACCATAAATTCAACAACCTGATAACAGGGCACAGGTGGCTCTAGACTTTGTGAAAACCTAATGTAGGCCAGTGTGTGCGAGTGTGTCCCGACGTCCGGCATGGGGAGCACGTGATCACTCCGTGTAGTGTGCATGCTGTGTTCTGATTGGCTGAGTGTTCCTAACTACATGTGGCATCCGACTTTGTGGTATTTTAGGAATGTGCGCCCCTTTGGCAAAATATGTTTTATTGGGGCCAATCTCCTTGGACCTTTTGTGGTGTAGCTGCCTGAGTGTTCACTGTCACATGTTTGTCTTCGGGCTAGGTGTATCAATCGGTAGGTTGGGTCGCAGGACCTGTCTGACCACGTATCTCTGACTCGGGGTTGATGGAGAGGTCACCTAGGGTGGCTTCGACAGTAATGATACAAGTTCATTATTACGTGTACATATAACATAGCAATCATTAATATTGAATTTACCGGCATTCTCATTATTATGCGTACATTTGTCATGGCGCACATTGACATCAGTATTTACTGGAATTTATATTGGTATGTACATATATTATGGCGTACATTGATATCGCATCCACCAATATTAACATTCACATAGAAGGTCAAGAGAGCTTCTTGCAGCAAAGCAGCATTATCCCGCCTGACATAGGAAGTGGTTGATGTATTTTAATAGCATTGTATATTACTTGTCTTCACTGTCATCTAGTGGCCTGTTTGCCATTTTACAACATTCTCAAGAGGCACAACAAGCAATGTCAACGTTAGGGGGAAAACAAATTCCTTAAAATCTTATTACCATATTTATCACAAAAATAAGGAACCGGAAATCATTTCCCCACTCACAAAAATTGTCATGCCACACACAGAAGAACATCTGTAGAGTAATATTTAAAATGTGACATGATCAGTCTAGTTTGAATAACAGCCCCCCTCAAACTAAGCATCCTGGCACTCTGTGACCGAGAAGAGTTCAACTATTTATTTGTAAACACCAGCAGCCAGGCATGTGCCACTTGTGCAAGATGGGAATGGTGGGTGCAAAATCAAACAAGCGTGTGGCAGAAAGCAGAAGTGATTACGAGCGTCAAAGCAGAGCAAGTGTAAACCGAGAGTCATTTGCTACTTGAGCAGAAAAAGAAAAACCATTTAAAGTCAATGCAGTGCAAACAAATGCACTCATATGGAGTGTGTGGAAGTAAGTAAAAAAACCAAAAAATAACCAAGTGTGATACAAAAAAAAAGATGTCCGGCGCTGCTTTGGAACGCACAATGGAAATGCATTTTAATTGTGTGTTCCAAAGGAGTGCCAGCCATCTTATATGCTAATCTTCTCGATTCCAGCACAGAATGTAGCGTAAGGTCTAGAGCGCCGACCTTGAAGCTGGGGAACAGGGTTGGAGTCTCGGCGGGCAGCTCAACATCCTGTAATTCTGTGCAAATCATTTAATTCAACTGGTGCTCATGTAAAGTGCTCCGATACCTTAAATTGATAAAATAAAAGAAAGAACATTGGGAGGGGGATGGGAAAAACGCTTGCTCACGAAATGCGTGTAGCCAGGGGGAGATTAGGCAAAGGGGGGAGAGCAAACAAAACAAGCACAGGGCAAGCGCTTTGCAGGCAAACGTAAAAAAAAAGATTCCACAAAGCAGATGAAAACAGCGCTTGGGTCCTGGTACACTGATAAGAGAAACACAGGAGGAACAACAGGAAATAGTATGCTACAGTCAATAGAAATGGAGGAAAAGTAAGTGGCAAGCACACAAACTAATGAAAAGAAAGGGGGATGTAAGCCCTTTTAAGATTTAAATTAAACACAATAGCTTTACAAGCGCTCTGCAGGCGAAACCCAACACGTATCTTCATATATATTTAGGCACCAGAATCAATATGATCAGGTAAGCACGTTTCAAGACAAATATTTGCAGTTGTCAAAAAAACGACAGCACATTTTTTCTGCTGTGGTAATGTTATCCTATGGAGGAAAAATAAATAAAAGTTCTTTACAGCGACTTACGAGACCAACTCCTGGACTGAAGGTGGGTATGGGGCAAGGACCAAGACAGCACCAGCAGGTCACCTCGGGCGGCACTGGGGTGGCCGGGTGCAATACAGCGTCGGGTGCCCAATGTTAGTCAGTCGATGGGGATCGGTCTGGTTAGAAAGAAGCTGGGGGTTTAGGCTGGGAGACCAGTTTGGCTGAAACCGGGGGGCTCAGGTCTCATGATGCTCAGGGACGTGGGGACACCTTTGGTCCTCTTCTCCTTGGGCCGGGGCAGCCGGGTGCAGAGGTGTCTTGAGGCATCTGGTTTTTGTCACTGGAGACACTCGAGGTAGAGGGGGCCTGCACAAAGAGACTGCAGGTGACGTCAGGAAGTCCACAGCTGGGAAACCCAAGGTGGGCTTCGAGTCAGAGGGT
This sequence comes from Calotriton arnoldi, assembly GCA_963921515.1. Lineage (NCBI taxonomy): Eukaryota > Metazoa > Chordata > Amphibia > Caudata > Salamandridae > Calotriton > Calotriton arnoldi. Next base: position 4,113,679 of record CAWUFW010000291.1, read on the forward strand.
CTGGGGACCACCCTGGCACAGTTGGCCCACTTCAACTCGGGCTAGGAGGCTTGGGTACAGTGGCGTTTTCCTGGGTTGGTTTTTGGTGGTCCGGAGTCCTCACAGCTCTTTTGGGGTGCCTGCAGGATGCAGGGAAGTAGCTCTGCTGCTCCACAGGAGTTCCTGGGTCTTGGGTGTAGGCTGGAAGTCCTCCCAGGATTTTGGAGGCACAGGCACCTGCAGGACAAGTCGTCTTTGGCACAATTGTTGAGGAAAGCGGGCTGGCTGGCAGGGTTGGCACCAGGTCAGTTGTTGATCTTCTGTTCTTGCTTTTTGCGACTCTTCAGCGTCAGTCTTCTTCTTTCAGGTCATCAGGACCTGATTTCCTGGTGCTAGGGGCTCCCCTTAATACTAGAATTAGGGGCGTTAGGGGAGTGTAGGGTAGTAGCCAATGGGCTACTTACCCCTGAGGTCACTAGCCCCTGATATGACCACTTACTGTGGGAAGTGGGCATAATCCAGTCCCAGAGTTCCTAATTCTGACATCACAAAGATGTCAGACTCTGAAATTTCGTGTCCACATCAGACAGCCACATCAGACACCTTAGGGGTGGAACTAGCCTTAGGGTGAAAAAGGGCCCCTCTGATTACTAATTTTCCCACCTGTCCAGGCGCCAACTGGGCGAAGGTCAGGGGGGATGGCATCCTTCTGATGGAAGCCAGATTCGCATACCAAAGGCAGCGACCTCTTTGAAGCCCCCTGCCTTGGAATTCAAATTCACAGGTCATCCTGCTGGAATAAGGTGTAACCACCCTCTAACGGAGCAGACTTTGTTGCTGACCTCCTAAGAGCATTGCCCCTCACCCTTGAGGTCAGAAATTAATCTGTGGTGGCAGTCTGGTCAGGACCAATCAGCTAGCACACTAATAGTAGGGAGGTTTTCAGGGGGTACGCCTAAGGTTCCGTCTGGGTACATGTATTAATAAATCCATCACTGGAATCAGTGTAGGTTCATTAATACAAGATGTTGGGTATCAAACATGCTTGGTTTCAGTGAAGCCATCATCTAGCTGGGGAAACTAGTCTTCATCAGTGTCCAGCACATTAATTAAGAATGGCTTCCCTGGTCACTTGTACTGGCAGCATTTGAACTGGCCAGCACAGGGGCATATCTGTTCATGAAATGCTGGCGTGCTGGCATGCTCCGTCCCTTAATGGTGGATGTAAGCTTTTTTTTCGTTTTCTTTTGTTTCTTCTGACAGTCACAGGTTTTGTTTGAATTTCATGACACGTTTTTGAATTAATGGACTGCACCTGGGGACTTGTAGCAGGTTTATTTTAGTTAGTGCAAGCAGGGAACTTCACGGATAAGGTCACGCAGCCAGCGATGGCGACAGTAGAATCAAATTACAAAACCGGTGCACGGTGAGGTGATTGTTTGGTGGGTTGGGGATATAATGTGCTTGGCTTTTTTTTACGTAGGGTGAATTCAGCAGGGGGAACAGTATTTTGGTCTAACCATTGGTACACAAAGGGCGGATTAAGCACAGGCTTGTTTGTATTTAGAATATCCTTTTATTTAGAATATCCTTTTTTCTCTCACTTTACAAAACAAAGTCGAAGTGCAAAAAAACAAAGGGCACTGATGGAGAGGTAGTAGGCATTAGCTGACAGGCATTGGTATTTCAGGGTATACACCTCATGGTTTATACGTTAGGATTATCAAATGTTTCTCTTTGTTTTGGGTAACTGATTGTGTTTATTGATGGGCCTCCCTTACATTACAGACCCCTGACGAAGGGCTTTTTTTTAGCCCGAAATGCATTGGGTGGATACTCAGGAATAACGTGTATTCCGACGGGCTGCAAACTAAGGCCTGGATGGGCATTTCTGCAGCAGTTAAAGTGTGCAATCACGCAGCCTCTGCGTAAAACTTGGTAACCATGTTGAACAATGGAATAAAATGGAATATAAAGGACAAATTGGAGAAAATTGTTAGAATTATTGCAACCTTTGCGAGTATGGCGGTCGCGGCTTGTGTCTGGTACGAGATGTTGCACCAGCCAGTTTATGGATTTATACAGGCCTATACAGGCCTGTGTGCCATGTCGTGTTTTCGCTTTTGTCTACACAAAGACATGCAGCCTGCAATGGCAGTCAGCATGAGTTAGGCGAGGGGTCCCTTACAGTGGAACAATACATGCTGCAGCCTTCAGGGACCCTCTTTGGTACCCATGACCTAGGTACTAGGGGTACCATTTACTAGGGACTTACAGGGGGGGGCAAAACGTATTGCCAATTGGGGGAATATTTGTACAGTTTAAGGAAAGAGATCTGGCACTGGGGACCTGGATAGCAAGAACCCAGTCAACTTTCAGTCAAAATTAAGTTGAATATCAGGCAAAACATGGGGGTGAGCATGTCAAAAAGGGGCTCTTTCCTACACCTGTACTCTTACCTCAACCCTTATAACCCTAATAACCCTTTATTGCCCATACCCTTATCCATCCCTAAACACCACTTATTAGCATTTACTACCCCCTACACTTAACCCTTCCATAAACCCTGAAACCCTTTACTGCCTTGTAATCTGAGCCTCCTATGAACACTAAAACACCCTCACTACCATTTATCCCTACCCATCCCCAAGTCCTAGAAACCCCTTATTACCCCTACCAATCCCAAAACTCCTACAACGCTGTACCCTTACCCATTCATGAAACCTTTAAACTACGTACACCCCTCAATTCCCTTCAACACACACTTCCCATCTTTGTAAGTCCAGCACTATAAAGTGTTAGAAAATGGCATGCCTGTTACTTGAATGTGTGGTACCTGATGTCACCACACATTGAAATGCAGTGGAATTCTAAAGACTGTACACCATTCGGTGATCATGGCCCCCGTACTATATACAAGTGTTACTTGTATTTATATTGACTTACTTGGAAATTGTGTTTATCACCATGGGTCAGGTATCCAATACTAACATTGAGTGTTGTGCATTCTCCACTGTCCATTGTGGAGAGAGCCACAATGGGCACTATGTGTACCTTGAGCAAGGCATATGAACTTCCATCATCAAGGAATTTGGTGAGGTATTCTAAGATTGTTGCGTCGTTTGCCCCGTTGCGGTTGAGTGCTGCCGTGGCATGCCATTGTTTGAATGATTTCCATTTTTCTGTATAGCACCGCCGTATGGACAGCACTTGTAACACCTGCATAGTTCTTTGGGGCAATGCAGGTGCCCAAATTCCAACGCCTTGCGCGCCATGCTTCTAGGCTGAGCCTGTGCAGTTCTGGGTGTAGCACTTGACCCCCCCCTTGCATTGTTAGTAGGTCTTGTGATGCTGGTAGGGTTATCTTCCTGCCAGGCACCAGCTCTATCACCTTAGAGTACCAGGTTTGTCTCGCCCATTGCGAGCACATTGGAATTAGTGTCACTGTTTGTTTCAACTTTTCTATCAAGTCATATACACATGGCAGCTACATTTGCCCATGTTCAACCAAATTACATCTTTTAATTTGCATGAGTTTGCCTCCACCCTGGCACTTAAGGTGCAGGCCCACTACTCTATCCCAATGAATTCAATGGGGCTAGGAGTCTTCATTTGGTGGAATCTTTTTATGCAGTGGGATTGTTTTGTGGGATGCCTTTCAATCTTCTTGAGTAACTGGAAGCTCAGTTGCTGAGACAGTTTGACGTTTACTAGATTCTGGTACCTTGCAGCTGTATACTAGAGACATGAATATTCATCTCACACCCACCCTCCATAAAGAGCATGCACAGCATCATAGTATAACACTGGCAACATGGCCAATGCTCTAGAAAATCTAGAATTTGGTGCATACCAACTACAATGTTTGGGTTCTACTCTGGCCCCAGACAGTGCTAGAGCGTTCTGATTTTTTCCGAGTGTATCCTAACTTTAACTAAGTCACCTTTCCACTAAGAACAGACAGTTTCTTAGAAAACAGGCAGATTAGACATTGAGTATTATTTATGGTCGCACTGTATCTAACTTCTAGGACACTCCTCCCACTGCCGACCACTCCCGTCAACAAAAAACCCTAACGCCCCCCAAATCCCAGCTCAGTGTAAGTCTTAACTGCTACACCATCTTCTTGAGACTCAAGTACCCAATGCAATAGTACTATGTCCCAGGCACACCAATGGTGGATGACAGTATTCACACTGGATACTCCACAGTAAATGCAGATTTCCCTAGGACCTCAGAAAAACACTTCATAGCAGCATATAAACCTGAATTTAAGCTTGTTTTAATTAGTGCAATCACATGAACAGTATGCTGTAGCAACATTAGGAACAACACAAAAAAATACTTGCCACTCAAACGGCGCACTTGTTTTTCCAATAATCACCAACTCACCTTGGTGATTTTACCACCACTAAAATTGGCAAACCGCTTGAGCGAGAGAGTCAGCACCATGGACGCTCTATGTAAAGTGAACCGCTTGCTAGCTGCAACTTTCTTCTTACACCTGAAGTGAAAGAAAAAATGGGGATGAGCAGAGAAACCAACTGCATTTTTACTTTTTAGTAGCGGTTTTTAAGTATTGCCAGGGCCACTGGAATTATGTGGCAGGGGAGGGTCAAATTTTGCAACAGGGTTGAGTAAATTATGCGGCAAGAAAAAGCAACTTATACAGCTTAATGCGGTTCATTTTGTGATAGTATTACTGCATTATTTTGTCATTTTAAAAATTGCTAACACTGCTGGGCATTGGTTGCACCTCATTAGTACCAGTTTAAAACCCAAATATAGAAATAAGCAACTGAAAGGTGACCAGTCAACCTTTGCAAAGGGCCTTCCACTGCGCAATACGTCACTACGTTTTTAGGAATTGTTAAACCATTTCAGCTAGAAACATTTTGTTAAAATCTGCAGATTATGCGGCAGATGATGGATTATGTGGCAAATACAGCAAATCTGTAATTATGCAAAAATGGCTGTGACTGCACACATAATTCCAGTGGCCCTGGGTATTGCCTGCAACAGAACATGCGCCCTTGCTTGCGAGAGATATCGCATACAAGAGGCTTGCAACCCGTCCATTCCTTATCATTTATTGTCTTCACTGTCACTCTTTTTTGCTGCCTTCTAATTGGCCAGCGTGTGCTGGCTTCACTTCCTCTTTCTTCAGATGGAGCATAGACCAGGTTCTGATTGCTTCAGCTTGATTGCTGTCCCTCCGCCGAGTTTGCTTTGATTGAGTTACTACTTTTATTCTTTCTTCCCTGTTCTTGTTGAACCTCTTGACATTTGTAGCTCTGTTTTACTATGCCACATGCACTTGAAGCGCTCTTTTCTTTTGAAAAGGTTATTTGTTGTGACAACAAATATCATCTGCTTCTAAATGTATTTTCCCCAAGACATCGGTGCAATTGCTATTTTCATTTGATAGGACTTTTTGCCAAAGATCATGTGTTTGTTCTTTTTCATGCATGGGAAGATTAACTAATTTGCTCAGGACGAAAGGGTTGTTGTGCAGAGACCTAACAAGCATTGGCAAAGCCAACAGGTCTTGCCTTTGAGACTACTGGTACTGCCTTTGCCTTTTTTTCATCCTGTACACAATGGGTACTTCTGACTTTGGCAATGATTTGTAAACCATGCTGTATAGCAGCCTAGCTACTGTACAGCATGGCTAAAGAACATCACTAAAAAGGCTATGATTCATCCAGCGATAATACACTTAAACAAAAAAAAGCATTAGCCCTGGCTGCATCATACCGCGGTCTTAGATTAGTTTTAGCCACACTGCAAAGCCTCAATGTCATGCTACTGTATAGCCTAGGTACTAAATATTGCCAAAACTTATAGCTCTCATAGGCTTTGCTAATGCTTGAGAAAATGTTTCCTTCACTAAAACAATCAACCCCTAGAAGAAAATGACCCAGACTCTGTCTTTAACCATTAGGGAACAATGTCCTCAATAGCTGCACATTAAGGCATATACCTAGGAGGAGAATAATTGCTTCCAGAAAGGTAACTCCCACCTACATCATTCATAGTTGAATTTCATGGGAAATTGTTTGCAACAGGAAATGTCCCACATTGAAAAAAACTAATAGCAATACAATCATAAGCCAAGAACTTAAGTGGAAAAAAGTCAGGGAAAAAAAGTATCAACCACAAAACGATCCTACTGAACTTCACAAAAAGATGGTGTTGGCAGGGGGAATGATGGAGGCTAGATGGCTTGAGGGGCAAAATTGGCCACCGCATGAAAAAGTTCGAGAGCAGTAGTTCTTAACCTTTTAACTTCTGTGGACACCCATTTAATCATTACTGGAATCTGCCCCCCCCCCCCAGTGAATCATTATTGGAATCTGGGGACCCCCACGTAATTATTTATAACCGGGGACTTCTGCGCCATGAACACACAGGGATCCCAAAACCACAGGTTAATAATTACTACTCTATAGGACCTGCCAAACAATCCTAGATATTATGCACAAATGTGTGTGGAAAAAATAGAAATGACAGACCCCTCCATATGAACTTTATCAGCACCCAGTGAGCTGCTAACGAGGATCCAAAGATCACGGGAACAGTACGGTAAGCCTTGAGCAGTTACGTCTCCATTTTTTATTTCCATTTGTAGATCATTTATAATGTGCACTATTGTCACAGAATATCAAGGGACTAGTACTGCCAGTCAAGAGGGGACAAGTTGTACCAAACTGGTTATGCAGCCAGGTTTTGAGAACCTAGCAGGACTTCGTGATATTGTTCAGATCGGATGATGAATAGTAACGTATTCCACATAGAGGGTCCCGAGACCTAGAAAGATCCCGAAATGTTAATTTCAGGACTGAAAGTAAAATTGGAGGATGACTAGGGAGGTATTTTTTTTTTACTAACAAAAATGCTGGCGTAATATGATGTGATGAAAAGCTCCCTACATCAAGCATTCCCTCTGCAGATAGAGGAAGGGACAGCCTGCCTCAGAATGGGAGTAAAGAATTAGGCTCGGCAAGGACTTGGTGCAGTGCTGGGTACACCTACTTTAAGCAAAGTAAGTCTGAATGTCAGCAGCGGAGAGAGGAATTACCATTACACGGGAGACTGAAACCCAAGTTTGCAGGTGACTCGCTTTAAGTCCTGCAATTCTCTGGTGTCAGCCTAGTCACTGGGAGGCCTCAGGAGGAACTGCCTGCTGGTACCCACATAACACTTGACATCTAAAATTTCACTGCAGCCCTGGGACTACAAAAATACCCCAAACTGGCCTTCTTCTCTACCCATTAAATACCAAACGAAATGGCTACTTACCAGCAGGAGTAGTTTTGCAGCTTGAAGAGTTTCTGGATTCACATACTGTACAATATTCTGCCATGTAGTGGTTAGATCCAGAATGCTGCGTTAGTCCTTTTGTGTTTTTTTTTTTTTTTACATTGTTAATGTCGACTATTTGGTTCCTAGTCCCACCTTGATAATGTCAGATGCTGCTCATAGAATCCTCTGTGCATGGCGCCATCTTCAGGTTCTTTTGTTTTTCACTCACCATTTCACTATGGGAAGAACTCGTATCTCGGGGAGGTGGGTGGGTCGCATGTGAATCCAGAAACTCTTCAAGCTGCAAAACTACTACCACTTGTAAGTAACCATATCGTTTTGCAGCGTGAATCATTTCTGGATTCCGATGCTGTGCATTGACTTCGTAGCAGTTTCTTTCTATCGTTTTTTTGCTTCTGGGAGACTGAATTACGATGAGACGGTTTACAATAGGTGCTTTAGGACTCTGTTCCACCTGGGCCTCTATATTGGCATGAATGTCTGCACAACTGTATTTTGTGACGGTGTGTGTAGACGTCCATGTGGCTGCTCTAAATATGTTCTCAATGGAGATATTGGCAATGAATGAGAGTGTTGCTTCCTTCTTTCTTGTTGAGTGGACTCTGGGCCTCTCTTCTATGGCCACCTGTTGCATTGCATCAGGTGCACTGCAGCTCTGTATTGTTTACATTATCCATCTTGATATAGTTGTTTAGCTTACTGGCTTTCCCTTAAAGGCCTGGCTTAAGGAGACAAAGAACGTGTCTCTCTTCCTGACTGTCTTTGTTTCTTGGATACAGAACATCACTCATCTTCGTACATCCAGAGTTTGAAGAGCCCTTTTTGCTCAGAATTCTGGCTTTTGGAAGAAGGCGGGTGTAGATGTATACTTAGGTTTATGTGGGAAGCAGAGACCAATTATAGTAGAGAAGATGGATTTGTGTGCATCACCATCTTGTCTTTGTGGATTTGGAGATAAGGTTCCTGTACTGTGAGAGCCTGTAGTTTGCTGTCTCAGCACAGTGAGGTGATGGCTATTAAAGGAAAATGCTACTTACCAATATGCATCTGTTCTTGGCATGTAGAACTGCAGATCCTCACACTGTGCATTAGATCGCCATCTGGTGTTGGGCTCGGATGCTTGCACTTTGTTGTTGTCTTCGAAGAAGTCTTTGTAGTCATGTGATAGGTGACTCCTCCTTTGGACAATAGTGCGCATGGGCATCGACTCCATCCTCAGATTGTTTTTCGCCATATTGGGGAGTGATGGAGTTAGTAGAAAAGGAAAGAGATGTCCATGTGTGTGTATCTAATTAAGATAGGACTGGAACACATACAGGTCCCGGGAGGTGGGTGGGCGTAGTGAGGATCTGCAGCTCTACATGCCAAGAACAGATGCATACTGGTAAGTAGCATTTTCCGTTCGAGGCATGTGAGCTGCAGAGCTCACACTGTGCATAGACTGTACAGCAGTATCTCCCTAGCGGTGGTCAGCTGTATGTGTTGCAGTAGTTTGAAAAGGGTTTTAAGGACAGCTTGGCCCACTGAAGCTTATTGCTTGGCTTGCACATCAACACAATAGTGTTTAGTGAAGGTGTGTATTGTAGACCATGTGGCTGCCTTACATATGTCTTCTAGGGGAAGGTTCCCTAAGAATGCCATGGAAGCCCCTAGTTTGCGTGTTGAGTGCGCTCTAGGGGGAACTGATAATGTGCGTTTGGCTTTTTGGTAGCAGATTTTGATACATTTAATAATCCACCTTGCAACCCCGGCTTTTGAGATGGGATTACCCTTGTGTGGTGGAGAGAAAGCTACAAACAATTGTTTGGTTTTGCAAAAAAGCCTTGGTTCTGTCAAAGTAATACATAAGGGCTCTTTTGACATCTAGGGTGTGGAGAGCTCTTTCTGCCACGGAATGTGGGTTTTGGAAGAACACGGGTAGTTCTACTGATTGGTTAAGGTGGAAAGGCGAAATGACTTTGGGAAGGAATTTTGGGTTTGTCCTGAGAACTATTTTATTATGATGTATTTGCAAGAAAGGCTCTTGTATAGTTAAAGCCTGTATCTCACTGACTCTCCTGAGAGAAGTTATTGCAATGAGGAACGCCACTTTCCATGTAAGGAATTGAAGTTCACATTTATGTAGGGGTTCAAAAGGTGGTCCCATGAGCCTGGTAAGTACTATATTAAGATTCCACACTGGGGAAGGTGGTAATCTGGGAGGTATGATGCGCTAAAGGCCTTCCATAAAGGCTTTAATGGCGGGGACTCTAAACAGTGATAAGTGTTGCCTGTTTTGTAAGTAAGCAGCAAGGGCTGCGAGGTGCAGACATATGGATGAGTATGCAAGATTACATTTTTGCAAATGTAGCAAGTAGCAAATGATGTTTTGCGTGGAGGCCTGTAATGGTTGGATATGATTGTTAGTGCAGTAAATAGCGAATCTTTTCCATTTTGCTGCATAGCAGGCTCTGGTAGTTGGGCGTCTAGCCTTTTTAATAATGTTCATACAGTCTGGCGGTAGGTTAAGGTAACCGAATTCTAGGACTTCAGGAGCCAAATCGCAAGGTTCAGTTGAGATGGATCTGGGTGCCTTATCTCTCCATGGCTTCTGCGTTAGCATTGATGGGGAGAGGTGTAGTCTTTGGTATGGGACTACTGATAGTTCTAGTAGTGTGGTGAACCACGGTTGGCGTGCCCATGTGGGAGCTACTAGTATCATTTTTAGAGACTGTTGTCGGAGCTATGCACTAGCAAGTGGGATCAGTGGTAGCGGTGGAAAAGCGTACACAAATCTGCCGGACCAGTTCATCCATATCGCATTGCCCTGGGACTGCGGGTGTGGTGTGGAAACCTGGCGGCGAAGGTTGGGCATTTTGGTGTGTGGCGAACAGATCTATGTCTGGCTGGCCCCACATCTGGAAAAAGGTAGAAGAACTTGTGGATGTAGTTCCCACTCGTGAATCTGTTGTATCTGTCGACTTAACAGATCGGCAACCTGGATTGTGAACCCCTGGTAGGTGTTCTGCTAGAAGGTATATGTTTTGTGGAATGGCCCACCTCCAAATGTTCTGTGCCAGTTGGGGAGAGTGTGTCCCCCCCTGTTTTTGTATATAGTACATGGCTGTGATGTTGTCTGTTCGGATCAGGACAGCCTTGTTTTGTACGTGGAGTTGAAAGGATTTGAGAGCTAGGAATATAGCTAGTAACTCCAGGTGGTTGATGTGGAGCAGCTTTTGTTGAGTGGTCCACTTGCCCTGTGTTGTATGATCTAACAGGTGTGCTCCCCATCCTGTGAGTGATGCGTCCGTGGTTAGTACCATTTGTGGAATCGGCTCTAGGAACGGCCGCCCTTTGGACAAATTTTTGGTGTTCCACCACTGCAGAGAGCGATGTGTGCGGCTGTCCACCAACACCAGATCTGTAAGATGTCCGTGAGCCTGGTTCCATTGGCGCGCTAGGCACTCCTGTAGAGGACGCATTTGAAGTTTGGCATACGGGACGATGAAAATGCAAGATGCCATCATGCCGATTAGCTGCATAAACACTCTGGCTGGGAGAGAGTGTTGCATTTGAAACCTGGGGACAAGGGTTTGTATACTGGCTATCCTGGCTGGGCTGGGGTAGGCTAGAGCAGTGGAAGTGTTTATTGTGGCTCCCAGATATTGAAGTATATGGGAGGGTTGAAGGTGCGACTTGGTATAGTTTACTGTGAACCCCAAGTTGTGTAATGTTTGTATTGTTTGGTGAGTGTGTTGAACACACTGGTTGAATGATCTGGCTTTGATGAGCCAGTCTTCCAGGTATGGGAAGACATGTATTTGTTGTCTTCGTAGGTGCGCTGCTTCTACTGCAAGGCATTTGGTAAACACTCTTGGAGCAGTGGTGACTCCGAATGGAAGTACTTTGAACTGGTAGTGCTGTCCATTGAGTACGAACCTTAGATACTTCCTGTGAGCAGGATGTATGGGAATGTGGAAGTAGGCGTCCTTGAGGTCTAATGTGGCAAGGAAGTCTTGTTGTAGTAAGGGAAGCATTTGCTGGAGAGTGATCATGTGAAAATGATCTGAATGTATATACTGATTGAGGGGTCTGAGGTCCAAAATAGGCCTTAGAGTGCCATCCTTCTTGGGGATTAGGAAATACAGGGAGTAGACCCCTGTGCCCTGTTGTAGTAGAGGAACTGGCTCTATGGCGTGCTTTTGAAGCAGGGAAAGAACCTCTTGCTGTAAGAGCGTAAGATGGTCTGCGGACATTGGACGCTGCTTGGGTGGTATGTTGGGGGGTAGCTGTTAGTTCCAGGCAGTAGCCATGTTGGATAATTTGTCTCACCCACCTGTCTGTTGTAATGGAGTTCCAGACAGGTAGGAACTGTGATAGCTGCCCCCGACAGGGGTGGTGTGGTCGGGGGAAGTGGAGGGAAGTCACTGTTTAGGAGTGGTGGAGGTACGGGTGTTGTTATTACCGCGACCTCTGCCCTTAGTGTTGTTGCCTCTATAACCACCTCTAAAGTATCCTCTACTGGGAGAGGTTTGGGTGGTGCTTCTATATGAAGAGGAATTGTCTGTGGTGGTGTTCCTAGAGCCCCTCTGTAGAAGGAGCGGCGAAAGGAGCCACGTTGTTGCGGGGACTGCAATGCTCCCATTGACTTGGCAGTGTCAGTATCCTTTTTCATTTTTTCTAGTGCTGTGTCAACAGCAGGACCAAAGAGTTGGTTTTGGTTAAATGGCTGATTTAAGATGGTAGTTTGGACTTCTGGCTTAAAACCTGAAATGCGGAGCCAGGCGTGCCGTCTGGATGAGTATGCTAGTGTTGACGGACCTAGCGGCGGTGTCGGCTGCATCCAGGGCGCACTTAATGGAGGCATTTGAAATAAGTTTGCCCTCCTGAATGAGGTCATTGGCCTGTGTCTTGTACTGATCAGGTAGGTGTTGCAATAGGGTCTCTAGCTGATCATAGTGGGCCCTATCGTACCTAGCGAGTAGTGCCTGGGTGTTAGCTATGCGCCAGATGTTGGTGGCCTGCGCAGCTACACATTTGCCAGATGAATCCAACAATTTTGACTCCTTATCAGGGGGCGGAGCATCCCCTGAAGTTTGGGAATTAGCTCGTTTAGGAGCATTAGAGACGACCAGGGAGTCAAGAGGGAGCTGACCTTTGATGTAGGCTGGGTCATCAGGGGCAGGTCTATACTTTATCTATTCTAGGGTTAAGGATTCTGGCCCTTACAGGGTCGTTAAATATTTCAGGGGCATGTTTAATGACACCTTTGATCATAGGTAAAGTTTGAACAGTTTTTTGAGACTGTTCAAAGGTGTCTAGAAGGAAATCTTCCTCTGGTTGGTTGGTGTTTATATGCACCCCGTGAAAGACAGCAGCCCTGTGGATGAGTTGTCCAAACCCAATGTGATCATCTGGTGGAGATGGTTTTGTGGGATAAGGTGGAGGGCTGGGGAGGTCTGTAGGATCTATGGGGTCGTTGTAGCCCCAGTCGTCCTGTGGTGGGTTATCTGGGTCCAGAAGTAGATTATCAGGGTCATCACCATACCCCATGTCGTCCTGATATTCATGTGGGGAGAAGTTACAGGCTGAGGCGGTGTAACAGGGATGTGGAGAGGAGGGGTGTTAGATAGAGGTATAGGAGAAGGAGGCATAGGGGAAGTAGAAGAGTCCTTCTTGTTTGTAGGGACAGGCTTGTGGCGTGGCACAGAGGAGATATGTCCAGTTTTAAGATTAATATGTATTTTGTGTTGATTAGGATCGATGGGATCCGGTCAAAACAGTTCCTCCTCCTGAATATTTGGCTTCGGCGCCGACTTTTTCGGTTCCGAGCACGGTGATGGCTTCTTTGGATGTTCTTTTGGCGTAGGGGAATCCTTCGGCTTAGCTATTGGCTCGAACAGCTTCGGTTTAGGGGCTGTATCGTGGAGCCTGGGTTTCGGCGCAGAGTGATCCGCATGCTTGGAGGCGGATTTTGGGACCGAACCGGATTTCGGTGCCGGGTGTTCTTTCGGCTTCGGCGCCGAAGGTGCCGGTGGAACGGACACGTGTGGTTTGGTCGGTGCCGAGGAGCCGGAAGGCTTTAGTTTTTTCTTCGGCGCCGAGCCGGAAGGCAGGGCGTCCGAGGCACGTTTACGGTCGCGACTGGGGCCCGCAGGCGAAGTGTTGACCGGTGCCTTCGCTTTTGGAGGTGGGGTTGGGGCAGGGGCAGTAGTACTCACTCGCTGCCCTGGAGTGATGGAACCGTCTGAGTCCTCTGCCTCCGAGACGATAGTGAGGTCTTCGGAATCTTCCTCCGGAACATCGGGACCCTCATCGAAGATATTGACGGGTTCCGGAGCGGACCGTTGCGCCATGATGTGCCTTCGGGCTCGACGATCGCGAATGGTCTTTTTGGAGCGGAAGGAAGCGCAGGCTGGACAGGTGGCCTCGTTATGGTCAGGTGAGAGGCACAGGTTACAGACCTGGTGGTGGTCACTGTGGGGGAACTTTGCTCCACACTGGGGGCATTTTCGGAAGGGCGTCCTTTCCATGGGCAGTAGGCCTTATGGCGTCGATGGGCCCAACGGCCCGCGTCGACGGCTGGAAAGGAGATCGAGCAAGGGACGTCGAGATGTCGATATCAAGTCGTGAAGCGTGAAAAACGTTGAAAACGAAGTTTCGAACCGGAGTGTCGAAAATTGCATCCGAACCCGATGGCGGAAAAACAATCTGAGGATGGAGTCGATGCCCATGCGCACTATTGTCCAAAGGAGGAGTCACCTATCACATGACTACAAAGACTTCTTCGAAGACAACAACAAAGTGCAAGCATCCGAGCCCAACACCAGATGGCGATCTAATGCACAGTGTGAGCTCTGCAGCTCACATGCCTCGAACAAGGCTGTTTTTAGTGTTAGGAACTTGAATTCTACGCTGTGCACTGGCTCAAAAGGGGGGGGGGGCATGAGCTCTGAGTACAACGTTTAGGTTCCATGTGAGTGTTGGGGCTGATCTTGGTGATGCTATCCTTTTTGCACCCTCTAAGAATCTTTTGATGACCAGTGTTTGGAAGAAACATTTGCCTGCTACTCCCTTGGAGAGAGCCACAATGGGCACTATGTGTACCTTGAGCGAGGCATATGAACTTCCATCATCAAGGAATTTGGTGACGTATTCTAAGATTGTTGCGTCGTTTGCCCCGTTGCGGTTGAGTGCTGCCGTGGCGTGCCATTGTTTGAATGATTTCCATTTTTCTGTATAGCACCGCCGTATGGACAGCACTTGTAACACCTGCATAGTTCTTTGGGGCAATGCAGGTGCCCAAATTCCAACGCCTTGCGTGCCATGCTTCTAGGCTGAGCCTGTGCAGTTCTGGGTGTAGCACTTGACCCCCCCTTGCATTGTTAGTAGGTCTTGTGATGCTGGTAGGGTTATCTTCCTGCCGCGCACCAGCTCTATCACCTTAGAGTACCAGGTTTGTCTCGCCCATTGCGAGCACATTGGAATTAGTGTCACTGTTTGTTTCAACTTTTCTATTACGAGTGGTATCAGTGGAAAGGCGTATGCAAACGTCCTTGACCAGTCTATCGACCGGGCATTCCCCTGTACTGTGGTTTAGGAATCGGCCAGTGAAGTTTTGGCATTTTGCATTCTATTGTGTTGCAAAGAGGTCTATTGTCGGTGTACCGCGCCTCCTGTTTTAGTTTCCACTTGTGGGAGACACTTGCCTGTCTGCTGAGCCTGTCTACAAAGGGTTCAATACACCTGGCAGATGTAGTGCGAGTAGAGTAATACTCCTCTGGATAACCCATGTCCATAGCTCCTGTGCCAGAGTGGACAGTTCGTAGGATCCTGTGCCCTCCTTTGCTTGTTGAGGTAGAACATGGCTGTTGTGTTGTCTGTTGGTACCAGTACTGCTCTCCCTGTGATTCGAGTTTGGAATGCCTTCATTGCTAGGAACATTGTTTTCAGCTCCAGTATGTTTAGGTGTTTCACGGAGTCTTGTGGGCTCCATATGCCCCTGATTTTCAGCCTTGGCATTTGCGCTTGGCATCCAGAGTGTGAAGCATCCATCGTGATTGCAGGGGTTGTGTTCTAAAAGAGCCTGCCCATTGTGATGTTCTGAATGCTCCACCATTATAGTTCTTTGTGCACTTTGTCCGTTACAACCACTAGATGTTCCCAACACCCCTTACTTGTGACCAATGTCTCAAAAGCCACTCCTGAATTGGTCCCATGTGGACTTGCGTTTGGCATGATAGGAATGCAGGAGGCCATCATGCCCAATAGCCTTCCTACTGTCCTCATTGTCAGAGTTTGCCCCTTCTGGTAGAGGAGAATCTGCGCTATTAGTGTGTCGATCCTTCTCTGGGTAGGGTAGCCCTTTGACTGCATGATGTTCAATTGTGCCCCTAGAAAAATATTTTCATTTTCCAGCATTGGTGCGATTATTCTTGGTATATGTGTATGCTACCACAGCTAAACACTTTGTGACTACCCTTGGTGCAGATTTTATAGTGAATGGCAACACCTTGAACTGGTAGTGCGTACTGTCTGCTACGAACCTTAGAACTTTTGTGTTTTAGGTTCAACTGGATGTGTAGGTATGCGTCCTTGAGGTCTATGGTAGCGGTTAGATTTGGGGGTCTCTAGTTGGCAGAGGTAGGTACCTTTGACCAAATAGGGACCCTTGCGTCTAGTCAGGGTAAGGGGGTACACTCCTAAAATAACCCCTGCTCAACCTTGGTAGCTTGGCACGAGCAGACAGGCTTATCTCAGAGGCAGTGTGTAAAGCATTTGTGAACACATACAGTAATCCAGTGACAACACTACAGATGGACACCACACAGGTTGTATATAAAAAATAAGTATCTTTTATATAGATTTAACACAAGACCACAAACGACAAAAATCCACAATACTGTACTTCAAAAATGGTAGAATTAGCTCAGTTCTCTTTAGATGGTAAATGCGACACTTTAAGTTCAATGTACCTTTGGATGCGTAACGCTATACAACGAAAGTGTTGCAGGGAAGGTGATGCGTCGGTTCCTTACACGCAAGAATGGCGATGCATCGAGTCCCTACTGCTGCGTAGGGGATGCGTCGGTTTCTTACTGCGCTTCCGTGGCGATGCGACCAGCAGCGCCGTGATGCGATGAA
The DNA here is from genome assembly GCA_963921515.1 of Calotriton arnoldi. Classification (NCBI taxonomy): domain Eukaryota; kingdom Metazoa; phylum Chordata; class Amphibia; order Caudata; family Salamandridae; genus Calotriton; species Calotriton arnoldi. Next base: position 4,130,107 of record CAWUFW010000291.1, read on the forward strand.
GATCTGGTGCAATGAAACAAAATGGCGGCGTCTTCTTGATGCGACAACGATGCGTGCACCTCCGACGGCCGTGCGGCGATGCAACGATTCTTCTGAGCCGCGACAGGCCCTGCGACACGCTTCTCTGGTGATGCGACGGCGTCTGCTGCGACGGCGACACGCTTCTCCAGGGATGCGGGGCGCCTCGGTGATGCGATGCAACAGCACGCTTTCTCAGCGATGCGACGACAGCGGCTACAGCAGCGACACTCTTCTCCGGTGATGCGACGGCATCTGCTGCGACGGCGACACTCTTCTCCGGTGATGCGAGGCGCTTCGGGTGATGAGAGGGCGGCAGCACGCTTCTCCGGTGATGCAACGGCGTCTGCTGCGACGACAACGGCTGCGTCACGCTTCTTCGTCTTGAGTCGCGCTTCCAGCTCCTTGAGACACGTAGTCCCTCAGAAGGCCCAACATAACAGCAGGCACTTCAAAAGAACTCTTGGGGAGCTGGTGGGTGAAGTCTGTTGTCCCTGAGACTTCAGTAGGAGGCAAGCTCACTCTCAAGCCCTTGGAGATCTTTTACAAGTTGATGAAAGTACACACAAAGTTCCTTTCTCCTTTCTTTGGCAGTCAGGCAACCACTGCAGGCCAATCCCCCAAACAGCACTCAGCTTAGGGATAGTCTCCTCCTCAGTTTCTCTGGTTCCTCTCCTCAGCAAAGGTTCTTCTTGTTTCCCAAAAGTGATCTAAAGTTCTGGGGTTTGGGTCCCCTCTTTTATACTCATTTTCCCTTTGTTCTCTGAAGGCAGAGAGGCCTTTGCCTAGTCCAAACCAGTTCTGGTCAGTCCTGGAGCACTTTGTTGACAAGACTCCTTTCCTTTCACAGTGTAGACTAGGGACATCAGACGCACCACAGGAGGTGGAGCCAGCATTGTGGAGGGAAGGCACAGCCCTATTCAGGTCCCAGGTGCAACTCCTCCCACCCATCTACATGCAGATCTCTCTATTCAGCCCTGGGCTGACTCACCCCGTCTCCTGGAATCCCCCAGCCCCTGTCACTCAAACTCCAGACAAAGAATACACAACCTAGTAGAGGCAGGCTTGGATAGTTAGGCAAGCAAAGACCTACTTTCTAAAAGTGGTATTTTCAAACACAGAATGTTAAAACCAACTTAACTAAAAGATGTATTTTATCATTCTGAGTTCAGGCATACTAAATTCGTTTTGCTACCATGTTCCCTGGGTCAGTTAGGATTATCAGATGTAATAATCAAACTGCCCATTCTGGCCTATGGGGGGAACAGGTAGCCTTGCAATAGTGAAAAACGAAAATGGCTGTAATTCACTATTAGGACATGCCACACACACCAGGGCATGTCCTACCTTATACTTACAATGCACCCTACCCTTGGGCCTACCATAGGGGTGACTAATATGCAGAAAAGAAAAGGTTTAGGGAATGGCAAGTGGGTGCACTTGCCCAGTCAACATGGCAGTACCAGACTGCACACAGGCTCTGCAATGGCAGACCTGAGACACTTTTACAGGCTGCTTCTGTGGGTGGCACAACCAGTGCTGCAAGCCCACCAGCAGTATTTGGTTTACAAGCCCAGGGCACCCTCAGTGCACTGTACTAGGGTCTGACAAGTAAACCAAACCAACCAATCATGGAGTCACTAATCCATATATCAATTTATAACAGAGAGCATATGCACTTTAGCACTGATCAGCAGTGGTAAAGTGCCCAGAGTCATAAAACAGCCAGCAACAGGTCAGAAAAAAATATAGGAGCAAGGCAAAAAGTTCAGGGATGACCCTGCAACAAGGGCCAAGTCCAACAGTAGCCATGAAGTCTCCTTTCTGTAGGCATGGTATGACGTCCTGTAGAGTTGTCATCTTGAATTTTTGCATTTTGATGTACTTGTTTAAAGCCCAGAGGTCTAGAATGGGTCTTAGGCTCTTCTCTGGTTTTGCTAGCGGGAAACGTACAGAATAAAACCGGTCCTTTCTCTGTTGGAACTCTTTCTATTGCGTGTTTTTTTAAGAGATTGTGGACCTCCTCTCCGATGCGTTTCTGTTCTTTGAGCCTCACTGACGGATTATGTTTAGGATCCACTTGTCTGAGTTGATGGGGCTCCATTGATGAAGGAATCCTCTGATCCTTCCCCCCCTATTGGTGTTGTGTGGGGGCATCTGTACTTGTCAGTCACTTACAAGTGTTCTGCCGCCCTGGGGGCTGATCCTCTTCCCCTTGCTCTCCACCAAAAGGCTTGGCATTGCAAATTTGAATACTGCCATAGCGGTGTCTTCCCCAATACCATTTGTGCACTAGTGGGTGTTCAGGCGCTGTCTGTGCTCCCTTCGTTAGCTGGTCTTAGTCTTGAAGGGGTTCCTCTGGCACTTCCAGATTTGAAGCGCACCCATTGCCTTTGTCATTTGGTTGCCTTTTTTCATGGCCTGCAGTGCCTCGTCCACTTGAGCTTCCAAAGAGCATGTCCCCGGTGAAAGGCATGTTGATCACAGCCACTTGAACCTCTGGTTTGAAACAGAACACCCTCATGCATGTCTCATCAGGGGGATACTGGTTCTTAGCTGCCAGCTGGCAGTGTCCGCTGCATCCAAAGCTGATTTTAGACAGGTATTTGCGATGCTTTCCCCTTCTGTCACTATCGTTTTCGCCCTTTTCTTGTTCTGATCTGGTAGGTGTTGCAGTATATTAATTTCTTCCCATTGTTGGTGCCCATATCTATTCAGAAGCGCACTGGAATTGGCTATGCGCCATTGCATTATTGCTGAGTACTCCGCCTTCCTACCCACCATCTCCAGGCGCTTATTTTCTCTGTCCGGCGGTGGCCTCGTTGTTGCCCGAACGTTGGCTCTTCTCCGGACTGTGGTGAGTATGATGAGATTGCCTAGAACATGCCCTTGATATAAGCTGGATTTTGGGAGGGCTGCTTATATTTTTCTTGACTGTTTGGGTTACCACCTTGGCTGTAGCTGGTTCTCCGAAACAGTCTCTCCCCTGGTCGATGATGCTCGGCAACACAGGAAGGTATTGGATCTTCCTTTCCGAATGGATAAGTGTCTCCAGCAAGAAACAGGCTTTGCTCTGCTCTTCTTCCAGTTTTACTCCGCATTTCTCCGCAGCTCTCTTGATGAGAGCACTGTAGGCGGTCAATGTCTTCTGGAGGGGATGGCCTAGAGTAGTACATGTCATTACTCTCTTCTGGAGAGTCAGTTTCGATGTACTGCAGTCATCTTCTACTACCCCCTCAGCGCTGAACATTTCGGCATTGTACTGCTCCTCATCGTCTTCAGTGGAGGCGTATACCTCCTGTTATTCCACTGGTGGTTCCAGTTCTGCCAGATCTGGTTCTGGTTCGTGTCTTGGTCGAGGAGGGATTCTGTATCCCTTCAGTGCCTCCTCGAACTAGTTTCCTTCGAAGGAGCACCTACATTTTGACCTCGAGCCTCTGTTTTTAGCGTAGAGGGCATTTTGTTCAGCGTCAACATTATATACCTTCTTTATATAGGTTCTTTCCCCCTCTCATGCTCACCTTTCGGCGTAGAGGCCGGTTTTGAGGATTTACGGTCATCAGTGCCCTTTGGTTTGGCTCCTTAAGGCTCTTTTTCCCCTCGGCCACCAAAGCTTTTGGCAACGGGCGTGCTTGGAGCGTTTCGACTCCACTGCAGAACGTTTGGACTCCGTAACCTTGGTTTAGGCACCGGTGGGTGATGTCCTCTGGCACTTCTGACTTTCCTGTGTGGGTTTCTTTATGGGTCTTGCCTTCTCAGTGTCCACGGTCTCCTCGACATCTGAGAATGCTGCTTGTGTTACTTAGGTGCTCTCCACGGCCTCCTGTTCATTGGAGTTGCTGCGCGTGATCTGTCCCACAGGACTGCGCCATGGTGTAGTGGGCCCACATCTGCTTCCACCTAGATATTAGGGTCTTAGGCTGGAACTCTGTGCAGGCTCCGCAAGTCTCTCAGCAGACAGAGGTTGCAGACTTTGTGGTCGTCTTTTTTGGTGGCACTTTGGGTAGAAGCAGAAAGGGGTGTGTTGCATACCTGCTTTTACATTCTTCAACCCATGTAGTCGGTGCCCCATGTGTCTTCACCGAGGAAAAAAAAGGTGGCGCGGAAAAAATACCATCCGGTGTTTTTCGGTAGCTTTCCTCAGAATTGTAGTTCTCTTACCTTCTCGGTGCTGTCTTTTCAGTGCTTTCTCCGTTGAGAAAAAAGCTTTTCTTCTCAGTCGATCCGGAGCTTCTGTCCGTGCATCCAGACCCGGTGGTAGAAAAAAAAAAAAAGAATCTGAAGATGGCGACCATGCATAAAGGATTCTAGGAGCAATGTCTGACATCATTAAGGTCAGACCAGGAACCAAATGGCCGACGTAAAAAAAAAAAGAAGCATTTGCAATGCAATAGGTCTCACATTACTGAAAGTTTGAGCTATTGGCGTTGCTAATAATGCAATGCCAATAGCTCAAGCTTTCAGTAATGCAACACCTATTGCACTGCAAATGAATCAGGGCACCACTGCTTGAGAAGCAAAGAGCATTTGGTGAAAGGAGGGACAGAATAACGAAAAGGCAAAAAAACGGTGATGAACAGTTGGGAGAGTGTGAGATGGCTGGGGAGAATGAAAGCGCAAGATGAAAGGTGGGACAGGGTGGGGAAGGGGAGCAGGAAGTCTCGTGGTGAATTAAGGGAGCTTAGGGTAAAGAGAAGCAAAGAGCTCGCAAGGAATGAACGGACAGGACAAGGGAAGGCAGAGAGTGCCTTTGGAGAATGGGGGGAAGGGGGGCAGCAGTGAAAGATTGACAGAATGAATGTATCCAGAAAAGGGACAGGGTGAAAGATGATGAAGACCTTCAATGTGTCTTCTGTGGTACTATGCGCTATATGGATGAAATTTAACCAAAAGTCATAGAGGGGCAGAGTGAGGAGGGCAGATTTAGAGCATGAAGGGGCAGTTAGGACAGAATGACAGCCTGCAATAAGTGAAGCAACAGAGTGAGGAGTAGAAATGTGATGGAGGGACAGGAGGAGGAGAGGGCAGGCAGGGGCATGTGGTGAGTGTGGGCACAGGGATGTTGTATTGAATAGAGAGCCGGGGGAGGAGGAAAGACTGAGGCTCTGTTTTGGCAGACAGACATGATCAGAATGACGTGAGAGAGTTCATGGTTGATAGGGTATCGAGCGAGAAAGAGTCTGCGGGGAGGAAAGAGACATGGTACGAGTGGAGAGACCCACCTGTAAGAGAGTACAAGAAAGAGACAGGGCCATTATTGGGCACAGGTTACGGTGAGATGGAAAGAGTGCCACCCAGTGGCGGATGGAGAGACAGGGTGAGAAGAAACTTATGACGGCCCCCCGCCTCAGGGGTGCACTTCCTCAGACTGCAGGGGCCAGTGCCGCGGCGTGCATCCCTTGGAATGCTTCCTCTAGTGTTATGGGCTCCTGATAGTCCGCGCGGGGCACATGTCCTTGGCCGCTCTCCTGAGACGGTTGACGTGGTCCAACCTAGGAGGGCAAGAGATTTTGCAGGGTTGGGGCAGAGAGGGACCCTCTGCCCATGGACAGGGAGAGATGGGACTCTCTGGACCCTTCGCCTGGCCCCTGCTGAACACACGAAACCAAGGGGCAGCCAGAGTGTCATGCGGACTAGAGCAAGGAAGGTCATGGCTCCCTGCCCGTTGTTTAGACTGTGAAATACAGCAGTAATTAGGGTTCAACAGGCCACTGCATCTGCTGCGCCAATGGAAGCTACGTCCCTGGGGGTGGGCACTATAAAGGATGTAAAACAAACAAAGTAATCACAGAAAATGCATAAGGTGCACAGATATTAGTCTTATTGTTATTAAAAATATAAAATTCACACAAAGGAAGCTGTAATAAGGAAAATGTTACTTACCCAGTAAGCATCTGTTCTTGGCATGTAGAGCTGTAGATTCACATGCTTTGCATACTCCTGCCATCTAGTGTTGGGTCCAGATGTTTGCAAGTTGTTTTTCTTCTAAGAGGTCTTTCCTAGTCACGAGGTTAAGGTGACTCCTCCTTTCGGTGATAGTGCGCATGGGCATCGACTCCATTGTTAGATTGTTTTCCCGCAAGAGGGTGAGAATGGAGCAAGTGAGAGTAGTATAGAGATGTCCATGCGTATAAATGTATAATGAAGAACTGCAACAACTACAGGTACCCGGGGAGGTGGGTGGGCACATGTGAATCTACAGCTCTACATGCCAAGAACAGATGCGTACTGGGTAAGGAAAATGCTACTTACCAGTATGCATCTGTTCTTGGCATGTAGAGCTGCAGATCCTCACACTGTGCATTAGATCGCCATCTGGTGTTGGGCTCGGATGCTTGCACTTTGTTGTTGTCTTCGAAGAAGTCTTTGTAGTCATGTGATAGGTGACTCCTCCTTAGGACAATAGTGCGCATGGGCATCGACTCCATCCTCAGATTGTTTTTCGCCATATTGGGGAGTGATGGAGTTAGTAGAAAAGAAAAGAGATGTCCATGTGTGTGTATCTAATTAAGATAGGACTGGAGCACATACAGGTCCCGGGAGGTGGGTGGGCGTGTGAGGATCTGCAGCTCTACATGCCAAGAACAGATGCATACTGGTAAGTAGCATTTTCCGTTCGAGGCATGTGAGCTGCAGAGCTCACACTGTGCATAGACTGTACAGCAGTATCTCCCCTAGCGGTGGTCACCTGTATGTGTTGCAGTAGTTTGAAAAAGGGTTTTAAGGACAGCTTGGCCCACGGAAGCTTGTTGCTTGGCTTGCACATCAACACAATAGTGTTTAGTGAAGGTGTGTGTTGTAGACCACGTGGCTGCCTTACATATGTCTTCTAGGGAAGGTTCCCTAAGAATGCCATGGAAGCCCCTAGTTTGCGTGTTGAGTGCGCTCTAGGGGGAACTGATAATGTGCGTTTGGCTTTTTGGTAGCAGATTTGGATACATTTAACAATCCACCTTGCAACCCCGGCTTTTGAGATGGGATTACCTTTGTGTAGTGGGGAGAAAGCCACAAACAATTGTTTGGTTTTGCGAAAGGATTTGGTTCTGTCAATGTAATACATAAGGGCTCTTTTGACATCTAGGGTGTGGAGAGCTCTTTCTGCCACGGAATCTGGGTTTTGGAAGAACACGGGTAGTTCTACCGATTGGTTAAGGTGGAAAGGAGAAATGACTTTGGGAAGGAATTTTGGGTTTGTTCTGAGAACTACCTTTTTATGATGTATTTGTAAGAAAGGCTCTTGTATAGTTAAAGCCTGTATCTCACTGACTCTCCTGAGAGAAGTTATTGCAATTAGAAACGCAACTTTCCATGTAAGGAATTGAAGTTCACATTTATGTAAGGGTTCGAAAGGTGGACCCATGAGCCTGGTAAGTACTATATTAAGATTCCACACTGGGGAAGGTGGTAATCTGGGAGGTATGATTCGCTTAAGGCCTTCCATGAAGGCTTTAATGGCGGGAACTTTGAATAGTGATAAGTGTTGTCTGTTTTGCAAGTAAGCAGCAAGGGCTGCGAGGTGCAGACGTATGGATGAGTATGCAAGACTACATCTTTGCAAATGTAGCAAATAGCAAATGATGTTTTGCGTAGAGGCTTGTAATGGTTGGATGTTATTATTAGTGCAGTAAATAGCAAATCTTTTCCATTTAGCTGCATAGCAGGCTCTGGTAGTTGGGCGTCTAGCTTCTTTTATAACGTCCATGCAGTCTGGGGGTAGGTTAAGGTAACCGAATTCTAGGACTTCAGGAGCCAAATTGCAAGGTTCAGCTGAGATGGATCTGGGTGCATTATCTCTCCATGGCTCTGCGTTAGCATTGTTGGGGAGAGGTGTAGTCTTTGGTATGGGACTACTGATAGCTCCAGTAGTGTGGTGAACCACGGTTGGCGTGCCCATGTAGGGGCTACTAGTATCATTTTGAGAGACTGTTGTCGAAGCTTGCGTACTACAAGTGGAATGAGTGGGAGCGGTGGAAAAGCGTACACAAATCTGCCGGACCAGTTCATCCATATCGCATTGCCCTTGGACTGCGGGTGTGGAAACCTGGCGGCGAAGGTTGGGCATTTGGCGTTTTGGTGTGTGGCGAACAGATCTAAGTCTGGCTGGCCCCACATCTGGAAGAAAGGTAGAAGAACTTGTGGATGTAGTTCCCACTCGTGAATCTGTTGTGTCTGTCGACTTAACAGATCTGCAATCTGATTGTGAACCCCTGGTAGGTGTTCTGCTAGAAGGTATATGTTTTGTGGAATGGCCCACCTCCAAATGTCCTGTGCTAGTTGGGACAGTTGTGGAGAGTGTGCCCCCCTGTTTTTGTATATAGTACATAGCTGTGATGTTGTCTGTTCGGATCAGGACAGCTTTGTTTTGTACGTGGAGTTGAAAGGACTTGAGAGCTAGGAATATGGCTAGTAACTCTAGGTGGTTGATGTGGAACAGCTTCTGCTGAGTGGTCCACTTGCCCTGTGTTGTATGGTGTAACAGGTGTGCTCCCCATCCTGTAAGGGATGCGTCCGTGGTTAGTACTACTTGTGGAACCGGCTCTAGGAACGGCCGCCCCTTGGACAAATTGTTGGTGTTCCACCACTGCAGAGAGCGATGTGTGCGGCTGTCCACCAACACCAGATCTGTAAGATGTCCCTGAGCCTGGTTCCATTGGCGCGCTAGGCACTCTTGTAGAGGACGCATTTGAAGTTTTGCATGAGGGACGAGAAAAATGCAGGATGCCATCATGCCGATGAGCTGCATAAACACTCTGGCTGGAAGAGAGTGTTGCATTTGAAACCTGGGGACAAGGGTTTTTATACTGGCTATCCTGGCTGGGCTGGGGTAAGCTAGAGCAGTGGAAGTGTTTATTGTGGCTCCCAGATATTGAAGGACATGGGAGGGCTGAAGGTGGGACTTGGTATAGTTTATTGTGAACCCCAAGTTGTGTAATGTTTGTATCGTTTGGTGGGTGTGTTGGACACACTGGTTGGATGATTTGGCTTTGATAAGCCAGTCGTCCAGGTATGGGAAGACATGTATTTGTTGTCTTCGTAGATGCGCTGCTACTACTGCAAGGCATTTGGTAAACACTCTTGGAGCAGTGGTGACTCCGAATGGGAGTACTTTGAACTGGTAGTGCTGTCCATTGAGAACGAACCTTAGATACTTCCTGTGAGCAGGATGTATGGGAATGTGGAAGTAGGCGTCCTTGAGGTCTAATGTGGCAAGGAGGTCTTGTTGTTGTAGTAAGGGAAGCACTTGTTGGAGAGTGATCATGTGAAAATGATCTGAGTGTATGTATTGATTGAGAGGTCTGAGGTCTAAAATAGGCCTGAGAGTGCCGTCCTTCTTGGGAATGAGGAAGTACAGGGAGTAAACCCCTGTGCCCTGCTGTAGCAGAGGCACTGGCTCTATGGCGTGCTTTTGAAGCAGGGAAAGTACCTCTTGTTGTAAAAGTGTAAGATGGTCTGTGGACATTGGACGCTGTCTGGGTGGTATGGTGGGGGGGTAGCTGTTAGCTCCAGGCAGTAGCCATGTTGGATAATCTGTCTCACCCACCTGTCTGTTGTAATGGAGTTCCAGACAGGCAGGAACTGTGATAGCCTTCCCCGACAGAGGTGTTGTGGTCGGGGGAAGTGGAGGAAAGTCACTGTTTGGGAGTGGTGGAGGTACGGGTGTTGTTATTATTACCTCGCCCTCTGCCCTTAGAGTTGTTGCCTCTGTAACCTCCCCTAAAGTACCCTCTATTAGGAGAGGTTTGGGTGTTTGTTCGATAGGAAGAGGAACTGTCTGCGGTGGTATTCCTGGAACCCCCTCTGTAAAAGGAGCGGCGAAAGGAGCCACGTTGCTGCGGGGACTGCAATGCTCCCATTGATTTGGCAGTGTCAGTATCCTTCTTCATCTTTTCTAGTGCTGTGTCGACAGCAGGACCAAATAGTTGGTTTTGGTTAAATGGCTGGTTTAGTATGGTAGTCTGAACCTCTGGCTTAAAACCTGAAATGCGAAGCCAGGCGTGTCGTCTAATAAGCACGCTAGTGTTAACTGACCTAGCGGCGGTGTCGGCTGCGTCTAAGGCGCACTTAATGGAGGCATTGGAAATAAGTTTGCCTTCTTGAATGAGGTCAGTGGCTTGTGTTTTGTATTGATCAGGTAGATGTTGAAGGAGGGTTTCTAGCTGATCGTAGTGTGCCCTGTCGTACCTAGCTAGTAGAGCTTGGGTGTTAGCGATGCGCCAGATGTTGGTGGCTTGCGCAGCTACGCGTTTGCCAGAGGAATCTAACAATTTGGATTCTTTATCAAGGGCGTAGCATCCCCTGAAGTTTGGGAATTGGCGCGTTTTCTGGCATTAGAAACGACCAGTGAGTCAAGGGGAGCTGACCTTTGATGTAGGTGGGGTCATCGGGGGCAGGTCTATACTTTTTATCCACTCTAGGATTAAGGATCCTGGCTCTGACTGGGTCGTTAAAAATTTCAGGTGCATGTTTAATGACACCCTTGATCATGGGCAAAGTTTGAACAGTTTTTTGAGACCGTTCAAAAGTGTCTAGAAGAAAATCTTCCTCTGGTTGGTCGGTGTGAATATGCACCCCATGAAAAACGGCCGCCCTATGTATGAGTTGCCCAAAACCTATGTGATCATCTGGTGGAGATGGTTTTGTGGGATAAGGTGGAGGGCTGGGGAGGTCTGTAGGGTCTGGGGGATCATTATAACCCCAGTCATCCTGTGGTGGATTATCTGGATCCAGATATAAATTATGAGGGTCATCCCCGTACCCCATGTTGTCCTCATACTCATGTGGGGGAGAATCCGCAGGTTGAGGTGTGATAGGGATGTGGAGAGGAGGGGTGTTAGAGAGAGGTATAGGGGAAGAAGGAGGCATAGGGGAAGTGGAAGAGTCTTTCTTCTTCGGAGGGACAGGCTTGTGACGTGGCACAGAGGAAATGTGTCCTGTTTTAGGATTGATATAAAGTTTGTGTTGATTAGGATCGATGGGATCCGGTGTAAACAGTTCCTCTCCTTGAATATTAGTTTTCGGCGCCGACTTTTTCGGTTCCGAACGTGGTGATGGCTTCTTTAAATGTTCCTTTGCTTTAGAAGGCGTCGAGGCGTCCTTCGGTTTAGCTACAGGCTCGACCGGCTTTAGTTTAGGGGTGTGTCGAGTAGCTTCGGTTTCGGTGCCGAGGGATCCGCGTGCTTGGAGGCGGATTTGGGGACCGAACTGGATTTCGGCGCCGGGTGGTCTTTGTGTTTCGGCGCCGAAGGTGCCGGTGTAACGGGCACATGTGATTTGGTCGGTGCCGAGGAACTAGAAGGCTTTGTTTTCTTGTTCGGTGCCGAGCCGGAAGGCGGGGCGTCCGAAACACGTTTACGGTCTCGACTGGGGCCCGTAGGCGAAGTACTGACCGGTGCCTTCGATTTTGCAGGGAGGGTTGGGGCAGGGGCAGTAGTACTCACACGCTGCCCTGAAGGGATGGAACTGTCAGAGTCCTCTGCCTCGGAGATGATAGCGAGGTCTTCGGAGTCTTCTTCCGGAACATCGGGACCCTCGTCGAAGATGTTGACGGGTTCCGGAGCGGACCTGTGCGCCATGATGTGCCTTCGGGCTCGACGATCGCGGATTGTCTTCTTGGAGCGGAAGGAGGCGCAGGCCGGACAAGTGGCCTCGTTATGGTCTGGTGAGAGGCACCGATTACAGACCTGGTGGTGGTCACTGTGAGGAAACTTTGCTCCACATTGGGGGCATTTTCGGAATGGCGTCCTTTCCATGGGCAGTAGGCCTTACGGCGTCGATGGGCCCAACGGCCCGCGTCGACGGCTGGAAAGGAGATCGAGGAAGGGACGTCGAGATGTCGATGTCGGTATCAGGCGTTGAAAAGTGGAAAACGCTGCAAAAAACAAGTTTCGAACCGGAGTGTCGAAATTGCATCCGAACCCGATGGCGGAAAAAAACAATCTGAGGATGGAGTCGATGCCCATGCGCACTATTGTCCTAAGGAGGAGTCACCTATCACATGACTACAAAGACTTCTTCGAAGACAACAACAAAGTGCAAGCATCCGGGCCCAACACCAGATGGCGATCTAATGCACAGTGTGAGCTCTGCAGCTCACATGCCTCGAACGTAACATTATCCGTTCGAGGCATGTGTGCTGTAGATACACATGCTTTGTATAGACTGTAAAGCAGTACACTCCCAAAGCGGTGGCTAACCTGTAGATGTTGCAGTTGTTTGGAACAGTGTTTTAAGTACTGCTTGGCCTACATTAGCCTGTTGTCGTGCTAACACATCTACACAATAGTGTTTGGTAAATGTGTGTGGTGTAGACCATGTAGCTGCTTTACATATGTCAGCTAGAGGGAGGTTACCTAAAAAGGCCACAGAAGCGCCTATTTTGCGAGTGGAATGCGCTCTAGGGGAAATAGTCAAAGTCCTTTTGGCTTTAGCATAGCATGTTTAAATGCATTTAACAATCCATCTCGCAATACCAGATTTAGAGATAGGATTGCCTTTATGAGGTGGAGCAAATGCCACAAACAGTTGTTTTGCGGAAGTCCTTTGTCCTATCTATGTAGTACAATAAAGCTCTTTTAATGTCAAGCGTATGAAGAGCGTGTTCTGCTAAGGAATCAGGATGAGGAAAGAAAACTGGTAACTCAACCGATTGGTTTATATGAAAAGCAGAAACTACTTTGGGAAGGAATTTGGGGTTGATATGGAGAACTATCCTGCCTTTGTGTAGCTGAAAGAAAGGTTCTTCTAGCGTTAATGCCTGTAGCTCACCAACTCTCCTCAGTGAAGTGATCGCAATGAGGAAAGCTACTTTCCATGAGAGGAACTGTAAAGGGCATTTGTGTAATGGTTCAAAAGGTGGACCCATTAGCCTTGTGAGGACAATGTTGAGATTCCACACTGGGGCAGGAGGAATCCTTGGTGGTATTACCCTTTTTAAACCTTCCATGAAGGCCTTGATTACTGGAACTCTGAATAGTGACAGATGTTGCCTATTTTGTAAGTATGCAGCTACAGCTGCAAGGTGCAAACGAATAGACGTGTAAGCCAGTCCTGTTTGTTGTAAAAGTAACAAATAACAAATAATGTTTTATATAGAAGCATCTAAAGAATTGATTTTGCTGTTGTTGCAATATACAGCAAATCTTTTCCATTTTGCAGCATAGCAAGCTCTGGTGGTAGGCTTTCTTGCTTCTTTTCGAATATTCATACAGTCTGGTGGTAAATTTCAGTAACCAAACTCTATGGCTTCAGGCGCCAGATCGCTAAATTCAATTCTTTGGGATTTGGATGTCTGATTTCTCCATGGTTCTGTGTGAGGAGACTGGAGTTCAGGTGCAGTTTTTGATGTGGAACTAGTGACAGCTCCAACAGGGTGGTGTACCATGGTTGACGAGCCCATGTGGGAGCTACCAGAATTAGTGTGAAGGATGTCTGCCTGAGCTTCCGAACCACCCATGGAATGAGCGGGAGAGGGGGAAAAGCAGAGGCTAATATCCCCGACCAATTCATCCATAGGTTATTGCCCTTTGAACGCTGGTGTGGGTACCTGGAGCCGAAGTTTGGGCATTTTGCGTTTTCGGCTGAGGCGAATAGGTCTATTTGTGGGAATCCCCACTGTTGGAAGTACGGAAGGAGAACTTGGGATTGAATTTCCCACTTGTGAATTTGTTGCTGCCTTCTGCTGAGGAGATCAGCAATTTGATTGTTTACTCCTGGGAGATGTTCTGCCAGAAGATAAATCTTGTGATGGATCGCCCAATTCCAAATGTCTTGAGCGAGTGTTGACAGTTGGAGAGAATGTGTCCCCCCCTAGCTTCTGCACATAGTACAATGCTGTCATGCTGTCCGTCTGGACTAGGACAGTTTTGGCTATGAGATGAGTTTGGAAAGCTTTTAGTACTAGGAAGACAGCTAAGAGCTCTAGATAGTTGATGTGGAGAGTTTTCTGCTTGTTGCTCCACATGCCTTGTATTGTATAATCTTTTAGGCGAGCCCCCCAACCTGTTAGAGATGAGTCTGCTGTGAGCACGATCTGTGGAACAGGGTCAATGAAAGGCCGGCCTGCTGCTAAGTTTTGTGGCTTCCACCACTGCAGAGAGCGATGTGTACGGCCGTCTACCAACACTAGATCGGTTAATAGACCCTGTGATTGATTCCACGGACGTGCTAAGCCCTCTTGTAGGGGGCGCATGTGAAGCCTTGCATGGGGTACAATTGCTATGCAAGACGCCATCATTCCCAGTAGTTGCATGAACCCTCTGGCTGGTAATGTTTGGTTGGGCTGAAACCGTTGAATGGTAGCCTCAATATTGTGTATTCTGGCTACTTTGGGAGAGGCTAGAGCCTTGACTGTGTCTAGAGTGGCTCCTAGATAAGACTGCATCTGTGAGGGATGCAATTGAGACTTTTGTGCATTGATGGTGAAGCCCAGTCAATGAAGTAGATCTATTGTGATCGGTGTGTGCTGCAGACCGTTTTGGTGAGTGCTGGCTTTGATGAGCCAGTCGTCTAGGTAGGGGGAAGACGTGAATTTGTTGTCTCCTGAGATGAGCAGCGACTACTGCCAGGCATTTGGTAAAAACTCTGGGCGCTGTAGTCACTCCGAAGGGAAGTACCTTGAACTGGTAGTGCTTGCCTGCTATAACAAATCTCAGGTATTTGCGATGAGCTGGATGAATTGGAACATGAAAATATGCATCTTTCAACTCTAGAGTAGACAAAGTCTGCTGTTTGTAAAAGGGGAAGTACTTGTTGAAGTGTCACCATGTGAAAATGCTCTGACAGTATGTAATGGTTTAGCTCTCTCAGATCTAGAATAGGTCTTAGAGAACCGTCCTTTTTGGGGATGAGAAAGTACAGAGAGTAAACCCCGGAGCCCTGGTACTGTTTTGGAACTGGCTCTATTGCTCATTTTAGTAAAAGGGACTGGACCTCTTGTTTTAGCAAGTGTATGTGTTCTGGAGATAACTTGTGAGAGCAAGGTGGAATGTTTGGGGGATTGCTGGTAAGCTCCAGGCAATAACCATGTTGGATAATTCCAAGCACCCATTTGTCTGATGTTATAGACTGCCAAATGGGGAGGAATTGCTGAATTCTTCCCCCGACAGGTGTCTTATAATCGGGGGGGGAGCGTGGGCAAGTCACTGTTTGTTGGGGGAAGGAGTGTTACGGGGTGCGTTACCCTTACCCTTGAAGTTGTTGCCTCTATAACCTCCTCGGAAAAAGCCTTGGGAGGGAGAGGACTGGCTGTTACCTTTGTGAGTCTAGGTATTTTGATCTGGGGATGTGGTCTTTGACCCTCCTGTGTAGAAGGAGCAATGAAAGGAACCTCTGTTGGATGCAGTCTGAAGTGCTCCCATGGATTTAGCGACTTCAGTGTCCTTTTTCAACTTTTCTAACACCTGGTCAACGTTAGGGCCAAATACGTGTTCCTTATCAAATGGTGCGTTAAGGATGGATTGTTGGAACTCAGGTTTAAAACCTGAAATCCTTAACTAAGCATGTCTCCTGTGCAGGATGCTGGTGTAAATCTCTCTAGCTGCGGTGTCTGCAGTATCTAGAGCACAACGAATAGAGGAATTAGAAGTGAGCTTACCCTCATTCACTAAGCCCTGTACTTTAGCTTTATGCTCATCTGGGAGATATTGGAGCAATTGTTCCATTTCGTCCCAGTGTGCTCTGTCATATCTGGCTAAAAGGCCCCGGGTATTTGCAATGCGCCATTGATTTGCTGCCTGAGCGGCTACGCACTTGCCAGAAGCCTCAATTAGTGCGGACTCTTTATGTGGCGGAGGAGCATCCCCTGAAGTTTGAGAATCTGCTCTCTTACGAGCATTCGATACAACTAGGGAATCTAATGGGACTTGTCACTTGATAAAAATGGGGAGGCCATATATTTTTTGTCCACTCTAGGCGTTAAGATGCGGGCTCTGAATGGATCTTGAAAAATCTCATCAGCATGTCACATCATGCCCTTAAGCATTGGAAGTGATTGTGATGACCCGTGTGTAGTTGCCAATGTCTCAAACAAAAAATCTTCTTCTAGTGATTCTTTGTGGAGCTCTACCCCATGGTAATGTGCAGCCCTGGCAATGAGTTCCTGGTGTGATGCATTGTCGTCTGGAGGAGAAGGTTTGGCTGGGTCAGTATCACCTGGGGGATCCAGTGTGTAATCTGTCCATCGGTCTGTTGGAATATTCATCCCCCCCATCATCTGCATCATCATCATCCTCATGATGAGACTGAGGAGAATCCTGAGGTGTAATTTGCAAAGGATTCTCAGGTGGTGACGGAGGTGCTGGAGGCAATGCTATATGAAAAGGACTTGTAGCTACAGACTCTCTTCAAGTGGATTTTGTAAATGTCCTCTTCTTGAAGCTTGCGTTTCTGAGGTGGCTTTACGTGAATATGGCCGGTGTCAGGGTTAATATGCAACCTCTTTTGCTTCGGGTCGGGCGTTAATGGAATAGTGTCCAATTTCGGATCCGAAGGGCTCTCTTTGTGCTTTGGTGCTGAAGTTTTCGGTGCCGACGGAGGCTGGCCTTTCGGCGCAGAAGGTCCTGGCTCTGAAGGCTGCTTGGCTTTCGGCGCTGAGGATTTCGGCTCCGAGCTGGTCTTGTGTTTAGAACCGGAGGCTTTCGGCTCCGAAGAGGACTTTTGTTGACTCGGTACCGAGCCGGAAGGCTTGTCTGGTCATTTCGGTGCCGGGCCTGGAGGCGGGGTATCGGAAACATCGTCTCAGTGCCGACCTTGGCCAGGAGGCAGAGGTGGTGCCGAAGCCTTGTGTTTTTTCAGAGTTTGTGGGGGCAAGGGGTCTTCGGTACTCACGTCACCTTGTCCTTGCGGCAGTTCTTCGTAGTCGAGTTCTAGCTCGAGGTCTGAGTCTGAGTCTTGTTCGGAGAAGGCTTCCTCCTCCTCTGCCACTGATGCCTCTGTCTTCTTGGCCAGAGTCTTCACCTAAGATGTCCGGCGTGTCTTCGATGCTTTGACGCTGCATCTCTCGACATTGAGCCCGGCGATCGCGAAGAGTCTTTTTTGATCGGAACGATCTGCAAGCGACAGTCTTCTTCCTTGTGCTCCGGAGACAAGCACAAGTTGCACACCTTGTGTGAGTCAGTGCGCGGATACTTCGCGTGGCACTGAGGACACAATTTAAACGGAGTCCGATCCATCGGCGGAGAGCTGACCGGGCGCGGTTAGGCCTCGAAGGCCGTCCACGAAGCTTTCCGATTGAAAGTCGATTCCGATGTCGAAACGATACGCGGAGAAGTGGAATATGCATACGGAAACAATACCGTTGAGGGTAGAGAGGATTGCGCGTCGAAGGGAACCCGAAGAACGGTTTCGAACCGGAGCGCAGCAATACACGTCCGAACCCGATGGCAGAAAAAAAACAATCTAACAATGGAGTCGATGACCATGCACACGATCACCTTACCTCGTGACAAGGAAAGACTTCTTGGAAGAAAAACAACTTGCAAACATCCGGACCCAACACTAGATGGCAGGAGTATGCAACGCATGTGTATCTAAAGCACACATGCCTCAAACACATGCTTTTCAACCACGAGAGCCATGAACACGAAAAACATGGAAAGCTTAAAGATAGCATTAAGTAGTACAGGCTACAGAGAAAAACGATGACACGAGAAGAAAGTACGCAGCACCCAATGCTACCATTCCTTGAGGAAGAACATTTCTAATAAATTATTTGTATTGAATCTTTTTATAATAATATACTCGATCAAGTAGTCTACAAATCCGTTTAACCGTTACAGCTTGAAGTAGCATTGTTACATGGACGACAATAGTATACAAATTATATTTCAATAGGTAAATGTGTTCAGGAGAATAATGCATGAAGGGCATTTTAATATAAATATTTACAAAGCACTGTAATTTACAGTACGCCAACAGGGCAGCAAATGGATTGCGGCACCCACGCTTTAAACATCTGAAACTAAGGGTGGGTGTCGAGATTGCTTCAAAAGTAAAGAAATAGAAAATGTTCTTTTTTTTCTATGTCTATGAACACCATCAGGGTCTCGACCAGCACCGACGACACTCTCAGCACCGCCGAACACATGCACTTCCAGATCCACCCGGACCCCAACACCACCCTTAGAGGCACCCTTGTCTACAGACACCCTGGGCCCCGACCCCAGTTCAGCGACTCCATCGCCGACTTAATCAGCACGCACGCCCTGACCTCTACCGACTACATCCTCCTCGGAGACCTGAACTTTCACCTGGAGAACAACAACGACAGCAACTCCACCACCCTGATCGACAGCCTCGCCAACCTCGGTCTGAGCCAGCTCGTCACAACACCCGACCCACTCCGCCGGCCACACGCTTGACCTCCATCTTCTCCTCAAGTTCCCACGTCTCCTTCAGCCACACCACGGAACTCCTCTGGACCGACCACCGCTGCATCCATTTCACCTTCCAGAAACCCACCACACACCACCGCACCCAACAGATCCCACGCCGCTGCTGGAGCAAAGTCACCGAAGACCAACTTCGGGCAGCCTCGCTCTCAGCCCTCCCTCCGACCCATCCAACACCGACGACGCTGCCTGCAACCTCAGACGATGGATGAGCGACTGTGCCAACACCCTCGCCCCGCTGAAAAAGCTCACCTACAGCGACACCACCAAAAGAGCCAGCTGGTTCACCTCGGAACTCCTAGCTTCCAAGCGTACCTGCCGGAAACTAGAGAAGAAATGGCACAGTGATAAGACACCGGACAGCCACACAGCCCACAAAGGCGCCATCCGTAACCACCACCACCTCATCAGGTCCGCCAAGAGAATCTCCTTCAAAGACCGCCTCGACAACAACGCACACAACAGCAAGGAGCTTTTCAACATCGTGAAGGAACTCTCCAATCCCAGCTCCAACACCAACGACATCCCGCCGTCGCAACCCCTGTGCGATTCCCTCGCCACCTTCTTTCACTGCAAGATCGCCGACATCCACGACAGCTTCAACACCCAGACAGCCCCAACTAAGATCGATGCACCAGACCCGCCACACACCATCGACCACGACCCCCTGCCAGCCTGGGCCAGCGTGAACATCGAGAACACCATCAAGACCATGAGCACAATACACTCCGGCTCCCGCACCACATCTTCAACAAAGCCAGCAGCTCCATCGCACCCCACCTGTGCAACATCATCAATCTCTCCTTCGAGACAGCGACCTTCCCAGAGAGCTGGAAACACGCAGAGATCAACGCCTACTCAAAAAGCCCAAGGCGGACCCGAGAGACCTCAAGAACTTCCGGCCCATCTCTCTGCTTCCGTTCCCAGCCAAGGTCATCGAGAAGATCGTCAACAAACAGCTAACCCGATACCTCGAAGAAAACAGCATCCTGGATCCATCCCAATCAGGGTTCCGCAGCAACCACAGCACTGAGACTGCCCTCATCGCCGCCACCGACATCAGGATCCTGCTGGACAATGGTGAGACCGCAGCCCTCATCCTGCTGGACCTCTCCGCCGCCTTCGACACTGTCTGCCACCGCACTCTCGCGCACGCCTCCACGGCCCTGAGGATCCGAGACAAGGCCCTGGAATGGACCACCTCCTTCCTCGACGGCAGAACCCAGAGAGTCCGCCTCCCACCTTTCCGATCCGAAGCCTCCGAGATCATCTGCGGCGTACCCCAGGGATCGTCCCTCAGCCCAACACTGTTCAACATCTACATGGCCCCGCTCGCACGCATCGCCAGACAGCACGACCTCAACATTATCTCCTACGCCGACGACACTCAACTGATCCTCTCCCTCACCAAGGACCCCCTCGCCGCCAAAGCCAATCTCCATGAAGGAATGAAGGCCGTCGCCGATTGGATGAAGATCAGCCGACTAAAGCTGAACACGACAAAACGGAGGTCCTCATCCTCGGCTCCAACCCCTCAGCCTGGGACGACTCCTGGTGGCCAACGACGCTGGGAGCAGCCCGACACCCACCGACCACGCACGCAACCTGGGAGTCATCCTCGACTCAACGCTCTCCATGGCCAAGCAAGTCAACGCAGTCTCCTCCTCCTGCTTCAACACCCTCCGCATGCTTCGCAAGATCTACAGGTGGATCCCGACAGACACAAGAAGAACAGTCACCCAGGCCCTCGTCAGTAGCAGACTTGACTATGGGAACGCCCTCTACGCGGGAGCCCGGCCAAGCTCATCAAGCGACTGCAACGCATACAAAACGCCTCCGCACGCCTGATCCTCGACGTACCACGCCACAGCCACATCACCCCCACTTGAGGAACCTGCACTGGCTCCCCGTCGACAGGAGGATCACCTTCAAACTCCTCATCCACGCACACAAGGCACTCCACAAAACTGGCCCAGCCTACCTCAACAGACGACTCTTCTTCTACGTCCCCAACCGCCAGCTCCGCTCCGCCGACCTCTCCCTCGCCACCGTCCCTCGCATTCGAAGAACAACCACCGGCGGCAGATCCTTCTCACACCTCGCCGCCAAGACCTGGAACACCCTTCCACTAAGCCTACGACAGACCCAAGACCTGCTGACCTTCAGGAGGCTACTCAAGACCTGGCTGTTCGACCAGTAGCAGCACCCCCCCCCCTTCCCTCTCCCCAGCGCCTGGAGACCCTCGCGGGTAAGTAGTGCGCTCTACAAATTCTGTGATTGATTGATTGATTGATGTCTTTACTTTTGAAGCAATCACGGCAGATGTTTAAAGTTAAAGCGTGGTTGCCTTGATTAAAACGAAAGTAAACAAATAGAAAAAAAAACAATTTTTTTTCCTTCGGTTTGTTTACTTTTGTTACAATGGTGGCACCCGCGCTTTAGCTTTGAACATCTTAAGCTAAAGCGTGGGTGCCGGGATTGCTTCAAAAATAAAGGAATAGAAAAAAAAAAAAAACATTTTGTTTTCTATTACTTTAGAAGCAATCTCGGCATTCTCGCTTTAGCTTTCGATACTTAAAGCTAAAGCGCAGGTGGCGCCATTGTAAACATTTCGAAATAAACAGAAAAAAAGGCATGAAGCCACTTCAGGGGTCGCAATTAAAAACAAATAAAAGAAAGGTGCGGCCGCCATTGAGGAGTGCCTTGCTGGTTAAATAAAAATAAAAAAAACATTGTGAGAGCCTGTCCTGCCTGCAACAGCAGGCAGGAGAAAGGAATTTAAGAAAATAGTGCTCTGAGTCTATAAATAAAAGGTACCGAGTAGCAACACATAACAGGGTGTGTCCTCATGGGAGGCTACAAGAAGAGAAAAGGCAGTACTAAGGAGGGACTACTAAGCCTATTGACCAATAAAAAGCCACCATTTACAAAAGGACAGTGACAGGAGCCAATTAAAAAGATGGGCGGAGCTTCAAGTCCATACCTGCATACAGCATGTTTTGAAAAGACAGCACAAGAGCTGCCTAGTCGAGACCTAAAAAAAAAAAAAATACAAAGTAACTAGGTGAAGCCGACAAGCAGCAGAGATACCACAGGAGGTACTTGTGGTGACCGACTCCCCATTTGGTGCTGGGTGCAGGCTTGCTGCAGGGGGTGGACAGCATCCCAGTCTGGGATTCCAGCTGAGGCCAAGGGAGAACTAGTTTAGTATGTGAGGAGCTCTGGAACCGTGGTGGTGATGAAGTAGTTTATTAGGCACAACTACAGAGCAACTGACAATAACAGTGCACAAGACATTACATCTGCTTTGGGGCCTTTACCATCTGATATACCAGTCAATTTGCAATATTAGTGACTGTAGGTGCAGATGTGAATAGTGAACCTGACTGCTGGTGTCCATCAGAATAGTCAGAGGTACAGTTGCTAGCAAAGTCTTATGCATTCTTCACTGAGTGGAAAACTGAGAGGTTGATTGTAGCCCACAAAATAGAGCCTTTAGATGGCCAAGCAGTTTCTTTCCTGAGAGGAACGGATGATCCATGCATCACTGCTCAACTGTCGGGATCAACGCCCTCTGATAAAACCAAATAGCATTCACATTGATTCCAAGTTGACAGTAGAGAGCTGTGCAGAAGGTGCTGTAGACTATAGCATAGGCCTTGTGAATAGTAGTGTTGCAACAACATAGGTTGAACAAACATACATTCCTTAAGAATCAGTCCGACCAACCAGTCAAGAAAGAAACCATATCCAGAGTCTGCCCCTCCTAATGAATTCACTCAAAGTGAAAGGTTCAAGAATCTAGAACTGCTCTGGAACACAAGATATAACGGTTAAAATAGATGTCAATCTACTTAGAACATGCTTCAACTGGATCAAAGTCCAGGTTCATGAGAGGAACAAAAGAACAAAAAGTTTATGTAACGCTGGTGAATCTCAAATGGTTTGCCCATGGTTGATCAGAAACTGTGTTAAGAGCGTTACATTAAGGGTTAACCACACCGTAATTCTAAATTTTCCCATTCATGGTCCATTTCTTTCAGTTTCTGCCACTTGGAACTTATGGGTTCATGAGGCATTTTTGCTTCATTCACCAGCCATTGCGCAATACCTGAATAAAGGATTTTCCCCATAACCTCAATATGCAACTGGTTGTATGATAACAGTAAAGTCACTGGCCTGTGGTGTACGTATTTAGGAACGTTTCAAGGGTAGCAAATCAGCAGTTTTTTGTCGTCTCTGGTGGATCAGCTTTTATAAGTTAGAGTCCTCCATCAGCTGCAAAATTCGTTCAAGTTCTCTAAATTAGGTCTGTATTGATACCTTGCCTGCCATGTTTTTGACATCTAAAATTTTGTTTTCCTTAAGTTTTTTTTTTTGGTGCTGTGTCAGTTGAACAGACAGACAATGTAGTGCTGCATCAGGAAGTCTCGGACAAGGTGCACTAGAATGGACATCTTTTATAAGAGCTGTAAGCCTTTTACTCATCTCTTGCATGAAAATCTTGCTATCACTATAGTTAGCATAATGAAAATAATCTAATTTCAGTGCCATTATTATTATTTTTTTAAATCACTTAATTTTACCTCAAAATATCAGAAGTTTATTCCACCACAGCCTACCCAGGGTAATTTTGACACAAGCAAGCTGGACATTGTTTCACACTATTTCATTAAGGCCGCAATTTACTTTTGTCCCCAATACCGGAGCCCATTTGCCAATCATCTGAATTTAATGGCTTTCTACACTGGTACTGAGAGATAATGGCGCCTCATGTTTCATCATAGAAACGGTAAAGAGGGCCCAGGAAGAGCAGTCGCCACCAGGTGGCCCCACCAAGCCCTATTATTGCTTGATTTTGTAATTACAGGGACCAAGGCAAAATCTTGCGCTTCTCAAGAGACCATGGTTCATTATTTTACAAATCTCAGCAGGGCACTGGGAACAACTGACGCATGTTCTCCCGCCTAGATTACTTTTTAATGCAGACATATGCTATGGGGTTGGCGACTGGGGCCCGCATCTTGGCGCACTGTATCTGACCACTCACCTGTTGACCTCACTTTACTGTGGGGACCAAGATTGAAAACATTTAACTGGCAGCTTAGCACATGGTGGTTACTAGATGGCCACTGTAGGGATCACATAGGTAATGCAATAGACTTGTATTTCACTAGTAACCAAGGATTGGTAAAGTCACCAAGTGCTCTCTGGTGTGCCTTTCAAGCTACTCTCTGGGAGGGCTTTAGAAATTTCCAATTAAATGACACTGACAAAAAGAGGTGGCAAACCTGGAGGCATGGACCCTTGAGTTAGAGGGATACACATGCATTTAAACTCGCCAGCCACTTTACATGGCTTAGCGCACATCAAGATCTTCCTACAACAGGTACTGAAGGATGAAGCCACCTGATGTGGCTGGCAGAGCAAAGCTGTATTTATCAAGGGGGGGGTGGCAAAGCTAGTAAAACTCTAAATTGCCCATGTCGAAATGTCCCAGGCAAGACCCCATCACAAGCATTTTAAAAGATGTGTAGGATGCTGGCTCTGTATATACGGTACTAAAATGAGGTATAGTGTGCACAGAGTCCAGTGGAACCCCAAAGGTAGGCAGAGATAAAAGTAGATAGCACCTTACTCTCGATTTGTGGTAGTGTGGGCGAGCAGTAAGGCTTTATCAGAGGGTAGTGTTAAGCATTTGTTGTACACACTTAGGCAAGAAATGATGTCACACACTCAAAGATTGAACTCAGACCAACTTGTTTGTATCAAAAATATTATTTAGTTATTTTATTTCAAGAACCAAGCCAAGCCTGGTGCACGTAAGTGAAATAGTACTTTGCAAAATCGTATGCAGTGATTCACAGTTGAATGCAGGTTCAAATGCAGTTGGTTGAATTACACATAAGTCAACAGTTTGAAATTACTTTTCAGTCACTTTACAGATTACTGTGAAAGTTACTTTTTAGATTACTTTTTAAGTTACTTTTGCTAATCAGTGTGATATCTAGGATCACACTGAGACGTTTCCTAATAAAAAGGTAAGTAATTCAGTTATTACACATATGCAGTTTTTCAATGTTTCATACAAACCAACTCCACACTTGGACGAACTTTCAGGGAAAAGCAGTCAATGCAATCCTATGGGAGGAAATTAAGTTATCGGTTTGCAGGTAAGTTACTGGTTTGTGGGAGTCGGTATTCTGGGGTTAGAAATAAGGTTCCCGCAGGGTCAAGGATGCACTCTCGAAGCACCCTCAGCGGCACTAGGGCGGCCGGGTGCAGAGTGCTGAGGCCCAATGTTATCCAATGGGGAATAGGGGGCCTGCGGTTGGTGGCTGCTCACGAGCAGGCCACAAGGTTGTGGGAGCGAAGCTTCTGGTGTTAGGCTCAAGGCAAAGGGGGATCTGAGTTAGCACCAAAAGTGCACCCGCAGCGACGCAGGGGTGGCTGGGTGCAGGGTACTGTTTTGGCTTCGGGTGCCTTGTTGTTTTCAATGGGGATTCTCCGGTTGCAACAAAGACTGCAGGCTCGGGGACGAAGATCTTCTGGAAGTGATCACTGGTTGGAGAGTTAAGTTGGGATGCCGGGGGATGCTGGGACACCATTGATTGGTCCATGCAAGGCCGTGGGACGTCGGGTGCAGGGGCATCTTTAGGTGTCTGGTTTTCTTACCAGCTCCGGTCGCAGTCGGGGGGGATCCTTCAGAAAGGGGCTGCAGGCGTCGATTGGAGATTCGAGGCAGGTCAGAGATCACCAGATCTCGGGTCAGGATCGCCGAGGAGACCTCCTTGTGGTGTTGGGCCACTCAAACTCAGGTCGTGGGTGTCAGGTGCAGAGTGGTGCAGACTTGCGGATTTGGCTGGAGCCAGAGTCTGTGGGGGAGCAAATCCTGTGCTCACAGGAGCCAAAGTCTTGTTTTTGGAAGGCAGGGCAGGTCCTTCGGGTTCTCGAGGGCTACAGGACACCAAAATTTTGCTGGAGCAGGTTCGACGTGGGGACAGGCCGGTAGGGCTGGGGCCAAGTCAGTGGGCGTCGTCCTCTTAGTTCAGCACAATTTCTTCGGTTCTTTTTCTCTTCTTCTGGTTGGTTCTTGTCTGAGGGGGCAAGGTTCAGGGTTGCCCCTAAATACAAGATTCTGGGGCGTTACAGGTAAGTAAAGGTTGGGACCAATGGGTCCCAACCTTGGGGTGGGTACAGCCCCTATTATATCACCCTCCAGTGGGAGGGGGGCATATGCCTCTCTTTGGTTGGCTGGGTCCCCTCATCTGCAAGATGGCGGGGACTGGGAGTTGTGCTTCACCTCGCCTCCCCCACCTGAGGTGTGGGGTTGGCAAAGGTGGGCACACCTCCCTTCCTCACTTGGTTTTCCCGCCGATTCTCCCACCCAAAGTGGGGGTCAGAACCAGTGGGGGCCAGTTGCTGGAAGCAGCAAATGGCTGGTGTAGCTTACAAAGGCAGCAAGCCTTTGAAGCTTCCCCTTCGTGGACCCTGCCCATCTTGGGGGAGGAGGCTTGGCACCTCCTCCCAGGTAGGCATGGTTTCATACCCCCGAGAGCTGCAGGCTCTCGACCCAGGGGTCCAGAAACATGTCTGGTGGCGGCAGCTGGCAAGCAGCCGCTCAGTCAGGACACTAGAGTTAGGTCGTTTTTTAAGGGGCATCTCTAAGATGCCCTCTGGGTGCATTTTTCATTAAATTCCACACTGGCATCAGTGTGGGCTTAATGTGCTGAGAAGTTTGATACCAAATGTCCCAGTTTTCAGTAAAGCCATTATGGTGCTGTGGAGTTCGTAATGACAAACTCCCAGCACGATATACTCTTAATGGCATTACTGCACTTACGTCTAAGAATTGGTTCAGACACTGTAGGGGTACAGGGCTCATGCACCTCTACCCTCACCACTGGTATAGTGCACCCAGCTAGACAGACGGGTGACTGACCTATGCCAGGGCAGTGTGTTGTAGGCATGGCACACAGGGATGTGTAACTCTTCAACACTTGTAGCGACAATGCGCTCCACTCCAATCCCACAGCGTTTCTGAAAATATCACAAACTCCTTTTGTTTAACCGAAAATCAATTTTATTAATCCATGATTTCATCCATTTGTAAACCATTTCTATACTTTGAATCGTTCACGATAAGGCTGCAACAATCCCAATTTTTTCAAATGCTGCAGTTATGCCTATCCGGGCCTTGTGCTGCCACACGTTGGAAACACAATTCATTATAGGCAGCTATCATCACAATCTCCCAATGCATTTCGGGCTTATCCGCCCTTCGTCAGGGGTAGCTGTTAAGTTAAAAGTTGAAACCTCCATTAGTCTTGCTCATCACAAAGCTAAAGTCCCTTGTCAAAAATGCAAATTATAATACAATCACATTAAATCATGAAAATATTTTCGGACAGGATCAATCCAGTTTCATGCTGAAACCAGTCAGAACACTCTGGCATTGGCAGACCGTCTAGACAGCCATGTGTGGATTCTGCTAGCAGACTGAGAAAGTTTTACATTCTATGGGGTGTGACTAATTTGCCTTAGTACACCAAATCGGTCTAGGTGATATGGTTATCAAATATGTTACTCTTATACACAGACCTCTCAGCTATAGTCTGGGTGGGAAAGGATGTCTTGGACTCATACCAGATACAAAGTGGTACACTTGAAGGTTGCCCTTGATCAACTCAGCTCTTTGCACTGGTCAGAGTCGCTGGCAGAGTGGGTCAGGATAGATGCCCAAGTAAGGGGGATTTGCATAGTCGCCTGGGGGGTGGCCGATCAGATTGCTCTTTATGCCAGACAATGTACTACCTGTTCTTGACGGATTCAGAATGGTCAGGTCCAAGAACCCTACAGATCCTCAGCATCTTCGGGGGAAAAGAGTGGGCTACATTTAAATAAAACCAAATCATGTGTGTTTCTGGTGGGTAAACAACCACTGCATCTAGACTGGGCCCGCAACTTACAAATAGTAATGGGCGGCTTTAAATACTTGGGCATCTATATATAAATCACTCAGAACCCTTGGTTGGCATAGTCCCGTATCGTTCAGCCAATACTGGACGAACGAACGGATGACATTAGGATTTGGTCGGGGCTTCCACTCTCTCTCTTGGGAAAATCAGCCATTCTCAAAATGGTGGCACTGCCATGTTTATCGTATCAACTACAAAATTACCCGTTTGACATTCCTTACGTACCCTTTGCTACCATCAACTCTATTCTTAGAAAAATCACAGGACACAGAGGATTGCTTGAACCAAATGCTTTAAATCCACCTAGGACTGTGGAATTGCAGCAGCCAACATCCGGATATTGAACCTATGGGTCATTAATTAATGGTATTATGACACAAAACAAACACAGCATTTCTTCGGAGTAATGGGCTATGAGTGCTATGTCAGTGATGCATCTACTCTATGAGGGACGAGTGGATCCCTCACTTCCATTGGCCACCATGATAGTCTTCCAATTGTGGAAACACACACACTCAAGGACATGGGTTGTAGACTGAATCGGACTAAGGAAACCCCTCTTTGGGTGGGATCCATGTGTTTGCAAGTATCAGCGCTCCAGGGGTTCAACAAATGAGACATAATAGAAATCTCCAGTCTGGGACACTCTTAAATCATTTACTCCACTCCAAGAGGAGTAGGTGTAGCACAATACTCAATTCTTTCGGTACCTCTAACTTAGTCACGCACTCACCGATTATGTGACACAGAGAGATGCTCCCCGACTTTAACCCACTTAAGGCAAGGTTGTAGCTGGGGGAGCTGCAGGATCATAAAATAACTAACACGTTATGGTCCGTGGTTATCAAGACACCTGAAGATAATTCAAACACAATCTTCTAAGTACTGAAGGTGGAACAGGTCCTTGAAACAGTTGGCAATTTTCATCCTCCTGGCCACCCAGACTGGGTGCCTACATGGCCAGGCTTATGTCCTAGAATTGCCCTCATGACAGCCTTATGACAAACTCAGGTGGGACATGTACTGCCTTCTTGTGGATCATGTAAATCCATCTGCCAAGTGCAGTCCAAATCTTCTTACAGGAAAGGTAGATCTTCCTGCTTTCTCAAGTCAAGCATTAAGATGACCCCACAGGCTATTCCAGGTTTCGGCCCAGTCTGGAGGGAGAATTCCACTCATGCTCTTCCTTTCTTTTTTTTTTTAACTGTTTTTTTATTAGTAATAAAGTTCCAATCATAACAGGTGTAAATTGCAGACAGTTCGATCTTAGAATGAATGTATAACTATGTTCAGTAATCTGTACCTGATGTTCTATCATGTCAAGTGTGAGATGTTTCCCCTTAACCATTTCCAATTCTACAATCGGAGATATACATAGGTTTCCACGATAAGCATTCCACCCACTCCACTTCCTATCCCATTTCTTGGGGCATCCTCCGAGTTTGAATACTTCTTTTTCTGCTACCATACATTTATCCAGCTCAGCCGCCCATACATTTATTGAAGGCAGTCCCGCCACCCCCCACTTCATTGCAATGGCTCTCTTCACCAACACATAACCCAAAGTAACCAGTTGTTGTTCCACTTCAGTAAGGTCGGATGGTTCCCAAATGTTAAAGCCCCAATGATTAAGTGAGGCTGATCTGTTTGCCTAGTGCGTCTTGCAGGTATGTGGTAGTCCCTTCCCATAGGGGATGCAGGAATGGACAATCCCAGATAGTATGGTAGAAGGTTGCATCTTGGTGACA
The DNA here is from genome assembly GCA_963921515.1 of Calotriton arnoldi. NCBI lineage: Eukaryota > Metazoa > Chordata > Amphibia > Caudata > Salamandridae > Calotriton > Calotriton arnoldi. The sequence continues at coordinate 4,159,237 of CAWUFW010000291.1, forward strand.
CCCCCTCAGACAAGATGCGTCCTGTCGCGTCCCAATTTTAGCCAGTGTAACCCCGGTGATGTAAGTTCTATGCAGTACTTTTAATTGAATCAGCCAGAAGCGAAGTGAAATGGCTGCCTCCCTCGATGACATTAGCGCAGTTTGCCAATCGTCGTCGTCAATGTCACCAATGTCGGCTTGCCACCAGCTGCGGAGAGCTAGGAAAGGGTCAGGTAGGTTATTACACAGCTTGCGGTACGTTAGGGAAATAGCTTTGTCAGGGAGTGATTCAGAGAGTAGTCGATCCTCAAGAGGGGACGATTCCGGGAGGTTACCCATGTCTGGGAGAGCGGTCGTTAGGGCATGACGAATCTGCAGGTATCGAAACGCCTCCCCCTGGGCCATTTCATATTTCTCCTGCAGTTCCAGGAACGATAGGACTCGTCCCTTTTTCACGAGATGACCTATATTGGAGAGTCCAATCGCGTCCCATTTGTCAAACCCTTGTGATGGCACAAGAGTCCCAACTTCTGTTTGAACCACAACGGAGTGGACTGCGTCAGTACATCAGTCCAGCCCAAGCGTTTGGTCGCCTGGTGCCAGAGTTGCACCGTGCATGCCGTGGGGCCCACAAACCTCCCTCTCCGGACCTTTGTGTAGAGGGCACCTAAATACCCTTCCCGCCTCAACTATCAATACTTTTGAAATATGAATCAGAAATTGGGTATGGGAAGTTGCTCTTCCTTTCTTATGTGCGGTGTTTAAGACTCGGTGTGGTCAAAAGAGAGGAATCAACTACTGTCTGAGGTGGATAGTACTTCTCTGGTGGCCAAGAAAGGCCTACTAGAGGGTCTTCAACTTTTGTATGTCCTTGAATCCTATAGTACCATTAATCCCACTGCTGCTGTCAAATTCCACTGTCTATGGGCTCCATTGTCAAGGGAGATGGCCACACCATACAAAATGGAAGAGGGGGTGGGCTTTGTTCAGGAATGGAAGACTAAATCTACCGCAAATATACCTCCTCTGCCCCATATGTACCCAGGTTTCAGGAAGCAGAACAGGAAAGGGAGTACTTGAACACTAGAAGTCTAATATAAATAGCATCAGCCCACCACAAAGGCGACACCTCAACCTCCACTACACACACATGTACAGAAACAATACCATTAAAATACTTAAATCTGAGATAAATGTAAGGTGAGCACTAATTTACCTGGGTGCCGTGACTTACCAAACTCTGATTCATTACACACATGCACTTTATTAATTTCTTGGTGCCCCTCCCTCAGTTTGTTGAAGCTTGTTATTTGGGAAGATGAGGGTATACCCATAAGGAAAATGCTACTTACCCAGTATGCATCCGTTCTTGGCATATAGAGCTGTAGAGTCATATGCTATGCATAGATCGCCATCTAGTGTTGTGTCCGGATGTTTACACTTTGTTTTTCTTCGGAGAAGTCTTTCCAGTCACGAGGTAGGTGACTCCTCCTTTCGGTGATAGTGCGCATGGGCATCGACTCCATTGTTAGATTGTTTTCCCGCAGAGGGTGATAATGGAGTTAGTAAGAGTAGTAAAAGGAGATGTCCATGAATGCATGTATCTAAGTAAGATGTTACTGCAACAGGTATAGGTACCCGGGGAGGTGGGTGGGCTCATATGACTCTACAGCTCTATATGCCAAGAACAGATGCATACTGGGTAAGTAGCATTTTCTATTCGAGGCATATGAGCTGTAGATCATATGCTATGCATAGACTATATAGCAGTTATCTCCCAAAGCGGTGGCTAACCTGTATCTGTTGCAGTGGTCTCAAATAGTGTACGTAAAACTGCCTGGCCCACTCTAGCTTGTTGTCTTGCTAACACATCTACACAATAGTGTTTTGTGAATGTGTGAGGTGTAGATCATGTTGCAGCTTTGCATAGGTCATCTATGGGTATATTTCCTAAGAATGCCATAGAAGCCCCTAGTTTGCTTGTAGAATGTGCTCTAGGGGGAACGGTTAACGTTCGTTTTGCTTTTGCATAGCATATTTGAATGCACTGAACTATCCACCTTGCAATACCCGATTTTGATATTGGATTGCCTTTATGTGGTGGAGCAAAAGCAACAAAAAGTTGCTTAGTCTTTCGAAAAGGTTTTGTTCTTTCAATGTAATATAGTAACGCTCTTTTTACATCTAAGGTGTGAAGAGCACGTTCTGCCACAGAATCTGGTTGCGGGAAGAACACAGGCAACTCAACAGATTGGTTGATATGAAAGGCAGAAATGACTTTAGGTAGAAATTTGGGGTTAGTCCTAAGAACCACTTAGTTTTGATGTATTTGTAAAAATGGTTCTTCTACTGTTAGTGCCTGAAGCTCACCTACTCTTCTTAGAGATGTGATAGCTATGAGGAAAGCTACCTTCCAAGTGAGAAATTGCAGTTCACATCCATGCAATGGCTCAAAAGGCGGACCCATGAGTCTTGTAAGAACGATGTTGAGAGTCCACACTGGAGCAGGTGGAAGTCTGGGGGGAATGACTCGAGTCCTTCCATGAAAGCCTTAATAGCAGGCACTCTAAAAAGAGACAAATGTCTGTTCTGCAGATATGCAGCTATCGCAGCAAGATGTAAGCGTATGGATGAATACGCTAAATTGGAATGCTGTAGATGTAATAGATAAATGATGTTTTGGATTGAAGCATTGAGCGGATTGACTTGATTGTTATTACAGTAAATCACAAACCGCTTCCATTTTGCTGCATAGCATGCCCTTGTGGTAGGACGTCTAGCCTCTTTGATGATATCCATGCAATCTGGGGGAAGATGGAGGTAGCCAAACTCAAAGATTTCAGGTGCCAGATCGCAAAGTTGAGATGACTGGGATCTGGATGCTTTATCCCTCCATGGTTCTGAATGAGGAGATTGAGAGTGAGATGGAGTTTTTGGTGGGGAACTACTGATAACTCCAAGAGGGTTGTGAACCAGGGTTGACGGGCCCATGTGGGAGCAACTAGGATTAGTGTCAGGGAGTGCTGTTTGAGCTTCCGAACCACTAACGGAACGAGTGGGAGAGGCGGAAATGCATAAGCAAATATTCCTGACCAGTTTATCCATAGTGCATTGCCTTTGGACAATGGGTGTGGATCCCTGGATGCGAAGTTTGGGCATTTTGCGTTTAAGTGGGTGGCGAACAGATCTAGGTCTGGGGAGCCCCACATTTGAAAGAACGAGAGGAGAACTTGAGGGTGGAGTTCCCATTCGTGGATCTGTTGTCGTTGACGACTGAGCAGATCTACAATGTGGTTGTTTACTCCTGGAAGGTGTTCCGCAAGGAGAAATATTTTGTGAGGTATGGCCCATCTCCAGATGCTCTGGGCTAACTGTGAGAGCTGGAGAGTGTGTCCCCCCGTTTTTGTATGTAGTACATTGCTGTCATGTTGTCTGTGCGAATTAGGACAGCTTTGCCTACTAGATGAAGTTGAAAAGCTTTCAACGCTAGAAAAATTGCTAGCAGTTCTAGATGGTTTATGTGGAGTTGCTTTTGTTGAAGAGTTCACATGCCCTGAATGGTATGTTTTTGTAGATGAGCTCCCCAACCAGTGAGCGAAGCGTCTGCTGTTAGCACTATCTGTGGAACCGGGTCGACGAATGGCCGCCCCTTGGAAAGGTTTTTTGTATTCCACCACTGCAGAGAGCGATGGGTGCGGCCATCTACCAACACTGGATCCGATAACGGACCTTGGGCCTGGTTCCACTGATGTGCTAAGCTTTCCTGGAGGGGACGCATTTGGAGTCTTGCGTAAGGAACGATTAAAATGCAAGACGCCATCATTCCTATCAATTGCATGAACACTCGAGCTGGTAACGAGTATTGTGACTGAAACAGAGATTAGAGTCTGCATGTTGCGGATTCTGACTGGGTTGGGACACGCTAGAGCTTTTTGAGTGTCTATTGTGGCTCCTAGATACAGTTGTGTATTGGATGGTTGGTGATGAGACTTGGTGACGTTTACAGTAAACCCAAGGTCGTGAAGCAGTTGGACTGTTTTTTGAGTGTGGCGTAGGAAGCTTTGCTGCAAGCTGGCTTTTATGAACCAGTCGTCTAGGTAAGGGAAGATGCGACTGTGGTGTCTTCTTAGATGAGCCGCGACTACTGCCAGGCATTTGGTGAAAACCCTGGGTGGGGTAGTTACTCCAAACGGGAGGACCTTGAATTGATAATGTTCACCGTCTACCACAAACCTGAGGTATTTCCGGTGAGCAGGGTGAATGGGAATATGGAAATAGGCGTTCTTTAAGTCCAGAGTGGACAGAAAGTCACCTTGCTGAAGGAGTGAGAGCACTTGTTGGAGTGTGATCATGTAAAAGTGGTCCGACTGAATGTATAGATTTAGTTCTCTGAGGTCTAGTATGGGCCTGAGAGAGCCGTCTTTTTTGGGAATTAAAAAGTACAGGGAGTATAACCCGGTCCCCTGATATTGTAATGGGACTGGTTCTATAGCGTGTTTTTCCAAGAGCGAGAGAACCTCTTGCTTTAGACGAGTAAGATGCTCTGGTGACATTGCATGTGATCTTGGAAGAATATCTGGGGGAGTGTGTGTAAGCTCCAGGCAGTAACCAGATTGGATAATTTGTAGTACCCACTTGTCTGAGGTGATTGAATTCCAGACAGGTAGGAATTGAGAGAGACGTCCCCCGACAGGTGTGGAGTGATCGGGGGTAACGTAAGGAAGTCAGTTTGTTTGCAGGGGAAGTGCGTGTGGAGTTGCCTCTGCCTCTTCCCTTACTGTTGTTTCCTCTGAAACCACCTCTAAAATAACCTCTTGAAGAGGGGGATTGGTTGTTGCCCTTGTAAGAGGAGGAGGGGTTTTCGGTGGATACATTTTTGGAACCACCCCTATAAAAGGATCGGCGAAAGGAACCCCTAGTGGCAGGCAATTGCAAAGCCCCCATGGACTTTGCGACCTCCGTGTCTTTTTTCATCTTCTCCAGCGAGGTGTCAACCTTTGGGCCAAAGAGATGTTCTTTGTTGAATGGTTGGTTGAGGATGGAGGTTTGCACCTCAGGCTTGAATCCAGAGATTCTCAACCAAGCATTTCTGCGTAGGAGTGCACTGGTGTTTACTGCACGAGCTGCTGTATCTGCTGCATCCAGGGCACACCTGATTGAGGTATTAGTGATAAGTTTGCCTTCTTGGATAAGGTAATTAGCCTTAGTTTTGTGTTCGTCAGGTAAAAACTGCATGAGTTTTTCTAACTCATCGTAATGAGCCCTATCATAGCGAGCCAACAAAGCTTGAGCGTTGGCAATGCGCCAGTGATTAGTCGCTTGTGAAGCCACTCTTTTGCCGGAGGCATCAATAAGCTTAGACTCTTTATCAGGAGGAGGAGCCTCACCTGTGGTTTGTGAGTTAGCTCTCTTTCGAGCGTTGGAAACCACAAGAGAGTCTAAAGGCAACTGACCTCTGATGTAAACAGGGTCGGTGGGTGAAGGTTTATATTTTTTCTACACTCTAGGTGTAATTATTCTTGCCCTCACAGGATCTTTAAATATCTCGTCTGTGTTTCAAAATACCTTTTAGCATAGGTAAGGTATGAATGGCTCTCTGAGAGGAACTAAGTGTCTCAAAAGGAAATCCTCTTCTAAAGGCTCCTTATGCAACTCCACCCTGTGATATTGAGCAGCCCTGTTAAGGAGTTCAATGTACCCAATGTTATCGTCAGGTGGGGAGGGTCTAGACGGATACAGATCAGGGTCATTATCTGGGCTTGGGTCAGTATGATAATCCTCCCAAGGGTCAATGTCCTGTGGCCTATCCTGATCTTCATCCTCATCCCTGCCATCCTGTGGGTCAGGTGTAGGTGGTGGTGAATTTGATGGTGTAATAAGTAAATTGGGATCAGTGGGGGAAGGAGGTGGAATGTAAGGTGGAGAAGGGTTAGTGCCCACACTTTTGCTTTTGAGAGGAATGTGGTAGTCCTCTGGTTGGTCCACTGGCTGGCCAATCTTCAGTTTTTTTGGAAGAGTGGCATGGATATGTCCTGCATCAGGGTTGATCACAAGTTTTTTCTGCTTCGGATCCGAAGGCAGGGCATCGGGTCGAGGCTCTTTAGACAGAGTATCTTTATCTTTAGTTGTTTGTTTCGGCGTCGAAGGTTTTGGCTCCGAGCCTTTCGGTGTTGAAGGTAGAGACTTCGGCAACGGTGGAATTGTGACCGACATGTTTAGATTCGGGTTTCAGTGCCAAAGGTGTTTTTCGGCACCGGAGTCGGGCCGGCTCGAGCCGGAAGGCTTCCCTTTATGTTTCGGAGCCGGGCCCGAGGGCGGGGCATCGGAAACCTTTTGTCGGTGCCAACCTTGGCCCGAAGGCAGAGAAGGGACCGGAGCCTTTGTTTTTGGTTGTTGAGGGGGCAAAGGGGCATCTTTACTCACGGTACGTTAACCCAGAGTAACTTGCTACTCTTCTTCCATGTCGGAGTCGACTTCGGACACGGAGAAATGTTCTTCCTCTTCGGCTCCTTGAGCTTGCTGTTCTGTGTCAGAATCTTCACCGAAGATGTCCGGTGCGGAGCCACTCTGGTGTTGCATCTCGTGGCGTCGAGTCCGACGGTCACAAAGTGTCTTTTTCGATCGAAATGATCGACACGCGTCTCAGTCTTTCTCGCTGTGTTCCGGGGACAGGCAGAGGTTGCACACTTCGTGCAAGTCGGTGCGTGGAAATTTAGCACGACACCCGGGACAGAACTTGAAGGGAGTCTGTTCCATCGACTGCTAGTGCGGACGGCGCGGGTAGGCCCGACGGCCTGCCACGAGTTTTCCGATCGAAGTTTTTCCAAGGTGAGACGATACGCGACGAATGGAGAACCGCGATAGATAACAATACCGTCGAGGGTAGTTGATTGCGCGTTGAAGGGAACCGAGAAACTGTGCCGAACCGGAGAGCAGCAATACACATCCAAACCCGATGGCGGAAAAAAACAATCTAACAATGGAGTTGATGCCCATGCGCACTATCACCGAAAGGAGGAGTCACCTACCTCGTGACTGGAAAGTCTTCTTCGAAGAAAAACAAAGTGCAAACATCTGGACCCAACACTAGATGGCGATCTATGCATAGCATATGATCTACAGCTCATATGCCTCGAATAAAAGACTTTTCACTCCTCCTTTAGTTGTGATACAGAAAACTCCAACTTCAGGAACTCCAGATCCAGGCAGATCCGCGACCCCTGCCCACTCTGCACCAGAAGCCCACGGCCCTAGTCCGAGTGGCTCGCCTGTTCATTTAAGTCTCCCCAGCGACCCTGACCTCGAATCCAGCGATGGCTGACCTCTTCTGGATCCACGACTACACCTGCAGCGTGGATCCATAGGCTCCCCCTGACCGCGACCGGCTCCAGTAGGACGACTCAGACATCAAAAGGCACCCCTGCACCCAAAGCCCCTGGGCCTTGGAGAGCTGAACAGACTGTGCCCCCCCTACACCTCTACTTACCTCTGCTGTTGTTGTTCTCCCTCATGCAACCTCATTTGCAACAACTGCAGCCTGTCTGTCAGAAGAAGAAACTCCATTGAAAAGCATTGGGCGCCCAATGCCGATTTTGCACCCGGCCACCCCTGTTCCGCTGGTGGTGTATGTTTGGTGCTGCTTGTTGGCCCCCCCCTGTGCTAGTGCTAACCCCCAAAGCTTGGCCCCAGCTACCGATCTACTTGCCTGCAAGCAGTGTGGTTCCAAGCACCCCCAGTCTCCATTGAAATGCATTGGGACAAAACTCCGGATTTGACCTCTGCACCCGGCCACCCCTGTGCCGATGGTAGTGCAGTTTTGGTACTCACCTAACCCTTGTCCCTTGCTGTCCTTTGGTACCAAAGATTGGAACTGTAAGTGTGATACTTACCCGTTAAACCCCAATATTGTTTGCCCCATAGGATAACATTGAACTGTTCTGAAAATATTCAGTGTCGACTTTTGAAAGTGAAAAGTATTTTTATTTAAAAATGTACTTACCTTATAGCGAAGATCTTGGTCTTAAAAGAAAATACAAACAAGGATTATGTTACTTACCCTGTAAGCATCTGTTCTTGGCATATTGAGCTGCAGATTCACATGCTTTGCATACTCCTGCCATCTAGTGTTGGGTCCGGATGTTTGCAAGTTGTTTTTCTTCGAAGAAGTCTTTCCAGTCACGAGGTAAGGTGACTCTTCCTTGCGGTGATAGTGCGCATGGGCATCGACTCCATTGTTAGATTGTTTTCCCGCAACAGGGTGAGAATGGAGTAAGTGAGTGTAGTACAGAGATGTCCATGCATACCTAATGTAGATAATGAAAACTCCAACAACTACAGGTGCCCGGGGAGGTGGGACGGCACATGTGAATCTACAGCTCTACATGCCAAGAATAGATGCTTACTGGGCAAGTAGCATAATCTGTTTGAGGCATGTGTGCTGTAGATACACATGCTTTGCATAGACTATATAGCAGTATTCTCCCAAAGTGGTGGCTAACCGGTAGATTTTTCAGCTGTTTGAAAAAGTGTTTTTAGCCCTGCTTGCCCTACATTGGCTTGTTGACATGCTTCCACATCCACACAGTAGTGTTTGGTAAAAGTGTGTGGTGTGGACCATGTTGCTGTCTTACAAATGTCAGCTATAGGTATGTTACCTAAAAAAGCCATAGACGCTCCTATTTTACGAGTGGAATGCGCTCTAGGAGGTATAGATAAAGTTTGTTTAGCTTTAGTGTAGCAGGTTTGAATGCATTTAACAATCCATCTTGCAATACCAGATTTAAAAATCGGATTGCCTTCGTGAGGTGTAGCAAATGTAACAAACAATTGTTTTGTTTTGCGAAATTCCTTTGTTCTTTCAATGTAGTACAATAGCGCCCTTCTGACATCAAGAGTATGAAGAGCTCTTTCTGCTACCGAATCAGGTTGAGGAAAGAACACAGGCAACTCAACTGATTGCTTGATATGAAAAGCAAAAACCACTTTGGAAAGGAATTTTGGATTGGTGCGAAGAACTACTCTGTCTTTATGAAGTTGAAAGAAGGGTTCCTCTAGGGTTAAAGCCTGTAGCTCACCAACTCTCCTCAATAAAGTGATTGCAATGAGGAAAGCCACTTTCCATGAAAGAAACTGTAGCGGACAGTTGTGTAATGGCTCAAAAGGATGACCTCATGAGCAGTGTAAGCACAATATTCAGTTTCCAGACTGGTGCTGGAGGTACTCTGGGTGGTATTATTCTCTTAAGGCCCTCCATAAAGGCTTTAATTACTGGAACCTTGAACAAAGATAGATGTTGTCTGTTTTGCAAATATGCAGCTATTGCTGCAAGATGCAAATGAATGGACGTGTAGGCTAGATTAGCGCACTGTAAATGCAGAAGGTAACAAATTATATTGGATCAGTATTGCTATTAGTACAATATATAACAAATCTTTTCCATTTTGCTGCATAGCATGCTCTGGTAGTAGGATTTCTTGCTTCTTTAAGAATGGTCCTACATTGTGGTGGCAAGTTGAGCTAGCCAAATTCTGACTTCAGGAGCCAAATCGCTAGATTGAGCTCCTTGGGATTTGGGTGTCCGACTTCTCCACGGTTCTGTGTGAGAAGACTGGAATGGAGATGCAGCTTTTGATGTGGAACTACTGACAGTTCTAAAAGTGTTGTGAACCACAGCTGACAAGCCCAAGTGGGAGCTACTAGAATCAGTGTGAGGGATGCTTGCCTGAGCTTTCGAACCAGAAATGGAAGGAGACGGAGAGGCGGAAAAGCATAGGCAAATATCCCTGACCAATTCATCCATAGGGCATTGCCTTTGGACAGAGGTTGTGGGAACCTGGAGGCGAAGTTTGGGCATTTTGAGTTGTCCACTGTTGCAAACCGATCTATTTGTGGGAATCCCCATTGTTGAATGTATGGAAGGAGAACCTGGGGATGAAGTTCCCACTCGTGTATTTGTTGCCGCCTTCTGCTTAGAAGGTCGGCAATCTGACTCTCCACTCCTGGGAGGTGCTCTGCTAGAAGATGAACTCTGTGATGAATTGCTCAACGTCAAATGGTCTGAGAGAGGCGTGACAGTTGCAGAGAATGTGTCCCCCCTGTTTTTGTACATAGTACATCGCTGTCATATTGTCCGTGCGGACTAGGACAACTTTCCCTATGAGGTGAGACTGAAAAGCTTTCAGTGCTAGATATACAGCTAGAAGCTCTAGATAGTTGATGTACAGAGCTTTGTACTTGTTGTACCACAGTAAAGTTGAGAAGATGGTCACCCCAACCTGTGAGGGATGCGTCTGCTGTTAGCACGATCTGTGGAACAGGGTCGATGAAGGGCCGCCCTTTTGATATATTTGGTGTGTTCCACCAGTGCAGAGAGCGATGGGTGCGTTGTCTACCAACACTAGATCTGTTAATTGACCCTGAGACTGATTCAACTGATGTGCTAAGCACTCTTGTAGAGGACGCATGTGCAATTTTGCATGAGGCACTATTGCAATGCATGATGCCATCATCCCAAGCAGTTGCAGGAAAGTCCTGACTGCCAAGTAGTGATTGGCCTGAAACTGTATTAGTAGAGATTGAATATTTTGAATTCTGGCTACATTGGGAGAGGCTAGAGCTGTGCAAGTGTTTAGAGTCGATCCCAGCTAGGCTGAAGGTGAGATTTCTGCACATGGACTGTGAAACCCAATTGGTGGAGTAGGTCTAATGTAGTCCGAGTGTGGTGTAGACACTTTTGGTGTGTGCTGGCTTTGATGAGCCAGTCGTCCAGATATGGGAAGACATGAATCTGTTGTCTTCTGAGGTGTGCTGCCACCACTGCTAGACATTTTGTGAACACTCTGGGAGCAGTAGTTACTTCGAACGGGAGTAACTTGAATTGATGGTGTTTTCCTGCTATCAAAAATCTGAGGTATTTACGAGGAGCTGGGTAAACCGGTATGCGCCTTTTAAGTCAAGTGTGGACATAAAAACCGCCTTGCTGTAGCAGTGGAAGGACCTGTTGTAGCGTGACCATGTGGAAATGTTCTGAAAGTATGTACAGATTTAACGCCCTTGGATCAAAAATGGGTCTTAAGGATCCGTCCTTCTTGGGGAGAACACTCCTGAACCTTGGTACTGTAATAGAACTGGTTCCGTAGCCCCTTTTGTTAAAAAGAGCTTGTACCTCTTATTTGAGGAGCTGCAGGAGCTCTGACGAGAGTTTGAGTGCGAGGTGGAATATTGGGAGGATTGCTGGTGAGCTCCAGGCAATAACCATGTCGGATAATGTCTAACACCCATTTGTCTGATGCTATCGATTGCCAAATGGGGAGAAATTGTTGAAGTCTTCCCCCGACAGGTGTTAAATAATTTGGGGGGGAAGTGTAGGCAAGTCACTGCTTATTGGGGGAAGGGGAATTACGTGTTAGCGTGCTTTTACCCCTAACTTTAAAATGGTTTCCTCTGTTCCCTCCTCTATAGAAGCCTCTACCAGAAGAGGGTTACGTGTTGGACTTATATGAGGAAGTATTAGGGTCTGAGGATGTACTTTTAGACCCTGCTCTATAGAATGAGAAGTGAAAGGAGCGTCTGCTTGAAGAGGTCTGAAGTGCTCCCATGGATTTCGCCACGTCAGTGTCTTTTTTCATCTTTTCTAAAGCCTCATCAACCGGAGGTCTGAAAAGATGTTGCTTGTCAAAAGGAGTATTTAAAATAGACTGCTGGACTTCTGGTTTAAAACCTGAAATTCTAAGCCAGGCATGCCGACGCAAGAGTGCTGGTACGAACTTCTCTCGCTGCAGTGTCAGCAGCATCAAGAGCACATCTAATAGAAGAGTTAGAAATGAGTTTCCCTTCTTGAAGTAGCTCTTGCGCTTTTTTCTTGTGCCCTTCTCGGAGGTACTGAAGTAGGCCTTCCATCTCATCCCAGTGTGCCCAGTCGTATCTAGCTAGTAGGCCCTGCGTGTTGGCAATGCGCCACTGATTAGGGGCTTGAGCAGCTACCCTTTTTCCAGATGCATCAATAAGCTTATCTGGTGGAGGTGCATCCCCAGAGGTCTTGGAGTTCCCTCTTTTGCGAGCATTGGAAACTACTAGGGAATCTGGAGGTAGCTGTTCTTTAATGAAAACAGGATCAGAGGGTGATGGTTTATATTTTTGATCAACCCTGGGTGTTAAAATACGTGCACGAACAGGGTCCTTAAAAATCTCATCTGCATGTCTCATCATGCCTTTTACAATAGGGAGACTCTGACTAACTCTGTGTGAGGACCCTAGTGTTTCAAATAAAAAACCGTCATCCAAGGCCTCTTTATACAGTGTAGCCCCATGATATGCTGCTGCTCTAGAAATTAGCACTAGATAGGATACATTATCATTTGGAGGTGAAGGTTTTGAAGGGTATAGGTCTGGATCATTATCCATGGGTGGATCAATATTATAATCGTCCCATGGATCTGTTGGCAAAGGAATATTGTCATGATCGTCATCACCTCCATCTCCTAAATCAGGCTGTGTATTAGGAGACCCCTGTGGTGATATGTGTAATGGATCGGAGTCTGGCAGTATTGGTTAAGGTGGAGAGGATGGCAAAGTAGGATGGATAGGGCTTGTAGCAATGTCCTCTTGTATCCAGTGTCCTCTGAACTGACTTTCCTCTTGGAAGGAGTTTTGGCTAAAATATGTCCAGTGTCTGGATTGATGTAAACCTTTTTCTGCTTTGGATCTAGTCTGTCCTTCATAATGTCTAAGATCGGTTCCGGGGAATCTGAAAGATCTTCTTTCGATTTCAGTGCCGAAATTTTCGGTGCCGAACCGGACTTGTCCTTGTTATCCTTGGAAGCGGAAGGTTTTGGCTCCGAACTGGACTTTTGTTTAGAAGCGGTGGATTTCGGCTCCGAACCAGATTTGTGTTTCGGAGCGGAATGTTTCGGGTCTGAAGACTATCTGTTTCAGCTCAATCCCGAACCGGAAGGCTTGACCACTTGTTTCGGTGCAGAGCCCGAGAGCGAGGAGTCAGAAACATCGTCTCGGTGCCGATTAAGGCCCAACGGCAGAGGTGTTGCCGAAGCCTTATGTTTGGTGGAAGCTAGTGTATGGGGTACGGGGGTTTTAGTACTCAACACCCTGTCCCGCTGGAATGTCTTTGGACTCCAACTCGATCTCGAGGTCGGAATCCGATTCTGGGGCAGAGAAGGCCTCCTCTTCCGCAGCTGCTGCTTTTTCCTGTTCGGATTCTTCTCCGAAGATATCCGGACTGTGTTGAGGGGGGCCTTGGCGCTGCATTTCTCATTGTCGACCCAGATGA